>CM074724.1:174180376-174930376 GCA_037306005.1 Rhinophrynus dorsalis | reverse complement strand
CGTGTGGATGTGCTGGCATCGGCTGATGCCAGTTTTGGGCGAAAGATCCTGGAGGCAGCTTTGCCTGTCTAGGATCTCATTAGTCTGTCAGTACTCTTTCACTTTGAGCCCTGTTGGCTCTAGTTCAGTGTGCTGTGTAACAGTTCATGGGGTTTGTTTTACCCCTGTTCAGTGTCCATTGACACTTTGCAGTTAGTGTTGAGCTATTCATGATCTGTGGGTTCATGGGCGCTCTGTTGACTTTGGGGGTCTACGCCTGGTCCTTGCCTTACTTCCTGCACTGGGGAACTTAATGGTTGGACATTCCAAAGTTACCAGTAACCTGTATTGTACGACAGAGAAAAGAGAAGTTTAGTCTTACCTGTTAAATCCTTTTCTCTTAGTCCATACAGGTTAGTGGTCTCCCACCCTGTCAGGGGACCATGCTTGGTGCTCCTGCGGCAGAACGTGGGGGTCCTTTCGGGTTCATGCTCACAGGAGTCTTCCTTTACCTTCGTGCTACCTAGTCAATAGTTTTAGTCTGCAAATCTTACTGGTTTGGGATTGGCTAGCTGCAAGCTAAGGAGAGGAGGTAGGCTCTACCCAGCAGTCACTTCTCAGAATTGTTCCTGCCTATTAAAGGGGCTGATCGCCTACCCAAAGTTACCAGTGACCTGTATGGACTAAGAGAGAAGGATTTAACAGACTAAAATCCTATTTTTTTTTGTTTACGTTTTTTACCCCTTTGGCACCTACGGGGTGCTAAAAACGTGGCAATGCAATGATTTACACACCCCTCTTCTTGTCAAGGGATTAATTCATATTGTATCTCCCTTTGATTTTTCAGTCAAACAATAACTATTTGCCTGTTTTTCCAGAGTGTACTAATGGGAGGGACATGTATGTTTTAAATATTTATATGATTAACAGTGATCTAATATATGATAGAGCTTTAAGCCTTCCACGAATGGTTAATGATCTATAGCAGCAGTCTAAAGGAATATTCACTCTGTCCTAGCTGTGGATGCATTGATTACAGCATATGGTCACTGAAGTACCTTTTAATAATATAACATGGGGAGGGATGTCAAAGAGACACCATCATAAAAATGATGGGGGACCCTGCCACTTGCATTTTTCCTGGGCTCCAAGATTTCTAATGGTAGCTATGCTCAGAAGTGAGCAAAATGTTACAATTCATTACGCTCTGAAGATCACTTGTTGATGTACAATAATGACTTCCCTTTTTGAGAACCTCACAAATGTTCAATGTTTTTTACATGTTTAGAAGAAAGGTAGGACAATAATGTGGCAAGAGCTGAGAAGCTGTATACATATCTAATGTATAAGTTATGTGCAGGATTTAAGCATATATTAATGAAAATAAAATGATTATCCTTGTAAACAACAAACTTTGAAACACTGACCAGTGTCAAATAACAGTAGCAAAAGCAAACAAAGTCCTGTCTTGCATAAAAAGGAGTATTGAAGCCAGAGTAGATACCATAATTTTTGGCTTTGTACAAATCTAAGACCTCACCTCGAATATTCAGTGCAGTTCTGGACACCAGTTCTGAAAAAGGATATTCTAGACCTGGAGAGAGTACAGCAAAGAGCAACAACATTAATAAGGGGAAAGGAGGACTTGACATATGAGGGATGACTAGACAAACTTGGTTTATTTACGTTAGAGAAAAGACGACTAAGAGGATATCTTATCACAGTGTACAAGAATATGAAAGGTCAATGCAATAATCTCCCTGGTGATAGATTCATTCCAAGGCCTGATCAATTAACATGGAGACACCCCTTGAGATTAGAGGAAAGGAGGTTGTGGCTTCAGCAGAGGAAGGCTTTTCTTATAGTAAGATCTGTTAAATTATGGGATTCCTTGCCCAAGGATGTAGTTATGGCACATAAAATGGATACATTTAAGAGAAGATTAGATATATTTCTTTGAAACGGGAACATACAGAGTTATATTATGTATTAGTAGGCAAATCAGGAAGGTCCGATAAAGACTAACTTATTTGGTAGCAGGAAAGCTTTTTCACTGTAATCCAATACAGGTTACTGGTAACTCTGGGAGGCGAAGCCCTCTAGTGGTAGGCAGGAACATTTCACAAAGTGTATGCAGGGGGTGGAGCCTTCCTTTCCCTCCTTGGCCGTAGCTAGCCAATGAGCTCCAGAATTAATTGTTCCTCGTTGGAGTAACAAGGCTGAAGAACAGTTCTACAATAGTTTGTTTTTTTGTTATTTTCTGTCAGATATGGAATACCAACCATTAGGCGGATTACCATGACTGACAAATGCCCTCCAATGTGGCTAGCTCAGTTTCCAGGACTATTTATGTGGACCTTTAGTCTTGGGGAAAAATCTTGACTCCAAGTGCTTCCCCAGGAGTCACCCACTGAGGTACTTTTTTTCCATGGTAATCTGAAGACAGAAGACTGCAGGAAAGGTGAGCTACCCTTTGAGTGCTGCAGGTCCACTTGTCCCACAGTAACCCCTCCGCACAGGGGTGGATATTTGGAGTTCTCATTGCACACTCCTGCACTCATTGGGTATATATGTGTATCTGTCTGGGTGTTTGGAGCACATTTATGTGGTAGTTTAACCCTTTCACTGCTGGATGGCACTTTATTGGGCGTTTTATGGCATCTATTTCTATTGGGTTGGTGTTTTTACTGTATCCTGACATGTTCCCTTACTGTTTTACATGCTTTATACTTTATTTCTTGGGGTACCAAAATTGTGAACTGCACCTTTAAGGCACGCTTTACCGCATAGACACCATTGCTCCATTCATTCCTATGGGACTGCACTGTTTGGGACGTATCTCTGCAACGGCTTGTGCTAGCAACTTCAGAGATGGCTCATTTTACTTGTCTACCCTTGCTCTATCACCCAGATTACAATTCAAGTGTTTTGGGGGGCTCAGGGGGCTTCGGGCACTGTTTAGGATACTTTTTGGGAAAAACTACATTTCCCATGAGCACTTGCTTCGCGCCTATTTTCTGATTGGCTCCTGTCGCGGCAGCCATTTTGTGGGCAGTTTTGAGCCAGTATCCTATTAACCCTTCGCCTGCCAGATAAGTTCAAATTAACGTTTTCTGGGGTGAAACTTTAATCTTTAACACTGTTTCTTGGGTGATTTATTGTACAGTATAGTTATTGACACTATGTGAATGTCTTTGCCGCTGGAACTTGGGGTTAGAACTATGACTTGGGAGGCTGGGGTCTCTGTATCCCCCTTTGCACATTGATCTACCTGTCACTTAGGGCTACCTAGAGAGTTTTCAGGTCATATTTGCCCAGCATGTTCTCATGTCCCTGACAGCAACCCAGGGTCCTCCAGCCATGCTATTGAGCCAGCTTGGATGTAAGAGTTTAAGGCTGCAACTAGGGACCTTAGGTCCACACTACAACTCTTTCCATCCCAGATACTGGGAGTCTTCCAAGCTTGGTAGGCCCCCTCTGGTATCAGCTCTTCCCTGCCTAAACCCCAGGGGGCACCTGATGTCTCAGACTCCTCGGAAGAGGAGCTGCTCATAGACACGGATGAGGAGGGTTCTATTCTAGAGTCTTCTAAGTATATTGGGGACCCATTTCAGACTGATCCTGACCTCTCTGCGGAGGGCCTGATCTGAGCTGTAATATTCCCCTTGTTCAGAAGTTCTCGTCTGATCCCTCTGATGTTTTTCAGGAGCCTCCTAAGCCCATGACTTATTTTCCTCCTAATCCCACTCTTGACCGGCTGGTTTCAGAAGAGTGGAAATCACCGGACAAGACTGCTTCTGCGTCCAGGAAATTTGCTAAGCTTTGCCCCTTTTCTGAAGTTGCGTTTGCTAAGTGGGTTCATCCCCCTAAGGTGGATGCTCCTGTTTCTAGGCTGTCTAAGTCCACTGCTTTACCTGTTTCTGACGCTTCTGCATGGAAAGACTGGACAGATGAGAAGCTTGAGATTATTCTCAAGTCTATTTTCGCAACCGAAGGCACTGCCATGCAGCCTGCTTTTGCTATTGCGTGGGTTAACCAGGCTATTGCAGTCTGGACTGAGCAGCTCACCACGGCTGTCCGTCAGGATGCAGCTACTTCAGAGAAACTGCACCTGCTAGCTGATGCTGTCCGCATGATGGCTATGGTTTCTACCATGTCTGTGGTGGCCAGACGAGCTCTTTGGCTCACGATCTGGTCTGCTGATACTGCTTCTAAGAGAGCCTTGTTGTCCCTGCCTTTTCAGGGTACTTCCTTGTTTGGGCCTGATCTTAAAGAACTGATCAGTGAGGCCACAGGGGGCAAGAGTACTCACTTGCCATTGGTGTCCAGGAAGAAAGTACCGCTCAAACGTAACCGGTATTTTCGTTCCTTTCAGGGTGAGACATGTCCGGTGAACCAGGCGGTTCCCACAGCTCCGCGTCCCTCCTCCAAGCCCAAGCAGCAATGGAAGCCCTAGGTCTCCTCCAAGCCCAAGGCTTCCAAGACTGCTTCGGCATGACTCACAGAACCCGGGTCCGCATCCCGCTGTGGGTGGTCATCTTCCCCTCTTTCACAGCATTTGGGAGGATTCTGTGGTGGACCCATGGGTTTTACAGGTGGTGTCGGAAGGGTACAGGGTCCCTTTCTCCTCTCTTCCTCCTTTTCGCTTTTTTCTTTCACATACTCCTCAGAGTATAGAGAGACGCCGTCTGTTCGACGGTGCTGTTTAGGCTCTCTTGGACAAGGACTTCCTGGAGCCAGTTCCCACTCCAGACAGGGGTTCCGGGTTTTACTCAAACCTCTTTGTGGTTTCCAAAAAGGACGGCAGCTTGCGACCTATTTTGGATCTGAAGGACCTCAACTCCTTTGTGACCCGGTCTCACTGTCGCCAGGAGTCCCTGCGCACAGTGATCGCTGCCATGTCGCCGGGGGAGTTTCTTGCTTCTCTGGATCTCCAGGATGCCTACTTACACATCTCCATCCATCCAGAGAGTCGGCAGTACCTTCGGTTTTCCTGCGACAGAGGACACTTCCAGTTCTTCGCTCTTCCCTTTGGCCTGACTACAGCGCCTTAGGTTTTCAAATGGGTTCTGTGGGCACTGATTTCTGTCCTTCACCGGGACGGCATCAGGGTGACTCCCTATATGGAGGACTTGTTGTTGAAGGACACGTCTGCGGATCTACTTCTGCAACAACTTCAGAGCTGCATCCAGTCTCTATCCCATCATGGGTGGATTGTCAACCTGGACAAGTCTGATCTTATTCCGTCTCAGCGACTTGTCTTCCTGGGCCTTTTCTTCGACACACACAAGTGCATGGTGTACCTTCCAGACGAGGTGGCTCACCAGATTGCCCAGAGTCTCTGCAATCCTGTCTCAAGATCCAGTTCCGCTTCAGCAGCTGTCCTTACTGGTGGGGAAGTTCATCTCCACGATAGAAGTGGTTCCCTTTGCCATGGCACACACCAGGGAACTACAGAGGTTTGTCATCCAGATGGGCAGAGGCCTGCCACTTCATCAGATGAAGATGGTTTCTCTTCCTCTTCACGTGGAACTGAGCCTATCCTGGTGGCTCGACCTATCCATCCTGCTGAAGGGCAGGTCCTTCCTGACTCCTTTTTGGACCACGGTAACAATGGATGTCAGGCTGGGATGCGATCCTGGGTCGCTTGAGTGCTCAGGGTCGATGGTCTCTGGAGGAGTCCCTCCTTTCGATCAACATCTTGGAACTACGAGCGATATTCCATGCCCTTCAACATTGGACAGCCCAGCTGGAGGACTGTCCGGTCCGAGTGGAGTCCGACAACGCCAACGTACGTCAACAAGCAAGGCTGCTTTGTTAGAGGTCAAGGCTGTTTTGTCCTGGGCAGAAAGACACATTCCTGCCATATTCGCAGTGCACATTCCAGCTGTAGACAACGTCATGGCGGACTTCCTCAGTCGTCACACTGTGGACAGCGGAGAGTGGGAGTTGCATCCAGAGGTGTTTCAACTCATTGTTCAGAGATGGGGTCCTCCTTACATCGACCTGATGGCGACGAGACACAACAGGGAAGTTCCAGTGTTCTGCTCTCGATGGAGGGATCCCCTAGCTCTAGCTGTGGATGCTCTGTCCATCCCTTGGATGTTTCCTCTGGCCTACATATTTCCTCCTCTTCCCTTGTTGATCAGGGTAATTCGGAAGCTGCGGATGGTACCTTGTCTTGTCATCCTGAATGCTCTGTTTTGGCCTCACCAATCTTGGTTTCCGGAGCTTCTGGCTCTATCTGTAGCGGAGCCGTTTCGGCTCCCCTCTCGCCCGGATCTTCTTCTGCAGGGTTACCTGTGGAAAGAAGATGTCCACCGTCTGGCTTTGACGGCTTGGAGGTTGGATCCTCAATTCTAAGGAAGAAGGGATTTTCCTCTGCTGTGGTGGCTACTATGCTTAATGCACGTAAGCCTGTTTCCTCTAAGATCTTTCACCGCGTCTGGTCTACATTTGCTTCTTGGTGTACTGACAGGGATCTGTCACTTGAGTTTGATTTCCCCAACGTCTTAGCATTTCTGCAGGACGGAGTGGATAAAGGGTCTCAGTTGAGTTCCTTGAAGGTTCAGACCTCTGCGCTTTGTTTTCTTTCAACAGCGCATCGCGGTTATGCCTGATGTCAAGGTTTTCTTCCAGGGCGTTGTTCATGTCCGCCCTGCCTTCCAGAGTCCTGCTCCTCAGTGGGACCTTAACCTGGTGTTGGGGGTTCTTCAACGTCCTCCCTTTGAGTCCTTGGCAACTATTCCTCTACGTCTCCTGACATGGAAGATGGCCTTCCTTTTGGCGATTGTGTCTGTTCGCCGTGTTGTGGAGTTACAGGCTTTGTCCTGTAAGCCGCTTTATCTGGTGTTTCACAAGGATAAGGCGGTACTACGTACCTCGAAGGAGTTCCTTCCTAAAGTAGTCTCCGAGTTTCACATCAATCAGGAGATTGTGGTGCCCTCGTTCTGCCCTAACCCCTCCTCTGACAAGGAGAGTGATCTTCACTTGTTGGATGTGGTGCGCTGTCTTAAATTTTATGTGCATCACACTGAATCTGTTCGCAAGACTGACGCGCTGTTCGTCTTTCCTGAGGGGCCTAGAGAAAGAAGACCTGCATCAAAAGTGACTATTGCTTCTTGGATTAAGTCCACAGTTTGTGAGGCTTATAAGTTGCGGAATGTTCCCTTCAGGGTCACGGCTCATTCCACCAGGTCTATTGGGGCCTCTTGGGTCTATAAGAATCAGGCGTCTGCTGATCAGCTGTGCAGGGCGGCCACTTGGTCATCCGTGCACACCTTTTTGAAGCACTACCATGTGGATGTGCTGGTTTCGGCTGATACCAGCTTTGGGAGGAAGGTCCTAGAGGCAGTTTTGCCTGTCTAGGATTTTATTCTCCTGTTCTTAGTGCTTCCTTGACTGTTGAGCCTTGTTGGGTCTTTTGTGATAGTTCCAGGGTCGTTACCCTTGTTTGGTGTCAGTTGACACTTTAGTTGTTGGGCTATCTCTGACCTGTTGGTCCATAGCTGCACTGGTGACTTTGGGGGCCTTGCCGCCTTCCCACCTCAGGGAAACTCAATGGTTGGACATCCCAGAGTTACCAGTAACCTGTATTGGATGACAGAGAAAAGAGGATTTTAGTCTTAACTGTTAAATCCTTTTTACTTAGTCCATACAGGTTACTGGTCTCCCACCCTGTCAAGAGACCATGCTTGGCTCTCCTGTGGCAGGCCGTGGGGTCCTTCTTTTCCTCCTACTAGCTAGTCCTAGTTAGTGTCTCAATTAATTCTGGAGCTCATTGGCTAGCTGTGGCCAAGGAGGGAAGGGGAGGCTCCACCCCCTGCATACACTTAATGAAATGTTCCTGCCTACCACTAGAGGGCTTCGCCTCCCAGTATGGACTTCGCCTCCCTGTATGGACTAAGTGAAAGGATTTAACAGGTAAGACTAAAATCCTCTTTTCCTTCTCATGTCTCTGGGTTATGAGGCAAAGGTTGAACTTGATGGACTTTTTTTCAACGTAATTTACTATTTTACGGTTTAGTAAGTATGACTGTAGTTAACTATAATTAGTTATATTTTTGATACATTTCTTGGAGTAACGTAAAAGTTTTTCCAAAGGCACATGGGTAAAATCCATATGGATCTGCCTTGGCAAACCAGGTTGGAAATCAAGCAAGGTTGGCCAGGCTGGCACTCCTGAGAGACAGGAGAGACCCTGATGAGATCAGCGCCATCCTCAACAACTGGTCCAAATATTCTACCCAGGAACTTTTAATCAGGAACCTATGTATCTCGAGCTGTTGCAGGCTTTCATATGCCCCCTGCTTGTTACCCCCACTGGGCACACATCCATTCTCACTATTTACTTTTCATTTATTCTTCGTCTTCCTTTCCTCTTTTGCTTTTCTTAACTTGACCTTCCCCATCTCTGCAATTCCCCCAATCCCTCCGCTACCTATCTCTCATATGAGTTTTTACTTTTTGAACACACACTGGTTTATATGAGCCCAGTATAAGCTATTCTAGATCTTTTATGTACATCTGGAACTGGCCCTCTTTAGTTCTGTTTTGTATTGTTAATATACATTGTTGCATTTGTTAATGACGCATGCTGGACTGCATTCTATTTCAATCTTATACTCATTGTATCTCATTTATGTTTGTGTACATTGTTGGGATGTGATCTCTTTTCTACTGAAAAACCCAATAAAAATCTATTCATAAATTAATATGGATAATTAGGATTTCTCTTAAGTCCATGATGGATGTAGGCACCATGCGGTATAGAGGAGTCTTCTTTAAGGGAGGCAGGGCACTCTTCAAAGAAAATCTCCTGCCACTACTGGCCCCTGCTCCAGTTGGAGATCACTCAATTTTCTGAGTGACTTCCTGGAGTCAGGGTGGTTTTTCCTGCTGGGGAAACCTTTCTCCAGTTGTCTTATTGAACTCAGTGAGGAGGGTTCCTGAGACCATTAAGTCACGTTCCAGTCACTCCTTTTTCCTTTAGGGATTGTGGAGCAGAGGACCAGTGTTTTAACTGATGTGCCCAGAATATCCAGGACGTGAGTCTTTCCATACATGTAAGCAAGCCTTTTCTTCGGTAAGGCGTTCATTATCTTTGAATAGTCACTACACAGTTAACTTAATAATTTTTTTTAGTCCTGTCTGAGACATGGGTCACAGATAGCAGACCCAAGTGCTCAAAACAGAAAATGGGGAGAGTGAAATTAAGAACACCAGAGCTTCTACAGACCCCCTTGACAAGGGGGTTATCTCTGGTCATCATGGGGATGCTGATTCTATTTCAGCCATTACTGGACCCCCCCCCCCCTTCATTTAATGGGACATTTCCCCTTTTTCTGTAGCCAGATTGGGCCAGAGCATTATCCTTTATTACCGCATTAGATAATGGTCTTGGTAATTTACTACTGGAGCCATCATATGGCTCAGCTAAACATCCTAAATTGAGGACCTCTCCTCAGGAACAGGTTATTTCCACCTTTTCTGACCAACCCCCCTTTTCCTTTGAGTATGAAGAGAGAGTTCTCAGTGACAGAGCTGACATTTCTCATTCTGTTTTGGAATCATCCCATGATTAGGATGATTCAGACTCAGTTGAGCCTTTAATTAGGGCTATTTTGTAGGTTTGGGAGGGTGTATCACAGGAGGGTTCAGTGGTTTCACTTTTTAAATGTAAGAAAAATTGTCAGTGTCCTTTCCTGCGAATGCAGACTTGGACCAGATTGTTCAGGATGAATGGCGATTTTCTGATAGGGCTCTTGCTGTACAGAAGAAATTTTCTAAACTTTGTCCTTTTCCTCTGGATAGGGCTGACCCCCAGCATTTGATTCAGTTGTTACCCGGCTTTCTAAGCATGCTACTTTACGTTTCCAGAGCAGGGCTGCGCTTCAGTATTCCACTGATAAGAAACTGGATTCCCTTACCAGATTACTCTTTTTGGAGCTATTTTGCATCGTGCCTTTGTTATACTTTGGGTTTGCCGAGCGATGGAAGCTTGGCCAAGTCAGATCCCGCACACCATCCAGGATTACATACCTAAGGAGGAGATTCTGATGTTAGTCAGTCTGCTTCAGGACAACATTGTTTATATCAGGCAGCATTAGTTCCAAGATGGCGTCCAAATGCTCTGTTACTTCTGTGATAACTTAACATACTCTTTGACTCGTAATCTGGAATGCTGATTTGGCCACTAAGAAAGTTTACTGCCTTTACCATTTAATGGTTCATTTTTATTTGGTCCTGACCTTGAGAAGATGGTCAGTCAGGCCATAGGGGGTAATAGTACTTTACTACCTCAAAACAAACCACTTAAGCTTGATTTCTGGAAAAAGAGTTCTACCTACACTCTAGTGGTGACTTTTGAAGTTCCCCAAACCCATCTGGATCTGCAGGGACTAGCTCTTCCTTACATTATTCAGGAAAGTCTAAGTCTACCTGGCTTCAGAAGATGTCAGCTTCCAAGTCCACAGATCAGAAACACCCTTCTGCATGAATTTGGTGGTCCAGAGACCCCCAAACCCCCTCCTTTGGGGGCAGTCTCCATCTTTTCATTCATCAGTGGAGAAATTCCATTTCAAACACTTGGGTACTAAAATTGGTGTAATAGGGACATCAAAAATATTTCCCCCATTCTGCAATTTTGTATCGAGAGTTCCCACAGACCATAGTCTCATTTGGGCCTTTCATCAAGCCACGCATACACTTGTGTAGTTGTTTCTTTTACTCCCCAAGAGAGATTCCAGGAATTTTATTCCAATCTTTTCATCTTCCCAAAAAAGGATGGAGGATTTTGTGCTGTCTTGGGTCTTAAGACATTGAATAAATTTGTTCAGGTGCCTAAATTCAAAATAGAATCTGTCAGATCTGTTATAGCAGCCATTACTCCAGAAGCGCTCATGGCATCTCTCGACATCAAGGACTCATATCTTCATATACCCATTTGGCTGTGTCATTAATGATTTCTCCGGTTTGCATTCCAGAACCAGTACTTTCTGCTGATGATTATAAAAGTGCTAGCTGCTCTGACAGCTTATCTGCTGACCCTGGGGATCAATGTAACCCCATATCTGGATGACTGTCTCTGGTTTGTCTGCAGGAACATCTGACACTCACTATGACCATTCTTCAGGAACATGGGTGGCTACTTAATCTTCCCAGATATCATCCTATTCTGACACCGTGTCCCCCTTTTCTGTGCCTTGTCTTCAGCATATCCCTCCTCAAAATCTTCGTGCCTGAGAACAAACCGTCAGATTTTCACACAAAGTTTTGTATTTTTCTAGCACAACTGAGGCACTCGATAAGGGACTGCATGCTTCTGTGGGGCATCCTTTTGTCCATGATCGAATAGGTCCCTTTTGCGGAATTTCCTTTCCAACTGCTTCAACATAGGATGGGGAGCTGTGTGCTCCCATCACTCAGGGATACTGGTCCCCCACCAAGGCACAACTTCAGGTAAACAGTCTGGAGTTTTCAGGCCCTTTTCAATGCTTTCATCATGGACAAAATGTCTAGTGGAGCTCCCAGTTCGGATTCAGTCAGACAGTGCTACAGCAGGAGCCTATGTCAACCATCAGGGCGGTACAAAGAGCAGAGCCTCCTGGGCAGTAGTGCACTGGATATTACTATGGGCGGTGGCTCACTTACCTGCTTTGTACACCGAATACATTCCAGGCATAGAAAACTGATTGGAAGATTATCTCCGCAGACTGAAAGTCTATCCCAATGAATAGGAATTGAAATATGAAATGTTTGAACAACTAATGGAGCACTGGGGAACCCGGACATAGATATGAAGGCCTCATGTCTCAATGCAAAACTGCCAATATTTTGCACCAGAGCCTGGGATCCACTGGCAGTAACAATGGATGCACTGGCAATCCTATGGAGGTATACTCTGGTGAATTTTTCCTCCCCTGGCCAAGGTACTTTTACCATGATAAGGAGAGGAAAGGTTCACGCTCCTCACATCGCTCCATTCTGTTCAAGAGCGTGGTTTTATCACCTTATTGAGATGTCCATGGAAAACCCATGGCTTCTGCCTCAGATCATGGGTCTTCTGTCTCAAGCTTCTGTTCATCATTGCAATCTAGACAACCTCCCTTAATAGTGTGGAACCTGAAACCAACATCTTTAGCCACAAGGAATTGAGTGATTTGGTTAGCCAGACTATGCTAAGAGCTTGCTAACCTGTTTCAGACAAAATCTACCATTGTATTTGGTAAGTTATCTTTTTACAATCCAGGCCTTGAGAAAGGACTATGGATCAGTTTTCTAAACATTCAGGTATTTATTTTTTCTGTTCTTTTCCAGCATAAGATCTGACATACATGAGGTTCAAACTTTTCTGCAGAGGGAAAATCTTATTTCCAAACCATACGGGGCTCCTACGCCTCCATGTGATCTGCACCTGATGTTAGAGTTACTTCAGTCTGCCCCTTTTGAGCATCTGTCTTTGATTTCACTTCAACATTTGACTTGCTTTCTTAAAGTTATTGTGTCAGTGATTAGTGTTTCTGAACTCAGTGCTTTACCTTGCAGATCTCCTCACATGGTTTTTCATCAAGACAAAGTTGTCTTGAGAACTGTGCCTGAAGAAATTCAGCCTAAGGTTGTTTCTGACTTCCACATCAATCATGAAAATATTCTTCTGTCCTTGTGTCCTAATGCTTCTATTACAAATGGAGGAAGTTCTCCATACTTTGGATGTGGCTCTCTCTCTCCATTAATATGTTCTTTCTGCCCAGTGATTTTGGCAATCATACAATCTGTTTGTCTTTCCTGAGGGTCCTAGTAAGGGTCTTCCAGCTTAGAAGACAACTCTAGCTTCATTTCTAAAATGGACTATTAGGCTTATGTACTAAAGTCCTGTCTGGATCCATTCCAGATTACTGCTCTTTGATATGTACAATTAGCATGTCATTGGCTTTCAAGAACCAGGCCTCTGTGGTTCAGCTTTGCAAGGCAGAGACTTGGTTGTGTGTTAGCACTTTCACAAAGTTTTAGATTTTTAATATTTTTGCAACCCAAGATACTAGTTTTGGCTGCAAAGTTGTGCAGCTGGTTGTTTTAGTTTGGTCTTGCTCCCTATGTTGTTTGGGACTGTTTTGGGACATCCCCATGGTCCCCATCAATCATAAATGTATAAGAAAATGGTATTTTATACTTACCGATAAATCATTTTATCGTAGTTCATAGAGGGATGCAGAGTATCCCGCTCTTTAATGTTTTGTCTGGTTTATGGTAATCTACACTTATTCCTCTCATATATTATGTTATCTGTACCGTTCCTGGCTTTGCTAACCATAAACTGAGTTATCACTAATTGGTGCAGTGGTATGGAGGGTAGGCAGTGCGAGGTGTTGTCTTGTAGCCTGTCCTGCCTCTATAAAGGAGACTCCTCTATAACCCATGGTCCCTGTATCCTGTGGACTACGAAACAGTATTTATCAGCAAGTATAAAAATCCCATTATCTGGGTAAAAGGGGGTACAGTATAGAAAAGGCAGGATACTTGTAGAGTAAAAGTGATACCTTTATTGGATAACTGAGTGCTTTAGAATGCAAAACAAATTAGGTCTCCATCAGGCATGTATGGAATGAAGGCTGAATACAAAATGCATTACAGGCAGGTTATGCATTCATGAAAAATTGTTTTACATTTAAATTCCACTGGAGATGAATCTCTTAATCACCATTTTCTGTGTAAATTAGTTCTTAGACTCCAGTAGAGGCATATCTTTGTAGCTGGCCAGGTGGTACAAGATTTATTTCCCTTTCAAATGTGTGAGATGGCTAAGTATATGTAATGTATGGGTTCTGATCTTGATAAACATCTTAAAAATCTCAGGAGAGATTTTATCAGTCATGGATATAACACCAAGGTTACGGACATCCAAATTCTGTGACCAGTGTACCCAGAAGTAATCTCCTGGAATACAAACAACCACAGAAAGCAAACAGAGTGCCATTAGTAATCACATACAACTCCAGTGTGAACAAGAAGAGACACCCCGGAGGGTCAACGTTTTTTTGCAAAACTGGCCATAGCACTAAAGATCTCAATGTCTGTGTACTGATGGGACATTTTCAGATACAGAGCCAGAAAGATCTGGGAGTATAAATTGATAAAATTTTAAAACTCTGAACTGAGGCCTGAACCATGACAAGGAATTTGTTACATTATACCACATCCAGAGGATAGCGCAATGCAGTTGACACCTATATTCCGCACACTTAGCCATCTAAGTGACATATAGCTCATCAGAAGGTAAATCTTGTACCATTCAGCCAGCTATGAAAAGATGTCTGCTGGAAAAGATATACCTATAGCTCCTGCGCTCACCTATATACTGTGTGATCTCTGTTCTAATATAAAATCAATAACCTATATTATAAATGCACAATAAAGGATATGAAAGACAATCGGGAAGTATGTTATATCAGAAGTCCTGTAAGTAATGGTAGTCCATCAATTTTCAAATTCCCAGCCGATATTGCACAATTTGATTTCGCATAGGCAGCTTGTTCCCAAGCAGTCGTAATGGGTTCTTGACGTACATACAAAACAAAAACAGGGCAGTCCTCTCTGAGTGTAGTATTCCCAAAAAACAGCCGTGCAGTAGTAAATACAAAAGCCCCGTCACAGGGTAATCACGTTTACAAGAGGCCTGACCTGCCTCTAGGATGGATGGCTTAGAATAAGCGTGTAACGTTAAACGCGTTGATTATACCATCCACTTCTGTAAGACCTGAGACAGAAACTGGATGTCTGAGACATGGTAAACTTTTTATGATTCTACATCAATAAATATTTCTTGGTTTTAATGTTGCTTCTCTGATGCCATCTGTTTGAGCAGTGCAGCTGCTTTGATTGGATGTGGATGCTATAGAGAGGTTGAAGGGAACCTCATGCTTCCACGCCTATTCCTGGATCAGAGCTCTAAGCCCATGGCAAGATAGTGTGGGACTGATGTGTCTTCCTTGTAGCACTTGACTTTGTATATTTTAGATTGGATCTGACCCCTAGTCACGGTCAATCTCCAAACGTTCTCCAAACTCCTAACCAGCCGTTGGTAACACTGCCTCCCACACAGAGGAATACGTTACCTCTCATGAACGGTCCAGATGTTCCAGTGCCCAGCATAATCAGCACAAAAATGGAGAACTTTGCGTCTGGCCTGGCGTAATACACAATATACAGGTTAGGTTCTTAGGGTAAATGGCCACTTATGTGAGAAATGGACTCTAGGAGATTATCAATATAGAGATTTATTTTAAAATTATATCAAATGTACAAGGACCATGCCTGTAGTATAAAGAAACTTACATTTTACACTCTACATGTTTTGTAGCGCTACGCTACTTTTTCAGGGGCATCAATTGAGCAACAATGAACAAAGGCCATTTATAGACTCACGCACATAGAGAGATGGATATCCTCCTTCGCAATGTCCCATTAGTGTTTCCCGCCGAAGTATGCGCTCCACCAATGAGATGCAAAGTGCATCACCCAAGTTCCAGCTCTCAGTCTACCCTGGGGGAGGAACCTCCCTCTCCCCCAGATGGGACGCCGGATGTCTGCATATCATTTGTGTTTCACCGAAGGAGTGCAAATAATCACTTCCAGCTTCTGATCTCCCATATGAGGGATGGAATATCCTCACCTCCCATTCATAGAATGCAAGCACAATTAAAACGCTACAGAACCTTTTTTACCTTACTAGTAAGCATGGTGTCCCTAAACTCCAAATATCCTATCCTGTCAAAAAAAATATAAATACACTTTGCAACCTGCACATTATTACCTATTTAAAGAAACATCCTTCTCTCTTCTGTAACAAGGCTCCAGATAGGTAAAGAGGCTAGTTACCAGAAAAAGATGTATAAAAAGATATAAACGCATAAGGGCACAGAGATCACTACAAAAGAGTGCTGATCTCTATCCCCTCATTCATTCCCAAAGGGAATTTTGTATTTAATCTAAAGATCCAAAACATCTCTGCCCTACATAGAGCCTTATACCTATTATGATCTGAGGCACCAATTGCCTCTAATCCTAAAACCACGAGATGTTTTATGCCACCACTTGCACAGTCATTAAAATGGCATGGCACACCATGGTCCCTATCACCATTTGTTATCGTTCTCAGGTGCTCACCTACTCACGTAGATGCCTCTTTGTCCACCCAACATAACTGGCACCGCACCCACAGATGAGCATGTACACTAAATATTGCATGGCACAGTTTCTAAACTGCTTGATTCAATGTTCTTTTTCTCCTTCCATGTCCATGAATTTCTGCGTGCGGTGACAGATATGTTTGCAAGTGGCACATCTGCTTTTACTACAATTATAATTTCCCAGAATGGGCTTCATAGAGATAATGGAGTTTACACAGTGGTGATAAGAGACTCCCCTACAGTGGGTTTAAATGTAAAAAGAATTTGCAGGAGTGTATAACCTGTGATGTATTTTGTATCCGGCCTTTGTTCTAAATATGCCTGAAGAAGAGATCAGAGTTGTCTTGAAGCTTACATTCTGAAGCTACGGTTAGCCAATAAAGGCATCACTTTTACTCTACCAGTCTCCTACTATTTTCTTTTCATAGTAAGGTAAGCTGAAAGTTATTGTTCTGCCCATCATGTACTGTGGCCCCTACTATCCCACCAGGGTAAAAAGCTTCTGTCCTGTCAGTAGCTCAAATGTTATTCTTCCTTCAAGGGATTCTCCAATCCTGGAAGCCCCCACTACCAACATGTGACCCCTATATCTGAGTGTCCCTCATGTCTTGGGAGCTTCCTCAGAAGAGGAATTGTCTGAAGGGGAGGATGAGGAGGGGGAGTATTAAGAGATGTCCTCTTCCTACTCCTATGGGATTGACCCCCTTTCCTCAGCTGAGGGACTCATCAGAGCTGTTCTGGAGACTCTTCAGGTCTCTGGAATCTCTGATGAAGGGCCTTCTTCTACGGATGTCTTCCAGAGTCATAAGAAATCTCTACCATGTTATTCCCCTAATGCCACTCTTGACCAGATACTTCTAGTAGAAAACTTCAGACAAGATGCTGTCTGTTACCAAAAGAGTCTCTAAACTATACCCTTTTTCAGAGGCAGTTTTAGTGTAATGGGCCTCTCCTCCAACTCTAGATCCTCCTGTCTCCAGGTTGGCTAAAACTACTGTCAGATACAGCTGGACTTAAAAATCCAGCGGACAGGAAACTGGACTCTGTTCTCAGGGCCAACTTTGCAGCCACTGGTGCGGCGCTAGATCTTTCTTTTGCTTCTGCAGTTACTGCTTGGGGTGAAAAGCTTATGGAGGCTGTATGTTCCTAAATTTCCAAGGATGACTTGTTGGTTCTTTTGGTCAACATTAACCCTTTGAGTGCCAGAAGGTTATGCAATGAATTGCTTAGATTTTGTGTCCCTTCCACCATTTTGTTTTTTATCTAGAGTCCCAAAAGAGCCAGAAAAGGTTTGGCTGCTTTGGGAAGCAGTGGACTCACTGCTAGCCAAGGAGGTTCTGATTCCAGTTATTCACCCAGAGGTTAGTTAAGGTCTCTATTCCAACCTGTTTGTAGTCTCAAAGAAGGACGGTGACTGTTGTCCTATATTGGGCCTAAACTGTCTCAACAAATATGGTGACTACGGGCTTCAAGATGAAATCTTTGCATTCTGTCATTGCTGTGATGTGCCTTGGGGAGTATCTGGAGTCTCTAGACCCTCAGGATGCTTATCTACACAACCCCATTCACCCAGACAGCCAATGCTGTCTGGGTTTTGCCTAGGGCTCAGATCACTGCTACTTCACAGCTCTGCCATTTGGCCTGGCTTCTGCACTCTGAGTGTTCACGAGAGTCATGGGGCCTTAGCGACCTTCATTCACACCAGGGGCATTTCCATGACACCATATCTAGACGATCTCTTGATCAAAGCTCACTCAGAGAAGGTTATGGCCCAGCACATCCAAGACTGTGCCTAGCTTCTGGTCCACCATGGGTAGATCCTGAACATGCTGTAGTCCTTTCCAGTATCTAATCAGGAATTGGTGTTCCTGGGGGTGAGGTTCGACACCCACCAAGACAATGTTTTTCTACCAGAGGAGGAGATCTCTGTGGTGATGCAGGTGGTGTCTCAGGCTCTGGAGTGGCCCTCAGCCATAATCAGAGCGTATATGAGATTTTAGGCAAGCTATTGTCAACACTAGAGGTGGTGCTTTACTCTCAGGTACACATGAGAGTTGATTGGGGAATCTAGATCACCTGCATTGTCAGATCTCTCTTTCCCTTCAGTGGTGGTTGTGTTGGCGCAACCTGGAACAGGGGAACCCTTTGTGATACGATATGGACCTTGATCATGATGGACACCAGCCTGAACAGCTGGGGTGCGGTTTTGGGCTACCTGGTCGCTCCTTATTGGACCTGGAGGGCGTGTTTTGTGGACCTGGATAGCCTTTCCATTCAGGATCCTTTTCACTTCCCTCCCAGGCAGGACCTCCTTGAAAGATGGACTTCTGTTTGGTCTCCCCTGTCTGGGCTGTGGAGTCCTCTTAGGGTCCTTCTTCTTATAGGAGATTTCGTCCTTCTTCTCTTGTTTTCCTGATTAGGTTGACTTTGGTCACATACATACTGGAGGCAGTGCTAGGATTGAGCTGGAGGAGTAGCTGTAGTCTCCACCCACAAGACTCTGTATTTTGAGATGCGTCCTGCCCTCTAGTGGAGGGACTCAACCCCATGGTACCTATGTTCCACATGGGCTACAAGGATTTAACAGGTAAGAGCACTAAAAATCTGTTTTCCATCCCATTTTATATTTGCGTCTGTCCCAACATGGGAGCAGAGGTTGTTCCTGCTATGTTTTCTGGGGCATCATGATTTGTTGATCTATTTAGGTGTCTATTTTCTGTTCGAGGATATTTTATAATGTGAGGAGTTTGGGGTGGTATGCTTTTCTTAAAGGTCTCTTTGATTGCCCCGTTGTGTGGCCTGAGTGAGAAACTGAATCATCCTTCCTGAGATCTGATGGGTTCAGTTGAATTTCACTCTGGGCTGGGTTTCTAGAGCAAGGTTTTCTTGTTATACTGTAGATGGTCTTATGTTTTATTTCTTCAAGTTAGTGTGCCTGAGGTCATAGGATGGCATGTGTCTAAATAATCTTAGATGTATGCCTATTTGTCCTGAGTTGGACACTTCTGTTCATGTGCTTTCTTTCTATTCTCATAGGTCTCTTGTCAGTTCTCTCTCTCATTTCCCATGAGCTCTTGCTTCGCGTTCTCGTTTCTGATTGGCTCCTGTTGCAGCAGCCGTTTTCTGCTTTCCCTTCGCAAGTGTCCTACACAGGGCTTGGACTCTCCTTCTCTCCTCAGCAGATTAACCCTTCACCTGCCAGATAAGTGCAAATTAGTGATTTCTGGGGTGAAATTTAAATTTTTCATACTGTATTTGGTTGTTTCCTTATATTTTAGACGTTTTGACACTGTGAGGATGTAAACTACATTGAAACTTGGGGCTAGACCTAAGACTAAGGATACTGGGGTGTCTGCGTCCTCCCCATTGCCCACTGCTCCTCATGTCAATCAGGGTTACCTAGAGAATACTCAGGTCATTTATGACCAGCAGGTGCTGCTGCCCCTGCATCTCCCCCAGGGACCTCCAGCCATGCCCTAGAGCTGCTGTGGATGCAAGAGTTTAAGGCCACTGCTAGAGACCTCAGGTCTTACCTTACAACTCCTTCCATCTCAATTGCAAGGGGTCTTCCATTCTTGCAATTGACCAAAACGCCCTACCAAAACTGCAGGGCGTACCTGACTCCTCTGAGGAGGAACTGTTGGTGGATTCTGATGAGGGGGAATGTTCTGCGGTGGTTTCTTTGGGGACCCCTTTGAAGCTGATCCTGATCCCTCAACTGAGGGCCTGATCAAGGCTAAACATCCCCTTGGTTCCAGAGGTCAACTTCTTTGCCTGTGGCAGATGCATCTGTCCTCAAAGACTGGACTGACAGGATGCTTGAGACATCTCTGAAGACCATCTTTGGTACGACTGGTACTTCGTTGCGCCTGGTGTTGACCTCTGCTTGGGTGAACAGGGCCATTGCAGTTTGGACTGAGCAGCTGACTGTGTCAGGGAGCTCCTACTGCTGATATGTTGTGGCTCCCTGCCAACATCTCTGAGGCTCAACATTATGTTTCTGCTACTATCTTTGACGCCATCTGCTTGGTGGCTAGAGTTTCTACCATGACTGTGGTAGCCAGACGGGATCTTTGGCTCAAGATCTGGTCTGCAGACACTACCTCTAAGAAAGCATTGCTTTTGTTACCTTTTCAGGGTACCTCTCTGTTTGGGCCGGAGCTTGAAGACCTCATTAGTGAGGCCACAGGGTTAAGAGTACCCTGCTGTCCTTCGTGCCTAGGAAGAAGCCTCCAGCAAAGTGGAATCTGCATCTTCGTCCCTTACAGGCAGAGGTGCGCACAGCGAACTAGGTGGTATCCCAGGCTCTGCGCTCCTCCTCCAAGCCCAAACATCAATGGAGGGCAAAGCAGTCCTCCATCAAGCCCAAGGCTTCCAAACCTCCTTTGGCATGACTCGCTAAACCCCGGTCCCCGCAAGCCAGTGGTGGTCATTTGCACCACTTCCTCAGAGTCTGGTCAGACACCGTGGTGGATCCATAGGTTCTGCAGGTTGGGCAAGGAGGTTCTGGAACCAGTTCCAGTACTGGAAATAGGGTCGGGTTTTTACTTCAACCTGTTTGTGGTTTCCAGAAAGGACAGCGGTTGTCGCCCAATTTTGGACCTCAGGGACCTCAGTTCCTTTGTGGTCCTCAGTACCTCAGGTTTGCTTGTGACCAAGGGCATTTTCAGTTTTCTGCTCTTCCCTTTGGTCTGACTACAGCTACCCAGGTCTTCAATCGCTTCCTGGGTGCATTAGTGGCTGACCTCCACCGGGACGGCATCAGAGTCACTCCATACATGAACGCCTTGCTTCTGAAGGCCCCCCTCTCCGGAACTCCTTCATCAGCAGGTCAAGGACTGCATTCATGCACTGACCCATCACGGATGGATCCTCAACATGGACAAGTCGGACCTTGTACCGTCTCAGAGACCAGTCTTCCTGGGTCTCCTCTTTGACACCAAACTGGGCATGGTGTTTCTCATGGACGAGGTGGCTCATGGTTCTAGCTCAAGATCCAGTTCCGGCCAAGAAGCTGACCTCCCTAGTGGGGAAGTTCATTTCCACCATAGAAGCGTTTCCGTTTGTCATGGCTCACACCATGGAACTTCAGATGTTTGTGATCCATGTGTGCAGTGGTCAGCCGAATCTATTGAAGAGCTCTGTGTCTTTTCCCCTTCACGTGGAGCTGAGTCTGTCGTGGTGGCTCAACCCTTCCAATCTTTTGAAGGGCAGTCCCTTCCTAATTGCCTTCTGGACTACCATGGCGACGGATGCTAGCCTCTTCGGCTGTGGAGCGGTCCTGGGTCACAACAATGCCCAGGGTCGGTGGTCTCCAGAGGAATCTCTCCTTCCC
The DNA here is from genome assembly GCA_037306005.1 of Rhinophrynus dorsalis. NCBI lineage: Eukaryota > Metazoa > Chordata > Amphibia > Anura > Rhinophrynidae > Rhinophrynus > Rhinophrynus dorsalis. Next base: position 174,908,875 of record CM074724.1, on the reverse strand, counting down.
ATCAATGTGTTGGAGCTTTGGGCGATATTTCATGCTCTTTGCCACTGGACACGCCACCTGGAGGGCTGCCTAGTCAGAGTCCAACCGCATCACGCCATGGCTTACATCAACAAACAAGGCGGTACAAGAAGTCTTGCAGCTTGGTTGGAGGTCAAAGCTATTTTAACCTGGGCAGAAGAACATGTTCCTGCCATATCCGCAGTTCATATTCCCGGTGTGGACAATGTGCTGGCAGACTTCCTAAGTCGACACGCATTGGACAGAGGAGAGTGGGAACTGAATCAAGGAGTGTTCAAACTCAGTGTTCAGAAGTGGAGACTTCCTTGCATCGATCTGATGGAGACAAGGCACAATCGGAAGGTTCAGTTGTTCTGGTCTCACTGGAGGGACCCTTGTAGCTCTGGCAGTGGATGCCATGTCCATCCCATGGCACTTCCCTCTGGCGTACATCTTTTCCTCCCATTCCCATGCTACACAGGGTGTTGCACAAACTATGTCTTGCGGGATCTCCAATTGTTCTGATTGCTCCGTACTGGCCTCATCAAGCTTGGTTTCTGGAGCTTCTGGATCTCTCCGTGGTGGAGCCCTTTCGGCTTCCCTGCTGTCCAGATCTTCTTCTGCAGGGGTACCTGTGGAAGGAGGATGTGGACCGTCTGGGTTTGACAGCATGGAAATTGAATCCTCAATACTGAAGAAGGGTTTTTCTTTGAGAGTGGTGGCCACTATGTTTAGTGCCTGCAAACCTGTTTCCTCTAAGGCATACTACAGAGTCTGGTCTTCCTTCCTCTTCTGCTGTGCCGATAAGGATCTTTCCCAGGAATTTGATCTGCCAACAGTCCTACAGGATGGCGTGGACAAGGGCCTCAGCTTGAGTTCCTTTATGGTTCAGACTTCTGCTCTCTCTGTTTTCTTTCAGAGGTGCATCACTATCCTTCCAGACGTCAAGGTGTTCTTTCAGAGCGTCACTCATACTCTCCCTGCTTTTCGACATCCTGCTCCTCAGTGGGATCTTAACTTGGTCTTGGGTGTCCTTCAGCTCCCTCCGTTTGAGGCATTGGCTAGTATTCCTCTGCGTATGAGGTCTTGGAAAATGGCTTTTCTCCTGGCGATTGTGTCTGTTCACCGTGTCGTGGAGTTGCATGCCCTGTCTTGTAAACCACCCTTTTTGGTGTTTCACAAAGACAAGGAGGTTCTTCGCACTTCTCAGGAGTTTCTCCCGAAGGTGGTCTCTGAATTCCACTTTACTCAGGAAATCGCGGTGCCCTCTTTCTATCCTGACTCTGCATCCGACAAGGAGAGGGATCTTCACTTGCTGGATGTGGTGTGATGTCAAGTTCTGTGTGCACCGCACTGAGTCTCTTCACCAGTCTGACACCCTGTTCTTCATTCCTGAGGTCCCAGGGCAGGGAGACTGGCATCCAAGGTGACCATAGCGTCTTGGATTAAATCTACTATTCGTAAGACTTATGAACTGCGGAAGACACCTTTTCCATTTAGGGTTTCAGCTCATTCCAGTAGATCCATTGGGGCATCTTGGGCTTACAAGAATCAAGCCTCAGCTGATCAGTTGTTCAAGGCTGCCACTTGGTCGTCTGTGCACACCTTCTCTAAACACTACCGTGTTGATGTGCTATCATCGGCTGATGCTAGTTTTGGAAGGAAGGTCCTGGAGGCAGTCTTGCCTGTCTAGGTTCTCATTTCGTATCTTAAGTAATCCTTCACTTTTGAGCCCAGTTGGCTCTAGTTCGGTGTGCTGTGCTACAGTTCCTGGTGTGTTTATACCCTAGTTTTGTGTCCGTTGACACTGTGTTGTTATTGTTGAGCTGTCTGTGATCTCAGAGTTTATATATGCTCTGGTGACTTTGGCGGCCCTACGCCTGGTCCTTGCTTTACTTCCCACCTCTGGGATGTCCAACCATTGAGTTTCCCAAAGTTTACCAGTAACCTATATTGGACGACAGAGAAAAGAGAATTTTAATCTTACCTGTTAAATCCTTTTCTCTTAGTCGATATAGGTTACTGGTCTCCCACCCTGTCAAGAGAACATGCTTGGCTCTCCTGTGACTGAACGTTGGAGTTCTTTCGGGTTCATGCTCATAGGAGTCGTCTTTTCCCTTCTTACTATCTAGGCACTAGTTAGTGTCTCAGATCTTACTGGAATGGAGTGGCTAGATGCAGCTAAGGAGAGGAGGTAGGCTCCACCCAGCATTCTCTTCAAGAATTGTTCCTGCCTACTTAAAGGGACAGTTGCCTACCCCAGTAACCTATATGGACTAAGAGAAAAGGATTTAACAGGTAAGACTAAAATCCTCTGATATCACATAATCACCTCGCTCTGGTGGAGTGGCTTCAATAGGGAATATCACATGGTCAGATTATGCCCCTATTGCTCTTGGCCTGAGCATGCCAAGATGGAATCAATATATGCCTCACTGGCATTTAGATGAACCCTTCCTATGTAACCTAGAGCATGCACCTAAGAATAAAATTGAGCAAGGATTTTAATCCATAAAACAAGGAGCAGGACTTCCCACCTTCCTCCCAACTGCCCCAGGGAGCTCGTTCACGCTTCCCTTCGTAGCTTTATTTCTGTGGGCTAACGTTACAGCAAGCTCTTTTTACCATGCTGCTGAGGTTGCAAGCTCAGTAGCAATGTAAAGGGAGCATTCTGTAACGTTAGCCCACAGAAATACAGCTACGAAGGGAAGCATGAATGCGCTTCTTGGGGGGCAGCTGGTAGGGAGGTGGGAAGTCCTGCTCCTCTGTGCCCCACACACTGTATGCCGCACAAGGCGGAAGTGCCCGATTATAAGAATTAATATCTCCACTCGTAGGTAAGTTAAAAAAAAAAAAAAAAAACGCTAACCTTATTTTATGGATTAAAATCCTTGCTCAAATTTTTGTTTAGGTGAATGTTCCCCTTTAAAGCATCTAATTCTAAAGCTTTAGAAAAATATATTATAGAAAATACCAGTAAAGGCACTTTCACACACTCTGTATGGGTAGCTCATAAATGCGTCATTCAAGGTAAACTTCTTAAGTTTACAGACATTATGAAAAAGAAACGTAAAATGCAAATAGACACTGTTACAGGACATTAATATCCTGGAGACAACATAAAAATTGAGGCTTTGAACAAACTTTAAAATAACTTGCCAAATTACTTGTTCATTTAAAGTCTTTATTGCATCGTTATATTGAACGATTATTTTTTTAAAACCAAATGCTTATTTTATGAATATGGCAACAAGGTGGGTTCCCTCTTGGCCAAGCAGCTCTGGTCTAATTACACTCCACATGACATTACCTGTCTCCGCCTCCCCGCCAGTTCTTTGACTTATGATAAAAACTCAACAGCCTCTCTAATTCGAGATTATTATAATGCTTTCTAAAACATGGATTCTGTCTCTGCTTCTCAGTCTGTTGATGACTCACGGATCAAAGCTTACCTGAACTCAGCCAACCTTCCCAAATTTTTGCAATCTGCCTTTGAGGTTCTTGAACTACCAGTCACCTCTTCTAAAGTCCTACAGGCAATTCACTCTTTACCAAAAGGTAAATGCCCAAGTCCAGATGGGTTTTCACAAATCTACTACAAGACCTTTCAATACTTGTAGACTCCCATCTTCACAGAGGCATATGAGAACTTGCCAGTAGCCATTGCTTCCCATCCTTCTATAGCAGAATCTCAGATAGCTGTCCTTCATAATCAGGTAAGGACCTACAAAAATGTGAAATCTATAGGCCCAACTCAGTTCTTAATCTTGACTTAAAAATGTATGCCAAGATTCTGTCTGAATGCATTAAATCACTCCTTCCCTCATTGTTTCATGGAGACCAAGCAGTTTTTACCCCAGGTAGAGATGTCTGTGATAATACCTGGAATCTCCTGAATCATTTATATTTCCTTCATTGTCATAAATCTCCAGCAGTATTCCTTTCAATGAATGCTGAGAAAGGACCATTTGACTTTCAAATTCTTTCTTAACCCCTTAACATCCAGTGCCATGCCAGGACCATCACGGCTGACCATCACTTAAGGACCAGTGACTGTCCTGGAATGCCATGGAATTCTGGGCTCCCTGCCGCTCAGGGAGCCCTGAATCGGTGTCCCCCCCCCCAAAAAAAAAATAAAACAAAAAAAACGCCCCATGGTCCTTAAGTGGTTAAACATATGCTCCAGGTGTTTGGTTTTGGCCCCAATTTTCTTAACTTGTATTATATTTTCCTTATATACTAATCCTAGTGCGAAGGTCAGAGTCAATGGTTGTTGAGTTTCCAGATATCCAGTGGTACGAGACAGGGATGTTCCCTCTCCCCCTTATTATTTGTACTGATCACGGAACCGATGGCACAACACAACCCATCAGAATGCCAATGTTTCAGGGGTCCACGTGGGTGGAGGCGAGCACAAATTGGCAATGTTTGCTACTGATGTCCTTCTGACACTTACAACTTCTATTTCTTCCATGCCTTTCTTTCTGAAGGAACTCTGCCTGTTTTTGGACCTCTCGTATTTTAAGATAAACTGTTCAAAATCTGAGGCTTTGAATGTAGGGCTTCATCCCCTTACATTCCAGCAACTTCAAAACAGCCACCCATTTTGTTGGACTACTTCTTCCATTAAATGTTTGGGTATTTCTATTTTTTTTTTTTTTTTTTATTAAATAATGCAAATAAGAGGTACAGAGTACAAAAGGAGACATAAAGCGTACGTCCGAGAACCTCATAATATGGAAATTACAATTCAAACAAGCAATAACACATCTTAAGAATAAAGTAATGCTGAAGTAACAGGATAAGGTAAATGAGAGTGCAAGTCACACATATGGGCATATGAGAAACAATAACATGCAGCATACCACTAAAGAAGGAGGGTCAACGAGGGAAAGCATATAAAAGGATCAGAGGAAGACATAAAGGAGAAGGCGCAGATGAAGGGGAGTTCAAAGAGGCAGGTAAGTAGATAGGTAATCTGAGGGGTAGAACAGGAGAGGGGGGAAGAAGGGTGGCGTCTGACGCAGAGCTGGAAGTGCCTCTATTAATACAAAACAGGGTCTGATAGAGCCCCAGTGAATCAATGGAAGAAGATGAAATTCGGTACCATCAACGGACTGGGTAAGTGCAGACGAGATCCGAAGGTGGGGGTAAAATCTCACCTGTATGCTCTCGGTATCCACTAGGCTAATAGATCCAGATGCCCCACTGAAGGTTATCCAGTTTTCCCAGACAGTGGTAAAAGAGGATGTGGAAGATGTATACATGGCATACTGTCATTCCATAAGGAATAGATCTCCCATACCCTGAAGCCAACCAGAAACCAGAGGAGCGTCTGTGGCAAGCCAACATTTTGGAATCTGTGCCCTGGCCACCAAAAGCACCAAGTGAATAAGAGAGAAATGATGACGTTCTATTGCAGTAACAGAGTCAGAAGAGATGGCGAAAAGGCACCACCAGGGGTCATTAGGAATATGGATAGAAGTGATCTTATGAATGAGAGTGATAATAGAGTCCCAGAAGGTTGCGATAACAGGGCAAGACCACCATATGTGTAGCATAGAACCAGGCCCATTCTCACATCTCCAGCAAACATTGGGACAGGAGCGCGAAAATTGAGCAATTTTTTTCAGGTGTCATATACCATCGGTTGATAATTTTATAGTTGAGTTCTCTCATTTTCCTGTCACGACATCTGTTAAAGTTAAGCTTGAAGGCTTCGTTCCATGACTCTACCGGGATAGACCGACCAAGCTCATTTTCCCATTGCGTCAGGAAAAAGAATTTCTTGTCAGGCATAATGTGTTGCAGAAGGGAATAACAAAAGGATAAAGGCTTAAAAGTTGAAGGAGGAGAAGCGAGAGTTTTTTCAAGTGCATTTAGGGGTCTGGAAGTGTATCCTCGAAGAATCATCGTTCTGGTCCAATGTCGGACTTGAAAATACGTGCACCATGAAATCTTGTCCACCTGAAGGGAGGCGGAGATCTCTGTGGCAGGAGGGAAGGATCCGGAATGTAGTAAGGAATGTAAGGTGTGGATATTATGGCGTTTCCACTGTTTAAACGTCGGGTCAGAGGCTCCCACCAAAAATTCCGGATTCCTAACAATAGAGGCCAGAGGAGAGGGGAGTGGGGCCAAGTGATGAGAAGAGTTCTCAGTCTTCCAAACATTGATGATATGGCCAATAATAAGATGTTCCCTACAAGCAGAGGGAGTAAAGTGTGAGGGCGCCAGTAGGACCTGCAGTAAGCCGATTTGGTCCAAAATTTTGGTGGGATGCAGGTGAAGTCATAAATCTTTGATAAAGCCACTGCTTTGTAGTAAGATGTAAGATCAGGCATGCCAATGCCACCCCTACAAATTGGTAGCATCAGGATCTCTCCTCGAATTCTCGGTTTCTTTCTGTCCCAGATGAACCGGGTCAATAGAGCCTGAAGATCAAGAAGAATTTTCTGAGGAATACGTATAGGTAAGGCATTAAGTAAGTAGAGAATTCTTGGGATAATTGTCATCTTATTAGTACGACCAAACCAAGAGATCAGTAGGGACATCCACCGAGAAAGATCGTCCGAGATGGATTTTAGAAGGGGGTAAAATTCAAGTCCGGTAGCGAACTTGGCTCCGGAGAGAGAAGTATTCCCAAGTATCGGATGGAAGCCTTAGACCACCTAAACGGAAACGAACATTGAATGGAGTTCATTGTTCGCAGAGGGAGGTTCAAGTTCAGAATTTCCGATTTGGAAAAGTTGATCTTGGCCTGGGAAACTGAGCAGTAGTCCTCCAAAACAGAAATCAGGGAGGGCAATGAGGTAAGAGGATTAGAGAGAAAAAAAAAAAAAAGAACATCGTCCGCATATGCTGCTAACTTAAATTCCGTGGAACCAGTTACCACCCCAGTGAGAGACTGATGATAACGGACCAGGTTCAGGAAAGGTTCAAGTGCTAAAACAAAATAGGAGATAATGGGCAGCCCTGCTGTGTCCCATTAGTAATGGGGAACGGATCCGAAAGATCCCCATTGACCTTGATTCTGGCAGAAGGTGAGGAGTACATACTCATAATACTAGCCAAAATACAGGGGCTGAGCCCAAACTGTCGAAGGACCGCTTCCAAGTAAGACCACCGGACTCGGTCAAATGCCTTCTCGGCATCAATGGCAGGGCAAATTGACGGTATCTTCCTGCGTATAGCAGTTTGAATAACAGAAATTGCCGCGACCAGGCACAAATCCACTTTGATTCGGATGTATGATGGAAGGAAGAATGGAACGGAGACGAGTTGCTATCAATTTAGCAAATAACTTGAGGTCCAGATTCAAAAGTGAGATGGGTCTATAGCTGCTACATAAAGAAGGGTCCTTCTCAGGTTTAGGCAATACCGTAATTTGGGCTTCTAGCGATTGCGGGTGAAAGGACGCACCAGAGAAGATGGAATTGAATGCTTTGAGCATATGTGGTACCAGAGTGTCTCGGAATGTCCGATAATATAGAGCCGAAAACCCATCAGGTCCTGGAGATTTGCCTAGTTTCACAGATTTCAAGACTATCTCTAATTCGCATGTGGTGAAATGTTTTTCGAGGTCATCTCGCACAGACTGTGGGATAGTGGGTAATCTCGCTTCCTGTAAAAAGGTTTGAATCCACGGATCGCTGGGGGATGAGGGTGCAGCAGCATTATCCTCCAGATTGTATAGAGAATAATAGAATGAACGAAAGGATGCGGCAATAGATGGGAAGGATTTCTGAGACAACCCCTGATGGTCCCTGATATGAGTCACAGCTATCATCCTTCTCCTTTGTTTGATCAGAGTAACTAAGCATTTGCCACACTTATTCCCTTCCAAAAAGTGGCGGAACTTCCAAAAGAAGAAGGATTTCGACACTGATTGCCTGAGCAAAGAGGTAAGTTCTTCCCTCAGCGCATCAAGTTCTTCTTTGTCACAGACTCCCAGTGTGCGTCTGTGCCGTAGTCCGAGATCTCGAATCCTCTCTGTAAGGACATCAAGGTTCTTCAGGTTTTCCTGTTTGCTCCATGCCCCAATCTTGATTAGATGCCCACGCAGGACGCTTTTATGTGCTTCCCATACCGTGTGGTCGGCCACTTCGCCCGTCCCGTTGGCCTCAAAATAGTCCACAATGTGCTGTCTCAGGGTCTGCACAATGGTAGGGTCTTGGAGCAAGAGTTCGTTCAGGATCCTTGGCGAGGACCGAGCGGGATGGTCGTGAAGAGAGAGTGATGCCGAGACAGGAGAGTGGTCTGTCCAAGAGGCTGTGTCTATGGATGAGGAGTGAACAGAATGGAGAAGTGATTGTGACACAAATACATAGTCAAGTCTGCTGTGAGTGTTATGTGGCGTGGAGTAGAAGGAAAAATTGATATCACGTGGGTGTAATGTGCGCCAGATGTCCAGCAGTTGTAGTTTGGCAAGGTGGAGACGAAGAGCTCGAAGTTGGGAGAGTCTGAGACAGGACCTTGTAGAGGAGCAGTCTATGTGAGGTTCCAAAGCTACATTTAGATCCCCCCCGAAAATAACAGGACAGTCTGCGAATTCGTCTAGGACGTTAAGAAAATTTTTGAGAAAGAAGACTTGATGTGTGTTTGGGCCATATACAGAAGCTAGGACAACCCGTTGATTAAATAGAGTACCCTTAAGCAATAAGTATCGGCCGTCCTCGTCTGATTTACGCTGAAGAAGGCTCCATGGCAGGGATGATCTCAACAGTACTCCGACTCCTCTTTTTCTCAGGTGCAGACGAAAAGTATGCAGTGGGGAATCTGCGGTCCCACAGCCTGGGGGTCTCCGAGGCTTTGAAGTGGGTCTCCTGCAGAAACAAGACATCTGCATGCATTCGATGAAATTCTGTAAGGGCTATGGAACGCTTACCTGGTGAATTTAAGCCCTTGACGTTGATGGTAACAAATTTGACAGGGGCCATCTAGGCAGATCAAGAGACATCCGGCAGCTCCGCATCCAACACCAGCAAGGTGAGAAGGTGGGAGGGAGGAAGGTAGGAAGGGGAGGGGAAGAGAAGAAATATAGCATGATACTGCATGAAATAATAAGCCGTGTTGGAGAGATACAAAAGGCAACATAATAAATACGGATACACGGAACGTGCCTGTTAGGCAGGGGTGTAGCAACAGTAAGATAAGCGATAAGAGGGGTATGATGGGACACCTCATATGAGGCAGGGACCCAGAACCAGATGAGAGTCTGGATTTAAACCTTACGGGCTTCAAAGCATTGAGAAGATAATGGCACTCGTGAAGAGAGTGAACAGGAGCAGGAGCATTACAGTACGTAAACAGAATGAATAAAATGTATGTCATTATACAGAGCATAAGGGGATACCCAAGCATGTAATATATAAGGTAATACCGAAAGGCTATGGTGGCGTGCCCCCAACCCCGCAGAACACAGGGCACCACGGCATGGAGCGGGTGCGCTCTGACACGACACCACAGCCCCGGGCCCACAACACGTGTAACAACTAAAGAATTATAATCTCAAGACATATGGTCCAACCCAAGCCCCGAGAGAGGCGTAGGTTAGCTCCATAATTAGGGCTTAACAAATGCGAGAACAGATGAAGAGGACTAGGCAGCGGGCCACCAAGAAGACTAAACTACATGACATAGCATAGCTGAAGGTCGTTGTACCCGTAAAATTTAGGGAACGTGCATGCGACATACGAGAAGCGTTTCTGGCATGCTGGATACAGATATTAATAGCACAAGAAACCACCCTAAGCTATAAAAGTCCCCTCAGGGAGCCCGATACCCAGTCCCCCAGGCAACATAAACAACAATGGGAAAACCCAAAATTGGATATAAAGAATAGAAATGGTAAACACTGAGATGCTAAAGGGTCAATGGGGACCAGCCCGAGTATATAAGCTGTTGAAAGGGAAGGGACACTCTGCGAGATATTAACAGAAGCAGTGAACAGTGACTGTAGAGATGGCAAGCAGCCGTTGGGCTAGAAGGGTACTCCTAGTTCTACAGAGTGTAGGGAATAGATGAACCTTTAATCAGGGTATGGGGCCTACGCAAAGAAAAGGAGGAGGAACAAAAGTATTGGAGTATGTAGTAGAATAGGGGGGGGTGAGTCAAATAGCCTGTCAAGAGTATGTGAGGGAAAGCAGTAACAGTCCATGTTTCAGTAGAAGAGAGAGAAGTGGAGCAGGTAGAGAGAGAGAAGAAGAGTTGCGGTTACTAGGAGGGGCAGGGAGAGAGTGAGAAGAGGAAGGTTGGTAAATCTTGTCGTGTCACATGTCAAAAGAATAGTGAAATGGTGTGTCCAGTCAGGGAGAGCACTGTTGGGGGCTAAGGCGGGGGATGGGTCAGATACAGAGTAGTTTTAATGTAAGATTCAAAGGCTGACATTGAGGTAAGGAAAACAGTAATGAGCATTTATTACAGTGTACATTTTATGAAAATACCCGGGCAATCCCCATATCCCAGTCTGTAAAAGTGTTACCATCAGAGAATGTCCACTCCATTCGAAACAGTACAAGGCCGCCAGGGATGCACAGCCTGGTGTAGAAGCAGTCCTCTGGAAATGAGAGTCCACAGACAATTCAGAATGGACATACAAGAACGGGAGCAACAAGCACCTCAGGTCCAGACCACTGCTGGCGCAGCAGGTGGGCAGTGGGAAGTGTCCAGTTTCCTCTGTTTCTTCTTCTTTTCAGGTGACACCGAGGACCATTCAGATCTCTTTTGAGAGCGATGTTGTGCAGCGTCTCCTGGAGCTGTCTGAGCAGGAACAGAAATGCAGAGTGTAGAGCAGAATGTCGCTATCTCGTCCACAGAGAAAACGGAAGCGGCTGTACCATTCAATGATGCGTGTAGGGAGAAGGGGTAACCCCATCAATATTTGATATCCAGAGAACGTAGGTGGTCAGTGAGGGGTTTAATTTCTCGCCTCAGCTGTAAGGTACGTGCTGAGAGGTCATTAAAGAAACAAATCTCAACCCCAGCAAGCAGGATAGGGCCCGACTTATCCGCATCAGCCGTTCCTTTAGATCATAGCGGTGTAGATGCACAATCACATCACGGGGTATGTTGTTTGATGGATCACGAGGTCTCAGGGCCCGGTGTACACAATCCAGATAGGGCCTGAGTGAGTGTCCCCCAACATCCTGGAAAATAAGCCAGCAATGGATGATGTTAGGTCTTGAGGGAGAATCGACTCAGGCACATTTTTCAATCTGATGTTAGACCTCCTCCCTCGGTTCTCTAGATCATCCAGGCGAGATGCTAAATGGTGAGTAAGAGTAGCTTGATCATTGAGGCAGCGCTCAATAGCTGTGATATGGTCTTTCATCGCGGCCTTCTCGGTCTCCAGCGTAGTGATCCTGACAAGGAGGAGCGACATTTCCTCTTTAACTGAAGCAAGCTCAGATTTGAAAGTGGAAATAATATCTTCCGCACAAGTTTTCAGGTCTCCCTTAGAGACAATATGGGACATGAATTCCTGAAGATCACTCTTAGTAAGAATCTGCTCCATGGTGGGCTGTTGTAGCGGTTCCGGGGTAGTCAGATCTGTCTGGCTGGTCATAGCGGTGGTCTGAGCAGAGCAGTGATCCCGCTCTGGTGGTGAGTGCGTAGTTGTAGTAGGGCTAGGTGGCGCCTGGCAGTACCGGAGTATGGGCACGGAGGCCCAGCGGAGATAAATCGGTCAATAGTGCCTGCAGAACCAGATTGTTTCTGCTTCTTACCCTTCATTAGTGTTCTTCTGAGAGTATGAAACAATGGTGAGACATAAAGAAGTCCAGTGCCCTAGAAAATATATAAAACCCCGCTGTTCTGGGTCGGAGCTCCCTCAATGTGCGTCCGGCGCCATGCAGTCCAGGCCACGCCCCCCGGGTGTTTCTATTATGATGTGCTTTTCTGACTTAAAGTGATAGCAGTTTCACTGGACATGCATCTCAAATGATTCATGATATTTAATAGTACTGCTATCCAATGCTCTTCAAATTTGCTAGCTAGATTGTTAGGATATGATGATGTTTATCCTTTCGGCCACTTTAAATGACTGCAAGCCACCTCCACATAAATCTGAAAAACTGTTCCGGGACCGGACTGATCACAATGAGGGACAATCTTACCTCTTTGAATATACGGAAAACACTGCTCTCCTTGATGAAGGAGGGCAGGTTTTTCCTAATACTGTCTGAAGATTGTCCCTCCTTGTGATCCACTGTTATATCTGGGACAGAAATGCTTACGTCGGGAAAAGGCATGCGAGGGGTACACTTCATCACATCACTACAGCCTAACTAGAATGTTTTGAAGAATAAGAGCATCAGACAGCAGCACTATTAAATATGATGAATGATCTAAGCTGTATCAAGTGAAACATTACTATTCCTTTAACTTTTCTCCTCTTTTAAAAATGACTTGCGCAAATGGGACCCTCTTTACCTGTCGTGGATTGGAAGGATTAACTCTGTTAAAATGAATATCCTTCCTAGAGTTCTATACTTCTTACATGCATTACCTATTACACTTCTCTCTTCCTTCTTAGCCCTTATAGAATGGTCCATATATAATTTCATATGGCTTTCCAGGTCGATGAAAATTAATCTGAACACTTTGTTTACATAAGATATTAGGGTGTTTAGGATTTCCTAACCTAAGAAAATACCAGCATGCCTCCCTCCTCCCTTCAATTATTGATTGGACATATTGTGATTAAGATAAGACCTGGGTGAGCATGGAACAAACGTCTTTGCTTCCGGCAGATTTGCTAGTAGAAGTGTTCCTCCCTCCTTCACATAAAGACAAGGAGATAAAATAACATCCCATTCTAGCAAAACGTTATGGCAACTTGGTCAAATTTTTATAAATCAGGCTGCTTGGCTTCTTGTCCTTCAATATCTTCTCTTTTTTTGTAAAAATGTAACCGCTTTCTCTTTGCTTCCTGATTCCTTCCTTTTTGGGCCTCCCCCTCTAAACTTAGGATTTTCAACCTTATTGATAACAAGAGAGTCATCCACTTTGATGACATACAAGATAAATTGCATTTTCCTCCTGAAGAAATGTGGACATTTTTTAGGATTAAACACTTTTTGGAATATTCTGCATTTAAAATAGGCTGGTCATCCCCAACTGCTCAGTTTGAAAAACGTATGTGCAATAGACCTAAAGGCATCGTCAGTAAGGTCTATGCTATTCTTTCAAACTCTTCCCTCCCTGAGAACCACGACTATGCACTGGCTTGGGAAAGGGAGATAGGGACCACTCTGGATATATATAGAGCATTAACAATCTATTTGGAGCACTGCTTATTCTTCTATCTCTACTCACTCTTTGGAAACTCTTTACAAATTCGAACAAGTTGGTATTTATAACGGGAACCCAAGACACCGGGGAGACTTGAACCTTCGTAGCCAAATCTTCTCTCCTGAGGTCGGCTTAGTGATGTCGGAAGAACCGGTCGAGTAGCTGGGAGATCGCCACCAGGAAGGTTCAACCCCGTGTCGAACAAGACGAGCAGGATAGTCATTGAATCCCGGAATGTGGAGTCGAATGAGGGTTGGGAGGACTCTTTAGACCATCCAGGCAAGCACGACCCAGGAGACTGCTTACTCCACACACACACTTTATTGAATGGGGTTTGGTCTTTTACACAGAATTTTACCCTCTCCAGTCAAAGGGGGAACAAGGGACACAAAAGAAACTTCAACAAATGGTTTAAACAACACAAATAACTAGACTTTATTACATTAACTCCCAGCAGGGAGCCTTAGTGCAACACAGAATGTAATTAGGTGGCAGTGGCTCAAATACACATCTTGAGGAAAACAGTGGTCAGGGGTTGAAGCTGCGGTCGACTACTTTGAGTGTCCCACTTCAACCCTGACCAATCAAATACCAGTATGGACTGTCCTGTTGGCCAATCCCTGAGCTGCCTACTGTTCACCATGTTAAGTTATGAGAATGATTTGAATGTTTGGCTCAGGGATTCGACCAATCTGGCCTTCACCTACCATCTGTACGATATTCTGTCGACCATTCGATGTTTCGTCAACAATTCCTGAAAAGTTCCGTAAACCTCTGACGGCTTGTTGAACAACCTGCTAGCCCCATAATTCAACAATGGGTCATTTAAGCTTTATAGTCTCGCAGCTTTGTCGCATTAAGTCCCTAGGGAGAGCTGTATGTCACAATAAAATGTGTTAACGTTTGACCCGTGGTCCCAATAGGGTTAACAAGTCCATGAGTCTTTCAGTAACAACCTATGGCCCGTTACATTACTCCCCCTTTTTAGTCCTCATCCACAAGGGGGGTGTTAAGTCTGTTAGGCATCCTCCTTCCGGTACAGGCCATCTGCATTCCGGTTTTCCCAGCCCGCCCGATATTTGATCGAAAAGTTAAATGTTTGTAGAGCCAGACTCCACCACAGGAGATGTCCATTTTCCCCTGAAACCCGGTTAAGCCATACCAAGGGGTTGTGATCTGTGAAAACCGTAAATTCATGCCCAAAAAGATATGGTTGCAGCTTTTTGAGGGCCCAGACTAGCACCAGACATTCCTTTTCCACTGCCGCATACGCAGCCTCCCGGGGTAGTAGCTACCGGCTCAAGTAGACAACAGGGTGTTCCTTTCCTGCTTGATTGACTTGTCTCAGCACTGCCCCTAGTCTGCTGTCAGAGGCATCTGTGTGGACCAAGAAAGTTTTGTTAAAGTCTGGTGCTGCCAACACAGGTCCCCTCCCCAAGGCCTCCTTAAGAGCCCTAAATGTTTGGTCACATTCTGGGGTCCAGTCCACATTGCGGGACAGCGCTTTCCTGGTTACGTCCGTTAGGGGTTTGGCCAGGGTACTATACTGGGGAACAAACTTCCTGTAATATCCGGCCGTCCCTAAAAAGGCCAGAACCTGTTTCTTAGTCTTGGGGGTGGGCCACTCCAGAATGGCTGCTATTTTAGCCGGCTCTGGCCACTGGTGTCCACCTCCCACCGATGCCCTAAATACTGGACTTCTCCCATACCAATCTGGCACTTGTCGGGCCTAAGGGTCAGCCCAGCACTGGCGATTCTACCTAAGATGGCTTCTAGATGAAGGAGGTGCTCTTCCCAGGTGTCACTGAAAATTGCTATGTCATCCAGGTAGGCACAGGCAAATTTCTGTGCTCATGCTAGCAGATCCAATAGCTGCTGGAAAGTAGCCGGGGTATTCTTCACCCCAAAGGGCATCACCTTAAACTGGTAGAGGCCAAAAGTGGTGATGAATACGGATTTGGCTACCCCCTCAGGGTCAAGGGGAATCTGCCAGTTCCCTCTGCTGAGATCGAGGTTAGAGACAACGCCAGCTCCAGTGAGCCTGTCTAGTAAATAGTCTACTCGGGGCATGGGATAAGCGTCAGTGACCGTCCGGTCATTGGGCCTCCAGTAGTCCACACAGAACCGCGTGGTTCCGTCTTTCTTGGGGATCAAGACTCTCGGGGAGGCCTGAGGACTGGCGGACGGTTCAATGACCCCCTAACTCTAGCATTTACTGTAGTTCCTGCCACATGCCCTTCCTGACCAGCTCTGGGACTCTATATGTGGGTTGGCGCAGGGGGTCCTGTCCTGTGGTGAGAACCTGATGCTGGGTCAGGGTAGTGAGACCAGCCTGTGGGGAGAATAGCTGGGGCCATTTCTAACATGTTGCTGCTGGGTTGGGTCTAGCTGGGGCCCTAATGTGGGGTTGTCTCGGCATTCTGAAGGTCGGGCAGCGGCCAAGAGGTCAGGGATGTCCTGTTCCTCTGGGTCGTTGCCTGCCAAAGTGCATATGGCCAGGGCTGTTTCTGTTCTAGGTTGATACGCTTTCAGGGCGTTCACGTGGCAGGTCCTTCAGTCCTGCAGTTTAGCCCCTCTGGCAATCACATATGTGGTCTCCCCTTGTCTGTCAATAATCTGATATGGCCCTACCCAGGCTATCTGCAGCTTGTTCTCTTTCATGGGTCGCAAAGCCAAGACTTGCTGCCCCACGTGAAACTCTGTGTTGCGTGTGCCTGTCATAGTAGTGTTTCTGTTTGTGTTGTGCCCGGTGGAGGTGTAGCTGAGCTAATCCCATGAGGGTGGCTAACTGTTCCCGCAGCTTGACTACATAGGTGACCGCCGGGGTTTCAGCAGAGTCGCACTTGCCCTCCCAATGTTCCCAGAGGATGTTCAGGGTTCCCTGGACCTTTCTCCCGAACAAAAGTTCAAAGGGGGAGAAACCCGTGGACTCCTGTGGCACCTCACTGTAGGCAAACAAAAGTTGGGGCAGATAGCACTCCCAATCTCTCTGCTTCTCCGTGAAAGCCCGGAGCATCTGTTTCAAGGTTCCGTTGAACCTTTCACAGAGGCCATTGGTATGGGTGTGGTATGCTGGGGTGTGAATGGGCTTCACCCCACACAGCTCCCGTACTTGCTGCATGAGCTCGGAGGTGAACTGGGTGCCCTGATCAGAGAGGATCTCTTTGGGGAACCCTACTAAGGTGAAGACCTTCAGAAGGTCGTCCGCGACACTTTCCGCAGTGATGCTGGATAGTGCCACGGCCTCTGGATAGTGCGTAGCCACAATGGTAAGAATGAACTTCTTGGGCCAGAAGAAGGTTCTGGTTAACCGGTGCACCGGACTCCATGCTGGCCTGCTAGGGGTATCTCATGAGTGAGGGACAGGAGCTCTATGCTGAAAGGGCACTAGCAACTGGGTGTGGGTTAACTGAGTGGCCCCCTGACAGTGGGTCTGGGTGCTACGGTACAATAACCCATCCACCCATATGAAAAGTTTTTCCCTTGATCCTGTCTCCCCAGTGTCATCCTTATGTCTGTGCCCTGCCAGGGTGGAGTCTTCTAACAGGGCAGCGCGTAATTCTGTGGGGGCCAGCCAAGATATGGAGGAATCTGAGGGGGCAGGTGAATCAGGTCATGGTGGGGTGCTTACCATCTGACGTTGGACGGCTGCCCGGGTAAGCACTTGGCAGTCCCCGCGGGTTCCTGTGGGGGCAAAGCGGCTCTGAAGATGGCCCAAGTCATTCCCCAGCAAGATGTCAGTGGGCAGTCCTGGCATAATTCCCACAGTCCGGTTTCCTTGCCAAGAACCCCAGTTTAGATGGATAGATAGGTAGTTGATAAACCTTTCCCCCTGCCACGCGTACCTCCATGACCTCTTTGCTCTTATAGCGGGGGGGATACAGGAGGGTTGTACGAGGGTGAGGGTAGCCCCAGTATCTCTTAATCCCATTGCAGGGTTTCCATTGATGCTGACAGCTTGGAGATGCTGCTGACGATTGTCCGGTTAGGGTCCGTGCGAGAGGGCTATTTCGTGGTAGGCCCCCCATTCACAATGATCCTCTGGGGTGGACCAAATTTTCAACGGGGCAGGCCATTCCTGGTTGTCGGGTCCAACTGGGTTACTCCACGGATCCTTGCTGGTGATGCAGTGGGTGGGCCATGGGGCTGGTTGAGAAAATGAGGAACGATACTGAATGAGGGGGGGGTGCCTGGTATTTGGCGGGGGACTCCCTGGGTTCCTGCGGCTTGCCTGTATTTCCGCGGTTCATGGGGCAATTGTATTACATGTGGCCCTGCTGGTTACAAGTGTAGCATAGGGGCCCTTCTTGGTGGGGGGCTCTGGCCATGATTAGTCCTATGCGAGGGGGGTAAGTAGCATTGGGGGGGTCGGCGCCCCCTCCTTCTACTGGCCACTGGGACCGGGAGCCCATTCTCTGAGTGTCCTCATATTGATCGACTAACTGGTCCGCTTGGTCAAGGGTGCAAGGGTTACAATCCCGGACCCAGTCTCGGATGGGCTCAACAATATTCAGAAAGAAATGTTGCATAAGTATTAACTGGAAAAAGTCCTCCAGAGTCTGTGCCCCACACCCCTGCATCCAGTTGCGGGCGGCCCGTTCAAAACCCTGGGCCCATTCCACATAAGAGTCTTAATTCTTTTTCTGCAACACTTGGAACTGTCAACGGTACATGTCCGGAGTGATGGCGTATCGGGCCAGCAGTCTTTGTTTCACCTCCTCGTAATCCAATATATCCTGGTCGGGTACAGCTCTGTAAGCATCCATTGCTTGACCGGTGTGCTTTCCTGCGCAATGGATGCTTGTGACTGCTCATCATACAGCAGTCGACACATCCTTTCAAAGTAGTGCATTTACTTTTGCACGCAGTGACTGCCAGTTCATGGCACTGCCTTTTGGCTTGGCTTCGTCGCCCAGAATCTTCATGAAGATCATGGCAGCCCTGGCCACATAACATCCACACGCAATCCAAATAAGATGTCAGAGAAATGCCTTATCTTCTTTTTAAGGCTTCATCATGTTAGCAAGATGCTTTTAACCTCTTGTTGTACAGTCAATGAAGAGACAAGATTCGGAGAAGGGACAAAACAGGAATCCAATTTATTCAAATAAATAGGAGAACATACTAAAATACTGTTCTGTTTTAAAGAAAATAAAGTTGAGATGGCATTTATATGCTAGTACACACCCTAATAATCATAAAGCATTTTGGGTAATAACATGATGCATTATGGTCTAAAAACTACAAACATGATACATTTGTATACCAAAAACAACACAACATTATTATAATCACTCCCCTTATTATTTATTTACTATGATCATCAATTTGTTCACCCAATCACATATATTCACCCTTCACCCAATTATTGTTTGACACACCCATTAGTTCCCAGCTACTAGACAACATCTTAACAATAGGACCTTTAGAAAACAGCAGTGTTGGCAGCCTTGAAGTTTTGTTACTTGTGTCTAATCTAAGAACAGAGAGAACAAGGGGAGAGGTAGGAGAATGAAATAGAGAAGGGAGGGGGAATTAGAGCTGCTCTATCTTTCTCATAGCATCAACATTTTACAAGCATGGCGGCTTAAGCCCTGCCTAGCTGTCACTAAGTGAATGCACACTATGTTAGTACCTGATATTGATATCGGTTCCCCCCTCTAGTCATTGGAGCATCTATGGGTGTGCTCCATATGACCACCTAAATAACCTGACCATACCTGGAAGAAGGGGAGAAACAATTACCTACAATAATGATGGAACAATAAACAGAAATTGAGAACAACACCTAAAATGTTCATGATATATTGTCTGAGGCACCCAAAACTTGGTGGCCCAGCTCTGTCTTGCTTGATACCCTTGACAATATCATGCAAACTTTGTCCATTACAATCATCTTAAAGATTGAAACAATACATCCCGGGGAACTTTTCACATCCATGATCCTGACTGATCCCTAGGTAACTAGGTATCTCTAACAGAGATACACCAAGAGAGAGATATTCTTCTCTGTTACAATCCTCAGAGACTAGTCTCAAGTTATCCTCTTTCTTTCGAAAATGTATCTGGTTTAATATACGCTGGGATGGGAGTAGGAGACTAAGTCTGCTAGTGGCACAGGGTCCCCTGTCATGTTGCCTGGAATTTATGAAAAGGAAGTATTACCAGCACTGCATGACGTCATTTGATTCAGAAAAGCATGATTTCACATCACTATATCTGTAGTACAACCACTGAACGAGTAATACAACTCCGCATTAGCTACAGCAAATGGCAGTCATATTAGGCCATAGTTCATAGGATGCTTTTCCTAGCCCCAGACCACCCGTAGTAGCCAAATTCACTTGCAGGGTTTAAAATAGGTGAGGTTATATATGTACTAAGAAGGAAGTACTCCTGGATTACGGCTAGCGAAGCAGGTATGCTAATGAGGCAAGTGGTCAGAATGTCAGTAAGACTGGCCGTGTTGGACAAGAAAAAGTTTGTAACGTTCATAACATGCTGGGCTAAGTAGATCCAAACATTGGAGTTCACGGTTCTTTTGGTTTGACAAATCTCTGGGGTGTCTCTGCAGTCCAGCTGACTCCAGGGTAACAGTGGCATTCAGAAATCCATAAGTGAGTGAGGGTGAGACATAAGTTGCATACATGAGCCAGCCTCCCACCCCCAAACTTAGGATGATAATACACACTAGGCCACCATTGCTGATCTTTAGTGACACCTCCCCAAACAGGCTACTTTCAGTGCCAGGGGGTGCCAGCTTTCCCAAGCGATAGATTTTCATGATGTCCTTGTCCCATGTAGGCAGGTGGTCAGGGATTATTGTGCCCATCAAAACACCCACTTGATGATCTCACGGTGACAGGCAATGCAATAAGCCTGCTTGCTGATCCCACAGAGGCAGGGGATGAAATAAGCCTGCTTGTTGATTTGCGGTGGTAGGTATTCCACAACAAAAGCCTCAGACCTTCGCCTTGTTCTACCTCCCACAGGGCATCTGCTGGGCTCTGGTGCAGCTTTCACTCTGGTATGGTGTATCCAGGTCTTTCCTATATACAGCTTGACTGAGCTGTGACTTGTCAACAGAATCTGGAACGGACCTTTCCACTGGATCTCCAAACGCTCTGTGTTCCAGGTCTTTCCATATACCCACCCTCCGGGCTGGAAGGCATGCACTGGGCCAGCCAAAGGCAAGGGCTGTTGTTGAACAGAATATCTGTGAAGAGATGAAAGGGTAGACTGCAAAGCAGTTACATAATCCCTAATCTGCTGATTACCAATCTCTAAGGTAGGTCCCTGATACGTCACAATCCTATTCCAGGGCCTTCCAAAGAGGATCTCATAAGGAATAAACTTTAAGGATTTGGAAGGGGCCACCCTGACGCGAGTCAATGCAATGGGAAACGCCCCTGGCCATTTGAGTCTTAGTTCAGTACATAGTTTGGTCAGAGAGCGCTTAAGAGTCTGGTTCATCCTCTCAACTTGTCCAGAGGATTGGGGCCTCCAGGGGGGTATGATTTCTCCAGTCTACCCCAAGAGTGACACAAATACTTTTAACAATTTCAACTGTAAAAATGGGTTCCCTGGTCTGACTCAATAACTCGGGGCAAACCAAACCTGGGAATCACCTCTTTCATCAAGATGTTGGCCACCTGTCCAGCGGTTGCCCTCCTAGTAGGAAAGGCTTCTGACCATTTGGACAGTTGGTCAGTGATTGCTAGCAAATACCTGAACCCTGGGGCTGGGGGCAACTCAGTATAGTCAATTTAAAGTCTCTCAAAGGGACGGTAGTCCCACTGGCGGGCACCATGCATGGGAATCTTACCCATCTTTGAATTGGTTTGCACACATGTAACACAGGTTTTTACAATGTCTGTGGCCTAACTCAATAGTTCTTAGCAAGCCAAACCTTGGAATAACTTCTCTTATTATATATATATATATATATATATATATATATATATATATAACTTCTCTTATTATATATATATATGACTCTGGCCACTTAAACAGTTAATCAACTATTACAAGAACATACTAAAATCCCAGTACAGGTGGCAACACAACTCAGTGTAATCTACAGGGAGCTTTTCAAAGGACACCCAAGCCCATTGCCTGGCCCCAGAGATTAGAATCTGTCACATTTTAAGATTTATTTACAAGCATATATCACACAAATCCCAACAATTTTCTAACTTACTATATACAAATCTGGTCCTACCTCTATCCCAGCAAGGTGTTTACCATAACATCACTTCCCTGATGAATACTCTCATACAAATTGCGCAAAATCTGCACCATGACCAACCTAGACAGAAATACCCTGCCATATGGGATAACCCAGCAACTACCAATCAACTGGGCATGGTACTGATATGTCAATTTTACCAGTCCTCAGGGGTATATACAGACTGTACCTTTGTCAAATCAATCTCGTTATTTTGGGATTACCCGATATTCTAAAGAGATAGGGGTCACGACAGCTGCCTTGGAAGCTAGATCAGCTCTATTATTACCTCTAGATTACGTCTGACTCACCCTTCTGGGGGCCCTGCAGTGTATGAATGCTACCAGGTGAGGCAGAGGCATAGCTTCCAATAATTCTTTCACCCGCAGTTTCAACAAACCCCCTTCTTTCCCACGAAACAACAATAGCATGAACAACACCAAAAGCATATTTTGAATCAGTAAAAATATTTACAGATTGATCTCAAACACATTGCAACGCTTTAGTCAGTGCTATGATTTCAGCATCCTGAGCTGAGAGACAATTAGGGAGTCCCTCAGCTAAAACAAACAGTTCCAATTTAGGGTAAGGGAGGGGCACATCACTCAAAGCTGGTCTGGGTAAAGTCACTTCCTCCAGGGCTTCTACACAGTCATGCTGTGGGGGATCATGTATGACACTGGGCAATAGGGTAACTGGTCTTGGCAGAGCTAAAGCAGGGGCAAACATCAGGGCCTGCTCCAGACTGTCAAAATCGCACACAGATAGTTCATCCCATACTGCCCTCTCAGGAGAATCATAGTCAGTTTGTCATACAGTCCTTCAGTCAAAATATTTGTCCACTATTAGCTTAACCCTTGCCTAGCCTCTTTGCTGATGGGGTACTATCTGACTTAGACCACTACTGCATTAGGCTGCAAGTCAATAACAACAGGTTGGGCATCTCTACCAACCCCTGGCTTTCCAGCTGTTCAAACAGCAGTGGGTACTGAGCGCAGCACTTCCTTCGGGATGTCTGAATCATGACTATCCTGGGAAGTGTGTCTCAATGCCATCTGGAAAGTCAAGTCCTAATACTCACGTTCATGTACTTATATCGCGTCAGCGATTGAGCCTTCCTATTCTGTCTTATTAGGGGAGTCATTTCTGTCTGCATCACCACTGCCAGATGCACCTTCTTCCTGAGGATTTCTGTCTGTCTGTCCATACTTATTCCTCAGCTTGGGGCAGTTTCTCTTCCAGTGTCCTTCCTGCTTACAGTAAAAACATGTATTCTTTCCTACCTGCTTAGATCTCGTTGTAACACTTACATTATTCTTTCTACCTGCTTCAACAGTGCTAACTTTCCCTGCAATTGCTAAAGCACTAAACCTAGCATGGTCCTTCAATATCTGTCTAGTCTTTTTGTCTTCCTCTGTATCTCTGTATATAACTTCTGTCCTTTCTTTCTCCATTATGTCACTTACTGGCTTACACAATACACTCTCAGTCCAAGTCAATTTCTACTGAATTTCTAAATTGCTCCGGTAACGAAGTAATTTGGTCTCCAGAGGGGCATCAAGGTCTAGACCTCCATACAGTCCCAGTGTTTCCCTATGTCCATGCAAAGAGGCAGCAAGGGACTCATCCTTCTGCTGTACAACTTACTGCACCACAGAAAGATTCAAAAGAGGTTCCCCACCAGGGCTGGATTTGCCATAAGGCAGAGTAGGCATCTGCCTACAGGTGCACCCCACAGAGGGGCACCTGTCACTGAAATCAATTTTTTTTTTTTTTTTTTAATATTTTTATTCACAGCGCTCGTGTTGCGCACAGTGGCAGCAGTAACCAGCCGCATAGTAAGATCTCTGCCTTCTTCGGCACAGACCTGTATGCTGTTGCTCCCTCGTCGGCTCTTTAGTAATGCAGAGCGCTGGGAGATGACATTGTCTCCCAGCACTCTGCATTATTGAAGAGAAGACCGCGTGGGAGCAAAAGTATACAGTCTGTGCAGAAGGAGGCACAGACTTTTCCTACCACTGGACCACCAGGGAGGTAGGAAACGGATACAGGGGGGCAATGTGAAGATGATGGGGGCAATGTGGAGATGATGGGGGCAATGTGAGGGCAAGTTAGAGCTGATGGGGGCAATGTGGAGGCAAGTTGGAGCTGATCGGGCAATATGGAGCTGATGGGGCAATATGGAGTTGATGGGGGCCAATGTGAGAGCAATATGGTTATGTGGGGGGTAATGTGGAGATTTCGAGAGTTGTGTAGGTGTCCAGTGGAGATGGCCAATGGGGGGACGCTTCAGATTTCTGTGCCTACAGGCTCCTAAGATGTAAATCCGGCCCTGTTCCCCACATGTCCACACGGACCCCAGGATCAGAGAACAGTAAAACAGTAATACATTATCAGTCACGTCATTAAGAGGGAATGCATCTGCAGTCCCTGCTTGTCTGTCTCTAATTTCATTAGAAGTTAATTTCCTATATGTATCAACAATCCTTTCTCTTTCATTCCCCCATAGACATTATTACAACTGTGAAGGAATTACACGGGAGAGGGAAGTGTCTGATGCTGCATGATCATCTCACAGTGGCAGAGAATCAGCACACTGGCATTTAACCCCCTTCTGTCACTTTCAGAGAAAGCAGGATTGCTGTTTCTCTTATTAACAGACAACAGGTTGTAAAGGGCACATATACATAACTAAAATTTGTTCTTATGGAGGTTAAATCACAATTCAACAAATCTTCAATTGGACATTATATATATACTAGTGTTAAAGCCCGTGTACACGGGCCAAGGTCCGCGTAATGTTAACCCTTTGAGTGCCACGCAACGCAGTGCTTTCTCCTCTTGCCTCTTTCTACCCCCTCTTGCCTCTTGCCCACCATGCCTTTCTATCTCCTCTTGCCCCCATGCCTTTTTCTCCACCCTCTTGCCCCATGCCTCTCTGGCAAACCCTCTTGCCCCCCCATGCCTCTTTCGTCACCCATTTGCCCCTTCAATCACCCTCTTGCCCCCATACCTCTTTTGCCTCCCATGGCTCTTTCACCACCCTCTTGCTCCTCACACCTCTCTTGCCCCCCATGCCTCTTTCACCACACTTTTGCCCCCCAATGCCTCTTTCACAACCCTCTTGCTCCCCTTACCTCTTTTGCCACACTTTTGCCCCTCATGCCTCTTTCACCACACTTTTGCCCCCCCATGCCTCTTTCACAACCCTCTTTCCCCCATGGCTCTTTCACCACCCTCTTGCTCCCCATACCTCTTTTGCCACCTTTTTGACCCCCATGCCTCTTTCACAACCCTTTTGCCCCCCCCATGGCTCTTTCACCATCCTCTTGCTCCCCATACCTCTTTTGCCCCCCCATGTTTCTTTCACCACACTTTTGCCCCCCATGCCTCTTTCACAACTCTCTTGCCCCCCAAGGCTCTTTCACCACCCTCTTGCCCCCCATGCCTCTTTCACAACCCTCTTGCCCCCCCATGCCTCTTTCACCACCCTCTTGCCCCCCCATGGCTCTTTCACCACCCTCTTGCTCCCCCATGGCTCTTTCACCACCCTCTTGCTCCCCCATGGCTCTTTCACCACCCTCTTGCTCCCCATACCTCTTTTGCCACCCTTTTGACCCCCATGCCTCTTTCACAACCCTTTTGCCCCCCCCCCCTGGCTTTCACCATCCTCTTGCTCCCCATACCTCTTTTGCCCCCCCCATGGCTCTTTCACCACCCTCTTGGCCCCCCATGGCTCTTTCACCACCCTCTTGCTCCCCCATGCCTCTTTCACAACCCTCTTGCCCCCCATGCCTCTTTCTCCACCCTCTTGCCCCCCCATGGCTCTTTCACCACCCTCTTGCTCCCCCATGGCTCTTTCACCACCCTTTTGCTCCCCCATGGCTCTTTCACCACCCTCTTGCTCCCCATACCTGTGGACGCGCATAAGTGGCAGGCGGCCAGCTGCCAGCCCTCTGAGCTCGCACCGTGCATGTGGACGCATATAACTGACAGGTACCCGCGAGCGCGAGCATGGAGTAAGCGGGTGCCTGTCAAATACGCGTCCCTAGTTACCATAGAGGGGGAGTGAGTCACGTGGCTCTCTGTGAGTTAGTGCTTCGTGCTACGCTCACAGGGAGAGACGCATTCTTATACTTTATAGTATAGGATATATATATGTATGTATGTATGTATATATATATATATATATATATATATATATATATATATATATATATATATGTATATGTATATATATATATATATATATATATATATATATACACACACACACATACTGTGGGTGCACCACTTCAGTTGAAACATGTTTCCCAAAGAGTTAAAGCAGGAGGAGCAGGGGTGCCCGTGACCATGCCGGGGTGGACTGGCTGGACTATTCGGTCTTAGATCCCTGAGGACCGTTGGGCTGGTAAGACCAATGCCAAAACCCCCTCAGACACTTTCAACAAGACAGCCCCCACATTCCTGCCTCTTCTTACTCAAGAACTTAATCTCAGTTCTATTATCTATAACACATTGACAATTTATTTAACAAATCCTTATTTTTACTTGCTTGTAACCATACACTTGATTTCACAAAATCAGGATTGAATTTACCTAAATGTTGCAACCTTTTGTCTCAGAACCACCACCGTGTGCCTGTCCAGGCTAATTACTGGTGGCCAGCCAGTACCTGACCCTGGCAATACATTTCCACATAAATGATGGTATTTTAACAAGGAAATACAAAATGGTATATAGATATTCAAATGCAAATCTTTACCATTCCTCCCACTATATTTCCCGCACAGACACTGTGCTAATATGCAACGGTATATAGATAAACAAATACAAATCTATACCATACCTCCCGCTATACTTCCTGCACAGACTCCATGCTAGTATGCAAAGGTATCTATACAATACCTCCCGTTATACTTCCCGCACACACTATGCTAGTATGCAACGGTATCTATATAAACAAATACAAATCTATACCATACCTCCCGATATACGTCCTGCACAGACTCTATGTTGGTATGCAACGGTATATAGAAATTTAAATCTATACAATGCCTCCAGCGCTGGCACTATGCCCACAGGTGGTCTGAATGATTCCTGTTAACCCTTGTCCTGGATTCTTGAAACTCCAGTGGAATGGAGTGAACTGGTCCTGAAAGATCAGTGAAGGTATGCACACGGATGGACACAACAGATCCACTTAGCCAGCTTTCCTATACACGCCTTGTCACTGGTCCAGCAGGTAACGGCTCAGTTCCTCCATTGATTGGAGTCCCACCAGAGTCACCAGTTTTGTTAGCAAAATGCTTTTAACCTCTTCTCGCACAGTCAATGAAGAGACAAGATTTGGGGAAGGGACAAAACACGAATCCAATTTATTCAAATAAACAGGAGAACATACTAAAATACTGTTCTGTTCTAAAGAAAATAAAGTTGAGATGGCATTTATATACTAGTACACACCCTAATAATCATAAAGCATTTTGGGTAATAACATGATGCATTATGGTCTAAAAACTTCAAGCATGATACATTTATAGACCAAAAACAACATTTATTATAATCACTCCCCTTATTATTTATTCACTAGGATCATCAATTTGTTCACCCAATCACACCTATTCACCCAATTATTGTTTCATGCACCCATTAGTTCCCAACTACTAGACAACATCTTAACAGTAGGACCTTTAGAAAACAGCAGAGTTGGCAACCTTGAAGTTTTGTTACTTGTGTCTAATCTAAGAACAGAGATAACAAGGGGGAGAGGTAGGAGAATGAAATAGAGAAGGGAGGGGGGATTAGAGATGATTTCTCATAGGATCAATATTTTACAAGCATGGCAGCTTAACCCCAGCCTAGCTGTCACTAAGTGAATGCACACTATGTTAGTACCTGATATTGATATAAATCAGTAGAAATCTTGGCTCTCCATATCCAAGAGTGTTCCAGAATTCTAGTGCATCATGGTTGGATCTTCAACCTAAAAAGTCTTCCCCTATCCCATCACAGGTTCTGGTATTTCTGGGCATGAAGCTTGACACTCTAAGTGAGAATGTTTCTCGTGGAGGAGAAGGTCAGACTCCTGTCTCAGGTTGTCACAGGCATTGGAGTGACCCTTGGCCACGATATCCAACTATATGTGAGTCCTGGGTCGTCTGTTGTCTTCTCTGGAAGCTGTCCTCTACATTCACATGAGGGAACTCCAACGGGACATATTCAGAACGTGGTCCCGACAGTGACATCTCTCTTCAAATGACCCTCCCTCGGAAAGAGAAGGAGGACCTCCACTTAGGCTTAATCACACTCATCTGATTCAGGGGAGTCCATTCGTGATTCTGGAGTGGGGCTTCATGATGACAGGTGCAAGTATGAGAGGTAAGGATGTGATTCTAGGTCAGCTGGGGGCCCAGGACTGGTGGACAGGGGGGTTAGAGTCTCCTGCCCATCAACATTCTGGAACTCTGAGTCGTTTGCTTGGTTCTTCTACACTGGTCCCAGGTAATCACAGGGATGCTGGTATGGGTTCAGTTGGACATGTCAACAACAGTGATGTACATGTGCCAGCTATCTCAGGGGCCCATATTCCTGCAGTAAAAAACTTGGTCGCAGATTTCGTCAGCCGGCAAGACGTGCATCCAGGAAACTGGGAGCTGCATCTGTTGATGCGCAATTCTGGAGTGTCCTAGCAACTGACATAATTGCATCCTGGGAAAACAGGAAGGTTCCTTTGTTCTGCTCGTGGACCAGGGATTACCTGACCTGACACAATGTTCAATCCTTGGAACTTCCATCTATCTTATATGTTTCCTCCAATTCCTCTCATCCCCAAGGTGATCCAGAAGGTCAGGATGCAGAAAGATCTGGTCATCCTAATTGCTCTGTTCTGGATCTCAGCGGGCCTGGTTTGTAGACCTTAACAACCTGTCCATTCAGGAACTGCACCACCTGTCAAAGACACAGGACCTCCTACTTCAGGGTCCCATATGGTACTAGGATGTGGTGTGAGACCTGCCTTGACAGTATTTTCCGATTAAGTAATCTCCATCATGATCCAAGTTAGTAAGCCTGTCTCCACTAAGGCATACCATAGAGTCTGGTCTATCTTCCACTAGTGGTGCACTGACAAGTACATATCTGTCGGATGTTAAGATCTTCCTTCAAGGCTTCAAGGAGTGAATTATGCCTTGCCTTCATTCCAGGATCCCACTCTACCGTTTGATCTCAGTTTGGTCTTAAATGTCCTCCAGAGGTCTCTTTTTGAGCCTCTGGCCTTGATTCCTTTGCTTTCTCTGATGCTCATAGTGGACTTCCTTTTGCCCATTGTCTGTTAGGAGTGTGACTTAATAAAATGAATTGCAGGCTTTGTCTTGCATACCTCCCGTCCTTTTTTTTTTTATAACCAGGACAAGGACCTCACAGGAGTTCTTACTCAAGACTGTCTCAGATTTCCGTATCAACCAAGCCTTCCTTCTGCCCTGATCCTTCACTCAAACAAGAAAAATACCTTAATTTGTTAATGTTGTATGTTGCCTTAAGTGCTATGAGCTGCATACTCAGTGTTTCCGCAAGGCTGACTCCCACATCAATCCTTATCAATCCCTGCGGGTCCTAGGGTGGATCAGGCATCATCCAAGGTTATCATTGTTTCTTGGATCGAGGCTATCATACATCAAGCGTGTGTGAACAGGAAGAGACTTGTTCATTTCAAGATCGATCACAACATACTTCACTAGGTCTTATGGGTGCTTCCTGGACCTACAAAAATCAGGCCTCAGCTGAACAGCTGTGCAAGGCTGCAACGTGGTCCTTCTTGCACACATTTACCAAATACTGCCTTGTCAATGTCCTGGCCTCAGCTGAGGCCATCTTTGGACAGAAGATATTTCATGCTTTTTTGTCTTTCTGAGGACTTTCTTTTTTTCCCTTTTCATGTACTGCACAGTTGTTAGTAGTTTGAGCCTCATTGGTTTTGCTGTGCTAGTTCGGTGTCCGTTGAAAGGTTTTACAGATCCAGTTTAGTCCTACGGAAAACTGGTACCATGGGGGAAGAGTGAGGATTTTGTCCTTTCCCTCACCTGAATCTTTGGGATGCTTTATATCGCCATGGTTCCTGTGCTACATATTGGACGTAAGAGAAAATAAGAGTTTAGTAAACTTACAGGGTCCCACTTAGAGAAAACCTACTTGTGTTCCCCATGTATAGAGTCCTTTTAGGCGCTTAGTCTTCCCTTCTTACCCTCTTAGGTTGTTTTTTTTCCTGTGGCATTTGTCACACCTGAATCTAGGAATTAAAGGGATAGTAATACTTTAATACGACTAATCCCCATAGTGTAGCTATTTAAAAAATTATTCAATTGCCCCCAGGTAGAAAACCGTAACCAAAGTTCCCCCTCCCTGAAGTCAGGGTTGTACTGACTGCAGGGATATCCGGTTTTATTTTTCATCAGGTGGCTCTGCAGCAGAGCCAAGATCGTGTTAGTAAAAAAAAAAAAAAATTATTTCACTGAAACTGTCTTCTACGTGTGCTTGCAAACTAAGCACATGTAGAAGACCGTTTTAGTGAAATAATTATTTTTCACTAACGCGATCTCTGCTCAGCTGCAGAGCCGCAAGCCTGTCGTACGACAGACTTCCCCTGCAGTCAGTACAACTCTGACTTCAGGGAAGGGGGAGGGAGGGGGGAACTTTGGTTTACGGTTTTCTCTCAAACTATAAAGGTTTGAGAGATGAACCTGGGGGCAATTGAATTATTTTTTAACCCATTAGTGACCGGCTCGCGCACACGCGGCTGACACTTAACACCCACCGAACATTTTTATTTTATTTTTTAAAAAGAACCCGGAGTCCCCGAACGGCATGCAGCTGCGAGGGGACCCGGATTTCCAGGACGTACATGTATATCCTCTGTCCACAAGGGACATCTGCTCGGGACGTACATGTACGTCCTCTTGCGGTAAGGGGTTAAATAGCTACACTATCGGGATTAGTAGTAATAAAGTATTACTATACCTTTAAGGTGGGGGGTTGAGCTGGAGGAAGTGGAGTGAGTCTCCGCCCCAAGACTTTCTTTATTGGCATACCCTGCCCTCCTGGAGGAAGGAGCTCAGACCTATGGTTACTGTGTTCCATATTGAATAAAGAGAAAATGATGTAACCCTTTGAGTGCCAGAGGCATACGCAACGCATTGCATTGCATACTCTTCTGGCACTAAAAGGGTTAACTGTAAGTTAACTAAAATCCTATTTTATTCAACTTTAGCTAGGAATAAAATAAACTGAAAATGTTGATGGAATGACAATGAATAATGTAAACTGCAAGTAATTTAGTTGATCATGGCTGCTATCCCCTAGAGTGCCAGCTACTTACAGCGTATGAGTGGACACAGCTGTACCTGCTGTGCCACGCTCGTACTCTGTAAGAGTAAAATGCGGTCACTGCATAAGCCAGTATAACCAGCATGCAGTGGCCGCATTTAAAAAAAAAAATTGCCTGGCATCCTCGGGGAGGCATGAGGATCACTCCTCATGCCTCCCCAGTTATTGATCTCCCAGCCAATCGTGCTGGGAGATCAATAAGTACAAAGGAGAAACAGAGTTTCTCCTTTCCCCTCTCTCCTACCTGAACTTCCGGGTAGGAGTGGGCGGGACCGGTTCACTCCTACCCGTGGTTGGAGAGAAGGGCAGGAGAGCTTTTGCTCTCCTGCGGTCGTCTTACTGATCTCCCAGCCGATCGGCTGGGAGATCAATAACTGGGGGGACACCAGGAGGGGTCCTGATGTCCCTCAAGAGGTCTGAAAATTTGAAAGATAAAAAAATAAAAATGCTAAGTAACCCTGTGAGTGCCGCAGGGGCCCCCAGCATATTGCTTTGCAATGTGCCAGAGACCCCTATGGCACTCACACGGTCACTTCTTTTGGGGGACTTTTTTTTTTTTTTTTTTTTGTAAGACCTCATTGGGGGGGGGTCCTGATACCCCTCAATGAGGTATATAATAATAATAATAAAAAAAAATAATAAAAAAAATTAACCCTGTGTGTGCCACTGGGAGGGGGGTTCAGTGCAGACCCCCTTCCTGTGGCGCACACACAGGACTTTTTTTCATTACTGTGATCAGAGCTTGATTGGTGGCCAACTGAATACAAAGTAACGATAAAAAATTAACCCTTTGTGTACCACAGGGGCCCAATGCATTGCTTTGCAATCCACTGGACACCCCTGTGGCACACACAGGATTTTTTTTTTTCCTCCTTTTATTTTTTATTTAGACCTCATTGTGTGGGTTTTGATGCCCCCAACGAGGTCTACACAAAAATGTTGGGGGGAAAAAGCCCAAAAAAATGCACGTGCCACAGGGCGGGATCCAACGCAGTGCTTTGCAATGCGTTGGACCCCCTGTGACACACACACACACACACACTTTTTTTTTTTTTTTTTCATTATTCTGTTTTTAGATCTTGATGCTCATACCCACACACACTGCCTAATCCCTCACCCTCCCACGCTGTTATACTGGTAGTCACAGGTCCGCACGTACACCGGCTGACGCCCTAGCTTCTTTCATCTGTTAGCCATACAATCACACATACACTGTTTTCTTTCCCATTCCTGTTTCACTGGTAGCTACGCTCCTGTCACCCAAATTGGTATGTCAACACACAGCAGTGGGGTATCATTTTCTTAGGCTGGCAAGAAGTCCTCCTAGGCAATCCCATGCCATTGAACCATTTTAGTATCTCTGAAGTGACTAATGTGTAAAAAAAAAAAAAAAAAGTTGTTTTTTTTTTTTCCCTGTAGCACCACATTCTGGAAATAGTTGTGCCAACTAACTTAGGGGTAAAAAGGCAAGTGACCCCTCATTCAATGCGGCAGGTTATCTTCTTTCCAAAATGGTATGGTTTATCTACCTTTTGTTCACTTCTGAAGGTGTTATAGCCATTTTTGTACAGGCAAGTCACATTTGAGAAAATGTTAGCAACATCAGAGGTTGTAGTAGGTGTAGTTTTCTACTTCTAGCACCCCCTAAGGTAGGTCAACTCATACCAATGGGACTCCTAAGAGCGCTAGCTAACAAATGCAATTGAAAATTCCATGGTTTTCACAGACCTCCATACATTTGAAGGGGCAGAAATGTAAGAAAATGCCTTTTTTTTTTTTTTTTCATTAGTGCCACCTCCTGGAGGCATTTGTGCATACCAGCCTTTGGATATGAAGGCTAGTGACCCCTCATTAGATGCGGCAGGCTGTTTTCTTTAAAAATGGCATTGTTTCTCTACCTTTCCTGCATATCTATTATGGTTATAACCATTTTAGTGCAAGCAGATAATTTAAAAAAAAAAACAAGTGTCAGGTTTACGTACGTGTTCCTAGCACCCACATATTGTATGTTAACCCACACAACCGGGCTACCATTTTTCTCATGTTGGTAGCAGGTTCTGAATACAGCAGGAAATGTTATGGTATTCAAAGATTTTAGTACCTTTGAAGTGGTGGAAATGTAAAAAAACATGTATTTATTCCCATAGTGCCACCTTTTGGAAATATTTGTGCGCTTCAGCCCAGGGGGTAGAAAGGCAAAAGTGACCCCTGACTTGATGCAGGAGAATGTCTACTTTCCAAAATGGTATACCTTTTATACCTTTCCTTCATGACTCTAACAGTTATGAACATTTTAGTACAAGCAGCCATCTTCGATGAAGCAAACAGGTAGGTGTAGTTATGTGCTTCTGGCACCCCTAAGATAGGTCAACTCATTCCAATTTTTCTCCTACGAGCACTAGCTAATGAATACAGTTGGAAATTCCATGGTTTTCACAGATTTCCATACAGATGAAGGGACAGAAATGTAAGAAAATGCCATTTTTTCCTATAGTGCCATCTTCTGGAAGCATTTGGGCACAACAGGCTTGGGGTAATAATGCAATTCACCCCTCATTAGATGTGGCAGGTTGTCTTCTTTCCAAAATGGTATGGTTTGTATAGCCTTTCTTCACTTCTCTAGTTGGTATAACCATTTTTGTACAGACAAGTAATGTTTGAGAAAATTTTAGAAAATTTAGAGGTTGTAGTAGGTGTCTTTTTGCACTTCTAGCATCCCCTGAGGTAGGTCAACCCATACCAATGGGGTGTCATTTTTCTCCTAAGAGCACTAGCTAATGAATATAGTTGGAAATTCCATGGTTTTCACAGATTCCACCTTCTGGAAGCATTTGGGCACAACAGGCTTGGGGCAAGAAGGCAAGTTACCCCTCATTAGATGCGGAAGGTTGTCTACTTTTCAGAAATATATAGTTTTATATAGTTATTCCACTGTTTTAGGGTAGTTTTACCATAAAAACCCTAGAATGCTCATATTAGTTTATAAAGTTGAAAATGTCATTTTGCGCTGCTGGTGATTAGGGCTCTACGCTAGCCATGGACGTAGGTAAAACTATACAAATTTGGTATTTTTTTTACTCGGGGGACTCGGGGCTTTTTCAAATAATTGAAACTTTTTCAATCAAGGTAAATGTTTTTGATACATAGTATGTGATTTTAGCAAAATGAGTAAATTTTCACTTTTTTTGTCATTATGACATCCTAGCGTTTTGCACGATGTAAAATTCTCTTCATGTGAGGTACCACAAGAAAGCTCAATTCGTTCTGAAAAAAACAATATATGGTTTTCCATATGTAACTAAAAATCACCAGAGTAAATGAAGCCTAAACCGAAGGATAGCAAAAATGCTGAAAAAGTGTCTGGCCTGCAGGGTACAGGAAATGGACCAAGCCTCTGGCACTGAAGGGGATACATTACCACCCATAGTACAAAAAAATAGTAACTCAAAACAGATGAAAAATATATTTTCCATAGCAACTGCAAAATGAATCCAGTGTTGTGTCGACCCATTTTTATGACAATTCTGCTGGCATTCAGATTGCTAAAATAGAAATAAATGTAATTGACTTGGTTCATTATTACTTATCTCTAGATCTTAAGGACATGATATTTCTAGTAATGAGTAAAACTGTCTTCCTGAAATGTTCATGTTCCAAGCTGAGCTACCTACACTCATGTAAGGCTATTGAGTAGGTAATCACTATGCATTAAAACCTTTTGTGAGTAACTGTTGATAATATATTGTTATATCCATCTCTACACTGTGTAAGAGATGAGCAGTCTGTGATGTTATTTTGATCAAGTAGATACCCTGTCAGTATTGAAGAATTTATAAGGTTTTGAATTTTGATCATTGTTTAATATCTTGCTGTTTCTCTCACAGTGCCAGAACTAAGGGAGAGGATCCAGGCCTGGATGCACGACAAGCATAACACAGATCAATGACATGGCAAATGTAGTGACTCAAGGCTGCCCACACCACACGAGATGGAATCCTGTACATATATTTAAATATCACAATAATTGATGTGCCCACCTGAAAGATGGAGAGGGATATATTTTCTTAAAAGGGGCCATCATCACAATACAGAAAGAAGAGACTTGTTTCTTGGTTTGTAAAGCAGGTGGACAGTCAGTATCAATGTTTCACAACAAATGTATCACAAGCCAACAGCATAAAAATGTGTATGTGGTCTTTTATTTTTATTCTGTTTTACTTTTTGGTTTATTTTTTTTTTTTGGCTACATTATTTTATTTAGCAGGCCCTCAGTATTTGGTATTTTAACATCCAACAAATAGGATGTATCAATCATATGTAACAATAATGAATTAAACCCACCCTTGCTGCCAGCATAGTCCACCCAAATACAAGTCAAATAATCTACTTCAGGGACCGAGGCATCTTACAGCAAATGTGATTTATGGATTTTTTTTTTATTTTTTTTTATTTATTTTTTTTGAGGGGGGGGATTGCTCAATGGTATTAAATAAAAATTGATTGTAGGTTGTTGTTTTTTTTCTTCATTTTTAGAATTTCATGTGCATACATTGATTATTTATCTGATATTTTTTTTAAAAGAATAACAGTGGGAATTTATTATTATTACACTGCTATGAGTGATGGGATCTGCAAACCTACAACCCCCTTCCCTGCTTTGTATCTCCCAACCTTTGGATGACAAGATTCTTTGGCCTTTTTCCTTGAGAATATCCGTTTGCATATATTATTTAGCCTTACCAAAGCCATTGTTGACTGGGACTCTGGCATATGCAAGGTTTTTTCCCATTTTGTGCTTTGGTTTTTTGTTTTGTTTTTTTTGAGGGGGGGCTTGTTTGTTTGTTTTTTTTTTGTTTTTTTAATGAAAGTATTTGTTTTCCCAATATTACTGCTCTCCACAACATACTTGAATTCCTGTAATAGCCTTTTGTGGAAATACAGGGAACTTTTAACAGTAAGCCTGTAAAAATGGATCTCCCTTGCCTTATTCCCCTCTTAGTTTCCCTACAGGACTACTCCTTCCCAGTTTCTCATTCTGTTCCAGACTATGAAAGTAAAATAAATGGTGACAACATTTAAAATCAAGTGAACAGTGTATTTCTTATTTCTAAACATTGCTATGGACTAAATGGGAATTGCATCCTTGTAATAAATGAGTCTTAATTTGTTTAACTGATTTACTGGCCTAGCAAGAAATCCTTTATACAGCATTCAGTTTTGTTTTTTTCCCCCATTTAAACTCTGCTGTAGTGTATAACTGAATGAGAGTATGTTGCAGTGTTGAGAATGCATATAAAGCCCTTTCTCTTACATGCATTATGGAACGCAGAAAACGTGCGATTGAGCTCCCTCCCCCAGGTGGGCAGGACACATCAAAAAGACAGGGTCTTTGGGGCCGATACCCCCTTCTCTTCCTCCAGCTCAACCCCCCAACTACTCCAGAGTCATGTGTCCTGTGCCCAATAT
This sequence comes from Rhinophrynus dorsalis, assembly GCA_037306005.1. Classification (NCBI taxonomy): domain Eukaryota; kingdom Metazoa; phylum Chordata; class Amphibia; order Anura; family Rhinophrynidae; genus Rhinophrynus; species Rhinophrynus dorsalis. The sequence continues at coordinate 174,872,514 of CM074724.1, read as the reverse complement.
AGGAGCAAGCAGAGCAACATTTTTTTTTTTTTTTTTTTTTTTTTTTTTTATTATTATTATTATTATTTTTTTTTTTATAGGTTTGTATTATTTTTATGGTGATATGGGGCAGTATTGTCACCCATTAGGTGGGCTCACATCACTGGCTTCCCTGGAGTTGGATTCCCCATTTTATAACCATTTTATGCCCTTTTTTCCGTGGTGGTTGACTTTGACAAGTCTGTTCCTCATGGCTGAGTCTCCTAGAGATTCTGCCCTTTTGAGATGGGAGCCTTAAGACACTTTGAGTGCATTGGTCCACTGTATGTTCCATTCCAAGCCTTTCAACACTCTGCATGTGGGTGTGTGCACTCATGTATAGCTCTAATTGTATTAGTCTGTGGTACAGGTGGCTGCAGTTGGTTTCAGGCTTAACCCTTAGTCATCTTTGCTCCATAAGCTATAAAGGGAGAAACAATTTCTGGGCATATCTCCACAGCCATTTAGGCTGGAATGACCAGAGAGGGCTCTATCGTCTAGTCTCCTCATTCTCTATCTTATGGCTTACTTTGCGGGTGTCCACAGATCGCACCACAGCTGGAAAGCCACATCTTGCTAGGCAACCAGCAAGGAAGAAGATTACATATCCCATAATCTGCCGGTTCCTTGTCTTTTTTTCTGATTGGCTGGCACCCTTTCTGGTGGCCATCTTTCTTCTCCCTTGCTTATCCTATACAGAGGCTAACCCTCAAGCTCTCCTCTCCAGTTTAACGCTTTGCATACCAGATAAGTACTTGTTGGGGTCTTTCTGTGGGCTTTTTATTGAACTGGGGATATTTTAAACTAGTTTTACCTGTTTCAGACCTTTTTCTCCTGTCATGTCTGACCCTAAGGACCATGTGAGAAAATCAGTAAACAAGGATTCAAGGCTTCCCTCATCCCCTAACTCACTGTTCCATCTGCCTTGCTGGGCATCCAAGGGAATATTCTGGTTCTCTATGCCCCTCATGCACTTTGGCCCCTACCACTCCCCCAAGGCCAACCAGCACTGATCAAGAGCCTACTTTGGTTAAAACCATGTTACCAGCTTTCCACCAACTGCCTACCAGCAGAAGTGGTAGATGTCAATATAGTGACAGAATTTAAGCATACATGGGATAGGCATAAGGCGGTCCTTAACATAAGAAAAGACCAAGGACCAAAAAAGGTTTGAAGTTGTGTGTGTTACTTTTGTTTTTTACGCAGTAGGAAATTGGGCAGACTACATGGGCCGAATGGTTCTTATCTGCCTTCAAATTCTATGTTTCTATGTTTCTAACTGTCCTTTCTTGCAAGGAAGGGACACATGGGTTTTGTCCACCCCTCCAATCTGGGGCACAGATTCCTCAGGTCTCTCAAGTGGTCCCCCCCCAGCAAAACCCAAAAAGACTTGGCAACACAAGAAATCTTCTGCAAATTCTAAGTCTGACAAGCCAGCCTCCACATGACTGAGTCCTGCTCCTTTGTTACTTGTAGAAGGCCACCTTAACCTTTTTCAAGACACTGGGCATCCTCAGTACCACATAGGGAGGAATGGGCTTGAAATCTATCACTTCTTTTTGTCAAAAGTTCCTCAGAACCCAGAGAAAGCAGAAAGCTTGTCTTTTCACTGACACTTCTTTCATGCTACTGTAAATATAGGCTCTGGTACTGTCCTAGCCCAAGAGTGCATCAGGTTTTTATTCTAATCTTTTTGTGATCCCCAAAAGGGATGTCACCTGTTTCTATTTTGACCTGAAGTGTCTCAAGCGGTATGTGGTTGCTACAAGCTTCAAGATGGAGTCTTTGGGTTCTGTCATCAGTGATGTGCCCTGAGAATTACCTAGCCTCCTTGGATCTTCTTGACTCTTATCTGCATCTCCTGATCCACTTGGATCACCAGTGCTTCCTGTGATTTGCTTTCGCATGCAATCATTACCAGTTCACAGCATTGCCGTTTTCACCTGGATTCTGCATCCAGAATAAGAGGATCATGGCAGCCCTGGTCACACACATCCATGCTCAAGGCATTTCTCTGTCACCATATTTGAATGATCTGCTGATCATGGCTCCTTTAGAAGAACTCTTAGCTCTCCATATCCAAGGGTGCTTCTTCATTCTAGTACATCACGGTTGGATCCTCAACCTAAAGAAGTCTTCTACTATCCCATTCCATGTTTTGGTGTTTCTGGACATGAGATTCAACACCCTCCAGGGGAAGGTATCTCTTACATAGCAGAAGATCCAGGTCCTGTCTCAGGATGTGTCACGGGCACTGTAGTGGCAGTCACCCACAATAGGGGACTACATGTGAGTCCTAGGTAGTCTGTTGTCATACTCAGGACATGGTCCCATTGACTAGAACATCTTTCATCAAACAGCACTCTCTCTGGGAGGACCTTTGTGGTGGCTTCACCTCCCTCATCTGACTCAGGGGAGACATTGTGATCCCAGAGTTCAATCTTGTGACAACGGACGCCAGCTTAAGACTCTAGGTTACCTGGAGGCCGGTGGTCAGGGAAGGAGAGTCTTCTGTCCATTAACATTCTGGAATTATGAACAATTTGCCTGCCTCTAATACATTGTTCTCAGGTACTCACAGGGAAACTTTTGAGGGTCCAGTCAGACAACTCAACTGCAGTGGCTTACATCGACTGTCAAGGAGGAACCTGCGGTGAGATGGCATGGCTAAAACTGAAGGATCTTTTTCAGTAGGCAGAGGCCCATGTCCTGACCACCATGGAAAACATGGTTTCAGACTTCCTCAGTTGGGAAGACGTGGATCCAGTAAACAGAGCTGCATCTGGAGATGTTCTGCCTACTTAAACGCTGGGTTTCCCAGCTATAGACCTGATGGCATCCCGGGAGAAATGGAAAGTTCCTGAGTTCTGTGCATGGACCAAGAATCCCCTGGCCTTCCTGATGGATGCAGTCTCCATTCTGTGTAAGTTTCACATGTCTTATTTGTGCCCTCAGATTCCTCTCATCCTCAGAGTGATCAGGAAGATCAGGTTGGAGAAATCTCTAGTCATCCTAATTGCCCCTTTATGGCCCAGTTGGGCTTGGTTATCAGGAGCCATCCACATACTGCTGAGACCAGACCTTCTCCTTCAGGGGCCCTTGTGGCATGAGGATGTGGAGAAGCTGGCCTAGAATGGATGGTCCCTGAGGCCACCATTCTGAGACCAGAGAGATTCTCAGATGAAATAATCTCCACCATGATCTAAGCTAGGAAGCCTGTTTACTCAAAGGCATATCATAGAGTCTGGTCCATATTCCACCAGTGATGTGCTGAGAAGAATGTGTCTGCTCAGACTTATCTTCCCATTGTACTGGCCTTACTACAGGACTGTGAACAAAGGCCTTAGTCTGGGTTTCATCAAGGTTCAGATCTCCGATTTCTCTATTCTCTTTCAGATACTTATTGCTTTTCTGCGAGACCTTTTTTTAAGGGGTGACTCATGCCTTCCCTTCTTTTCAGGACTCCATGCCTTCGTGGGATCTCAACTTTGTTTTAAGAGGCCTCCAGCCTCTGGCCTCGATTCTCTTGTGTCCGTTGACACTAAAAATAGCTTTCCTTTTGGCTGTTGTCTCTGTTAGGAGGGTGGCTAAGCTGCATGCTGCATCTTGCAAACCTCCTTTCCTGTTTTTCCGCCATGACAAGGCGGTACTTCGTACCTAACTTTACCTAAGGTTGTGTCAGATTTTCACATCAATCAGGAGATTGTTGTGCCTTTCTTTTGCCACGACACTTCATCCCAAACATAAGGATGTTGTTTCCCTAAGTACTATGTGTGTCACACTCAGCCTTATCTCAAGGCTGACTTCCTGTTCTATCATCATAGAGAGCCCTAGGGTGGGTCAGGCAGTATCCAAGGTTACCATTGCCTCTTGGATGAACGCTACCATACGGCAGGCATATGTGATTGAGAAGAAGCCTTTTCCAAAACCAGGCGTGAGCTGAACAGTTGTGAAAGGCTGTAACATGGGCTGGAAGGTTCTTCAGACAGTATTGCTCCTTTTTGGGTTTTTTTCATCTTTTAGCCTGTTGTTTTTCATTAGTTTGAACCCTGTTTGCTCTTGTTGGTTTGCTGTGCCAGATCAGTGTCCCTTGAGACCGTTATACAGATCCAGTTTAGTCTTAGGGAACACTTATATCTTTGGGGAAGAGGGGATTTTTTTTCTACCTTCCCTCCCCAAAATCTTTGGGATTCTTCGGTATATCACCATGGTGTTCACTCAAACTTAGTGTTAAATCCTTTTTTCTTTAGTTCATCTGGAACACAGGAGAAAAACCTGCCTGAGTTTCCTTCCCCTGGCAGAAGAGTCCTCTTAGGGTCTTAGTCTTAGGAGTTTCCCTTTCTTCTTTCCCGCTTATGCTCTTCTTTTCTGTGGCGTTTGTTACATATTACCCTTGAGTAGGCGGGTGGTTGAGCTGGAGGTTTTGTTTTTTGTTTTTTTTATAAAGTGCCCTGCCCTCCTGGACATGGTTTCTGTGTTATATATGGACTAAAGAGAAAAGGACAGGAGTTTCTCTATGGCTCTAGCTTTACCAATGATTTTATAGGGAGGGGCTGCTCCTCTATGAATCTAAAGAGCCTCCTGTACATTATGACTGTAGTGGTGTCCCCCATCAACCATGTATATATAGACTACACCAACAGTTAATTAAAAAGCAGTAAACAGTCTGCTAAACAAATGGAGTCCTTTATTCTAAGGTCATTGTTCCCATTTAAAATAACATTTTAGAGATCTAGAGAATCAATGATTGATATTTGTAGGGTTCAGCCAGCCAAATTCTTTTGTCTGGTTTTTAACCAATCTCTCTAATAAACGCTGTTAGCTGCAGCCGTTCCAAAGATGATTTCAGGTTGTAGATGTAATTTTCCTTATATTTGTCTTGAACACAATAACATACTGTGAGGCAAGAGCCTCCTGAGCATTTTAGTTGGATTGTACACAATTTTGTTCAATGTTTATTTTAAAATGTTTTTCAAGATTCAGCATTTGGCTAAATCCTAAAAACATACACTCAAAGCATCCCTGGAAATGATATACTAATTTTACAGTTGTGGGTTATATGCACTTAAATCAAAAACAGAGGTGCATCTCTGCCTTTTATGAAAGGCCTGTTATCTCTGTCGTCCAATATAGATTACAGGTAACTTTGGGAAGGCAACCGCCCATTTAAATAGGCAGGAACAATTCTTGAAAAGAAGTGCAGGGTGGAGCCTTCCTTCTCTCCTTAGCTGTACACCAGCCAATCCCTATCCAATAAGATGTGTTCCTTGATCAAGCAAGGCAAGAGAACAGTTGTGCTATAGTTTTTAGTTATATTTGTTGTTCTCTGTTAGATACAGAATACCCACCATTAGACAGATTACCATTACTGGCGTCCCAGTGGTGAAGTGCTCAGTTCCCAGGTGCTGCTGTGGACCTTCCAGCCCTGAGGGGAAAATCTTGTGTAGCATGTTTTTTCCCTAGGAGAAGCCCACTGAGGCTTCTTCTTCACTAAAGGTAATCTGAAGACAGAAAACCTGCTAAAAAAAAGTGAGCAGCTGGTGCCTGGAGAGAATGGTTGTGTGTCGATAGAGCTCCCGCTCCCTGGTCTCCTACTATTGCTATATTTCGCATTTGACCCACAATATTTGCTTCCTGTGGACACCTATTTATTCTACATCTATACCATGGCCACGAGATCCCAGAAAGCAGCGCGTCCATCTGACTTCTTCCACAAACGAGACTCGGGCTCTGCGGGACCTTCTGGCGGTTGCGGGAGCTCTGACTCGCCAGCCTTGAGCACCAAACAAGATGTTGATTCCTTGAGAGACCTTTTGCTCTCAGTTAAACAAGATCTATCGGCTGAATTGCAGTCGAGCGTCTCATTGCTCCAAACTGAGATCCAGCAAATACTGGGCCGCACCTCGGCCTTAGAGGCCCGCCAGGAAGAAATGTCGCAGCGATATTTGGCCTCGTCGGGCGATGTGAGGTGGCTGGAAGATAAAAATCGACGACTTCATGATGCATTGGAAGATCTTGAAAATCGCTCAAGGCGTTCCAACATACCTATACGAGATATCCCGGAATTGGTAACAGATCTGTCCGAATTTTTAACCAGATATTTTGGACTGTTATTGCCTGACCTACCGACCTCTGTTCTGGCACTGGACCGAGCTCATAGAGCCCTGCGACAGAAACCTGCACCTAATGCACCTCCGCGGGATGTTGTGGTGTGCTTCACCTATTATACTACCGAAGAGGCCCTGATACGACGAGCTAGAGCTGACCCGGTGTCTTTGGACGGAATCACCCCTCAGATTTTCGCAGATTTGGCACCCACAACATTGCAGAAGCGGCGAACCTTACGCCCCTTGACTTCCTACCTGCGTACCCAAGATGTTCCTTACAGATGGGGATTCCCGTTCCAATTGATTGCCACCAAAAATGGGGTCCAGTCGGTGCTGCGAGATCCATCAGATTGTAAAGATTTTCTCCGCCGCTTGGGACTTGATATGTCTCCTGAAGTTCAGGCCCTTTATGAGGATTTTGCAGGCCCACGAGCTGGAGATCCCGCCTGAGCCCCCACTGTGGTACCTGCGCTACTTATTGTTCTACTCTACTTCTGCTAGGTCAAGCTGTGGACTGCTCCTGACTGAGTGGTTGATGCCTGGTTCGATGGACTTACTCTGTTTGGGACTGATCTATATCCCGGGTATGATGTTGGGGGGTTCCCGATGCCCTTCCCTGGGGTTCTCCTCTGCCCTCTTAGGTTGACCATTACTGTATTTGGGCTTTGTTGGGGGGGTCCTGGGTGTTAGTTGGAGCCCTTTACCTCCATGGGTCCCCCTCTTAACATCCTGGGGGTACCGGCCTGTTCGCTCCACCCGGGGCTCTACTACTTTATTAGAGCTATTCTGATGTGATGGGTTAACATTCTTTGTATTTCTGTTTATTATATTCATCACTTATGTTATTTATGTGCGTATTGTTTGTTTTATCATACATGTAATGCCTACATTCTCCATATTTTGTGGAGTTTCTTTAATGCTTTTCCCGGGGCTGGGAGTCTCCTCGGAGCTTGCTAGGCCTTCGGGGGTCACCCCTGGATGCTTGTCTCCCCCCTTTGGGGCCGAGGTGTGGTCCGTGGGCGGTGGCGGTGGGGGGTTGCCTGGTTTTCTGGGCGGCCCTTCAACGCCGTTAGCCCGGCTTTTGCTTCCCTCGGCCCTGGGGTGGGGCGACCCCTTCAGTGGGTACTCCTTAATATGACATGTGTGCACTCGTCCTGGGCACCTTTCTGGGATTGGGTATTTAGCTACCGTCACGGGGTGGTCTATTGGAGGGGTTGGCTTAATGGTTTTTTTTTTTTTTTTTTTTTTTTTTTTTAAAGCCATCCCTCTGCAGTTCTGCTAATTGGCAACACCGATGGGGTCTGTAGTTATATTGAGATCAGGTCTCATGGTGCGCAGGACGAGTGTTCTAGTTAATATGCTGGTGATATGTTACCCCCTTCCCCTCCCTTCCTTTTTTTTTTTTTTTTTCTTCTTTCTTTCTTTTGCTAGTGGGTCTCTCTCTCTCTCCACCATACCTGTGGGGGACCGGGGACGCGCCTCCTTGCTCTCTGGGCTCCAGTCTTCCCTCCGTAAATACATATAGACGATACACAGGGCACTCTAGGTGCCCCCATCCCTATTGATCGTCGTCCTTTCCCTCTTTTTCCTGTTTTTCTTCTTTTTCTGACTCTTGACCCCCCCCATTTCCCCCCCCCTTTTTTTTTTTTTTTTTCTTCCCTTCCCTTTTGTGTCTCTCCTTCCCTTTACTTCCCCCTTGGAGTTGGTTCGGGGTTAGTATGGATACTCTGGATCCGGTGTCTTCGTGCGCTCCGGTTCCTACCTCGGAGAGCGTTGTGGCTCCCTCCTTGGCAACTTTGAAGGTGATCACTCATAAAGTGAAGGGCCTTAATGCTCCTCAGAAACGTAGGATGGCAATGCGGAACTATGTTTCTATTCGAGCTGATATCCTCTTTTTACAGGAAACTCACTTCAGATTAAACGCCATTCCTAGATACTGGGACCGGCGTTTTCACATGCACTTCCACTCCTCAGGGCCTCAGAAAAAAAATGGGGTTTCTATTTTGATTCGTAACTCTGTGGGGTTTCAGGTTTCCCAGATAGTGCGGGACCCGGTCGGTAGATACCTGTTGCTTCGAGGCGAAATCCAGGGTGCCCCATTGATTCTTTTAAATGTTTATGCACCCACTGATTCTGATCCTAGTTTCTATTCTGCATTGTCTGCCCTTTTAGATCAATTTCCTACTTCACCTCTCTTGATAGGTGGCGATTTTAACGCGCTGATGGATCCGATCTTGGATAGATCTGCGCCCCCTCCAGGCCGTTGGTTGCCCCCGAAATCCTGGTTACTTACTAATTTGGTCCTTTCCCACAAACTATATGATTGTTGGCGTTTGCTTTATCTGAACACTAGAGACTACACGTTTTTTTCCCATCCCCATAGTCATTACTCTCGTATTGATTACTTTTTTGCCTCTCAGGCTTTGGTGGATGGTCTCCATGAGTCTAAGATTCATGACTTAAAGGGGAACTTTCACCCCGCAATAACTTAATGTTCCCTTACTGCTCACCTGGCGACTAGCTGCTTAGTAGCGCTAGTCGCCAGAAACCTTACCCGGTTCTTCAAATATATGCGTTTTAAAGGAGCAGGAAGCACGGACGTCTCTTCACAGTGACGTCCGTGCGCCTGCGCTGTCAGTCCCTTGTCAGTCCCTTGTGCACCGTACGGTGCACAAGGGACTGACAGCGCAGGCGCACGGACGTCACTGTGAAGAGACGTCCGTGCTTCCTGCTCCTTTAAAACGCATATATTTGAAGAACCGGGTAAGGTTTCTGGCTACTAGCGCTACTAAGCAGCTAGTCGCCAGGTGAGCAGTAAGGGAACATTAAGTTATTGCGGGGTGAAAGTTCCCCTTTAACTTGGTCTGACCATGCTATTGTTGAGTGCTCCTTTTTAGGATTTCTTCAGACCCCGAGATCCTGCTCATGGCGATTTAATGAATCGTTACTGCTGGACCCTGAAATCTGTTCAGAACTGGGAACAGCTCTAGACGAATACTTTGCTATCAATGCGACTCCTGATGTTTCCTTGAGTACGGTGTGGATGGCTCATAAGGAGGTCATCCGAGGCAGGCTTATCGCTATAGCCACTCGTCTAAAATGGGCAAGGCAGGAAGAGTCATGTAGATTAACTTCTCTGCTTCATCTTGCTGAGACTGAACATAAAACTAACCCTACAGCGGCGAATTTGCTTAGGCTGACTAATTTGCGGGGTGAACTTAACCTTTTGCTTTCTAAAGATGTCTTGCGGGCGCTACAATGGACCCGTCAGTGCTTTTTTGAAAAGTGTGATAAATCTGATGCTATGTTGGCTGCGAAACTTCGCCAACAGATTAAATTTCACTCTATTAAATCCATCTCACTCTGGACAGGATCTCTGACTCACTCTACTTCTGCTATTGCTGCAGCTTTTGCGGATTTTTACGAGACTCTTTACAATGGTAAAAAGGTGTCTACTTCCGCTGGAATTTCGTCTCAGATGCAGGCCTTTTTTAAATCTGCCAATTTGCCTCGCCTATCTCCAGATGCTCTTTGCTCCTTAAATGCTGACATTTCTGTGGAGGAGATCGCTCTTGCCCTGAAGTCTTTCAAACCATCTAAGGCACCCGGTCCCGATGGATTTACAGCCGCGTATTATAAAGCTTTCCAATCTACTCTCCTCCCTCACTTCGCTTTGCTCTGTTCTGCCTTTTTACATGGTGAGGTTCCTCCACCTGAGATGTTGATGGCTCGGATCGTGGTCATACCTAAGGACGGTAAAGACCCCACCTCTTGTGCCAGTTATAGACCCATATCGCTAATTAATCAAGATGTGAAACTTTTCTCGAAAGTTTTAGCCACACGCCTCACCTGCCTGTTGGTGCCCCTGATTCATCCGGATCAGACCGGTTTTATTACTGGTCGTGAGGCCCCTGACAACATCAGGCGTCTATTGACTCTGATTCAGATGGCAAGGGATTGTTCGATTCCCATGATGCTTTTATCGCTGGATGCTGAAAAAGCGTTTGATCGCATTGACTGGGGGTATATGTGGGCGGTCTTGGATTCACTGGTCCAATATTGCTTGGCATTAAAGTGTTATACGTTAACCCCTCGTCCTCGATGGTGGTGTCGGGTACCCTTTCCAGAGTCTTTCCCATTCGCAGTGGGACCCGACAGGGTTGCCCGCTGTCCCCTCTTCTTTTCGCGTTGTGCATTGAGTCATTAGCTTGCGCCATTCGTGGTTCGTCAGATATCAAGGGCCTGACTGTGGGCGGGGTAGATTATAAGCTTAACCTATTCGCTGATGATGTTCTACTTACTCTGTCTTCACCTCTAACTTCTCTACCCAACTTATATTCTCTGTTGTCTAATTTTTCTTCTTTCTCAGGTTTCAAGATTAATCATTCTAAATGTGAAGCCCTTAATATTACACTCCCTGCTCCTCTGCAGAAACTTTTGTCCTTGAATTTTGATTTTAAATGGGGGTCGACCTCCCTGACCTCGCTGGGAATTAGAGTCACCGCATCTAGGTCGACCCTTTATTCTGCTAATTATGGCCCACTACTCAGATCTCTTCACTCGGAGCTGGACACTTGGAGGTTGTATCGTATCTCTTGGTTCGGTAGAATTGCGGCGGTTAAAATGTCGCTTTTACCTAAGCTTCTGTATCTGTTTCGGGCCTTAGCAATTACCCCTAGGTCACGGGATATTCAGTCTCTTCAGAGACATATTTTTAGATTTATTTGGGCCTCCGGGAAACCTAGACTTCATTCAGGGCTTTTGCATCGACACCGTACAGCTGGGGGTCTCTCAGTGCCTCACATATGGTCTTACTTTAAAGCGGCCCAATTGGCAAGGGCAATCCAACTCCGTCTTCCTTCTAACGTTCCCCGTTGGGTGCAGTTGGAAACTTTGCTGAGTGGATCGCCTCCTGCACCTGCTTTGCTATGGATCCCTTCGTTGCCTTTGACGACGGTGGCAAGTTGCCCTAATCTATCTTTTACCTTGACCCTGTGGCATCGGCATAGGGATCAGCTCACTGCATCGCCGTCAAAAATGTGCTCTCTTTTTTGGAATCCGCTATTTCCTCCGGGTGTTCATCCGGATCAGTTTGGGTGGTGGCATCGGACAGGTGTGTTATCTGTCTCTGACTTATATATTGGGAATAACCTCTTGACTTGGGATCAATTTAAAGACAAATATCAGGCCCCGTTGACTGAATATTATAGATTTATTCAGGTGCGCCACTTCGTCCACTCCTACTTTAAGGGGAAATCACCTCCCCAAAGGACCATGTTTGAGCATCTTTGTCCTTCTTCTCTCCCTGGTAGGGGTGCCATCTCTAAGATTTATTCCCATCTCCTGACTATCTTGTTTCCAAAATCTCCATCTTATCGTACTAAATGGGAACTTGATTTGGGTGACTCTCTGGACCTAGACGAATGGAATGATATTACAAGTAATACCAATAGCTTGACTCCATGTGTTTTAGTGAAAGAAAATGCATATAAGGTTATGTCAAGGTGGTATTACTGCCCCACTAGATTACATTGTATTTTTCCTTCAGTTTCGCGGCTGTGCTATCGAGGATGTGGACAAGAGGGTACTTACCTTCACATGTGGTGGACTTACCCTTCTGTTACTGCTATTTGGAGTTATGTCTTCGGGCTCTTGAGCACGGTGCTGGGGGTAGCGCTGACACCGGATCCATGGACGGCCCTATTGAATAGGTCTTCTCGTTTTCCACCCCTGTCTAGGAACGCTAATAAACTTGTATTTCGGATTTGTGCCATGACCCGATGTCATATTGCTTTTCACTGGAAATCTTTACCTCCGGGTCACGAATCTTTGGATGGGAGGATTTGGCATTTACTCCGTATGGAGAAAATGACTGCTTACCTTCATGCCTCCTCGTCCTCTTATCTTCAGATTTGGGGCCCTTGGATTTACTCAGTGGTTCCTCCTGATTTCCATCGGGACCTGCTACTACTTTGAATCTGCCTCGAGCTCGAACTCCAAGTACGGTCTTCCCTTCCTGACTTTACCCCTGTCTTCTCCCTTCCTTATTAATTAAAAAAAAAAAAAAAAAGTGAGCAACCCTTTGGGTGCTGAGGTCCACTTGTCCCACGCTTCCCCTCCGCACAGGGGTCTCCTTTGGAGTTCCTAATACATACTCCTGCATTCATTGGGTTTATATGTATGTCCACTGGGGTTTAGAGCACTGGGGTTTCTGTGATAAATTTACCCTTTGTTTGCCATTTTAGGCACTTTTATGGGGTTTATTAATCTTTCCCTACTCACTTCAGTGTTATTTCCTCTTATTCTGATGGTAACCAACAGACTAGATGTATAGTAAGCCGTGAGGCAGTGGAGCGAACCAGCGCCCGCACGCTGGAAACCAACAGACTGAATGTATTGTAAGCCGTGAGGCAGTGGAGAGAACCAGCGCCCGCGCGCTGGAAACAAACAGGGTAGGAGTGTCGCCTAAGCGACCGAAGATCAAAGTCGCCACAGCTGAAAGTAAACTGGACGCTGAAGATGAACAGGAACCAGCACTACGATGGACCACCGGATAAGGTACGGCAACGAAGACTGGTAGCAGGAAGCAGCAACGTCGGGCGACTCCAACCGGAACAGGCACGGGAATAGTCACAGCTGATCAGGAGACTCAGGAACTAGATGCACTCAGGAACAGGAACACAGCTAAAGGCCCATTAAGCTTTAGTAACATAATGAAAGTGGAGGCAGCCAGAGACACAACGAAAGGGCAAACAAAGGGTGCCCAAACTCGGTTTAAATAGGCAAAGTGAGGCGGGCTGAAGGCAGACAGCCAATGGGAGCCCCCTACAGGTGATAGACACACAAAAGCAGCAATCACGGGCACCGTGATAGTACCCCCCTCTCAAAGACCCCCTCTCCTAGAAGACGGTCTGGGTTTCTGAGGGTATTTGGAATGGAAAATTTGCAGTAGTTTAGGTGCATGAAGGACCTTGCTATCCACCCAAGATCGTTCTTCAGGACCATAACCTTTCCAATGCACCAAATACTGCACCCTTCCTCTAAGCCTGCGAGAATCAATGATACTCTGAACCTCATACTCCTCCTGACCTTCAACCTCGATAGGCCCTGGCACCACAGGGTTAGTAGTATAACTGTTGCATACGAGAGGTTTAAGGAGAGACACATGGAACACGTTATGAATGCGCATGGATGCAGGTATGTCCAAAGCATAGGAAACAGGATTAATTTTGCGGATAATTCTGTAAGGACCAATGAACCGAGGAGACAACTTATTAGATGGGACTTGAAGCTTAAGATTCCTGGAGGAAAGCCATACTCTGTCCCCAACCTGAAAGGAAACCACTGGAAGCCTTCTGTGATTAGCATAGCGCTGATGGTTCTGAAATGACTGACCAAGTGCCCTCTGAACTTGTGCCCATGTGGAACGGAGTTGCTCGATATGCTCATCCAGAGCTGGAATCTGTTGTATCTGAAAGGAATCCGGGAGCAAACAGGGTTGAAACCCATAATTAATCAGAAACGGAGAGCTCCCGGATGAGGAGTTGACCACACCATTCCTGGCGAACTCTGCCCAAGGCAACAAGTCGGCCCAATTGTCATGATGGTCAGTAACGAAACAGCGTAGAAACTGTTCCAAACCTTGACTGGCACGTTCAGCGGCTCCGTTGGTCTGGGAGTGATAATTGGAGGAAAAGGATAGTTGTATGCCCATCTGTTCACAAAATGCCCTCCAAAACCTGGACACAAACTGGCTCCCCCTGTCGGACACCAGCACTCTGGGTACTCCATGCAACCGAAATACCTCTTTAGCAAACACCATCGCCAATTCTTTAGCAGAGGGAAGGCCACAGAGGGGCACGAAATGAGCCATTTTAGAAAACCTGTCTACCACCATCAGTATAAAGGAATACCCTCTAGACATGGGCAGTTGTCCCATGAAATCAATGGAGACGTGAGACCAGGGGCGTTCACCATTAGGTACCGGGTGAAGCAAGCCCACCGGAAGGTGTCTAGGGGTTTTGGCATGGGCACAGGTAGCACAGACGTTAGTAAAATCGGCACAATCTGTTCTCATAGAAGGCCACCAAAATATCTGAGAGAGGGACCATAACAATTGGTCCCTGCCAATATGTCCCGCGGCCTTAGAGGAATGGTAAGTTTCAAGTAATCGAGTACGGAATGGCTCAGCAACGTAACACTTGCCCACCGGGGTTTCATGAGGAGCGGAGGCCTGGGAGGCCAAAATCTCTTCCCCAAGTGGTGAAGTGATACTAGTACGTATAGTAGCCAAAATTCGATCGGGTTGAATGATAGGTGCTGGTACCTCTTCTCTGTCAATTTCAGCCTCAAATTGTCGACAGTGCATCAGCCCTACAATTCTTAGATCCCGGCAAATATGATACAACGAAATCGGGACAGGAACAGTGCCCATCTGGCCTGACGTGAAGACAATCTCTTGGCCTCGGAGAGAAGTCAGATTTTTGTGATCGGTCAAGATTAAGACAGGGTTTTTTGTGCCTTCAAGTAAGTGACGCCATTCCTTAAGAGCGAGGATAATGGCCAATAACTCTCTGTCCCCTGTCTCATAATGGCTTTGGGCTCCGGTCAGTTTTTTAGAAAAAAACCCACAGGGTCTGAGCGTTTCACCTTTAATAGGTCATTGAGAAAGCACTGCCCCAACCCCAATATCCGAGGCGTCAACCTCCAATGTAAATGGGAGCAATGGGTTGGGGTGGGATAACACAGGAGCATATTAGTAAAAGCCAATTTCAGTTTCTCAAAGGCCTCCGCCGCCGCCACTGGCCAAAGAGATGAGTTAGCGCCCTTATGCGTAAGGTCAGACAGCGGTTTAACAATGGAAGAGAAGTTCTTAATAAACTTCCTATAATAATTAGCGAAGCCCAAAAATCATTGGATGGCTTTTAGACTCTTAGGCCGTGGCCATTGTAAGACTGCCGTTAACTTCTCTTTGTCCATGGCAATGCCCTCTTTGCCAATTACGAAACCCAAGAATGGCACACTAGTTCTGTGAAACTCACATTTTTCCAATATGCAAAATAATTTATTTTTACGCAAACGGAGCAACACCTCAGGCACATCTTTAATGTGTTGTGACAGATTTTTGGAATGAATAAGTATATCGTCAAGATAGACAACAACACACAACTGTAGCATATCTCTAAGGATGTCTGATCAATTCCTGAATTACTGCAGGTGCATTACAAAGACCAAATGACAATGACTAGATATTCATAGTGCCCAGATCTAGTGTTAAAGACAGTTTTCCACTCATCACCGGCTCTGATCCGAATCAAATTATATGCAGCATGCAGGTCCAATTTGGTGAAGATAGAGGAACCTCTGAGCCTGTCAAATAGCTCGGTGATCAGTGGTATCGGATAAGCGTTTTTTGCCATTAGCTTATTTAGGCCACGGTAATCGATGCATGGTCTCAGTTCGCCATTTTTCTTTTTTACAAAAAAGAATCCAGCTCCGGCCGGAGAGGTAGATTTCCTTATGATCCCTCTTTTAAGGGCATCAGAAATGTATTCCTCCATAGCTTGGTTCTCTTCACAAGACAATGAATACGTGCGTCCCATAGGGGCACCACTCCAGGAGGCAACTCAATACTACAATCGTACGGTCTGTGCAGGGGTAGGGTGCCAGCCTCTCCCTTACTAAATGCATCGCCAAACTGCTGGTATTCGTTTGGCAGTGAAGGGGAGGTGCACAAGACCTTAACTGGATGAGTGACGCACCTCTCCATACAAAACTGAGACCAAGTGGAGATTTTGCACTTTTGCCAATCAAACTGTGGATTATGCAACTGTAACCAAGGAAATCCCAATATTACAGCATGGTGAGGAGAATTGATAAGTTGGAACTGCTGTTCCTCTCTATGGAGTGCCCCAATAGTCCTAGATAATGGCATTGTTTCAAAGGTAATCTGTGCAGGTTCTAAGGGTCTGCCTTCAATAGCGAGAGGGGTCTCTCTCTCAATCCGTGGAACCCCATGCAATTCAGCAAAGGTATTATCCATAAAATACCCAGCTGCACCCGAATCAACCAGGGCCAAAACCTCCACTGAGCGTTCTGCCCAAGAAAGTACCACCTGTAAGGTAGGCTTCAGTGTACCCAACACTGGGGACAATTGAACACCACCTAGGGCCTGTCCCCCAAGGTACCCTAGGTGTGTTAGTTTCCCGGACGTACCGGACAGGATCTTAGCAAGTGCCCATTCTTGCCGCAGTATAAACACAGCCCTTGTTTTCTGCGGTATAATCTCTCTTCCTTGGTTAGCCTAGTGAAATCTAATTGCATCGGTTCACCTGGCTCCTGTAATTGTTCACTAGGCTTAGATGCCACGGGAGGGATGGGTGGGCAAAATGTACTGTTAGCCCCATTGTTCTTAGACGTACCCTGCGATCTCTAGCAGTTAATCTCTCACGTATCCGGGTGTCAATTAGTATAACATACTCAATATAGTTATCAAGATCAGTAGGTAATTCTTTTGCTGCAATCTCATCTTTAATCTGGTCACTCAGGCCCTGAGCAAAGGCTGCCAACAATGCCTCGTTGTTCCACCCTACCTCTGCTGCCAAGGTGCGAAATTCAATGGCATAGTCGCCCACCGTGCGCCTGCCCTGTTGTATCTCCATAAGGCGTTTAGCAGCAGAGGTGGTTCTACCAGGAGGTTCAAACACTCTCCGAAAGGATTGCACAAATTCTCTGAAACTTTTAGTGCAAGGTTTTGCATTCTCCCATAATGGGTTAGCCCATGCCAATGCTCTGCCAGTCAGCAGGGATATCATGAACCCAATCTTACTGCGATCATTGGAGAACACATGTGCCGTCAATTCCATAAACATTTCAAGTTGGTTGATAAACCCTCTGCACAGACTAGGGTCACCGTCATATCTGAGTGGCAAAGGTGCGGAAGCCCCTGAGGGCATCGTATCGTTCTCCGGTGTCTGACCTGGAGAGATCCCCGGACTAGACCCAGAATTGTCAGCAAGCACAGTGCGTTCAAGAGTAGTTTGGATTGCAACTGCTAGCTGATCCAAACGTTGCTCATGCATATCCATCCTCCAATGGATATTGCGTGTGTTACCATCACTCTTATTGTCTGAGGTCATGGCCTTTTCGTACTGTCACGGTTTGTTAAGACTCTCAGACGCAAAGTTAGGTAAAAACACAACTTTATTGAAAAATGTAAGATAATCCCATAGGATCTCATACATATACATACACATATATAGCAATGACAGGAAAGTAGTAATAATAGCGAGTAAGGCTCTACCGGCCTTGCCAATATACCGGGCAAGGCAGCCTGGGCAAGCAAAGGAAGGGTGGCTCTACCGACTCTGCCAATATACCGGGCAAGGTAGCCTATCAGATTACAAGGAGGCACTGGTTCTACCGGCCTTGCCAATATACCGGGCAAGGCAGCCTATTAGACTATCAGGAGTATACAGTCTCTACCGGCCCTGCCAATATACCGGGCAAGGCAGCCTAAAGGAACACCCTAGATATAGGCTCTACCGGCCTTGCCAATACCGGGTAAGGCAACCCCAAAGTGGAAACGACTGAAAGGTTCTACCGGCCTTACCAATATACCGGGCAAGACAGCCTAGAGGAGATGGTGCCAACCACTATGGCCTCAATGCCTGTCAGATGACAATGACAGTATGGAGATGGTATATAGAGGCTATGAGAGCTAGTGGTAGTACCAGGTATTCTGCACATACCAGCACCCAGGTACTGGGAGAATAACTAGCTGTCTAGGACTGGACAACGTGCAGTGAACCAATGTCCACATCCAGGGACCGTCAGTCTAATAATGTAGCCATGAGGCAAAGGAGCGAACCAGCGCCCACGCGCTAGGAACCAACAATCTTACTGTTATTTAAGCCATAAGGCCGTGGAGCAAACCATCGCCCGCGCGCTGGAAACCAACAGGCTAAATGATAGTAAGCCGCAAGGCAGGAGCGAACCAGCACCAGCACGCTGAGGACCAACAGACTCAATTCATAGCAAGCCGTAAGGCAATGGAGCGAACCAGCGCCCGCGCGCTGGGAACCAGCAGTCTTAATGTATAGTAAGCAGTGAGGCAGTGGAGCGCACCAACGCCCGCGCGCTGGAAACCAACAGACTAAATGTATAGTAAGCCGTAAGGCAGTGCAGCGAACCAAGCCCGCGCGCTGGAGACCAACAGACTAAATGTATAGTAAGTCGTGAGGCAGTGGAGCAAACCAGCGCCCGCGCGCTGGGAACCAACAGACTAAATGTATAGTAAGCCGTAAGGCAGTGCAGCGAACCAGCGCTCGCGCACTGGAGACCAACAGACTAAATGTATAGTAAGTCGTGAGGCAGTGGAGCGAACCAGCGCCCGCGCGCTGGGAACCAACAGACTAAATGTATAGTAAGCCGTGAGGCAGTGGAGCGAACCAGCGCCCGCGTGCTGGAAACCAACAGACTAGATGTCTAGTAAGCCGTAAGGCAGTGGAGTATACCAGCGCCCGCACGCTGGAAACCAACAGACTAGATGTAAGTCGTAAGGCAGTGGAGCGAACCAGCGCCCGCGCGCTGGGAACCAACAGACTAAATGTATAGTAAGCCGTGAGGCAGTGGAGCGAACCAGCGCCCGCGCGCTGGTAACCAACATACTAGATGTATAGTAAGCCGTGAGGCAGTGGAGCGAACCAGCGCCCGCGCACTGGAAACCAACAGACTAGATGTCTAGTAAGCCGTAAGGCAGTGGAGAGAACCAGCGCCCGCTCACTGGGAACCAAGAGACTGAATGTATAGTAAGCCGTGAGGCAGTGGAGCGAACCAGCGCCCGCACGCTGGAAACCAACAGACTAGATGTAAGTAAGTCGTAAGGCAGTGGAGCTAACCAGCGCCCGCGCGCTGGGAACCAACAGACTAAATGTATAGTAAGCCGTGAGGCAGTGGAGCGAACCAGCGCCCGCGTGCTGGAAACCAACAGACTAGATGTCTAGTAAGCCGTAAGGCAGTGGAACGAACCAGCGCCCACGCCCTGGGAACCAACAGACTGGATGTATAGTAAGCCGTGAGGCAGTGGAGCGAACCAGCGCCCGTGCGCTGGAAACCAACAGGGTAGGAACAATGGACCACCGGATCAGGAACGGCAACGAAGACTGGTAGCAGGAAGCAGCAACGTTGGGCGACTCCAACCGGAACAGGCACAGCTGATCAGGAGACTCAGGAACTAGATGCAATCAGGAACAGGAACACAGCTAAAGGCCCATTAAGCTTTAGTAACATAATGAAAGTGGAGGCAGCCAGAGACACAACGAAAGGGCAAACAAAGGGTGCCCAAACTCAGTTTAAATAGGCAAAGTGAGGCGGGCTGAAGGCAGACAGCCAATGGGAACCCCCTACAGGTGATAGACACACAAAAGCAGCAATCACGGGCACCGTGATATGAGCATTGCTCTTCCTGTCACACAGGGCTACCTAGAGAGTTCTCTGGTCATTTATGCCCAGCATGTTCTTAAGTTCCTGACAGCAACCCAGGGCGTTCCAGCCATGCTATTCAGCCAGCTTGGGTGCAAGAGTTTAAGGCTACGACTAGGGACCTTAGGTCCACTCTACAACTCTTTCCATCACAGATACAGGGGGCTCTTCAATTATGGCAGACCCGCTCTACTATCAGATCCTCCCTGCCTATGTCAGATTCTTCTGAGAAAGAATTGTTGCAAGATTTGGATGTTGAGGATGGTTCTGCTCTGGAGACTGTCTAAATCTACCACCTTACCTGTTTCTGATGCTTCTGCTCTGCAAGATTGGACTGATAAGAAACTTGAAGTTTTTCTCAAGTCCATTTTCGCTTCTATTGGCACCGCTATGCATTCATCTTTTGCTGTTGCGTGGGTTAACCGGTCTATTGCAGTCTGGACTGAACAACTCACTACGGCTGTCCGTCAGGATGTGCCTACTTTGGAGAAGTTGCATCTTCTTGCTGATATCTCTGAAGCGCAACACTATGTTTCTGCTGCTGATTTTGATGCCGTCTGCATGATGGCAAGAGCCTCCACTACCTCTGTGGTGGCCAGGCATGCGCTTTGGCTTCAGATTTGGTCTGCTGACACTGCTTCCAAGAAAGTCTTTCTTTCTTTGCCTTTTCAAGGTACTTCCTTGTTTGGGTCTGAACTTAAGGAACTAATTAGCGAGGCCACAGGGGGTAAGAGTACTCTTCCACCCTTGATCTTTAAGAAAAAGTTGCCATTTAAGCGTAACCGGTCCTTTTGTTCCTTTCAAACGGAGACACTTTCGCCGAACCAGGCGGTTCCATCAGCTTCGCGTCCCTCCTCCAAGCCCAAGCAGCCATGGAAGCCTAAGGCCGCATCCAAGCCCAAGGCTCCCAAGACTGCTTCGGCATGACTCAACTAACCCAGGTCCACATCCCGCTGTGGGTGATCGTCTCCGCCTCTTTCGCGGGATTTGGCAGTATTCAATGTCGGACCCATGGGTTTTACAGGTGGTGTCAGAGGGATACAAGATCCCTTTCTTTTCTCTTCCCCCTTTTCACTTTCATCTTTCTCACTCACCTCAGGAAGTCAAGAGAAGCAGTCTATTCAAAGGTGCTATTCAGGCTCTTCTGGACAAGGATGTCCTGGACCCGGTGCCTCCTTCGGACAGGGGTTCAGGGTTTTACTCAGACCTCTTTGTGGTGACCAAAAACGATGTCGGATGCCGCCCTCTTTTGGATTTGAAAGATCTCAATTGCTTTGTGGTCAAGGGACCCTCTTACTCTGGTAGTGGACGCCATGTCAATTCCATGGCTCTTTCACCTGGAGTACATTTTTCCTCCCATCTCCATGCTTCACAGGTTTTTGAGGAAACTACGTCTGGAGGGCTCTCCAGTCATTCTGATCTCTCCATACTGGCCTCATCCGGCATGGTTTCCGGAGCTCCTGGATCTCGGCTTCCCCGCAGGCCAGATCTTCTTCTACAGGGTTATCTGTGGAAGGAGGATGTGGACTATCTGGGTTTGACAGCATGGTGGTTGAGTCCTCAATATTGATGAGGAAGGGTTTCTCTTCC
Organism: Rhinophrynus dorsalis; assembly: GCA_037306005.1. NCBI lineage: Eukaryota > Metazoa > Chordata > Amphibia > Anura > Rhinophrynidae > Rhinophrynus > Rhinophrynus dorsalis. The sequence goes on along the minus strand of CM074724.1, from coordinate 174,851,317 downwards.
AGCGTAGTCACTACTATGCTTAGTGTTCGGAAACCTGAAACCTGTATACCACAGAGTCTGGTCTACCTTTCTTTCTTGGTGTGCTGATAAGGATCTTCCCTCCCAGGATTTCAACCTTCCTACGGTTCTTTTTACAGGATGGAATTAACAAGGAGCTTAGCCTGAGTTCCTTGAAGGTTCAAACTTCTGTGCCCTCTGTTTTCTTTCCGAGATGCATCGCCATTCTTCCTGATGTTCTGATCCTCCTTCTGACAAGAAAGGGATCTTCGCTTGTTGGATGTGGTGCACTACCTTAAGTTCTATGTGCATCACACGGAGTCCATTCGTCAATCTGATGTGCTCTTTGTCATTCCTGAGGATCCTATGGCAGGTAAACAGGCATCCAAGGTTACCAGTGCCTCCTTGATTAAGTCTCCTATTCGTAAGGCCTACAAACTCGAAGAAGAATCCTGTTCCATTTTGTGTCATGGCTCAATCCACTAGGTCTATCTTGGGCCTATAACAATCAGGGCTCCATTGTGCAAGGCGGCCACTTGGTCGTCTGTGCACACCTTCTCTAAACACTAGCGTGTTGATTTCCTGCCATCAGCCGATGCCAGCCTTGGTAGGAAGATCCTAGAGGCAATCTTGCCTATCTAGGGTTTTCATCCTTACCTTTTAGTACTCCTTAACTGTTGAGCCCCATTGGCTCTAGTTATGTGTGCTGTGTCAGTTCCTGGTGTGTTATACTCCAGTTTTTTGTCTGACACTTTATTTCATTGTAAGGGCTGTTTTATTATCTAATTGGTTCATATTCTCTGGAGATTTTGGGGACCGGCGCCTGGTTCTTGCCTTCATTCCCACCTCTGGGAAACTCAATGTTGGTACATCCCAAAGTTACCTGTAACGTATATTGGATGACAGAGAAGAGAGAGAATTTTAGTCTTACCTGTTAAATCCTTTTCTCTTCATATAGGTTACAGGTCTCCCACCCTGTCAGGTTCATGCTCACAGGAGTCTTCTTTTCCCTTCTTGCTACCTAGTCAATAGTAGCATTTCAAATCTTACTGGATGGGGATTGGTTGTTGCACAGCTAAGGAGAAAAGGAAGGCTCCACCCTGCACTTCTTTTCAAGAATTGTTCCTGCCTACTTAAAGGGGTGGTCGCCTTCTCAAAGTTACCTGTAACCTATATGTACTAAGAGAAAAGGATTTAACAGGTAAGACTAAAATCCTCTTTTTGGCTTTAAAGTGGGTGAAGTATTGCATCTGGATGAACCATGTAGCAATTTATAGTACTATAAAAATGGTGAAAAGGAGACTGTGTGTGTGTATGTATATATATGTAAGTGTAAAAGCCCGTGTACACAGGCCAAGGTCTGGGTAATGTGAACCCTTTGAGTGCCAGAGGGATATGCAATGCATTGCTTTGCAATGCGTACCCCTCTGGCACTCAGAGTTAAGAGGCTGCTACTTCTCCATATGATGCAGTCTTGCTTTGCCTCACTCACTCTATGCAATCATGCGCAGCAGTGACTGCTGGAACGCAGGCAGTCTTTAATGCGCATGACTGCATCGTGGCAAACATCCTAGCGAATTATTATATAGGATGTGGCAAAGAGGCTAGCGACATCCCTTGCAGTCAAAATGATGACTGCAGGAACAATATCAAAAATACAGGGAAAGATAATATAGAAAGAATATGAATGGACAACAAGAACAATAATAAAAATAATGTATTATATAACTATTATACGACACATAGTCATTGTTATGTGTATAAGGGCCACCACCATTAGGAATAGTTGGCATGTGCACAGGACACCGGCAAATATTGACGCATGGCCCAAGATACCATGCTAACGGACAGCCGGCCCCCTATCAAACAAATGTGTAACGGAAGCAGTGAAGGGACCGCGTCGCCTTCCGCCGTCGTTCCTGGGTCTCTCCTTCTCGACACAGATAAGCGCCGTCGGATGCACCAATTGAAGGATGGACAGTCACTGGAAACAGCCGCAGGATCGCTGGAAGCAGGGAAGCAGGGAAGAGTCCACGTCGCCGCCTGACAGTCCACGAAGCTAGGACGCAGGAAACTGGCAGCAGGCGGTCAGCGATTCAGGATACTTGGCGCAGATGGGTATCAGAGTGGATACTTTAGACCATAAGCAATACAAGACTCCAGGACTCCTTGTTCACTCCAAAACAGAACTCACTTTATTGAAACAAACCACACATATTTATAGTCAAACCTTACATTCAAATAAATGGACCAAGCAAATACATTAGGAACATAATTCAATCACACAGTAGACAAAAGGTCAATGGTCTAACAAATACAATGACTCCGACTTCATTACATATCACATACAAAAGGATTGCTGAACTCACACAATGGACATAAAGACTGGAGGGACTTGAATGAATTATCACCCAGCAGGGGGTCTCAATACAATAGCCTCAGTGCCTACAATACACATTGCAAGTAACATTAGGTAAAATCAAATTATTAACCCCCTAATGGCCCTGTTCCCTGAAAGCAGGCTATGATTTTTAGTCCTTTTTGGCACATCTGTCCACCAATATAATATCCCAAAGCTCTACATAGCCTGCGTCACTGGGCTGACAATCCATATGCCTAGACAAGGGTTGTTTTAGGCATGACAGGAATGTCCACAGTTTTTTGGTTAAACAACCTTATGGCCAGACAAGGCCTAAGTAACGGATAACATCCGTTACATTTCTCCCCCTTTTAGTACCAAGCCAGCGGGTACAGCAGGAAACGCTGGCTTGGAGCTGTAGGAGGGCATAGAGATGGTGAGGCACTTGTCTGGACAGTACATTAGTCCGGAGGCCTTGGTCCTAGGCCAGTTTTAACTGTGGGGCCCCTTGTCCTGGGCCAGAGATTGAAATAGTCTTTCTGTCCTGGGCCAGGGGAAAACAGGAGCCCTTTGTCTGGGCCTGGTAGTGGTGCACAAGGCCCTGCTCCTGGGCCAGTGAAGAGAATGCCAGTTCCTTTGTCCTTAGTCCTGGGCCAGGGGAACTGGTACTGGGTTACCCTGACCAATAGCAGATTAGGGGGCCTCTCCTGGGCCCTTCTCCAGGCAGGGCTACAGTCAAATCCTTCTGGGTCTGGGGCCAGTGGCTCAGGGTCCAGAGCCAGTCTATAAGGGGGATCTCCCTGAGGCAATGATGACGCTGGCTTCTGGGCAGCAGAGTTTGGGGAGAGAGGCACATCTCCCCCTTTTAGTTGGGCCAGGGCCCCAGAGGGACAGGAGCGGATGCAGTTCCCACGCTCCTGAGTCAAATCAGGTATGGGCCTGATGGGGAGTACATTCCCACCCACCAAGCTAGGGTCAACAGGGGACATGGCAACACAAATATCCTTGGTGAGGATCGCGGTCCCACTCACCAAGGTGGGGATCTCCAGTGTAGGGGTAAAAACAGGCTCCTTAAGCATCACTGGGCCCCCATTCACTAGGCCAGGGGTCTCAGGGAAAGGGAGAACAGGTGTTGGGCTGGGGATGAGGACGGCCGTCCCACTCATCCCAGCCAGGGCTTCACATGACCTGGTGCGCTTGCTTCCATGCACCAAGTCAGGGGTTACAGGGGGACTGGAAAGCTCTATCCTACTCTCCAGCATGGGGGTCTTGGGGCAGCACATAGGGTTTCCAGGGCAAGCAGCAGCACTGCTGGACCCTTCTTCTTCCTGGCCCCCCACATCAGGGCCATCTCTTGTCTTGGGGAGGAGGGCAATCTCAATCCTCCTCGCCATCTTATTCAGATACCTGGAAAAGACACTCTTCTGCTTCTCCAGGACAGTAGTAACAGGGGACGGACTGGGGCTGCTGGTGGGGACCTGCATCTCCTTCACCACAGCAGGGGTATCCCAGGCCCTGGTGAGCTCGCTCCTACTCACCAGGCCAGGGGTCACAGGGGGGCTGATGGGGCACTCTTCTCTACCCATCAGGTCACATAACACATTCACAGGAGGGCCAGCAGCGCTGCTCTCTTCCAGCCCGCTGGGGACCTCCTCTTGTAGGCCGTCACGTTCAAGGCTCTTCTCTGCCTTGAGGGAGACCGCAGTCCCATCCCTCAAGGCGGCATCCTCTGTGGCCCTGGAGAGCACATACTGCTCCGCTTCCAGGGCATTTTCCACAATAACAGGGGGTATCACTTTGGGGCAGCTGGTGAGCTCTTCCACACTCACCACAGCAGGGGGTTCACAGGGACTGATGGGCTCTCTCCTACCCATCAGTTGGGACATACAATCGCTGCTGGTGGGGACCTGCATCTCATCCACCGCAGCTGGAAAGACAGGGGAAGGGGCAACATGCCTATCAGGGGAGACATCTGTCCCATCCCCTGATGCAGAGGCATCTTCTTGGCTGAGGAGGAACAAATTCCCACTCCTCAGCTCAGGCAACACACAGTCCAGGGGCAAAGGGGTATCAGGAAGGACGATTTTCCCACTTCCTGATGCAGGGGCAACAACAGGGGCACTGGTGAGGAACGAATTCCCACTCACCAGTGTGGAGTGAACAGGGGTAACACAATCCTGGCCCTCAAAGTCGCTGAAGTCCTCCTCAGATGCATTACCCCCCCATTCTTCTTCCTCTTTTTGGAATTCCCGGACCTCTTGAATGAACCCAGCATATAGTTGCTCCAGGTCCCATTCACATCCTGCCAGAATATCCAAATTTCCCTGGCAGTCCGCAGGAATGTATCCACCAAAACGGTCCTCTCTTTTGTCCCGGATCTCCCAGTATCTGCTGGAGTCAGGGCACCCAAAAGTAGAGTCCATGTGGTAGGCGTTCCATACCAGCCCTTGGATGTCCCATCGCAAGCGGGATGGGCACCAGTCAAAAAGGCCCTCGGATCCATATTCCTGGTCCAGGTATTTAACAAAGTCCCAGTACTCCTCCTGTACTCTGAGCTCCTCTGTAATGCACGCATCCAACTCTGGAACGAAGTCGTAGATAACATCACCCAGCTGGGTCCACCACTGTATTCGGATGGCGCTGTAGCGATCCTCGTATGCTCCCAGAGTGTCTGCCAGCACTGTTTCATCTGCCATGCCTCAATTGCTGCACCCAATATGAAGGAGAAATCCCACCGCTATGCCACCAATGTAACGGATGCTGAGAAGGGTCCGCTTCGCCTTCCGCCGTCGTTCCCGGGTCTCTCCTTCTCGACGCCAGATAAGCGCCGTCGGATGCACCAGTTGAAGTATGGACAGTCACTGGAAACAGCCCCAGGATCGCTGGAAGCAGGGAAGCAGGGAGGAGTCCACGTCGCCACCTGACAGTCCACAAAGTTAGGTCGCAGGAAACTGGCAGCAGGCGGTCGGCGATTCAGGATACTTGGCGCAGATGGGTATCAGAGTGGATACTTTAGACCATAAGCAATACAAGACTCCAGGACTCCTTGTTCACTCAAAAACAGAACTCACTTTATTGAAACAAACCACACATATTTATAGTCAAACCTTACATTCAAATAAATGGACCAAGCAAATACATTAGGAACATAATTCAATCACACAGTAGACAAAAGGTCAATGGTCTAACAAATACAATGACTCCGACTTCATTACATATCAAATACAAAAGGATTGCTGAACTCACACAATGGACATAAAGACTGGAGGGACTTGAATGAATTATCACCCAGCAGGGGGTCTCAATACAATAGCCTCAGTGCCTACAATACACATTGCAAGTAACATTAGGTAAAATCAAATTATTAACCCCCTAATGGCCCTGTTCCCTGAAAGCAGGCTATGATTTTTAGTCCTTTTTGGCACATCTGTCCACCAATATAATATCCCAAAGCTCTACATAGCCTGCGTCACTGGGCTGACAATCCATATGCCTAGACAAGGGTTGTTTTAGGCATGACAGGAATGTCCACAGTTTTTGGTTAAACAACCTTATGGCCAGACAAGGCCTAAGTAACGGATAACATCCGTTACAAAATGTAACAAAGATTTGGGCAAAACTATTATACACTGTGATCATAAAACATAAAAAGAATGTATCTCTTAATGTGGGACATGACAGAGCAAGACTTAATATACAGAACCACCATCTGTTACGGAGAGCATGTCTCCAATACAAAGCAGTGAATCAACCTAGACCAGTGGTTCTCAAATACTGTTCTGTAGCACTTTGGTATACCCTGGGCACCAGCTTATGATGCCGCACTCTTCTATGATGACTTTGACAAAAATGTGAACATTATTGTGGTGAGACATCAAAATAACTGCATATTAGTATTTGTATCCCTAATTACAGCAGTGACATATCCTATATAATAATTCGCTAGGATGTTTGTCAGAAGCCGTCATGTGCAGTAGAGAATGCACAGAGTGCAGGGAGTTCTGTGCTGGGAGCATTCTGTGCTTTCGGCCAGTCTCTACAGTGCATGACATCGCCCAGACCTTGGCCCGTGTACACAGGCTTTTACACTAGTATCCTATAAAAGGTTATGGGTGCCCTGAAAATTCCAGATTGCAAGGTAGGGATTCTTTGAGCACAAAAAAAAAAAATGAGAACCACTGACCTAGGCAGTCATTCCGGTAACAAGGAGAGGATTGCCCTAGAGAGTAATAATTAAAGAGGAGAAAGGGTTATGTGTGCACAGCTTGCAACCGTAAAACCAAACTGGACCAGTCCAAAGGCCAGCATGAAGGTTGGAGAGACAGAAAAGTAAAAAGGAAAGAAAATTTTACAGGAAAGCCTGTGCGGTGGAGAACAGTGGATTGTTCTCAGTTGTGTATAACAAAACCTACCACAAAACAGTGCCACCTCTTTACTATGTAGCAAAAGCTTAACCCTTTGAGTGCCAGAGTGTACCACTCGGGCACTCAAGTGGTTAATAATCTAAACCGAACTAACAAATCAATAAGGAAACACACAAATATATGATGACTCACAGGCAGGTGATGGGCCAAAAAGATAGTATGTCCCAAAAGCTGAAATAAACAAAAATGTCCAGTGTGGCTTTGTAATATAACCTTGAAATCACTACAGATAAATTCACCAGACAGGGAAATAATTAATTCAAAGAGAGGGACGTTGGATACACAAAACCTTTCCTCATCTTGGAGGTTGCTATGTTAGTTCATCAATCCATCATTGTTCAGTTCCCTTGCTTATATGGTGGATTATGCCTTCCAAACTGTTTCATATTGGACTATTGAACTCGCAATGGTCCTTTTAGGATTTACTTCTGGCTACCAGGTTGATTCATGACTTTTTCATGATTGAGTTAAATTAGATTAATGTACTTGTATCTGATTGCTTGGACTTTATCTGCTTATCTGCAGTGATCTCAAGATGATACTACACAACCACACTGGACAGATTTCTTTATTCCAGTTTTTGGGTCATCCTATCGTTTTGACCCATCACATATATGTTTGTGTTTCCTTATTGCTTTGTTAGTTTAGATTATTAAGCTTTTGCTATTTAGTAACGAGTTGGTACTGTTTATGATAGGCTTTGTGATGCAATGAAGAAAAATCCTCTGTGCCGCACTGCATGGCTCTTCTGTAATATAGTCTTAACTTTTTTCTTAGCCCATCTGTCTCTCCAGTCTTCATACAGGACATTGGGCTATATGCTTATACGGTTTGGCATATCTGTATTACCGCTGCCATCTATGCGCACATAATCCTTCTTTCCTTTGCTTTCCTAAAAAAAACAGTGAACGACACCAGATGCCTAATGGAACACCAGCCCACTGGTACCTACAAGATTGCCCATGTAAAGTAGTGTTTAAGAGGCATTAAATAACATTGCTCATGGTGCACAATGACAAAGCGGAGCGGGGAGAGAGAGACGGGTAGTGCTGAAAGAGGCAAAGTAAGGATGATGGGGGTTGTATGCAGTGAATGAAGGTAACGACATTTCAAGAGGCGACATGAGAACCTCACACTTTTATGCAGCTTGAGATTTTCATGTCGCCATTTTCAACACGGTGGCATGGTTAATGCGGATGCTAGCCGCACGATATTTTACATGCGACATTTTAAAAGTGAACCCACACAAAATGCCTCCAATCCCCCCATGTACCCAAACTGACCCCAGCCTGGTTTGCTAAGCCCACCGGCAGTCCCATTCTCCTAGCCTGACCCCCCGAGCCTGGTTCCACTGCCTACAGTGTGCACTGAATTCACGTTGGGAATCAAACAGTACATGTGGGGAACATACAATGCACACATCCCCTATATGACCCAGCACCACCATCCTTGCTCTGCTGGATACCGTCATACATTGCCTGACCAAGCACCTCCCCCCACCCCCCAACTGTGGTAGCCATAGAATCACACACACCGCTTCCCCATCCTTCTTCCACTGGAAGAAACAATACTGTCACCCAATATGCTATGTCAACCCACACTAGTGGGGGTACCATTTTTCTTAGGCAGGCAGGAGATCCTCCTAGGAAATCCCATGTTGTTGAACAATTTTAGTATCTTTGAAGTGACTGATGTGTAAAAAACAAACAAAAAAAATAGATTTTTTTTCTTGTAGCACCATATTCTTGAAATAGTTGTGCACACTAACTTAGGGGTAGAAAGAAAGTGACCCTTCATTCGATGCAGCATGTTATCATCTTTCCAAATCAGTACGGTTTGTCTACCTTTTTTCACTTCTGTAGCTGTTACAACCATTTTCAAATAGTAGGTGTATTATTGTACTTCTAGCATCTCATAAGGTATGTCACCTCACACCAGTGGGATGCCATTCTTTTTCTAAGAGCACTATCTAATAAATATATTTGGAAATTCCATGCTTTTCACAGATTTCAGTACATTTAAAGGGACGGAAATGTAAAAAAATGACATTTTTTCCCTTTAGCACCACATTCTGGAAACATTTGTGCACATCAGACTTGGGGTAAGAGGGCAAGTGATTTGATCGTTTGATGCACTAGGTTATCTTCTTTCCAAAATGGTATTGTTTGTCTACCTTTCCTGCAAATCTGTAATAGTAATGACCATTTTGGTGCAAGCAGATCATTTCAAAAACAAAAGTGGCAGATGTAGGTTAGTGTTCCTAGCACCCCTATATTGTATGTTAACCAACATAAATGGGGTACCATATTTCTCACGTAAGTAGCAGGTATTGAATACAGTAGGACATTTCATGGTTTTCACAGATTTTAGTATCTTTGAAGTGGTGAAAATGTAAAAGAAAAATGTATTTGCTCCTATAGCACCAGGTTTTGGAAATATTTATGCACTTCAGCCCAGGGATAGAAAGGCAAGTGACATTTGATGCGGGTGAATGTCTACTTTCCAAAATGGTATACGTTACATATATTTCCTTCATGTTTCTAATGGTTATGACCATATTAGTACAGGCAGACATTTTCAAAAAAAGAAAACAGGTGCATTTATGTGCTTCTGGCACCCCTTATGTTATGTCAACTCATACCAATGGGAAGCAATTTATCTCCTAAGAGCACTAGCCAATGAATACAGTTGGAAATTCCATAGTTTTCATAGATTTCAATACATTTGAATGGGTGAAAATGTGAAGAAGAAAAAAAAGTTTTGTTTTGTTTTTTGTCCTTTGGCACCACTATCTGGAAACAATTATTCACACCAGGCTTGAGGTAAAAAGGCAAGTGACCTCCTCTCATTTGATGCGGCAGCTTGTCTTCTTTCCAAAATGGTATGATTTGTCTATTTTTCTTCACTTCTGTAAGTGTTATACCCATTTACCTAAAGGTTGTAGTAGGTGTAGGTTTGTACTTCTAGCACCCGTAATGTATGCCAGCCAGGGGCGGATTGTGGTCAGATACTGGCCCGGGGCATTTTTAAAAACACTGGCCCATTAGTTGGTATTCCATGATACATGCATATGATATATGTATGTGTGTGTGTATATGTAAATGTATAATAAATAAATAAAGTTGTGGGCTGTTTTGGTGGGCATATGATGGCCACTACGTAGCTATATATGGACACAGGCACATGGGGACTAGTAGGTGGCACCGCGTGATGTTTTTTAGGGGGCATATGGTGGCCAGTGTGGTTATACATGGGCACAGGGAGGTGGTTGGGGGCAAAAGCTGGCATATGGAGGCAGTCATTGAGTAGATGGGAACACATTTGGGAAGCTGCTAGTCTACATAGGGTGTTGTTTAGGAGGATATGGGGATTACTGAGTTGTATGGACATGTGGAGGCATTTAGGGGTAGAAGGGGGCTACAATAGCTGTGTGTGGGTGTCTGATTGAGTCATGATCTCATAATTGTGGAACATTAAGAACCCTTTGAATGCCAGAGGGATACCCAGTGTGCAAAGTGCTGGATATTCCTCTGGCACTCAAAGGGTTAAAATCACAGATGTTCAAAGTAAGAGAAAATGTGTCCTTAAGCCTTGCTCAACTATTCAAATGGGGAAATTAAAATTCTGCATATTCCCATTGATTTAAATGGGGCTTTTGACCTCCTTGAATAGAAGGGGTTAAAAGCCCCATTTAAATCAATGGGAATATGCTGAATTTTAATTTCCCCATTTGAGTGGTTGGTTTCCTCAAAACTAATCATCATTAACTTGATAAGCAAGGCTCAATGACACATTTTCTCTTACTTTGAACATCTGATTTAACCCTTTGAGTGCCAGAGGAATATCCAGCACTTTGCACACTGGGTATCCCTCTGGCATTCAAAGGGTTCTTAATGTTCCACAATTATGAGATCATGACTCAGGATTAAAAAAGAAATCCAAAACAAGAAGAAAAAAAACAAGAGGACTGAACGGAATGAGAATGATTTACTTACTGATAAAGGTCCGGGGGAGGACTGGATCGGGAGGCTGAGTCCGACAGAGAGGAGCAGGGCAGCAACAGCACATTAGCTACAGGAGGCAAGTTAACACGCTGAAATGACTGTTTTTAACCCTTTCAGAGCCAGAGGATGCAATGCTTTGCGTATCCCTCTGGTACTGAAAGGGTTAACGCGCACACTGTCTTTTCAGTTTGAAAGCATTAACAATAACAAGGCAGGCTCACCCGCGGCACCTATCAAATGCAGAGCAGCAGCCTCTTTTACACTGTGTCACTACCTGTGACACTTCCATGGGGCTGGAGCCTAGCCTGTAATGTTGTGGAGCAGCCCTACCCTTCAAGCAGCCACCGGCCCACCGGGGCATGCCCGAATGCCCGATAGCACAATCCGCCCCTGATGCCAGCTCATACCAATGTGGTGGCATTTTTCTCCAGGAGCGCTAGCTAATGAATACATCTGAAAATCAAATTGTTTCCACAGATATAGATACATTTGAAGGAGTGGAAATGTAAAATAAATTAAAACATTTTTTCACTTAGTGCCACCTTCTGGAAACATTTGTGCAAACCAGGCTTGTGGTAAGAAGGTAAGTGACCCTTCGTTTGATGTGGAAGGTAATCTTTCAAAAATGGTATGCTTTGTCTCCTTCACTTCTGTAGCTGTTATGACGATTTTCATACAGGCAAGTCATGTTGGAGAAAATTTGACAAAAATCAGAGGTTGTAGTAGGGGTAGTTTTGTACTTCTAGCACCCCTTATGAGTATTTAAACTCATACCAAGTTTCTTCTAAGAGCAATAGCTAGTAAACACAATTGGAAATGCCATGGTTTTCACAGATTTCAATACATTTGAAGGGGCAGAAATGTAAAAAAAAAAAATAATAATGTTCTTCCTTTAGGGCCACCTTCTGCAAACATTTGTGCACATCAGGCTTGGGGTAAAAATGCAAGTGACCCCTCATTTGATGCTGCAGGTTATCTTTCCATATTGGTATAGTTTTCCTACTTTTTCTTCATTTGTGTAGCCCCTGGCACTGAAGGGGTTAAACGCTTGAATTAAACTAAGCTTATTCCAAGCTGTTCAAGAGGCTAGTGATAAATGAAGAAACATCCAAAATAGTTTATTGGGAGAAATATCATGTATAGAGTAAGACAATTGCACAAAAATGTCAAAAGGTCAAAGATAGATAAAACTTAATTGTATCTAACACTGGAAGCCAATCATACACACTGCGAGGCATGGTGTCTTGGTGTCCTGCGGTGCATTCCGGTGAATCAGTGAGACATATCATGATCAAATGCTTCCCTTTGTACAAGGTGGGGGCTAAACTCGTAGCGAAAATAAAATTGAGTAATGTTATCAGCTGAGAGTACCATTTCGGTATGCCAGCATATTGCAAAGCAACTTTCTGGAAAGATTAGCCAAAGGTATCTTATGAATTATTTGTGAGGAAAGAAGACTGAGAAATGTCATGTATAGACTGATACAATTGCACAAAAATTGGAAGACAGAGATGCATAAAACCTCAATTGTATCTAACACTTGAAAACCGATAATACACATGTGTGCATTGCGAAGCATGGTGTCTCGGTGTCCTGAGGTGCATATCATGATCAAATGTTTCCTTTTTTTTCAGGAGGGGGTTAAACTCCTAAAGAAAATAAAATTGAGTAATGTTATCAGCTGAGAGTACCAGTCTGATATGCCTGCACATTGCAAAGCAATGTGTTGGAACAACAAGTGAAAGGTATACAATGTATTATTTATGTGGGGAATTAAGTTGGAGAACGTTTTACAGAATAAATACTTTGTTAGTCAATGTATTTGTACCAAGCCGATTGTTCCCCATCCTGGACCATAGGCACACCAACACATCACACAGCAATGGTGGTGATCAGTATTTCAGTCTGGACATTATCACATCGGAACTAAGTCACTATGATGGATAAGACAGTGAAAATGATACTAGTTACATCAATAAAGGATTGTTTCCCAACGGACAGAGAACTGGAAGCTGACCTGAGATCAACCTCCGATTCTCTAATCAGCAGGAAAACATAATTCAAATGACAATGGAGATCATACAAACGTCATATCACCCACTAGAGGGCAGTCTCACAACATAATAAAGCTACCATACTATGAAAAAATGAAATAGAATGTAAAATAGCAATAGAAGATATCAGAGCCATTGTATGATTTTTAAATACATATTACTACTAAATTAACTGTGCTCTGGACTGAGTCAAAATGTAAAATATTTGTCTGTAGCAGAAGGCAGCTTGTTTTCCGAATGGCTGGAGAGCGGTACAAGAATGAGTGTCTGCAGGCAACAGTGAAGCATGGTGGAGGTTCTTTGCAAGCTTGGGGCTGCATTTCTGCAAATGGAGTTGGGGATTTGGTCAGAATGAATGGTCTTCTCAATGCTGAGAAGTACAGGCAGATACTTATACATCATGCAATACCATCAGGGAGGCATCTGATTGGCCACAAGTTTATTCTGCAGCATGACAACGACCCCAAACATACAGTCAAAGTCATTAAGAACTATTTTCAGCGTAAAAAAGAACAAGGAGTCCTGGAATTGTTGGTATGGTTCCCACAGAGCCCTGACCTCAACATAATCGAGTCTGCCTGGTATTATATGAAGAGAGAGAAACAACTGAGGCTGCCTAAATCTATAGAAGAGCGGTGGTTAGTTCACAAAGATGTTTGGAACAACCTACTTGCCGAGTTTCTTAAAATACTGTGGGCAAGTGTACCTAGAAGAACTGATACTGTTTTGAAGGCAAAGGGTGGTCACACCAAATTTTATATAAATGTGCAAAAGTTGTAGGCAGGTGTGAAAAAAATACTGTAAAGTAAGAATGCTTTCAAAAATTGACATGTTAATAGTTTATATTCATCAATTAACTAAATGAATAGTGAGTAAACAGAAGAAAAATCTATATATATATAATAAAAATATATATATTACTCATACATTTAACTTATTCAATAGTTCATCATCCAGTACATTAGGTCTTATGTGATATTGTATACATATGTAGAATTGATCAATTTCTGTATAATACGATCTTGAATAATTCCCCAGAGAGTTTTTGTACAGTATCTTCAATATCTATAAATAGTCCTTATGTTCTCAAGCCATATTGATTATGTTCCATATAGAATACCCATCAAGTAATTGATTAAGAAGGTTACATTAATGGTCAACAATCTACTGAAAGGCCTCACTCACATAAAACCAAAAATGGGTACCAAGTTCTCAACCATCCAGTTCCAGAACCGCAGAGTGAGACCACCCTGACTGTTAGGACTGAATGGTAAGACTGAAATTCTTATTATTGCAGAATCTGCAAAAGGTTGATGAAATCTAACCTGAAGGGCAACATTCATATCATCAATAGATTGGATACCAAGTCCTCAACCATCCTGTTCCAGAGCCACAGAAGTGACTACCCTAGGGATCAGGAATGAATGGGAGAACTATAAACCCTAAAGTGAAGGATTCTGCAAAAAATGTGAGTTTGTGCAACCATGATGATTCAGAGCTCAAGGAATGATCACCACCCTAGAGATAAATATCTGACAAGGTAGATTAAGGCCCCAGTAGAAGCCACCATTCAATCCTAAGTGTAGCATTTGATTAAACTCAGTATAGAAAATAAGGCAAAAGAAACTTAATAATAATAAGATGTAAATATTTATCAAAAATACAGTGCTATAGAAGTGTTAAAAATTAAGGGTACCAACCCTTTCAATGCCATGATGCTGTGCCTGTCCTCTTAGTCTCTAGATGATCTTACAGTCGCTTCTGATGAGATGCTCAGTATGGTCCATACATGCTGTAGCTTTGTCTCCGGATATCAAACTGTTCTTCTAATCTTGAAATCCCAAAGTAGCTGTTAGAGCTCTTGGGTCAAAATGTATCGATCCGATGAAAGTAAGACACTACAGAGAGGACTCCATCATCCACGTGCACTGAGAAGCCACTCAACGGCACTTAGAACAGAGAAGCCGGTCCTACCTGACCAGGAAAGGAGTTTTTCACAGGGCGGGGAGGGACCTGGTATACTGAAAAAGTGCAATATGGAAGGGGCAACAACAATCCCTATGTGTATCGTGGATAGTCAGATCCTCTTCATCAGGGGATCTGTAGATCCATTTGGTCTCCAATTGGTGTAGTCTGCTTTCTATTGCCCCCTATTTTTAGTGGCAATATATGATCAGTAATCGTGCATTTCAGAGTAGAAGGGGGGTTTAAAATCCATCTAATGTCTAGCCAATGGTTTGTTGCTTTTACCATCAGCCAGGGCTTTAAGAATGGTTGCTCTGTGGTTTGTCATTCTTTCTTTGAATGCGCAAGTCATCAGTCCAACATATAGTTTATTACAGGGCAAATTATAAAGTAAACGATGAATAGACTTTATGTTTAATCTTAAAAACTTCACCTGTGAGTGAGTTGGAAAACTGATCTCCTGTGATCAGGCGTCTGCAGGTAATGTAATCTGGACATCTGAAACAACCTGATTTTGTTGTTTGTAACGTGGTAGTATTTTTGTTATACCAATGTTCTGGATCAGTCAATACTAGTAGATCTTTCAGGCTGGCACCTCTTCTATAGCTCAAGAATGGTGATGGCAATGAATCTGTTATCTTTAAATGTTCCAATATTGGTGTACCTTCTCACTTGCTTTCCTACCTTTGCAACAGTCATAAAGTCATAAAGAGGACTAATGGAGCTCCAGTCTTCTTGGCCTGCTGCTCTCTCTCTACAGGTCACTGAAGGTGAGTCCTAACATGAAGTTGTTTTTAAATGTTTTTAAAATATGCCCAACGCGTTATGTACAAGAAATCTCAGACTATAAGGAATGCTTCATCAGGGGGTGTTTTTAATCTATATAGGATAATTGTGTGATGTTGGGTACTCGCCTTATATTGGGGAGCCTTGACGGGGCAGACAGGCTTAAACATACTTTGGACAAACTATGCAACAGAGACCCCAAATTTATTAAAGTGGTATACAATATGCTTTACACAGGGTTCACACTTGGATAGTTTTTATGGAGGAGCCCAGATTTGGTTGGAATTTGAATTATAAACACCAGCTTATTTAACTTTTCCTTTTCTTTAGGATTTTCAGAAAACAACATTGATGACTGGGAGTGTTTAAGATCCCTTTCGAAGTAAGAGAGAGGTTCCTTCTCAGGATATCCTCTGATCTTGAATCTTTTAATAAGTTCAGTCAGTTGAGCTTTAGCTGTCTGTGTCACTATTGTTACATATAATTCTAAGCATTTGAGGGCATAAGCTCTTGGCTATATGTTTTGGATGGAAACTTGTGTAGTGTAAAACAGTATTTCTACCTGGGATAATTCGGTAAAGATACGGGTTGCCTCGTTTTGTGACATGAACGTATTTGCATACTCTGGGGCAACCAAGCTTCCCATAGCTGTTCTTGAGATCTGTCTACATAACTGTTTCCAAATGAAAGAAGTTTAAAGTTAGACTTGGTTCCATCAGTTCTCTTAGAAATGAATCAGGAGGTCTATCTACATTTGGATTGTCATGAAGAAGTGAATGAACTGCACTGACTCCTTTTTCTGTCTGAATAATCATATATATGCCAGACACGTCCATCGTAACCAAGAAGCTAGCACTCAAATCTTGTTGGATAGAATATATTTTGGTAAGGAAGTCACCTGTATCCTTGATATTTGAAATAGAGGTTTGAACAAGTGGTTTAAAAAAAAAAATTGTACACAAATTGTACAAAGGCTTTAGTAGTGAGTTTCTGGCTGATATAATTTGATGCCCTGGGGGTACTGCAGATTTTTATGCAACATCATTTTCAGTTCTCTGTGGACCCTGAGGAAGGACCAAAAAAGTTTGGCAGTGGTGCAATAAATTTATGCATTTATTTTTTTTGCTATATCAACTTGTTCCAGTGTGGTGTCTCAAAAGAGGCCAGGAGTTTCCCAAGCTGAGTATGTCTGAATACAAAGATATATCACTCAAATTACCAAATATGCCGGTACTCTTTGGCAACAAAAGGCACAGGACAGGCTGAAGATGTTGGAGGCTTGCTGAAGAGGCCTTCATTCATAATGCAGTGGAGCAATAACAGCTGAAGATGATGAGATATATATAGAGATATATATGCAGTACTATGCAAAAGTTTTAGGCAGATGTGAAAAAAATGCTGTATAGTAAGAATGCTTTCAAAAATAGACCTGTTAATATTTTCTTTTTATCAATTAAGAATTCATAGCAAATGAACAGAAGAAAAATCTAAATCAAATCAATATTTGGTGTGACCACTCTTTGCCTTCAAAACAGTATACAGTACACTTGCACACAGTTTTTTACGGAAAGTGGCAGGTAGATTTTTCCAAACATCTTGGAGAATTAACCACCATTCTTCTGTGGATTTAGGCAGCCTCAGGTGTTTCTTGATCTTCATGTAATCCTGGACAAACTCGATGTTGAGATCATGTGGGGGCCATATCATCACTTCCAGGACTCCTTGTTCTTCTTTACGCTGAAGATAGTTCTTAATGACTTGGGCTGAATGTTTGGAGTCATTGTCATGCTGCAAAATAAACTTGATGCCTCCCTGATGGTATTGCATGATGGATAAATATCTGCCTGTACTTCTCAGCATTGAGGAAACCATTAATTCTGACCAAATCCACAACTCCATTTGCAGAAATGCAGCCCCGAGCTTGCAAGGAACCTCCACCGTGCTTCACTCTTGGCTGCACACACTCATTCTTGTACCACTGAGATGTGTGACCTGAAAAAGCTAAAACTTGGGAAATTTGATGGAGAAATTGAATGTGTATTTTTGTGTGGTGTATTGTGGTAAGGTAGAGTTTAAAAAAAAAACCTTTTCCCCTCCCTCTGCAGCTTTACAAGGGATTGATTGCAGTCTGGTGTGGTGGGAGTGGTTAATTTCTGGCTTTCTGCTTAAAAAGGCGGAGATACAGTGAATACTTGAACGTATGAATCTTCTATCAGTGTGTAAGTATAATAAGTGTTGGGAATTTAAAAAGCAGGGGACTACAACACAGGGCATTACCCTGTTTACGATCTGTTTAACTGCCATATTTTTGCACACCTGGAACAACCGTTCCAGGTGCATACCTGGATGTGAGCAAGTGGTCTCTCTGGAAGCTTGTATTAGAGATCTGGAGAGGCAAGTTGCAATATTGAGGGAGACTGCCAATCTTGAGAAGGGTCTGCTGACTAAGCAGAAGGAAGCGGTAGTAGGTAGTTCTGGGGGTGGAGACTGCACAAAGAAAGAGCAGGTATCCAGATGGGTTACAGTTAGACATAACAAGGGGTGGCGGGGAGAGGAATAGAGATGACAATTATGTGTTTACTAAACCTAACAGATTTGCTTCATTGAGTAATGATGTTGGGGATGATGACACAGGAATGCCTTTGCTAAAGAGGATTATTCTTTCTAACAGCCTGGAGAATAGCCCCTCTAGCGGTGACATGATCTGGACCTCAGGTAGACCTAGACAGATGGTGGTCGTAGGGGATTCTATTATTAGGAAGACAGTCAGGGTAATCTGTCTCCAGGATTGCTACAGTCGAACAGTTTGCTGTCTCCCGGGAGTTCAGGTTCGACATGTGGCAGATAAGGTTGATAGATTGTTGGGAGGGGCTAGGCATGACCCGGCTGTCATGGTACATGTTGGTACTAGTGACAAACTCGGTGGAAAATAGAGGTCCATTAACAAGGATTTCAGAGATTTAGGATATAAGCTTAAGCAGAGGACTTCTGAGGTAGTATTTTCTGAAATACTACCTGTGCCACGCGCTACATTAGAAAGGCAACAGGAAATTAGGGAGTTAAATGCATGGCTAAAGACTTGGTGTAAGCAGTAGGGGTTTTGGGTTTCTAGAGCACTGGGTGCTGAGCATTAGGATGGTTAGAGGAGACTATAAACTAGAAAGGGGGGTGCTGCAACACAGGATGGGGAAGGTATTATAATTGATGAAATGGGATTAGAGAAGGGGCATGGGGGTGGAGAAGGGGAGTGGGCAAGTTCAAATAATGAAATCTTTCAGAATGTGGGGACTAGAAATTATTGCATTGTATGAGCAGTATGATGTAATTGGTGTGTCTTAAACCTGGTTAGATGATACATATGACTTAGAGGTCAATCTATTGGGTTATTCACTTTTTAGTAGGGATATGGTTAATGAAAGGAGAGGGGGGTATCCCTATGTCAAAAGAATGCCTTAAAACCTAGTATAAGGGAAGATCTAAATGAAGGGTTCAGTGAAAAAGTAGAGGACCTGTTGGTTGAAATACACACTGGGGGGGACACACACACAAAAAGATGTTAGTGGGGATTTGCTACAAGCCACCTAATATTGGGTAGTTGGAGGAAGCCCAGCTTTTACTGCAAATGGAAAAGGCTTCTAGGTCAGGAAATGTAATTATAATGGGAAACTTCAACTATCCTGAAATTGACTGGCGCAATATGAATTTCAGCACAACAAAGGGAAACATTAGGTATAATTAATGATAATTTTATGTCCTAACTAGTATAGGAGACAACTAGAAAAGAGGCCTTGCTTGACCTAGTGCTCTCAAACAATAATGACATGATAAACAATATACAAGTAAGGGAATATTTGGGAAGCAGTGACCACAATATGGAATCATTTAAAGTTTGTTTTGAGAAAGCCAATAGCAAGGGTTTAACCTAAACATAACATTTTAAAAGGCTAATTTTACAAAGCTAAGAGCAGTATTAAAGGATGTTCATTTTCAAAGATAAAAATGCACAAGAATCATGGAAATTGTTTACAATGCTCTTAGACAAATATACACATCACTGTATACCAATGGGGGATAAGCACAAGAGGAGTAAAGTGAAACCATTGTGGCTTAATGAGGTTTGCAGGGAAATTAGAACTATGAAACAGGCTTTTAAAGTGTTTAAGTCAAATGGGTCAGATGCATAATTTAAAAAGTACAAGAATGTAAAAAATCTGAAAAAAAGCAATTAAGCTAGCTAAAACTGAACATGAGAGAAATATTGCAAATGAGAGCAAGAACAATCCTAAACAATTCTAGAAGTATATTAATCACAAAAAAGTTAAGGTTGATATTGGTCCTCTTAAGGCTGAGACAGGTGAATTGATTAGTGAGGATAAGGCTATGGCTGACACCCTAAATACATTTTTGCTTCACTATATACAAAGGAAGCAACAATGACAGGCTATGGGCACATAGACAAAACCACAGAATTTCATCCATCATGTGCATGGCTTACTGAGGGCAAAGTCCAAAAAAAAAACTGGAAAAAGGCTATGGTGAATAAAGCACCTGGATCTGATGGTATACCCTGTCAGAATAGCTTATCATATACAAAATTAAAAAGAGTTAAACATAGGACCTAGGGCTATCTTTGTAGAAATAGGAATTAATTACTTGTAAGTAGTATCCCCTATAATATACTTCTTTTTGTATTTTGTTTTTTAATTTCCTCTGGTTGGTTTCTGTTTTTTGCTCGTTATCTACAACAAACATGTGAAGAGTTTAGCTGGCCACAGGACAATATAAGAGACCAGGTGTGTTATCTAGTGAAACTTAACTAAAGTTTATGGTAGGATAACACAGATATATGTGTATGCTCTCCATAATTAACCTTGGGTATGCACATCTATGCTGATAACTGTTTTGTTCATATAGATCACTTTCTATTATGTTTTGAATTTTCTGTCTGAATGTGATCTTCAAATCATTATACATAAATGTATTCTCTACATTCAAAATAGAACTGCTCAAAATCTAGTTTAATCTATTATAGTAGATCTCACTTAAATAGATTAGACAAGAATTGTCTATAGCAGGATTGGTTCCAAATAATAATTTATCACAGATGAAATATATGTATACAAATGCCAGGTGTTAAGATATATGTTGGATATCCTTGGAGTTTTTGGCTTATATGTTCCTGTTAAGATTTCTGTATTTTGGGGAGTTGAACATATATACTAAAAACTTAGAAGGTGTGTGTATATGTGTATGTGTGTGTGTATGTATATGTGTGTATATATATATATATATATTTATATATATATATATAAAAATTACTACACATTTTATTTCACTGGTGGTTGATTAAGATATTTGGAATCAAATCATTGTTAGCTTGTGGGCTAAGGATGCCACCTGGTGGCCATATAGTGAAACGAGGTGACCACATGTATGTATGTATGTATGTATGTATGTATATCTTTATTTATATGGCACCACACAGTGTACGCAGCGCCTTACAATAGACATATGTTACAATAAATAAGAGGGGATGAAATAAGTACAACATTCGTAGAAACAATGGGAGGAGAGGTCCCTGCCCCAAGGAGCTTACAGTCTAAATTACCACATCCCAATAAGTATTAACTAAGAAGGTGTCTCAGGTAACCAATGGAATCAGGATGCATATTCGCCACACCTTATGTGTACTCCACTTTACATGTGGAAAAGAAAGATAAGCCAAAAGCCAGAGAGTTAGGGCAGATACCCAGGAGGAGGCACAGACATCCCCAGGAGAGGCCAGATCCCAGATTCCCAAAAGCCAAGAAAGACAAGAAAGGAATAATGACTCTACCACACCTGTACTTCAGAGAGCAGATTCAGATCTACCTAAAAACTGGTAAATATTGTCTCTCTTAATCTATTATCAAATTATTATATTGCCTTAAATTTTAAGGATAGAGTAGATATTAGTTGTCATATTTTCTAACTGCAGACCGAAAATACAGAAATAACTATAACTGGAAATTATACTGTTTCCTCTGTTGTACAATACTCAATGTCATATATTATCCTACACGTTATGCAGACTGTTTGTGTAATAATGTATATTTAGTTAAATAAATTTAGTATTATTGTTATGCCTATAATTAGTGTGTACAAAATGTTTATATTTTATTAACCAAGTGTGTTATCACTGATATAATCTAATTATTTGATTATAGTTTATACCTTGTACAAACTACTTGGGAGGGACTGATTTTATGAATGGTTACTGGTCATCTTTTGTGGCATCTAGTCATTCATAATTTAAAAACCCTGACAACACCCAAGCTTACTTAAGGAACTTAGTTTAGTAATAGCAAGGCCAATTATACTTCATATTTATTGATTCAATTTCATCAGCCATAATGCCCTGTGATTGGATGAAAGCTGATGTATTTCCATTGTTCAAAAAGGAGGCAAGATCCAAACCAGGAAATTATGGAGCCGTGAGCTTGACTCCCATAGTGGGTATTATTAGTAGGAGTCAGCATGGTTTTATGAATAGATCATGTCAGACTAATTTACTTGCACTTTTAGAAAGAGTAAGTAATTTGGACAAGGGAATTGCTGTTGATGTAGTATACTTGGATTTTGCAAATGTCTTTGATACAGTGCCTCACAACAGGTTACTGCATAAATAAAAAAGGATTCAGATTGTGCGGTCTGATTTATACATGCATTGAAAACTGGTTGAATGATGGCAGAGAGTTATTGTAAATGGAACCTTTTCAACTTGGTCTAAAGCTATATGTGGGGTGCCACGGGTTCAGTCCTGGGACCAATGCTTTTTAATTTATCAGTCAGATTGGGCAAACATGTGGAATATGAAGTTTAATGTGGGGAAGTGTAAAGTCATGCATTTGGGAGGAAACAATCCCAAGGCTACTTATAAACTTAATGGAATAATTTTAGGTGACCCGTTGCTAGAAAAAGACCTGGGTATCCTTGTCAACTACAAACTTGGAAACAGTGACCAGTGTCAAACAGCAGTAGCAAAGGCAAACAAAGTCCTGTCTTGCATAAAAAGAGGTATTGAAGCAAGAGTGGATAACATTATTTTGCCATTATACAAATCATTGGTAAGACCTCACCTTGAGTATGCAGTGCAATTTTGGGCACCGGTTCTGAAAAAGGATATACTAGAACTAGAGAGGGTACAGCGGAGAGCAACAAAATTAATTAAGGGAATGTAGGACTTGACATATGAGGAACGACTAAACAAACTTGGTTTATTTACTCTAGAGAAAAGACGACTAAGAGGAGACCTTATCACATTGTACAAGTATATGAGAGGTCAATACAAGGATCTCTGCGGTGAGCTATTTATTCCAAGGCCTGGTCAGGTGACCAGGGGACACCCCTTGAGATTAGAGGAAAGGAGGTTTAAACTTCAGCAGAGGAAGGGTTTTTTTACGGTAAGGTCTGTCAAATTGTGGAATTCATTGCCCAGGGAGGTAGTTATGGCAGATACAATAGATACATTTAAGAGAAGATTAGATACATTTCTTTCAAAAGGGAACATACAGAGTTATACTGTTTATCAGTAGGCTGATCAGGAAGGTCTGATAAAGACTAATTTAATTGGTAGCAGGAAAGCTATAAAATTCTCAGTTACTGAGGTATGAGGCGAAGGTTGAACTTGATGGACTTGTGTCTTTTTTCAACCTAATTTACTATGTTACTATGTAATGACCTAGAAGTAGGAATTGAAAGTAGCATCTCAATCTTTGCTGATGGCACTAAGCTGTGTAAGGAAATACACACAGAGCTGGATGTTTTTTCTCTGCAGAAGGATTTAGATAATTGAGTGAATGGGCAGAAAAGTGGTAGATGACATTTCAAGTAGATAAATGTAAGGTTATGCTTTTGGGCTGTAGAAACAAACATGCTGCATATAGTCTAAATGGGAAACAACTTGGTGAATCCTCATTAGAGAAACATTTAGGAGTACTGATGGACAATAAACTTCACAGCAGTTAGTTTGCAGAGTCACATGCCTGCTGCAAGAGCAAATAGGGTACTGGCCTGCATAAAAAGAGGTATAGATGCAAGGAATATTATCCTACCTCTATATAAATCCTTGGTTAGACTTCATCTGGTATACAGAGTACAATTTTGGGCACCAGTTCTTAAAAAAAGACATTGGTAACTGAAAAAGGCGCAGAGACATGCAACAAAACTGGTAAAGGGATTGGAGGATCTGAGTTATAAAGAGAGACTAACCAAACTGGGTTTGTTTATATTACAGAAGAGACATTTAAGGAGTGATATAATTACCATTTACAAATACATTCAAGGTCAATCTAAAGAATTATACAATGAATTATTTATGCAAAGAGCTGAGCTAGGAACAAGACATCATCCATTAAGACTAGAGGAAAGGCTCGTTCGACTAAAACAAAGGCAGGATGATTTATGATAAGGGCCATAAAGCTATGGAATTCTTTGCCTCAGGATGTTGTGCTTGCAGATACTGTAACAGCTTTCAAAAAAGCAATGGATACCTATCTAGCATGGAACAATATTGAGAATTATGACAGGCTTCAATGCAGATAGGTTTTTGATCCAGGGAACTATTTTACTGCCCTTTGGAGTCAGGAAGGAATTTTTGTACTTACTTGGGGCTTAATTGGGAATGGCTTCAGTGTTGTTTTTTTTTTGGGGGGGGGGTTTTGCCTTCCTCTGGATCAACAGGGATGTTTTGGCATGGGTTGGACTTAATGAAAGCAAGTCTTTTTTTCAGCCATCATCAAATATGTTACTATCCAATAATGCACAATATAATGGTTGATAAGGCAAAAAGCATTACCGAACGTTAGCCATGTCTGTGTAGCTCAGCTATGCAATAAGCCATCTACCAGAATGGTTAACGAGTGTAGGCCAAACACACGTAGCCTTCTAACGTGCGTCACACTTTTTTTTTTTTCTTTTCCTCACCCTGCTTTCATTTCAGTTGCTAAATAAAGCCGGATGTGTCAACTTCAAAAGAAACAAGCTGTCGACATTATCTAGCAACTGTAAACATTGTTCAAAATCACAGCCAAACACAACAAACCAAAGTAACAAGTACATTCAAATGAATGTATATATACCCCAAAATAACTGACACATACTGCCTGTGTTTGGGAGTTCTCGGAGTTATAGCACAGGGCCCAGGAGCAGGGGATAGACTTGGCAAGAGAGATAGGAACATACATTGGAGACTGGTAGATATGGAGTGGGGAGCAGAGAGTACTGCATTAATATATACACATAATACACTTTGGCACATATTGCACACATCGCATACACACAAACATACACATATTTTGTTTTGCACACAACACATTTTTATTTTATACAGTGTGATTCAGTGAGTGAAAGGGAATGCTAGAGCGTGATTTTGACAAGTGCCTCTTTAAGTGACTGGGTGTGAGTGACTGTGTGAGGGAGCTAGGAGAGTGGTAGAGAGATGGCAGGGGGATGAGTGGAGGCTAGAGGGATGGGGAGAGGAATAAAAACAAGGGATCCTTGATCAGGGAAGGAGGGGAAGAGGGAGAGCAGCTGGGTGGAAGAGTACCCAGCAATGGCCAGGTAAACAGCAGCTAGGGACCAACACACCAGTGGGATCAGGATAGGATATGTGACAGGAACATGCACATCCAGGGACTGCACGGGCAATGCCTCATCACCAAACTGCCTCATACAGTTCAGATATACATCCCAGACTGGTTTGGAGGAGAACAGACCCTATGTACTCCCAAGAGGAGAATATGGCCCTGGTACAGAGCATACTGGACAAGGGAGCACATCCTGTTCACTACTGAAAGGGCCAGAGGAATTGGTGCTAAGAAGAAGCTTGTCTGGCAACAGGTCCTCAATGCAGTAAATATGGTGTCCAGGTGTAAGTGCATCAGTGACTCCATAAAGAAGCACTGGACAGACTGCAAGCGCAAAGTCAAGAACAAGATGGGAGACATGGCTCTGCATGCGAGAAGCAACGGGGGTGGTCCACCTATGAATATCACCTTCAACGCCTGGGAGGAGACGCTCCGAATAACCTCTCCACTACTACTGTTGAGGGGTTCTAAGATGGATGTGACACAGGAGATGACAGCACACTCTAGACGTCCGGTAAGTCCATAACTGTCTACCCCACAAATTCTCTTAGCTAATATGGCACAATACAGTGTCAGCCTTGAGCTGCCCAACTTGATCAACCCAGCACTGATAGTCTTTTAACAAGAAGAAAATATTATAGATTCCAGACCAAATGTGATGGGGATAAGCAGGCCAAATCATGTCCAAGTACAAATTTAACCCCCTTGCTGCTGTGTTTATCAAACATACTTGCATCACATAAACAATGGTTGCCAGCACGTTGTAATTAAAACATCTGTTATGATCTTCAACAATGTTATACATTTAGCCACTGGAAGGCCAGCACTTAACCCCTTGAGTGCTAGTGGGATACGAAAAGCATTGCTCTCCAGTTCATTGGGTACACCTCTGGCACTCAAAGGGTTAACAGCGGTCAAACACACTACACGTTATCCCACACACATGACCGTTCAACTAATACAAACTGATTGCATATTCAACACACAGGCTGTGTGAGCAATAACCCCATGGTCCAAAATCACTCATGTGCACCGTTCACACAGCCATGACAACTAATTTGAAACAGTGATGCCACCGCACACATGCAAAGCTACTCAACAAACACACAATGATGGGGGAACACAGCAATACAAGCAGTTGGAGGACATGTTTGCCCCACAAAAAGAATCCTAACAAATCCAAAATGTGCTGCTCGAACAAACTCTCAAACATGGGTTAGCAACACTGCAAAACCATACCATCAGGGAACCACAAAACACACATGTTAACAAGCACATGATTCATGACTGGGGATAATAGGAATGGTGCTCACAATATCTGTGTAGCCACAGTTTATTGCCCCTGACTTCAAATAGATGGGTCCTCCATGTCACATAATACATACCCTACATGTATGGGTATGTTCAGGATACATATGATAACCAAAGCTTAACAACTGTAGGTTGCTTCCATTAATGCACAGGATGTTCAATCAATAAGTGCCAGGATAGTATCTCCTGCATTGCAACTCAATGCTTTGGATACCATTCTGTCAATCAAGGGCTCACATATCAATGTCATCATATTGCATCCCACTTGTCACTGGTAGGTTAATAATTGAACAATATAATTTCCCCACGCAGCATCCATGCCTGCATCCAAGCAGAAGGAACAGCAAAGTCTGACACGCACCCTGATGAGCCAACACTGTGCACCAGCTGAATGCCACCAACACCACAGTCACCGTACGGACCATGGCCACTCGACTACCAGCATCTTGGCCTCATAGGAGAGCCACAGAGACCTGAACCACTCACCAGCACAGATTAAACCTGAGGAACAAGGATCAACGGTCAGTGAGAAAACCATTGATGTGTTAGGGGCACAACTCTCACACTCAAATGCTGTCCCCCTCACACTTGTCCACACATTTGCCTCACCACCAGCTGCAGCATCAGGGGAGACACATTCAGACCATAAGGGGACCACCAGTCACAGGATGGACAGAGAACAAGGAGGAGGGGCCATCAGCAGAACCTCCATGTGTACCATCTTCACCATCATCATGTGCTACAGAGACTTTAACCAGCAGGATGAATGACAAATACATCCACATCCGGAGGAGGCTACAGAGGGAGACCAGGCATTTCTCCAGGAAGTGACTGTGCAACATGGACGGAACTGCAGCCACTGTCCAGAGCTAGAGTAAGACTCCATAGGGCCAAAAGCTGGTTCGCAAATCGGGTCCCCCTGCCAGTTGTTCTTGTGGATAGAGCTATTAGTACCAACTTATTAAAAGTCAAAATTAATGTTTTAACTCCTTCAGTACCAGAAAAGACACCAAAGCACTACCAAGCAATGCATTAGGCATCTCCCCGGCATCCGAGGGATTAAAATATACAACAGAGCTTACAATTGAAATGGGGCTACATCAGTGATACCACACAACATACAATAACTTGTAATTGAAATGGGGTTCCCAATGATACCACAAAGCTAAAGCTTGAAATAGAGCTACACCAGTGATGGAATAGGGTGAAAAGAAAGGGCAATCTGTCCTTCTTTCTCTGCTCCCTAGTCTGTCTTCCTTTCTTTACCTCCCATTTCTGTTTCCCCCTCTCACTGCTTCCCTAGTCTGTGCCCCACATTTTCTTTCCACAGGCTGTTTAATATCTTTCTCAAGTCCTAGCCCCTCTACTTTTTCCCTCTCCCAGTTTCACCCCCCCCCATAATCATTATCCCTCTTTTCTTTTCTTTTCTTTTTTCCATTTATTTTTCAAAATTTTCCATTTTCTGCAGCCCTCTTCTACTTTGCTTCCTTTGTTGGCACAGGAGGGGGCCCCATCCCTGGTGTTCCAGAAGCCTGTTCTCTGGAAGAAGAAATCTGTCTTCTTCTGCACAGACCTCTATTAGCATCTCCTTTCCAGTCCCCTCTCTATGAAATAATGCTGAGTGCTGAGAGATGATGTCATATTCCAGCACTCTGCATTATCATAGGCTGTGGACAGTGAGTGAGATGTATGGAGTGGTCTGTGCTAAAGGAGGCATAGACCTCAGCTTGCCTGTGGGAAGATCTGTATGATCTTCCCACAGGCCAGCTGGTTTGCTGCAAGGCTGGATCAGTGGGCCCCCCACCATGAACGGGACCTATGCTTGGCTGTCTGGCCCATGATCCGGCTCTGCCACTATCATTGGCATTGAATCCCAACAAGCCCTCCTACACACAGAAATACACCATTTACAGACTGAATTCAGTGACTTGTTTGGCCAGAGGCTCATTGAAATGTGCAAGCAAACTCAAATCCAGAGGCTGCTGCAACAACCTCCCCTTCAATGTACACAACAACACCAAGATCCACAAGAATCACCAGTCGGTGATCGTATCCACATCTGCACCCCCTTCCAAATCCCACAAAAATTAAAAAAAAAGCCCCATGTATCATGTTTTCCCTAAATAAAATTCACTTCATAATCATGTCTGTGATTCCTTCAGGTATCTAACAAGGCCATTTGCAGAGATGTCTCCAATGCATTGCAAAGCAATGAATTGAACACAACTCTTGCACATATTACTTGGTGGTAAAGTGTTTGAGCATGGTTAACCAAACACAGCACATCTGCTCTTGTCCAATTTCAACTCAACACACCAGTTGTCTGGGCATGATGTGAGTTGAAGTTTAACAACAGCTGATGGGAAACATTTTACAAAATGTATGTCTTGTGACACACAGGATCACTGTTACCACACAAAGACAGTAGCATTCCAACACAAAGGTACACTTCTGTCACATAAGATCATATCAGGCATGTGGCACAGGGATCACACTGCGCAATCACAATTCTGGAACACAAACATATACTTCACAGCAACCAGTGTGCATCCCCTAGGACGTGTGTGTTCATCAGGAATGTGCTTGTTGGTGGTGGAGGGCACTTGGGGAACTCATGGGATGACAGTGGGTCAGTCAATGCATCACACATATATATGCATTGTGTAACCCTCTTGCATTCCAAACTCCAGGCTTGTTGAGTATATGCAAGAGCCTCATGTTGTTCTGACTGAAGAACTGGTCAATCTTCATTGTTGAACTATCTTCATGATGGTTTCCTTCTCAGTTCCACTGTGATGAGGAGGTGCATATCATTACTGTACAAGATTCCAAACACAGGACATGTGGATTTCAGAAGAGGTCCTTGGGTTGGAACAACACCTTGTTCTTCATGGTGTGGATGACCACTGATACAGCAACATTGTGTCAGGGCAAATACATAGCAATGGCTCATTGGAGATTGGTCATGTCTCTTCTTTGTGCCATTTCGTGAGAACAGATGTGCCCTCATGAAGTCCTACCATATGACTCATGTCAGTGACATGACATTATGCCATACAGTTTGAACATACAGTATCACTAGGAAGCAGCAAGAGGAGCACTATATGGAAGTGGAGTCAGAGTTTCACCAGTGTTACTTGGACATCCCTCTGTTCCATGATGGGTCATGCCATGGATGGGTATCCTTTTGAAATGTCACACTCCACATTGCGTGTGTCAGAATGTTTCATTTCTTTGGTCGCCAGTTTCCAATCACGCATTCAATATATCACCTTGCACAACATGTCACCTTCTATATGTCACCTGCATCAAAATGTCGCTCACATCTTCACTGTGTCGCGCACATATAATAGATGCACATCTTTGTCGCACACATACTAAGGGCTAACATCTTTATGTTGCACACATACTAAGGGCGCACGTGTCATATTTAACTTCACATCTTTGGTGCACACATATTAAAGGAGGGCGGACTGAGTCAAAACTTCATCCACATAAATGGCTGCCTCAGAACTGCATCTTATAAGTTTTGCCTTACATTCCGCTGTGTCAAAACTGTGTCATTTTTTTCCCACAGTCCAAACAGGAAATGCATCACTACTGAAAATGAAAAAGGAAGTACACCAACATTGCTCCACAACGCGACATGCCATAGACAGGCGCGCACGCACTTTTCTACACAGCTTGCCAAACATGCCCAGGGTGCCTTCCTTTACAAATGCTGAGTTGCGAATACTTGTCCTCTATATGGCCTGCAAAATGCAGAGGTCCAGTGGCATCAAGAGGACCAGGAGGCAAATACTATGGAGGTAGTCTGACCTCAAACAAAAGAGTCAGGAGTACTGCGTACCATTAGGTCAGGTATGTTTGCTTTTATTTTTATTACTTGGAGGGGTTGGTAGTAACATAACTGTAATTTAGATGTTTTTCCATGTTCACACACTTTGTTTTTTTACTTTCCTCCTAGCACGCAACCCACCCCGAAGTGCCCCTCCTGATCCTCTGGTGGCCACCGCACTACAAACCCTGCATCCTGCAAGTAAGTATTCTTACGGCATATAGGAAGTGGATACCAATTAGGCATTACATTACACATATTGACATTTATTTATCACTTTATTTATAGCCCGCACACCATCTATTGTGTGCTTTTAAAATCCTTTTAGTGCCCATTTTTAAAAAATACTCTACGAATATTTTTTACATCTCCCCCAAATGCGTGTTGCATATGTGTATGTTGAGTTTGTGAGTGTATGTGTTCTGCATATGTGTATATTGGGTTTGTGAGAGTGTGTGTGTGTACTGCGTGTGTGTATATTGGGTTTGTGAGTGTGTGTGTGTGTGTGTACTGCGTATGTGTATATAGGGTTGTGAGTGTATGTGTATTGCATATGTGTTAGTGGGTTTGTATGTGTATTGCCTATGTGTATATTGGGTTTGTGAGTGTATGTGAACTGTGTATGTGTATATTAGGTTTGTGTGCTGCCGACGCTGGTTTTCTCTTACATTCTCTTACACTATAGTGCTGTATGACTTGCCCTTCTTTTATAAGTATGACATGGATTGATATTCAGCTATTTCCATTTTTCATTATATATTATTCAGAAGAACCTCCCCAGTGTCCTCCTCAACATCCTCCCCAGTTAGCACTTCAGAGGGCCTTATTATGAGTTGAATCCAGGATGCCGTGTCTCAGTAAGGAGCTGCACCAAGTTAAAAAGGAGTTGAGCGCCCTAAGGCACTTAGTTTGTCCATAATAAAATGTATATTTTTATATTGCTAACTGTTACCTGCTTGTCATTATATTATCTAAAATGTATACACATGAACTGGGGCTGTGACTTTGAAAACCGCCACTGCTGCTGTTGCTGCACAGTTGCTTGCGAATACTAACTAAAAACAGGTCATTAAAAGAGTGTGGAGAGGTACCATGGCTCCACTTCTAAACCCAACCAATTTGGAAGACTTCCGGATCGGTGGGGAATATGAAAAGACTTCAGAGGGTGAGAACTTTATGCTGCGTGAGAGTGGACCTGGATTAATACAGTTTAAAATTGTTTTTAACCCTGGTCAATTTAACTGTCTTGTCAAACAGGCAGAAATGGTATGCTGATGAAACTTTTAAATGCTGTTCAATGGTATTTCACAAATATATACCAGACATACTCTGCAATTTGGGACTGTTATCCCACTTGAGTATGTCCTCATGAGTAAGAGGGAAACAAATATGTACATGTGAGTTCTGAGTTGAAGAAGCGGTGGCTTTTCTTGAACCCTTGGACTGTGTTGACAGCCTTTGAATTGCAAGCAAAGTTGCATTTAAAGGGATAGTAATGTTTCATAATAAAAGCATCTCCATTTTTTTTTTTTTTGCATTTTCCCTATACACTTTTTAACTCGTTGTGGCTCTTGCCCAGAAGCATATTGTTCCAGTTTTAATTCCGTCAGATTTTGCTTCTTTTTTAATCCAATAATAAAGATGGCTGAATCCTCTCTGCTACCTTCCTACCAAGTTATTTGTTTTTGGCAAGTCATGTAAAGCAGAATGGAAAAAGTTCCAGAGGTCAATGTCAAACAGTGCTTTGTTTCTATTATTTTTTTCTTCCAGGTCTGCATTATAAGTATAGTCATAATTCAGTAGCACTTGTAGCTCCTCCACATTTTCAATGAAAAAAAGGAAGAGTCCATTAGGTTTCAAAAGTATGTTCCACATCCTGTGTTGGTACAAAAGCCAGTGCAAGCAGTTTCCTAACTTGCAGTGCATACTCTGCATCCTCCATGTATTTTTTGCAACATCCTGTAATTGTTGAATTTTACACCAAATACACTGGCTGAAGTGAAACAGGCATCCTTGCTGTGTGCAATTGGGAAATACCCTTTTAAAGGGATAGTAATGTTTCACAAAATTAGCAGCTTCAATTAATCTTCATAGTATTTGAGCCAAAGAGAGTTATTTCAATACTGTCAGAGTTGTAGTTCAAGAGTAATTGAATGATAAAGATTAATTGAAATTAACGGTTACAAACTATTCCAGCAAACCATTGTCTGAATACCTTAGAGCAGTGGCACATAATTTACATTTTAATAAATCGACTTCCTATCATAAATTGTTCCTAAACCTCAAAGCTGTTGTTTGTAATTTGTTATGCTGTATAAATTTTATGTTTTTTCAATACAGATTGGTACCATAAATGTCTGGTTATTTTTTATACATACATATACATATCCCCTTTAATTTGTTATGCTGTATTAAATTCTGTTTTTTTTTTCCAATAAAGATTGCTACACAGTTCAAACCATTACTAACTTTTGTACATTATTTGTAATTCTTTGTAAATCGTTATTTTTTACAATAAAGATTGCTACAAAGTTCAAACCTTTAGTAATTATGGTAAATATTTGTAAATTAAAATTTTTTACTATATATTTTATGTGTCATTTACTCTTAATAGAGCCAGAGGTATTTGATGCACGACATTGATGAACACACGATAATAAACGACATTCATTTGACACGGAACATTATGGAGACATGGTCAATAGACCTGCGACATTCTAAACATGAGATATTGACGTAAGAGACATTTTAAATGATGCCGAACGCTGTTTGACATTTTAAAAGTGAACCCCATGGATGCCTGTATTAAGGAATGACAGGAGTTCAAACTGCACTGCACAACTGTCCTTTATGCAAAGGATTAGCCTTCATTATCCTATTAACCTTTTGAGTTCCAGAGGGGTATACAATACATTGCTTAGCAATGGGTTGTATACTCCTCTGGAAATCACAGGGTTAAGAGGACATGCTACCCAGCCATACTAATGTGTGAACTGGACATCATAGCAATATCTAACCTGGAAAATAAACTAACCCCCATGAAGCAGAAGCTGGTGTCTGGTGCCAGCCCATTGCCATTGTGCCTCACACACACAGGTCAGCATGCTGGAACTGTCAACCTCCCTCTCAATTAGTTACTCCTATGTAGTACCCAGCACTTTTACCCAGGAAATCTATTCTTATTCATCTGGATTAGGCATCGCAAATCTCTTGATTTCCTAATACCTCTACTACCCCTGTACCACTTGTTATGCATTTCAGTGCATTGTACACATATCTAATGCTCCAAGGGTTATATGCTTGATATGAGTATGTACAACTTTAAACCTGGTTATTTGCTGTATGTAATACTTATGGAAAATAATGGACTCTGACAATTGGGTGTAGCAGTGTTCGCAGGGGGATAGTTGATATCCGTGATGTGGCAATATCATTGTATCTCAACAAAATTCCAGATGTCAGTTGAATTCCTAGCCTCAAACATGGCATGTCAGCTGCACGTGTTCATTCCGGTACCAGCTATGTTGCTGTGATATTGAAGCAGATAATTTCAAGGCTGTAGGCTCATGTGAATCTGTCATCATGTGGAGTGAACCATATCATTGTGTATTGTGTGAGTGTGTTTGCACACATTCCCCATGCCTAATCATGGGCATTCGTGCATTGTGCTTGATTCATGTATTATACTTACAAGTAAAGAAGTCCTTGATGAGCCTGTCCCATTTCTCTGCCCCTCTCAGGGTCTCCCTATTCTCAGGCTGATGAAAAGGCTACCCCACAATGGGTCATGGATCCAGATCCTCCACTACATGTATGTTGACTGAGATAATGTGTAGTATGGCATAAGCTAGAAAGATATCGCAGACTTTTCCTGGTGCATATTGCAGAGATCCCCCTGAGGTATCCAGATGGAGGAATCTTGTTTTAAGGAGGCCAAAGTTGTATTCAATAGCATTACTGGTCCTGACGTGAGCCTCACTGATGTGTTCCTGTGAAGGTGTTTATGGATTTGGTACAGAGATGAGGAGCAATGGTTTGCAGCCACATCCTACATCACCTGTGGAACAAAAGCGACAACATGACACATAGACCACATGGTTATGTGGATGATGGTGTGATGGGGACATACTTCTTGTGTATCATGACCAGGTTAAGCTGGGTTTTCAGTAATCATTTGCATGCCCCCTTTGATGTGGTGTGTGTAGATTGGTCACTCACCCAAAAGCCATCCTCATGTATAGGTTCCACTGTCAAGTCCCGGTAGACAAAGGCATGCCTGAGGATAGTAACACACATAATAGATAAGGCTGAAAAAAGACATGCGTCCATCAAGTCCAGCCCATGCCAAAAACACCTCTGTTGATCCAGAGGAAGGTAAAAAAAAGTCCTCTGGAGCCATTTCCAATCTAGTCCCAAGTGTGTGTGTGTAGGGGGGGTGTATTATTCCTTCCTGACTCCAATTGGTAGTCAGTTCCCCGGATCAATATCATATTTGTTTTGAAGCCATCTGTCATAATTATCAATATTGTTCTGTGCTAGATAGGCATCCATTGCTTTCTTGAATGCAGTTACGTTATCTGCAAGCACAACATCCCGAAGCAAAGAATTCCGTAGCCTTCCCACCCTTACTGTAAAGAATCCCTGCCTTTGTTTTAGTCGAAAGCACCTTTCCTCTAGTCTTAATGGATGACCTCTTGTTCTTAGCTGAGCTCTTTGCATGTAGGAGTTGTGATAACTGACAGGATAGGAAACACAAATATGAGTGATCCTCATGTTGTTATCACACACACCGTCTGTGCATTGATGGAGTGGAAATGCTTTCTATTTATGAACACATCCCTCATATGGAGGAGCTCTTATTTGCACATGTGCAGTCTATGACCCCCATGACTCTGGGTATGCCTCCCCTTGTGTAGAACGCCTACTTGACAAGTGCCCACTCCATCTGCGTGGAAGCCTAGTGGCTTTACCTCCTGGCCTTCCTGTTCAGGGCGGCTAACACTTGACCCAACATGTGGCCTAGGACATCCCAGATGCATATCCCTCTGTGGACTGGAAGGATCCAATTGCCATGAAATGTATGCCACACAGTAGCTTCTGCATACTGGGTGTAGGGCATGGTTTGTGCTAAATATGTGGTCAACATCCTCTTTGATAACATCATATAGGTTCTTGGTGCTATGTGACGTCAATATGTAGAGGTCTATCACTTTAGTATCCGTCATTCTGAAGAGTGTGACACTTGTGCAGAATATCCTGGGTCTTTGCAGCTCTCTGTTGTCCCTGTGGGAGCTGTGGGAGATCTGGTTGTGGCAGCTGAGGTGCTGCTGGCAGGCCTGGTCCTCCAGGTGAAGATGGGCTTCTGTCTGGCTCTCCAGACAGAGCATAGGCGATTGCAACAGAGGGAAGATGTGCACATGTGCTTGGAGATTCCTGGGACTTCATAGCCCTCACATGCCTTCTTCACTGATGTCTTCGCACGTATTGCAATGGAAACATAATGCTCATAATAACTCTGAGTGGTCTCACTGTAAACACGCTGTGTCTGAAGACGGCGAGCTGTCCCTTTAAGACAGTGGTGGGGTGTTGTCCAGGTGTGGTCATTAGGTACAGAGGGGCCAGGTGTGGTGTGGATGTTGTCCAGTTGTGTATGCCGGTGTGGCTCTTGTTATGTGTGTGTGTGTGTGTGTGTGTGTGTGTGTGTGTGTGTGTGTGTGTGTGTGTGTGTGTGTGTGTGTGTGTGTGTGTGTGTGTGTGAAGTTGTCCGGTCAACCTTGGCTCTCCATTGGCTACTGATGCTACACAGCAAGGCTTCGGTTGCTTAGCAACTGACAGGAGTGTGTACTGTGTTGTGTGGACATAGATGTTGGTATGTACTAACCCCAGTTGTGGTGGGGATTATTTGAGGTTGATTTGCAAAGCCCTTGTTCCTCTGGGGATTGGTGGGTTGCTGTTGATTGTCCAGCACTTGTGTGGGCCAGTTTCCAGGTTGTTCCTTGTCATTACAGGGGTTAATTTTTCCTTTCCTGTCCTAGTGCTATGTGCTAAGTATTGTGTGAGCTGTTTGTTTCCTGCTTGGGTTTTTTATCAACGGCGGTTTTTAACTGTCGTTGGGTGCTGTACACCAAAAAATGTAGGTGCAGGATTACCTTGAGTTGATGTATCTGTTTATTGTACGCTGGTACTCAGACTGCAGGAATGAATCACAAATGGATAGAGCTGTTCCATTGATCGCAATGTGCGTAATATTACCAGCCGTTGTAATTTTTAATGCACGTTAGCGGGTCACAGTATGGGTTATTGGATGGCTTACTTTGCTTGCAAGACTACCGTTGGCTAATGCACATTAGATCGAGCCCTAAGGCTGATATTGGTCCTCTTCTTGCTGAGATGGGTGAATTGATTAGTGAGGATAAGGCTATGGATGACACCTTAAACACATTTTCTTCTGTATATACAAAGGAAGCAACAATGTCAGGCTAGGAGGCAAAAAGACAAAACTACAGAATTTCCTCAGTCATGTACATGGCTTACTGAGGACAAAGTCCAAAAAAAAAAAAAAACTGGAAAAGGTTATGGTGAATAAAGCACCTGGACCTGATGGTATAGACCCAAAGGTACTTGAGAAACTTAGTCCAGTAATAGGAAGACCATTATACTTAATACTTATTGATTCACTTTCATCAAGCATACTGCCCTGAGATTGTAGTAAAGCTTGGACCCAATTGCCAGGATTGTCCTGTTCACCCTTCTGGCCTGTTTGGTTTTTCTTTTTGTACCCATCTTGGTTTGCCTCTGTCAGGATTCTCCTGTTCACCCTTCTGGCCTGTTTCTGTCTGGTTTTTCCACTTGAGCCTATTTTTGTTTTTCTCCTCTTGCATCACTTCCTCCTCCACCTGCGAGCCTATTAGTCACCTTGGGTTTATAGCCTTGGGCCTCTGTAACCTCCTGGCCCAATTATTCAAGTTTTTGTGAATAGACCTCACTTTTCTTTGTACTTCGACCTTGGCTTGTGTATCTGGATTGTCCTCCCGGTTGTTTACTCCCTGTATTATTTTTACTGACAACAGATTCTGCTTATCTCTTATAACCCATTTGCTCCCGGTGACCTCGGCTTGTTTTGACTATTCTTCTACTTGATTCCATTGTGTACTTGTGATGTAGGAGTCGTATTAGTCGGTCACTTGGTGGCGGTAATGTTCCGCTTTACTCTATCTCTGGAGTTTTTAGAGTTTTTGGATCCTAGTCATATTAGGTTCAAACGTGGTTGGAAGTCCTTCACACTTGTCATTGCTGTCCTACACCATCTCCTTCACCCTGTTTGGTGAAAGAT
Source organism: Rhinophrynus dorsalis (assembly GCA_037306005.1). Taxonomy (NCBI): domain Eukaryota; kingdom Metazoa; phylum Chordata; class Amphibia; order Anura; family Rhinophrynidae; genus Rhinophrynus; species Rhinophrynus dorsalis. The sequence continues at coordinate 174,813,620 of CM074724.1, read as the reverse complement.
ATTCCTTAGGTGTTTTGGGTAAACCTTAAGAAGTCCTAGCCTGCTACATTTAAAGGGCTAGTCTCTCTTGCCCTATGGTCGAACCCTAAGCAGTCCCAGCCTACTACATTTAAAGGGATAGACCTTATTGCCCTACTGGCGAACCTTAAGCAGTCTCAGCCTGCTATTTTGGGCAGATCCTTTCCATTTGAATGTGAGCTTAGAGGATCTACATCTGGGGTCCTCAGTTGGTCCTTTGTCCGAGACCAACACTGCTGTGCATCTGCTCCCATCCTGGTCAGGGTCCCTGCTCAACCGGTATCTGACATCTGGCTTCACAGCCAGTGCCTTTACCTGGCTTTGGCCACAGCAAGGAGAAGGTGCCACCATCAACATTCCCAAACTACTCTCCTCAGTGCCGCTCTCCAGCTACATTAGGTCTGGATATTTGGACACCCGTATACTGATCCTTGACACCAATGCTTTGTAAGGAAATAAATACAGAGCAAGATGTTTTTACTCTGCAGAAAAGAAAGATTTGGATAAACTGAGCAAAAGGGCAGATGAGGTTTTATATACATAAATGTAAGGTTACATATATTTATATAAAAGAGAGCCTCATTACATAATTTGTGCCTCCTTGGGAGACACACACACACAGAAGAGATTGCCTCATTACATAATTTATGTCTCCTCAGGAGACACACACACCCAGGGGGCGGCAGTAAGGAGGAGACAGAGAAATCTCCTCTCTATTGCCAGTCTTGGACATACATGGGTGTGTGATTTTCACAGGAGTGGGAAGGGGGCTGAAGGTGGCAGTTACTCATAGAGAAGTGCCAGGGGACTAGATAGAGAGAATATCCTATATGAACCAGAGCTATCAGTGCAGTATATTCTGCATTGCTGGTGGATACACAACTCAAAGTACGGGTCTTAGCGCTTAGTATATAAGTTAGCTGTGTGGGTTAGTGAAAGAAACCCATGAACGATAAAGTGCCTGAACTGCTGTACCTTCTGTGGCAGAGATGCCAGGGCCATATTGTCACACCGTTGTAGACTCTTAACTTGCAGGGAAGCCATGTACAAGAGAGGGAAGGATGTCGGACGCCTATGCTACTCAAATGGTTGAGCCTTGGAGTGCCAGAGGGGTAAGCAATGCATTGAGAAACTCTCTGCCATTTAAAGGGATAGTAATACTTCTATTAAAGTTTAGCTCCTAGCCTTCTTTATATATTTTTTTTTTAACATGGAGCTCTATATTTAATTACTTACAGTGTTGTAGTTCAAATGCTATTTTAGCCAAAATAATTCCCCTCCTGCCCCTTTCCCTGCATCACTCAGCCTCTCATTCTGGTCCGGATGGAATACAACAAAAAGGACAGTCTTCAGTAAGCAAAAGCAGGGCCAGACTGGGAATAAAAACCAGCCCTGGAAAAAATTGCTTACCAGTCCCATAGTAAATTACAATTCTCCTACTTTAGCTCCATTCATTAGACACATCTTTTGAGATTGCATCTATAGTTTTGTAATATATATATATATATATATATATATATATATATATATATATATATATATATATATATATATATATATATACATACACTCTCCCTGGGTTTTCTCCTCCAAAAATACACGTATTGTCTATTTACAAATTGTAATAGACAATGCACGTATTTTTGGAGGAGATATATATATTACAAAACTATAGATGCAATCTCAGATAATGAAAAATAAAGTCCAGTGCACATGACCAATTCATATACAGAGAAGAGCAACAAGGCAGCACCAATACCCCTTTGATTCCAAATGTGTCTGGTGTTCATTGCTCTGCAGTGACTTGGTGGCGTCTCAGTATATTAGCAATAGCAGATCAGGTTTCCAAGAATTGTCACAGTGCTTGAGCAGCCTCTATCTGTGATTCCACAGCCTCCTGCCACACAACATGCCATCTCTGTCAAGAAGCTCTTTGTTAGACTCTCAGCAGTTCATTAAAATAACAAAAAGAAAAATAACCCTATGCACACTATACCCCTAAATATTATAAAGAAGAGGAAACTAAAGCAGTGACCAATAGCTGCTCACAGGTTAAGCAGAGAATATACTAAAGCAGAGAGGCAAAGGGAACTTAACATTTATTATACTATGGTAAAACCTGAATAATTATACCTAATTTTTCAACTCCCAAACCTATAGGGTAAGTATTAAATTAAAATCAAAACACATATATGTACGTGAGTCCCGGAGTTCTGGAATAGCCTGAAGAAATAAACCAACAAAATTGGTATATATTCTTACTTTAAAACCAACATCAGTTGGATTAACAAACAGGGAATACTACGTATTTATACGTATGTTTATTTCAACACACTAGGACACTTCACACAGAGATTCCCATCACTATTATTGCTTCTTTATAAAGTATAGACAACTTACTTTAGTAATCCCTAAGTAAACTCAGCCATTGGATTCAGTAATCTCAATTATCATTAGGGATATCAGATGACATTTTATTGAATCTGTAGTGAATGGGAATATATATGTGTTTTGATTTTAATTTAATACTTACCCTGTAGGTTTGGGAGTTGAAAAATTAGGTATAATTTTTCAGGTTTTACCATGGTATAATGAATGTTAAGTTTTAGGTCAACATTTCCCTAAATTTCCTAACAGAAGTTTGAAACAAATATAGGTGAGCCATTAGATGGTGTGCTTAGTTCTGCAGGGTTCCTTTTGCCTCTCTGCTTTAGTAAGTTCAGTAAAATAAAATGTGTGATAGGAATTGTACTTTACTAATTTACCTGTATGCTGCTGGAAACACAATACTTGACTACTCGTGTCTGCGTGCTGACTCACTGCTCTCTGCTCCCACTCAGACCCAGCTCTCTCTCTCTCTCTCTCTGCACTGTGATTAAAGTGTGGGCGGCCTACCCGGTGTGTAGACGCAATGCTCTTCTTCACGCTGCATCTGACGTCATTGGTTTTACACCTGGCCTGCCTCCACTCTGATGCGGCCCGGAGGCCGGCAGTCCTTCAAATCTTGCGGATGCAGTCTTGTCACCTTGTGCGGCCTCAATTGGCATTGCTGACAGCTAAAGCAGCCCCAGGAAAGCACAGTGCAGGCGGCATACCGGGAATTTTTCCGGTATTCTGGTAGGCCAGTCTGGCCCTGAGGAAAAAGTAAAATCCTGCCCTCCTGTGTCAAGGGGGGTAGGGTTTACCTTATAGTTACTGAATGAAGAGTGTCCCTCGCTGCATCCGTTCTGGTCCCATGTCTGGATTCCAGATCTAATGGGAAGTGGCCAGAAGGGGCAGGAGGGCATCCTTTCAGCTTAAATAGCGTTTGAACTACAAAACCGTAACTAATTAAATATAGTTCTACATGTTAAAAAAAAAAAAAAAAAAAATATATATATATATATATATAAAAACTCAGAGATAAACTTTAAAAGAAGTATTACTATCCCTTTAAAAAATTATATACTCTTGACTTATTCTGGTGTGACTATTGTGTTTTTTTTTAGTCTCTCAACGGCCAATACCCCTGCCAGCCCCTATGCTCAGGCCTGTTCCCTCAGAATCGACAGCGGCTTCTTCCTCCCGCACTGGATCCGAACATTACAAGGCACATTGTGGGGAGAAGAGTGCCTCCACTGTACCAGGGCCAGTAACAAGGGGTGCTGAATCTACATTATTTATGTAATTGGGCCAACTTCTTTATACATTAACAGCACTTTATTTAACCCTTTTTAGTGCCAGTAACTAATGCATTGCACCACAACACATTGGATGCCTTTCCAGCACTCAAAGGGTTAACTTTGACATGACACACGACTGTATACTAAATGCCACTCAATGGCATAACATGGTGGTAGAAGTCTCTCACATAATCTCCTTTTATTTTCTGCTTTCCACCTCTACATGCCAAACATACACAGGCATAATACTGCAATTCTGCCCCAAAGTAAAGGAAATAACAAGTACCATTGATTTAATGGTTTCAGGACCAGAGGGGGGACGACAACAGATTGTGAAGTGATGTCCTCTGGACTTTAGAGGCCTACATTTGGCTTCTAACTTTTTGAATACAGCAGATACTCACTTAAGTGGAAGGCTCGCCTGAATTTGTAGGAGGGGCCGCAGGGTACTTAACCCACGGCTTCCCTGCATGTCGGGCGAGCCGCCGCTTCCTGTAGGACCTGTCTCTTCCAGTCCTGCACATCGCTACGTCAGAGAGCTTTCAGATCGGCAATCCAACTCATCGTTGCCCGGTGACGTCATCGCCACGCGACCAGGAAGCACCCGCTTCTTCCACGCTACCCAGCTCCGTTTTAGGCACACACTTCAAGTAAGAAGCCAAGGTCAGCCTCCTGCATCACTTGTTGCAGCCTGGAAGGTAGGACTAAGTAATATAGTTTGGAGGATCAAGTTAGCAAATCCGCAGTGCCTTGTTAGTGTTGAGCTATTATATAGCAGCATTCCTGGGTAATCTAGGTCCAGTGTATATTTTAGATTGTCATTTCGTCTATCCAAGTGTGATTTTACTACAGTTATTTTCATGTATAATACAGACTGGCAGCTTTGCCTAATATATCTGATTGCTTTACTAATTGGAATAACTGGCTGGATGTTTTGCATTACAATACTGCCACCTGCTGGATAAGAATGTCCATTAGATATATAGCTATAGAATAGTGAGTTTAAAAAAAAAAAAAAATTCTAATTCCTATATTAATTATAGCTGGCATCAGGTTGCAAGTAGCTAAGTTCTGTCCATTTGTTATGTATAATTCTAAGCAGCTTCTAAGTCACCTTTTTTTATAGACTTTACATAGCAATAGTTTCAGTCCATCTCGCTTTATTGTGGCTGTTTATATCTCATATTCAATTACACTCCCTCCAGTAGCATGCTAAGCTATGCTGCTTAATTCTCGAAGGATCCAGGGGCCGGCCTCTGCATTTCATGTTATTATTATGTCAAGGTCAATTATGCTAAGTGTTCTGCTGTATGTTTAATTGCAGGTTAAACGGTCTTGGGTGTCAGTTCACTCCTCTCCAAAACTGTCACTGCTTCTTCAGAACTCCATAATTCGTAGTCCACTTCATCAGGTCACCCAGGTATCAGTTAAGGTCCTTTCCAACCATACACCGTTTCTCACTATACCAGTATGGCCTCTTTAGTCCAATTTAATGGTTTTAATCTTACACTACTACTCAAGAAGCACTGATTTACTTATTCCTTTTTAGATATTAAAATTGTTCAGTAACCACACCCCAGGTAAGTCTTTTTAAATATTTTAATGTTCATTAAGTTCTCACCTGAGCACATTTCACCTCCCCACCATCACCAGCAGCACCTTCACTCGCTTGTTTTGCCAAGAGTTATTTCATCAAGCATGTTCAAATGCTCGTTTTCGTCACCTCCTTACATCAGCTCCAGGGTCATTTTAGATTTCCAGTCAATTTGAGAGTATTTTCACCTTACCTCTCGTCAAGAGGCAGAAGGCTATCATCAGGTTGTACGAGTCAGTCAAGTAATTACTTGCAGCCCCAAGTACTTCGGTTAGGCATTAGCTCTCGTCATACCTAACCTCCCGTCAAGAGGTCGATGACATCACCAGGCTTCAATCAGGAAGGACGCTAGGTGTCTTGGTTATCTCCACGACCGCAGCAGTTTATTTAGTTTCCTTCACACCTTACCTCCCGTCAAGAGGCCGAAGGTGTCACCTACCTCAATCGCTGAGGCCGATAAGGTGCATAGGTTATTAGGTTCCCCTCAATCGCTGAGGGCAAGGGGCCTAATTTTAGCATATCCAATCTTATTGGTTTTAGGCCGTACTTCAAAGGTCAGAATTCGAAGTTCCCTATCTCTAGAGGTAGGGTCAACATAGCCTAGCACGTAAGCAAGAATATTTTACCCAACTTCACAGGCCTTAGCCAAGCACGTTCTTAAGCACTAGAGGCTGTATCCGGGGGGGGGCTCGTCTTTCGGCCAAGCGGCCTTAAGCCACAGGCTGGAGGATAGGCTTTCCACTTCTCTGTTTAGCCTGTCACCAGGCACACGGTTATGGGGTCCAGCAATGTAGGATCCCTCTCTCTTAAGTCTAATTCAAGCCCTGATTATCATGTTTTCAGGGCAGAATGGGCTGAGAGGAGAATGGAAATTTCTCATTGGGACGCCATCCTCCGTTATTACAATTCACTGCATGCCTACTAACATCCTCTTAGCAAATAAGTTTTGCTATTAACAATATTACCTTAATCCTTACAGGATGGAAGATTCTGCAGCTCAAGGATCAGCAGAGCCGGAAGTGTTACCTATGGAGGAGCCCTCTACTCCCAGCATCCATAACCCTCCCCCTCAAACCCAGACCCCTATTCAGCCCTCTTTTAGGGATTGGACTGTCTCTAAAATTACGGCGTAATTATCCCGACGTCATATCCCCTACCCAGCTACAGCTAGGAAGGCAGAATTATTCAAACTACTGTTCCCATCTCAAGGTTATACCCCTCCGCTTACCCCAGCTTCTCCACGTGTGGTAGATCATTCCGTTCAGTTGAATCAAATTACTCAGATGTTATCAAATATTACCTCCACTATGGCAGATATGCAGAACAGGATCAGTGCTTTGGAACATAACTCTAGGTTGTCATCCGAAGGGCAGCCTCCTTGTCAGCCTAATCCTCCTCAAGGTAATGCAACCCTTCTGACCCATCCTGCTATAACCCCAGCACATATGATTCCAGCTCATATCCGAAAGGATATTCTGGAGGGAAGGGACGTTAATCTAGTCTCACTACTTATTTCAACTCAAGATCTGACTGAGAACCGCACTATAAATTGCGGAGACGTGTCTGTTACACTGAAGGCCAAGGACCCTAGGTTAGCTAAAAAACTGTCAATTCCAGAATTTGTCTTGGCTTTCAGCGTTTTCAGGGATATAATTTGTTCAGCCTTCCCTTGTCGTCGGCAGGAGTTGGACCAATACCTGTACCTCATAGTTGATCTGGGGTACAGGTATGGAGGTTTTCACTTCTACGATTATCACCGAGTCTTCTCTGCCAAGGCGGCGGCCGCCTTGGCTCAGTTCAACTTCAAGACAGATTGGAGCTTGCTGGATAATGAACTTTTTTGCAGACACTTTGCTGGTATTCAAGCCCCTGTATGTGAGATCTGCAAATCCTTTAATCATACCCGTAGTCCATGTCCTATGGCCGATGCCAGTGGCCCCTCTACTTCATCAGCTGTAGCCTCAGTGTCACCTTCTCCCCCAGACACACCCACCTCGCCTCCTCACTCCTTCGATAAACTAGGCCGAAGAATCCATTATATAGGAGATACCCCCATATGTAACAATTTTAATGCAAGGGGCTGTTTCTTCAGTGCATGTCGTATGGCTCATGTATGTTCTCTTTGCCGTAGGTCTCACTCCCGAGCAGTTTGCCCGCGGAATCCGAGGCACAATAAATGATTATCATCTGTTAATATTAACCTATTGCAGTCTCTTCTTACCTCTCACCCAGACCGCAATCTAGTTAATTTTGTCATTAGCATGCCCTTCAGTCCCTTTAGATCTACCTAATCTACAGTCTGCTATTTTAGAACCAGAATGGGTGGACATACTCCTTAAAGCAGAGCTAGATAAGGGTTTCATCATCGGCCCTTTCAAGTCACCCCCTTTTTCCAATATGGAGAGCTAATCCACTTGGTATTGCTACTAGAAAATTTTCCCTAAAAAAGCGCCTGATAGTGGACTTTTCAGCCCCCCATGCTTCCCAGCAACCAAGCATTAATTCATTAATTCCTTCAGAAGAATTCTGTCTTAAATACCACTGTATTAATGATGCCATGACCTTGATGAGAATGGCAGGAAAAGGTTGCTGGTTATCAAAGATCGACATTGAAAATGCTTTCAAGCTTCTCCCAGTTAATCCAGAATTATGGCATCTTCAAGGCATGAAATGGCGAGGTTTGTATTATTTTTCAGTTCGGTTACCATTCGGCCTTAGAAGCAGTCCTAAACTGTTCAACAGCTTCACCGAACTACTCAATTGGATCATCTGTTCCTACGCAGGCTACTCCAACGTCATCCACTACCTCGATGACTTCCTAATTGTAGAATCTCCCGATGAGCAGCCAGTCGGCCCGGCAAAGCTAATGACCTTATTTCAGGACTTGAAGGTCCCCATGGCGGCCAACAAAGTTATTGGCCCTGCCACTTCTGTTGAATTTTTAGGAATCTGCTTAGATTCAGTCAAGATGGAAGCATTTCTGCCTTCCGACAAATTAGAGAGAATTCAGACCATTGTCCAAGAATTTCTTACTCATTCATTATGGAAGAAAAAGCAATTACAATCCCTGTTAGGTCACTTGAATTTCGCTACACGCATCATTCCCCAAGGTAAATCATTTATTTCCCACCTCCTTTGTCTCCTCTCTTCCGCCCAGGATGAATTCTCTCCCATCTTCATAGACCAAGCAGCAAGATCAGACTTGTCCATGTGGTACTCATTCCTTAAATATTGGAACGGCCACTAGCTATTTCCCCGGCCCATGACTGATTCCTCCCCAATAGTCTTTTCGGAAACCTCATCTTCTCAAGGATACGCGGCAATCTTCAAGGCCGATTGGTTCGCAGCACCTTGGCCCCAAGAAATATTAAATCTTCCGGATTTCCTTAAAACTTCAGCCTTGTTCGAACTGTATCCTATTGTTTCTGCGGCAGTATTATGGGGTCACTTATGGACAGGGGAGACGGTGACTTTTATTACAGACAATCATGCTACTAGTCTTATGCTCATTAAAGGTAGATCCTCATCCCTCACATCATGACGTTCCTTCGCAAATTAACATGGTTGTCTTTATATCATAAATTCAGTATTCATAGCTGTTTTCTACCAGGTGCCCGCAACCAAGCAGCTGATGCCTTGTCCCGTCTTAATTTTCAGGAATTCTTCAAACTGATGCCGTCAGCCAGCAGCAATCCTTTATCTCCCCCTGCACTTCAAGAGTTAGTCCTGAAATTAACTTCTTCCTGACAGAAGCAAATAACATCATGATGCGTGGTTTAGCACCCAGCACCTCTAAAATCTACATAAAAAGCATGGTCCACGTTGCATCAATTTCTTATCCTTACCAAGTCACCCTGCCATTACTCAGCTTCTACCATTCTGGCTTTTGGGGCTTATTGTCACCAATCTCTTAAATTATCCCCCTTTACCATTAAGCTATATTTTGCTGGGATTCAGCACTATCTAGCACAAATCCAACCTAACTCACCTTCTTTGTTTACTTCTTATCAAATTAAATTGTTTCTTAAAAGCCTTTTCAAGACTCCTCTTGCTCCATCACGTACTAGGCTACCTATAGATGGCCCACTCTTTAAGAAGCTATACTTAGCCTTGAAGGCAGGTCCTTTTTATTCCCAAACAAACTGTATTTTATTGGCAGCCATATGTATGGGGTTCTTTGGGTTTTTAAGACCAGGTGAATTTTTGGCCTCTCCAAGACAGCAAACCTTCCTTAAGGAAAAGGATTTACATGATCAAGCAGAATTTTTTAACCTTCACCTTTCGCACTCTAAAACAGACCAAAGAGGAGAAGGAGCTAATATTAAGATCTTCCCTACCAATGATGATTGCTGTCCATATAAAGCACTTCAGAATCTGTCCAGCCTTTTGTCTGATCGACCAGCTGACAGCCCATTGCTACCAACAGCTAACGGCCCATTGCAAATCAAGTCATTCATTAAACTAATTAGAGTACTTTTAGGTCTCTTAGGTTATAATCCAATGGAGTTCGCTGGGCATTCATTTAGAATTGGAGCAGCCTCAAAGAATCATGTGCCCCCTCACATTATCCAGCGCCTGGGAAGGTGGAAATCTCATTGTTTTTCCAGATACATTCATAATCCTCATTCAGAGATTAAATCTGCATTATCTAATTTGTTAAATTAATGTTAATAAACTTTCAACTTAATCTGCATCTGTATCTTTTTGGCCTCTAATCAGGTTGGCTAAATCGTCATCAACCAGGTCACGTGGACCTGGGGTTTATGCATATGAGACCCACTACCCAGGTTATATTCCGGGCCCGGAGGCCCTGACTACAAGTGGAAGGCTCGCCTGAATTTGTAGGAGGGGCCGCAGGGTACTTAACCCACGGCTTCCCTGCATGTCGGGCGAGCCGCCGCTTCCTGTACCCTCCACTATCCCCTCCCAGGTTTTAGTTTTTTTCTTACTTCAAGCCAGCCCTCTAATCAGGTTGGCTACATCGTCATCAACCAGGTCACGTGGACCTGGGGTTTATGCATATGAGACCCACTACCCAGGTTATATTCCGGGCCCGGAGGCCCTGACTACAAATACAAGATTGTTACCTAATAGGCACTGTAAAGCCCCTACACTAATCCCAGGGTGGCCACAGCCCACACTTCTACACTCAGGACCTACAGATCCACAAGACCAGCAAGAGCCAGAACCTCTACACACAGGGGGCGGCTGTCACTGTGCCACTGTCCCCTATATGTGTGTGTGTGTGTATGTCTGTTTCTTGTGTGTGTGCAAGCACGTATGTCTGTTGCATGTTTGTCTGCACATGTCTTTTGGACGCTCTTGGGTACAATCTATATAGAAGAGATGGATTGCACCTAAATGCTAGAGGAGCCTCTGTGTTAGGGGAGAGAATGCTAGGAAGCTTGGAGGAGCTTTTAAACTAGGAAAGGGGGGGGTGGGTATAGATAGCAAAAATGGGGTAGATAGAGCAGATAGGAACTGGGTCCAAGTAAATAACCAGGGGGGTGGAGAAAGGGTGGGGAGAAATTTAGTCAGTAGGGAGGAACTACTAGTAAATGAAGGTGAAGAAAAAAGGCATGTAGGGATTAATATATTAAAAGACTTCAAAATCAGTTGTATGCTAGCAAATGCAAGAAGTATGGTAGATAAAATAGGAGAACTAGAATTGCTGGCGGTTAATGAGCAATTGGACATAATTGGAATAACAGAAACATGGTGGAACGATGCACGTGACTGGACTGTAAATATAGAGGGCTATTCCCTGTTTAGAAGAGACAGAATTAATAGAAAAGGTGGAGGTGTGTGCTTATATTTGAAAACAGAGCTAAATCCAGTTTTGCGAGGTGATATTAGTGAGGAAACTGGCCAAACTGTGGAGTCCATGTGGGTAGAAATCGAGACTAAATGTGGTGTGAAAGGTAAAAAGAAGTTGTTGGTGGGCATATGCTACAAACCACCAAATATCGATGACAATGATGAGGCCCAACTGCTATTGCAAATGAGGAAAGCTGCCCAGTTTGGGCATACTATAATTATGGGAGATTTTAATTATCCAGATATCAACTGGAAAAATGAGACCTGTCAGAGTGCTAAGGGTAGCAGGTTTTTGAACACGCTTCGTGAAAGCTACATGTCACAAATGGTGGGAGCGCCGTCAAGAAATAACAATGTATTGGACCTAGTGATCACTAATAACACAGAAATGGTATCCAATATTAAGGTAAGAGAACATTTGGGAAACAGTGATCACAACATGGTTACATTTGAGATCTGTCTGGCAAAGCAAAAATGTATAGGTTCAACCAAAACTCTTAATTTTAAAAAAGCGAACTTCAAATTGTTAAGGGCCTCAATGCAACACATAGACTGGGATATTTTATTTACAGGCAAAAATACTGAGGAAAAATGGTCAGAATTCAAATTTAGGTTGCAGAAATGTACCCAACTGTATATACCAATGGGGAACAAGTGCAAAAGAAGTAAGTCACAGCCAATGTGGTTAACTGCACATGTAAAGAAGGAAATGGCAAGGAAAAAAAAAGCATTCAAATTATTTAAGTCAGAAGGAACTGAACAATCTTTCTTAAAATACAGGGAGTGCAACAAAGATTGCAAAAAGGCAATTAGGGTAGCAAAAATAGATAATGAAACTCGAATTGCAAGGGAAAGCAAGACTAATCCAAAAAAGTTTTTTAAATATATAAATAGCAAAAAACTTAAGAGGGAGTGCATTGGACCATTCAAAAATGAGATGGGTGAGTTGGTTAGTGAGGATAAGGAAAAGGCCGATGTTTTAAACACTTTCTTTGCATCAGTATATACAAGGGAGCAAGGAATGGTAGAAGAGCCTCCGCAAGTAACAAATAAAACAATACAATTAATAGATATTGGGTTAACTCAAGGAGATGTCATGGGAAGACTGAACAAAATTAAGACCGACAAAGCACCGGGTCCTGATGGTATACATCCAAGGGTTCTTCAGGAACTCAGTGCAGTGTTAGCAAAACCCCTATATTTACTCTTTAAAGATTCTATTACCACAGGCTCAGTGCCACAGGATTGGAGAAGAGCTAACATAGTGCCTCTATTTAAGAAGGGAACTAAAACAGAACCTGGGAATTATAGACCAGTGAGTTTGACCTCTGTAGTGGGAAAACTATTAGAAGGCATAATAAGGGACTATATTCAGGAATACAACACAAAAAATAAGATCATTAGCACGAATCAACATGGTTTTATGAAGAATAGATCATGCCAAACTAATCTTTTCAGCTTCTATGAGGAGGTAAGCAGCAACCTTGACAATGGCAAGGCAGTAGATGTAGTATATCTAGACTTTGCAAAGGCATTTGATACAGTACCACACAGAAGGCTGGTGTATAAAATAAGGAAATTGGGGCTAGGAGATAACCTTTGCAATTGGATACAAAACTGGTTGAAGGATAGGGAACAGTGTGTGGTTGTAAATGGAAAATTCTCCAGTATAGTTAAAGTGGAGAGTGGAGTACCTCAGGTTCAGTATTGGGTCCGCTGCTTTTTAACATGTTTATAAATGACCTGGAAATAAATATAGAAAGCAAAATATCAATATTTGCAGATGATACTAAATTATGCAAAGTCATTAATTCAGAACAGGATATTTTATCTCTACAGAGGGACTTACATACAATGTCAGATTGGGCAAACGTGGAATATGAAGTTTAATGTGGGGAAGTGTAAAGTCATGCATTTGGGAGGAAACAATCCCAAGGCTACTTATAAACTTAATGGAATAATTTTAGGTGACTCGTTGCTAGAAAAAGACCTGGGTATCCTTGTCAACTACAAACTTGGAAACAGTGACCAGTGTCAAACAGCAGTAGCAAAGGCAAACAAAGTCCTGTCTTGCATAAAAAGAGGTATTGAAGCAAGAGTGGATAACATTATTTTGCCATTATACAAATCATTGGTAAGACCTCACCTTGAGTATGCAGTGCAATTTTGGGCACCGGTTCTGAAAAAGGATATACTAGAACTAGAGAGGGTACAGCGGAGAGCAACAAAATTAATTAAGGGAATGGAGGACTTGACATATGAGGAACGACTAAACAAACTTGGTTTATTTACTCTAGAGAAAAGACGACTAAGAGGAGACCTTATCACATTGTACAAGTATATGAGAGGTCAATACAAGGATCTCTGCGGTGAGCTATTTATTCCAAGGCCTGATCAGGTGACCAGGGGACACCCCTTGAGATTAGAGGAAAGGAGGTTTAAACTTCAGCAGAGGAAGGGTTTTTTTACGGTAAGGTCTGTCAAATTGTGGAATTCATTGCCCAGGGAGGTAGTTATGGCAGATACAATGGATACATTTAAGAGATTAGATACATTTCTTTCAAAAGGGAACATGCAGAGTTATACTGTTTATCAGTAGGCTGATCAGGAAGGTCTGATAAAGACTAATTTAATTGGTAGCAGGAAAGCTATAAAATTCTCAGTTACTGAGGTATGAAGCGAAGGTTGAACTTGATGGACTTGTGTCTTTTTTCAACCTAATTTACTATGTTGCTATGTTACTATGTGTGTCTGCACAGGTCTGTTGCACGTGTGTGTGTGTATACACATTGGAGATTGAGCACCGGAAACCTGATGAATTGCTGGGATGGAAGATTATATTCCCTAAACACTAATGTGTGGCAGTTGTAGAAGCAGGTTCCTTAAAGTACAGGAGAGTGTTACACCAGCACCTCCAAATCACATAGGTCATAACGTGTGTGTAACCAGTGTGCTTCTTTTGGAGATACAGTGATAAAAATGTTGGTTTAGCTCACTGTCTACTACTCCAGCCAGGAGAGGTGGGCTGTTGCTGCAAAGGATGATTTTCCTGTGTCTAATGCTTTGCTGTAAGATATTTATCTTGTTTAGTTGTAAGTGGGAAAGCCACACAACTGCAGATAGGAAATGCCTGTGTTTAGTTAGTGCTCAGAAAGGATTTTGTTTTGTTTAATTTTTTTTTTTTTTTTTTTTTTAAATACCATCTTCTGCTGCTTCAAGTGAATTGAATCTGTCACTGAACTTCCCTTGTACCTTAACTACGCTAGGGGACTGTGGTTACTAGTGAGCCCTGACAAACACATACATTAAGGGCCAGTTTGTCACATACGGTCTGAGGGAGAAAGAGTTACTTCAACTTCACTATGGGGGAATTCATCAGAGCTTTGATCCAGTCTAACACAGTGCAGCAAGTGGCTAACAGGAAGGCTGCTGAGGACAGTGCAACTCTGCAGCAGCTGGTGATGGCACAACTAGTGAACACCATGATCTTGGCCAAAGCACAGAACAAGAACACTGAGAGCTTGCTGCAGCAGATTGTCATGGCACAAGCTGAGGTTTTTAGACTGACGAGAAAAACTGCCAAAGACCACCCATGCACTACAACAGGAGATCCAAGCCATGTCTGAGAGGCTAAATTGGGACTCTGAGGAGAGACACTAAGGACCCAAGGTAATTCAGATGATTCACTACCTACAAAAGTTGACCACATCAGATGATACTGAGGTATCCCAGTCTCTCAGCCTGGGTCAAGGTTAGCCTAGTGTGTCAAGAAAGAGGAAGGCATGCACACACTAAGCACCGACAGTCAGAACCCTAAAGCAGAGTCTGGGAGTCTGTCTGTTGGTTCACAGGAGAGGTGTGGGTAGTTGTACGACAAGCCAGTAGTCTGTACCCAGATGGGACAATCTCTGGAGGGGTACGGTTAGTCGTACTACAAGCTAGTAGTTGGTACTCAGATGGTTGAATCAATGGAGAGGTGGGGGTAATCTAATAACAAGCCGGAGTCTGTACACTGAAGGTCGAAGAGGAGCTGAAGGTCGGTAAGCAAAACCAGAGTCAGTACACTGAAGGTCAGAACACAGAAGATATGTCAACAAGCGGTGCCAGAGTCGGTGCACAGAAGGTAAGATCATTCGAGGAGTAGCGGGAGGTCGGTAAGCCAGAAATCAGGAGAATCGATAAGCAAACCAGGTCACAACCGGAAACAGAAGAATCTCAGATCACAGGTATTAGACACTGAGTATACAACCATCCAAGAGCAAAAATCGTGGTATGGCCCAGGGTTTAAGTAAGCTGCAACAAGCTTAGAACTGGAAGCTTAGCAACCAGTTCTAGCGCTGCCTACGAGCAGGAGGAGCTGGACGTGGTGTGACATGAGGCATATCTTCTAGCGTTTGAGCACACAGCAGAAAGAGATAAGTGGCTGCCAGCGGAATGGGCGAATATACTGGCACCGCTCTTGAGCTGAGAACCTCAAAAGGCTTACTATAACCTTGAGCCAGCACAAGCCAGCAACTACAACAAGTTGAAGGATGAAATCCAGGCACACCTTGAAGTGACTTCTGCAGTATGTGCACATAGGTTCCGCTCATGGTCCTATTCCTCTGACAAAGCTGCATAATCCAAAATGCACTTTGCTCAGAAGTGGCTTCCTCCTGAGGTCAACTCAGCCAGCCAAAATGTGGATCTCTTAGTGACTGTTTTCTGCGGGGCTTACTACCTGCCCTGAGTTGGGTCACACTAGTCATGAAAACCCCCATAAATTAGACCAATTAATTGTCCTGGTTGAGAGATATGTAGCTGCAGGAGAGCTCCTACACTAAGTTTCAGCTTAACAAACCCGCAATCGAAAGCCCCAGAAATGGATCCTGCAAGACCTCTGTGTTCAAGAGGAGCTGAAGAGCAGCAGGTGTATTCCAATGATACTACTCCAGAAGCCTGGGGCAAATTCAGGCATAACAGTCCTAGAAAAGGAAATAATTGCAGGTCTATATTGTAACATGTTTGAGATGTAATGAGTTTGACTGTAAAGCCAGAGACCATCCCCTTAACCCTTTGAGTGCCAGTGTTTAAATATGTTGGTTCTGCTACTAAAGATTACCATAATAACTCCCATTTGTGCGATGTGAGTATGAATGGGAAATTGTCCAAAGCGCTGCTCAATTAATTATCTGTGTTCGTGGTGAATATGGGAATATCACACAGCTAAAGTGAATATTGTGTAGTATGCTAAAACATCAAGTGGGTGTAGCTCCCTGTTTAGACCATGAGATGATGATATGAAGATAGTTTCCTGATATTCTAGATTTAGTGGCATCCATGGTATAGACAGCTCAGAGCTCATGAGAAAGTAATCAATCAATGTATATAACATTTCCATTTCCTGAGACTGATTTGGAAGGTGACCAGTATGGGAAATAAAAAGCAAAATGTAAGACATACTACCCAGTGCCAGCATTAGTAGGGGATATCCCAGTTCAAAATAGTGAGGATACTGGTAGCAATACAGAGAATGATGACAACTTATTGAATTTAGGGTCAGTTCTGTTAATTTCAGGAGTGCCCAATGAGAATATTACATCTTAGTTGCAGCTACAAATATGTCCAGCTTGTAAATAGTGTTGCTATTCACCCAGAAAATACATTTTCTTACCCTTACTTGAGGCAAATAATGACCTAATATATAATGCTGAAAGAAAAGAATTGCAGGTTAAGCAACTACTGGTTCTCCAGACTTTCTGAAACACAATATTGTATCTTGCACATGCTTTCATGCAATGCGAGATTCTCAGATCGCCATTTTTATCATGGTGACGCGGTTAATGCACTATTTGGTTGTAGGCTGTTTTGCGTGCAACCTTTTAAAAGGATACCATAATGGATGTAACATTTGAAAGGATTGCTATGAATTTAGTGGGTATATACTGGTTATTCTGGACTATGCAACTCATTACCCTGAGGCATTACCCCTATGTAAGACCTCTGCAAAATTCGATAGCAAAAGAGTGTATGCTTATGTTTAGGAAGGTGGGGTTTCCAAAGAAATCTTGATAGCTCAGGGTACCCCTTTTATGTCTAGGCTTACAAAAGAGTTATGCACATTCTTCCAAATAAAGCATCTCTAGCCCTCAGCATATCATCCCCAGATTGAAGATTTAGTGGAAAGGTTCAATAAAAGAGCACATTACAGAAGGTGACTGACAGGTGGGAAAAAGTAGGACTTTTTTGCTTCCCTGCCTAATGTTCTGCATGAGAAAAGTTCCCCAAACCTCCACTGGATTTCCCCTGTTTGAATTATTGTATGGGTGACATCTACATGCATTACTGGATATAGCTAAAGAGACCTGGGAGCAGGCGGTCACCCCTCCCCCTCCTGCAGTTTAATTGAACATGTAGCTCAAAGCATATGTACAAAGCCCAGGAAGAGCAGAAGAATAGCTATAACCATAATGCTAGGTTCAGTGTGTTCCAACCCCAAAATAAGATATTAGTGCTAGTTCCTACAGTGGAGAACAAGATCTTTGCAACTGGGCATGGTCCATAAAAGATAATAGTGAAAGTCGGACACATTAATTAGAAAGAAAGGCAACCAGAAAGGAGAAAACCGGAGCAGTTATATCACATAACCTGCTAAAACCCTAGAAAGACAGGCAAATCTTAGTTGCTTTGAAATCCCCAGAAAATCCTATCACTGACCCAGAGGTCAGGGATTTTGTTAAGACAAATAAGGATGTTTTCTCTGTGGTCTCTGGAAAAACCAAAGTCCTCAAACATTACATAATAACAGAACCAGGGAAAAAAAGACATCTGAGTGCAAACATCAGTATTGCTTCTCTTAAGCACTGTCATGTCTCCTGATTCATGGTCTTTTCCTCTCTTCACCCGTGTTCTGAATGGCGAATTTCTTTTTCTTATGCACAGCTGAGCTTTCCTCACAGCCTGTTCTTAGAGCTATCAGTATCTAAAGTATTCTGAAATTCCCAGAGTTGTTCCAGTTTATGATCCAACCTGTATATAGACTAAGCTTCTTGTCTACAGCTGGTCTGCTCCCTTCAGTTTCCTGTGTACAACTTTGCCTTCAAATTAAATCATCTCAGCCTGCACCACTGGTCTGTGCTTCTGACTGATTTCCTGGTAACCAACCATGGCCTAAACTTATTTTTGTACATTCAACAGACTGTGCACTCCTCCAGAGTGTGCATGTGTGCCAGACCGTACAAACCTCCAAACTCCATTCCTCCTCCAAAGTGTGCACGTACTTTTGACAGACTGTGCACACCCCCCAAGCTCCATTCATCCACCACAGTGTGTATGTAAGCCAGACTGTACATTTAACAGACTGTGCACACCACCTAGCTCCATTCGTCCACCAGAGTATGCATGTACATTTGACAGACCATACACACCTCCAAGCTCCATTTGCCCACCAGCGTGTGCACGTATTCCAGAGCATACATTTCACTACCTTGCATATAATACCTATCTCAGCTTCCAGTGAAAGGAGTCTTCTAGTAAAAGGGAGCATCTTCACCACGCAGTTCTTAAAAAAGCTGTTGAACCCATTTGCACTCTCTCCTTCAGAGAAAGGCCTCTTCCCTCAGAGCTCACCTTCACCAGACTCCAGATCTGACCATCCTGCCCAGCATCAGTGTGGGCATTAGATCCATTCATCCATTCATTGGAGGTCTCTGCATCTAGCTTGGGGGTCCCTTCCAGACTTCTGCAGTGTAGTTCACAAGGTACTCTGGTGGTATCATCCTGATCCCAGCCCTGGCTCAACTGGGGTCAGATATCTGGCTTCATGGCCAGCAAGTTTAACTTCACTTCGTCCATAGCAAGGGTCCACCAGAGACTGTCTATACAAGCCAGCATCAGAACTCACTCTTCAAACTAAAGCAACCTGCAGCTGCACAGAGAGTTTGGACCGAGATCCTGACAGTAAGAACGGGCCATAAGATGGATCCAAAGGATCAGAACCAAATTCACACATTCCAGGAACATCAGGAGCAGGTTCTTCCCATGCCTCCCATCTCCAGACCCTTTAAAGGAAAGAAGATGCTATATTGGAAAAAGATAAGGTTCTGAGAAGCGCACTTAATTCAATAACCAAAACATTAGACCTACCAGACATAACATGTCTAGGTTGCAATCTTCCCTATAAAAGACATATATAAAAACAAAAGAAAACAAAGATAGGAATTTCTTAGGCAATTAAACTGAGTGCCTAAGAAATCCCTATCTTTGTTTTCTTTTGTTTTTCAAGATGCTATATTGGAAATTATAAGATCTACACCTGTCTCCGCTGCCCCTTCTCCTATGGTTCTGGTACCACCTGCAGGAACTTCTGCAGGGGCAGCAATTGGAGAATCTTCAGAGACCTACAGACCTCCTCAAATTCTGCTTCCCAAGCATTTCTCTGGACATCCTAGGGTTGCAGAGGTTTCCTGAAAAAGTGCTCTCTGCACTTTTGTACACAACCTCAGGGTTTCACAGCTCATTTCACTAGGGTAACCTTCATAATCTCCTTACCTAATAAGAAAACCCTTGTCTGGGCCTCACCTCTGGTGGAGAGGAATTTACCACTTCTATAAGATTCAGTCTCATTTATTTCAGCTTCCATGCAGTCTTTGATATTCTGAGAAGTAGTACAGCTGCAGAGACAGCCCTATTGGAGCTACATAAGGGTAATTAGAGGGTGCCTCAGTATTCTGTAGAATTCAGGACTTTGACATATGAGACCAATTGGAATGTTGGAGCTCCTAAAGCAGCCTTCTGTAAAGGGATGAATGAGAGAATGAAGAATGCCTTGACATACAGTGTCATTCAGGATCTTGAATCTTTACTCTGTCTTCATCTAGACAGACGTATGATGGAGCGATAGCAAGAGTGGGAACATTTTTGAAGTTCCAGAGGGGGTCTGCTTACAGTACCAGCAGCTCTTACTGAGCCATCTTCTTCCAATGCAGGCAAGCTCTGTGACTAATCTTACCAACACAATGATGGTGTCTTCAGTGACTGTGTATATATCCTATATAATAATTTGCTAAATAGTTTGTAACAACACAGTCATGCACAGTAGAGACTGCCTGTGCCGAGGCTGATGCAGAGCGGGGTGCTTCAAAGTCAGATCGGAGCTCTGTATCAACCGCGGCACGGGCAGTCTCTACTGGGCATCACTGCACCGCGACCCTCTGGCCCTGTGAATAAAGGGACAATTACTATGTAACTGTCCTGGAAACTAGAATACTTGAGAAATCCAGAGACGTTCCCTCAAGCCATAGGAAAACCCTCTCAACCTTGTTCAGTCACCTCCTGATTCCTGTTATCTTGTCCTGGTTAGGAGCATGGCTTTCGTTGATTCCATAGTAGCAAGTCTCTTCCTTGATGTTGCTTTTGCCAAGATCCACAGCATTCCATTACAAGTCTGATCCAGTCCTGT
Organism: Rhinophrynus dorsalis; assembly: GCA_037306005.1. NCBI lineage: Eukaryota > Metazoa > Chordata > Amphibia > Anura > Rhinophrynidae > Rhinophrynus > Rhinophrynus dorsalis. The sequence goes on along the minus strand of CM074724.1, from coordinate 174,793,090 downwards.
ATTAGTTTCTGGGGTGGACAGCAACCCCTTGGGCAAAGGTCTGATAACATCCGAAACCCAGATTTTGCGACTCACTACAGGGATTCTTCATACTGTAGCCATCAAATTTGACATTATTCATTGCCCTACTGCTCCCATAACTCTGAGTTTACCCTGGTTACGTTTGCAAAATGCCCACATCAACTGGGTTACTTGTATAGCTAACTGTGTGCAGAATCTACAGTTACAGATAGCTACTCTCCAAGAATCTCCCAAGGAAGATCTACAAGTGTTAGAAATCTGTTGGAATTTCACAGATGTTCAGTAAGAACCAGACCAGTTGCCACCTCATTGTTCATTTGATTGTCCCATCGACTTGCTTCCCAGCAGTATACCTGTTCTCAGAGACTGAGAACAGAGGCTTGATTGAGTATATTGATGACAAAGAAGAAGGATGGACACCTTTGGACCTGTGTGGATAACCGTGGCCTTGATATGATCACAGTGAGGAACAAATATCCACTACCACTAATTACAGAGTTGCTTGAATACCTTAGGGGCTCCAGGGTTTTCACCAAGCTCAACCTGAAAGGAGCCTACAACCTGGTTTGTATACGACAAGGAGATGAGTGTAACACAGCTTTCAATACTTGTTATGGCCATTACAAGTACTAGTCATGCCATTCGGATTAAGTAATGCACTGGCTGTCTTCCAGAATTAGTTCAATGAGTGAAGATGCACTTGTTTCTCTTTTGAATTATATAAATAAAAACAATTATAACTTGAAATGTATTTACTTCAGAACATAGTGACACAACAATCAACTTTTTATATTTAACTATATATATATATATATAATATTTACACTGGAGAAAATGTCAAAATCAAACAAATTCTGACTTTTAATTGGCGAGGGGGTGACTTCATAAAAAGAATGCCAAGAAGGGAGTCAAAATGGATACTCAATATGAATACAATACAACCTTAAGGTTTACATTCAGAAATGGAAATGTATGGCTTCTTAGATTAATATACATAATATCATCCAATAGATATCAAAACATCTTATATCAAATGTAATTGGGAGTATATTTGATTATTATTGGGACTTTTGTACATACATTATTTCCTGGTCTTGACATGTCTTAAAAATATTTTCCAACATTGGTTAAAATGGAGGAAAATTTAGATTATATTTTTATTTTATTTATTTTATTTTTATTATATTTTTATTTTATTATTTATTTTTTTCTAATTTTTTATTATATCAAATGTAATTGGGAGTATATTTGATTATTATTGGGACTTTTGTACATACATTATTTCCTGGTCTTGACATGTCTTAAAAATATTTTCCAACATTGGTTAAAATGGAGGAAAATTTAGATTATATTTTTATTTTATTTATTTTATTTTTATTATATTTTTATTTTATTATTTATTTTTTTCTAATTTTTTACATCTTTTTTCTTTTTTTTTACTATTTATGTTTTTATTATTATTTTTATTTATTTTTTTGTCATAATTTATTTTGATTTTAGAGAGGGGTATATATTTCTTCTCTATATAATATCCAAAACTCTTAAGGATGTTTAATATGTGTTGACATATACAGTATAACATCTTTGTATTATAAGATGTTAATTTATTGCACAGAGAATATGTTTGTTTATTTTCATTTACTTTTCTTTTAATATGTTGCACATTTAAGATAGCATCTTCTAAAATTTAGATTCATGCTTTACAACGGATATGTTTAACAATTTTTGAGGCTCAACTATACTGTATAATTACATTACTTCTTTACTAATGATTCAAAATTGGCAGCAAGGGTTAACTTTCCAAGCAGTATATCACAGTCTCCCTTAGAGGTTAAATGATCCTGTGCTTTCTTCCTCTGTGGTGATGTCTGCCGGCATGATTGCCGGCTACTTCCGCATTCTGATATCACTAGAACGGGCAGGGGTATATGCGCCTGTTTATGGGCCTAGTCTTATTTGCCTAATTGATTCCCGCCTTGAGCTGCTCCTTTATAACCTCCTTGGGCCTAGTAGTCATTGCCCTTACGTGATGTGTTTCCATTTGCTGCTCTTGTGTATCGTTGTGACCCGTGCCTGTCTGATTACTCGCTCCGTGTATGACCCTGACTTGTCTGACTACACACATTGGTTCTGACCTGTGGGTCTGCTGACTAACTCGCTCTGTGTATGACCCCGGCTTGTCTGACACCCACATTGTTTCTGACCTGTGGCTCTGGCTGACAAACTCGCTCCTTGTAGTCCCTGGCTTGTCTGACTGCCTACTCGGTTCTGACCTGTGGCTCCGGCTGACGAACTTGCTGCGTGTATTACCCTAGCTTGTCTGACTATCCACATGGGCTCTGACCTGTGGCTCTGGCTGACTATTCTCTCCTAGTTGTCTCCGGCTTGTTTGACTACCCACTTCGTTCTGGCCTGTGACTCTGGCTGACTATTCGCTCCTAGTAGTCTCTGGCTTGTCTGACTACCCACTTGTTCTGACTTGTGGCTCTGGTTGACTAACTCGCTCCATGTAGTTCCCGGCTTGTCTGACTACCCATTGAGTTCTGACCTGTGGCTACGCTGCCTCAGTCTTGCTTGCTCCCTGTTGCCTCCGGTTGTGTTCACTATTTGAGACTCTAGGGTTGTGTCAGGCTCTACGTTGTGGGACTTTGTACATTTCCATTACCCTGCGTTTAGTGCAGTAGTCCAGTGCTCAGCACAGCTTGCAGCTCCGAGTAGTAGACCAGAGATTATATTCTTGGGCCTGGGGTTCTGTGGTCCTTGTTATTCATCATTGTTTAGTTTTAATAAAGGTGGTTTTACATTACATATACTGTATCTGTCCTTCATTTATGCTGGGTACCGTGACACAGTAAAAGGACAGGTGGATAGTAGGAGTTGCTCAAACAGATATATAGCAAAGGAAAGATGGAGGTCAAACATGCTTGTTATCCCTGAGGAAGAAGTTGGCACTAACTTCGAAACACGTTGGATAGGGTCACAGACTATGCAAGTCCACTAATATATATATGAGTGCAACGATTGAAAGAAATGCCAGAAGTGGATAAATGAAAAATTCCCCATTGAAGGTATTTAATAACCAGGACTAACAGTGAAAAACGAAAGCCGACTGGATTACATACTCAGGGTGTTGTAATAACAAGCGGCAGAGGAATAGACGGCTTTACAATTCTGAAGCTACTACAAAACAATGGGTGAATCATTCAACACAAGAGGGGTGAGTTTGCCATCTTATATACCTTCACGCACAATCGTGGGATAAATCATACAAGTGTAAACAAACACACTATAATTTCAGATTGCACAACATTTGAAAATACATATATATTTAAAATCATTGAAGACAGAACACGATTAAAGGCCATGTGAATTCCCGCTATGTGTATAAGCTATAATCAAGGGACAGCATTTGGAAATTAGCCATCACCATCCACCACTTGGATCACACACAGAGTGTGCAACATATTGTATCCAATACACTGGAACCTTTTTCTCATTGCAGATCTTGAGTGGACTAATATGTGTCACTGACATTTGAGCAATCAAATATTTGTATTGACTGCAGAGAGCATATCTGTTAATTTTTTGAATACCTTAAAAAGCTCCTCCACTTTCCTTACCACCATATATTCTCATGGCTTGGTAGGAGACTACACTGCTCACTAGATTGAGTGTCCTTTTAAAACCCACAATAGCAAGTAGGTTTTTAAGATATATGGCACAATTGTTATGTACTAATATATAAAGTTTGTGTATTATGTGCTAACATTTCTGATATAGTTAAAGGGATACTAATGTTTCACAAAAACATCAACTCCAATTAATCTTCATAGTATTTGAGCCATAGAGAGTGTTATTTCAATATTGTCAAAGTTGTAGTTGAAGAGTAATTGAATGATCAAGTTTCCACCCCCTGCCCCTTTTACCTAGTGTAAGCCACCTCCCCTCAGATGTGGAATCTGGTCTTGAGACCAGGCAGCTCACAGCAATGGACAATCTTCTTACTGTGAGAACAATGAAAACCCTGCCCCCCCCTTGACAGGTTTTTCCCTTATGTTAATTGAAGATTGTCCCTCTCTGCGATCCACCTGGACACCACCTTACTGCTCTGAGCTGAGCAGTGTTACATCAGTAAAAGGGATGGGAGGGGGATACTTTATCATTCAATTACTCTTGAACTACAACATTGACAGTATTGAAATAACACTCTCCATGGCCCAAATACTATGAAGATTAATTGGAACTGCTTCTATTGTGAGACATTACTATCTCTTTAACACATTATTGGGATTTCATGTCTTGGATACATAGATATGTGTCCCCTCTTTTTAGAAGAATATCAGAAAAACGTAACAATTATATATGTTGCAGTTTACACGTATGTTTTTTTGATGCACATAATACTAAGTTGGTATAATTATATTTTATTTACATTGTATTTATTCTACTAAGAGACATATATACAATTTATTTATTGCTATCATTCCATTAATACAGATGGGAAGGGTGTTTGAATTGCACATCCTTAAGCCGAGCGATAAGTCTTAATTCTAATGTATTTAACCATATAGTATCCAGTCCTAAGTACTATATTGGTGGCAAGGGATTACTCTTTATACTTAGGTTTAGAGTATACCCTCAAAACTGGGTAGTCTATGAGATGGAGATAGAGTGTGAGGTAATACAAGTTAGACACGCTTAGAGCTTTGGGTGGAAAGATCCGTGTTACCATACTGTATGGAGTGGAAATCTCCATTGAACAGGACATATTATCTTGTTTATTGTATTATTCTACATAGTGATATATACAATTTTTGTTTTTTAATATTTGTTTTTATTTTTCTGTTATTATTTTTTTATTTCAATATGTCTTTATTGAAAATTGGTAGGAGCAATACAATGGTAAACAGTGAACCGATAGCTATAGAAACTTAGGTCACATTATACATTATTAGTGGAATTATAAAACCATAATACGATAACATAAAGCATCCCATAAAGACCAATCTTATTTAAATAGTTAGAAAAGTACAAAGGGAATCGAGAAAGAAGAATAAGTGAAAAATAGAGGGAGAATCATAGAGAAGGTAGGAAGATGTAAAGGAAAATTTCAAGGGTTATAAATAATTCAACATGAGACAGTTGTTCCAAAGTATAGACTGATTAATATTTCAATTACAGCATTACAGAAAAACCAGCAAGTAATGTACATTACATACTTACAAGCAATTCTAATGAGCGCGCCCCCCTCCCTCACTACAGACCACTTCTTGTACCCTGTAAAGGTAACCCACCCTCGTTGTTGTCCAGTCAGCGGTCTCCGGCAGTCTTATCTTGTCCGTCCAGCTGTCCGTCCTTGAAAGGCTATAGCAAAAGGCTCTATTGTGTATTGTGTAGAAAAAGCTTACCAAACTGACCTTGCAAACTAACTCTATTTTTTCGACTAATTTAAAACTTATATTTTTCTAGTGGAGCAAAAGCATTCATGCATATGTCCTGCTTTTAAAGGTACAGTACACTTATTAGGAAAAGATTATAGGATATAGCTTTTTCTCCAACATTTCCCACCCTTTTGATAATCAATTATCATATATATATAGAAGTATAATGTGGGATTTGAGTGTCCTGATTATCTAGCTAATAGTCCTGCCTACCTGGAAATGACCCCCTAGACAGTCCATACTTCACAAAAGTACACAGCTAACCCGCATAGATTGTGGGATGTCAGGCATCCATTCCTGACCGCCAATACAGGGATCATTTCCTCTGAGCATTCACTCATCTTTATTAGAACACACATCACACACATACACTATCTATCTATGTATGGGGATGCAGCAGCAGCCAGAGAAGTACCCCCGCTGCCCTAGGTCCGAAAGGACATCTGGCTATAGGCTGCTGAGATACATCCGTGGGACCCCTTCCGGGATGACGTCCTCCACCTGGCTTTCAAAATAGCTGAAGGGTCTGTAGGAAAGGCAGGAGGTAGTCGAGCTGAGCTATCAGACCATCATCACCGAAGCCGCTGTATCCCTCCAAAGAAATGGATCTGTCCAGTCATTTACTGCAACGAGAAACACAACGCATTAGTAACTTCAAACCGATTATTCATTTACTGCAACGAGAAACACAAAGCATTAGTAATTTAAAACCAAATAAACCTAGTAAAATCAATCCTATCACTACCACTATAGGTCTTAAAAGATCTGAGAGCATATTGTTAAACCATGTTCCAATAGACCCCAACCAGGAAAAAGGATTCCATCCCTCTTTAGATATGTCTCTAGCTTTATGTTGGAGTTCTTTGACCTTATTCCAATGTGCCTCAATGGGGTCACGAGAGTCCTCAACCCAAGTACAACACTCTTCTCCTATAATAGCACAAGTCCCACCCTCTATGGCTAGCAAATAATCTAGGGCCATCCTATTCTGAAGAGCAACCTTTCTGACTTGGGCTAATTCTTCATTAAGGGCATGGATAGAACTTGTGGTTTCATTAATTATTCCATCCATGATACTAGCATATTTATTTAACTTATTTGCTAGCTCAATTCCCCAATCTGTCCAGGCTGGGAACCACATCCAAGCTTTATCTGCAGTTGTAAATAATTCACGTTTTGTTCTAGTATTCTCATAATCTGAATCAACCAGTGTTATGTTGGAGCGGCATGTCCTAATGGCTGGCACAACTCTTCCAATAGTACAGTTACCACATGCCCCCATAGGAAGCCAAGCATAAGCCTTTTTACCACATATGTAATAGACTCCTTGTTTTAAAACTTTAGGAATTACCGTACCATGTTTTCCCAGCCACTTATGAAACCACTCCATATTGTCCTGCATCTTACTCTCACAGATCCAATCATCCTCGTCTGTTTGATCAGGACAAGCACATCTGGGGGCACAGCGGGCATCCATGGTGGGACAAAAACACAAATTATTACAATCTGCATGTACTTTGTCACAAGTTAAATCAAATTCCATGGTAAATACCAAAGTAGCATTAGTACAATCTGTGTCCCCAACATAAGCTTTGGGTAAACTAACTGGTTTGCCTGCAGTATCAACTGTGTGATTCACATACATGGGTCCTAGACATATTGTGGGTGGAGAAGTTAAACCAATGATTTCTAAATATGTTCCTTGATTTGCAAGAGCATTATGTGCAGTATGATCTACATCTACTTGAACATCATAGCTATAATCCGTGATATTTAAATCATTCATTGACAATGGAACCCCTAGTAAAGGAATTCCCTTATGTGTCGCAGGGATCTTAGAACATACCCAGCAGTCAGTAACATTTAACTGTTTGGCAGTTTGTTGGTGCAGAAGCCAGACAGAATTTTTCTGCTTTTCACCTTTAACCTGTGCATGGATAAATAGAGCAAAAAGAAACAGGAGAGACAGTACATGCATCCTAGCGGTTTATTAATCCTCTTAGTCCCCTTCTGGCCTACCCTCCTTGGTGCTAGTTTACGTCACCCACCTGGAAGTCCACTTTTTTACAATGAGAGGCGTGTATCCAGTTTGGCTTCCCTTCCACCTTAACTGAGGTGGGGGTGGTCAGTAGCACCTGGAATGGGCCATCGAACCGGGGCTCCAGATGTTTCCTCACATATCTTCTTATCACCACCCAATCTCCAGGTTGCAGGTGATGGGTTCCGGCTGTCTCTCCAGGATCTGGTAAAGAAGAAAAAACCTTTCCATGCAAATCAGTCAGTTGCTTGTGCAAATGAATAACATAGTCAGTTAAAGAAGCATACTGTCCATGCAGTTCTTGTGGAAAGAAAAGGCCTGTCAGTGGTGGTCTGCCAAACAGAATTACAAATGGCAAAAGGCCATGCTTTTCCTTTGGGGGTATGTCTTATTTCAAAAAGAGCTAGTGGTAATGATTGTACCCAAGTGAGATTAGCCTGCTTACAGATCTTAGCTATTTTGTTTTTCAACACACCATTTGCTCTCTCTACCTTCCTAGATGATTGTGGGTGATAAGGAGTATGTAGATACTGGTTAATTTGTAACCCTTTCAGTATTTCTGCAAACACTTGTCCAGTAAAGTGGGTCCCTCTGTCAGATTCCACTCTCTCAGGTAAACCATATCTACACACAATTTCAGAAATTATCTTTTTCGCTGTCACAGCTGCAGTTGCCTTGGCAACAGGCCATGCCTCTACCCATGAGGAAAACATGTCCACACACACCAACACATACTCATAGACGCCACATTTGGGGAACTGGATGTAGTTTATTTGTAGTCTTTGGAATAGGTAGTCAGGCTTTACAAGGTGCTTCATCTCTACCTTTGTCAGTTTGCCTGGGTTGTATTTGGCACAAATCATGCATTTCTTACACCATTCTGTTGCAAATTGTGAGAAGCCTGGTGCAAACTAAAATTTGCTAACACTCGCAATCATTCCCCCTTTGGAAACATGAGAAGGGAGATGGGATAAGTTAGCTAGGACAGGATATAGAACTGGGGGTGCACACAATAGACCATCCTCATGTTTCCAACACAACTGCTCTGATGCACAGCCTGCGTTAGTCCACTTTCTGTGTGTTTGGGCTCCTGCCTGGTCTTGGAGGGTGCATAAAGCATCCATTGTCACATTCTCCTGGGACTTAGAGGGGCTTTGGAGAAGCATAAAAGCTGCCTTTTTGGCTGCTTCATCTGCTCTGTTATTGCCCATAGTGATAGGATCTGTAGCTCTCAGATGAGCTTGACATTACATAAAGTGCTATGGCTTGAAGTAGCTTTAAAAATGCATCTACCAAATCAATCACGCTAAAGCAGGATGCATCCGGAGGGATTTCACCTAATATAGTGTGAGGATTTGGCACAAGTGGGGTATCTTCTAGAATAATTTTGTTTACTGCTCGCAAATCATGAATCAGGCGAAACTGGCCAGGTTTCCCAGGCTTAGCCACTGGATAAAGGGGGGTATTTACTGGTGACTTAGTGGGAACCAGAATCCCCTGATTCACAAAAGCTTTAATCTGGTCTCTAACAGCATTCATTTGTTTCATTCTGAGGGGATACTGAGGAATCCTGGGTAGCTTAGCTTCTGGTCTGAGCTTGATGTCCACCGGGTCTGCTTGTTTGATCAGGCCCACTGGATCACCCTTTTGAGTCCAAACAATCTGGGGAACGTCCTTCAGGTCAGGAGGAATGTCCTGCTCTGAAAGAGTTCAAACTGCCATCAGGGGGACCAGACTCTCCAAAGTGTTGAGATCCTCTGATCCTACTGAGGTAGTTACAATTGGTCCATCCTCCGTGTACTGAATATTTGCCTTTAGTTTCATCAGTGCATCCCTTCCCAGCAAATTGCAGGGAACAGTATCACTGAGGACAAAGGAAAGGGAGGTTTTCATTTGACCTATAGTCACAGGGGTTTACTCAGTCTCCCTCAACTGGATGGTATTACCTGTTAGTCCTACAGCATCAATTTGTCCAGAAATTTTCAATTTTGGGGCTTTTGATCTTTTGAGAACACTGCGGGCAGCACCAGTGTCCACCAAGCACTCCAGAGAATGATATGGCATCTCAGAGAGGGTCAGACGGACAAAGGCATCACCCCCCTGCTCTCAGAGATGATAGGTAGCACTGGAAGCCCTGTTTGTCAATAGTGCTCCTGTTTCTTCTGCTTTGGAGCCGTGCAGTCCCTGGCAAAGTGGCCTAGTTTATCAAAATTGTAACATCTCACTTTCCTAGGCTCCCCCTGGTTCCCTTTGCTGAACTGCCTCCCTTGAGGTTTCCCAGGGGCATTGACTAGCATTACTCTCTGGGTTCTCTTTTCCTGCACCTCCTGTATACTCCTTTGGATTGAGCTCGCTAAACTCATTAGTGTTGGAACTGATTTATCATGCCAATCAGAATGAGCAGAAACCAATTTGTCATGAATATCTTTATTCAGTCTAGACACCAATGTAGCAGTGAGCATCTTTCCCATTCCCTGATCATCAAGATTACCTCCTGCCTCTTCTACAACCTGCCTAAATCTTTCAAAATAATCTTCCACTGGCTCCTTAACTTTTTGCTGGATATTTGTCACCCGGATCCAGGATTGAGGAGGGAATATCTCCTTGATTTTATCCTTATCTGGTTAACACATTCCAAAGCCTTCTAGGGGGTATTCTCTTGCTTTGATGGGTCTAGGGGCAGGGCGAGCTTGGTACAGATTGCAGCAGTGTCTATTTGTCCTGCTACAACTCTTATTATCTGCAACAAATCTCTACATGTGGGGTTGTAACTGACCGCAATATTGTACAGTTCACTTGCAAACCCATATGGATTACTCCTTGGCTTAGGGACTGATGAGAGAAAACCCTTTAATTCCCCAGGTGTCCATGGGACATGCTGGGTGATATGCCTGTCTGCCTGTCCATTTGTACCTGGAATGTATTGCTGTCTAACAGGGTAAGCTGAGACTGGGAGGGAACTGTGTGCTCAAGCCTGAGGTAAACAGAACTCCTCACCCATCCTACTTACCTCTTCTGCGTTGATTTTAGGGGTGATTAGGAGTTCACCTTCTACTCCACATAAGACCCTCCCTCCCTTTGGGTCAGCTATATCATGCCATGAGGTAGTAGGAGACACAAATGGCGGGGCAGTAGCCCCAACTGGGGATTCAATATACTGAGGGGGTGGAAGAAGACGTAAGTCTCCTGTGGGGTACAGTGTATTGGGTGCAGTGGGGGTCTTGGGCTTGGCCCCCATATCTACCGGGGCCTCCTGAGTACTGGAATCAGGAAGTCCCGCAGTATCTCCGGTGGGTTCCACCAGGGATATAGCTAGCTGCTCTATCATCTCTGCCTCCCTTTCTCCTTATAGCTCAGACTGTTTCTTCCTTCCCTGCTCTGTTCCTGCTGTCCCTGTCTTAGTTTCTAGAACAAAAGCACCTCTCCTCTTCTGTCTCCAATAAGACTCTGCAATCCGCCTACTCCATGCTGCTTTCTCATTTGGCTCTGTTAATTGTTGTTTACAATTTTGGAAGAGGGATGTCCAGCGGGGTAATTCAAAAGTTCCCCCTCTGGGAATCCCACAATCAAATCCCCTAGTCAGCTTGCCCACAAATGCTTGCTGATCCACAAACCATATATCTCTTATTCATCTCCTCCCAGAGGAGTTTCTGGACGTCCATTACTCTGCTGTGGCACATAGCCACCTTTGCTAGAGTTGTTTCCCATAGCCCGGCTATGATGGAGGGGACTCTTACCCTTCTTTCTCAACTCCTAGCATGTTTATGGTTCGGGCTGTAAGGGAAATTCACACTACAAATCCCCGCTTTTGATCCCTGCAAATTTTCCAACAGAGCCAAATGACACCAAGCAGGAGTACTATCACAAGAAGTACCTGGCCTCTAGTATCATCTAAGTCAAACCACGCTAGGGGGGGAGTTACGTTTACCAGTAGTCTGAGTATAATTATTCATGGGAGGAGACAGATCTGCTACAGCGTCTGGGACAGGCCCTTTAGCATGGGAGAGTCCAGGTTCAAACCAGCATAACACAAGGCTGTACAGAAGCAAGCCAAGAGGTGATCAGAGATAATGTCGCTCTCGTTCTCTGGGAGTAGCCCTGTGCCAAATAGCAGCAGTGGGCTGAAGCTGAATTTAATCAACGATTTCCAAAGGCCGAGCACAGGGGGTACCCAAAGATTTGCACTGACAATCCAAGGCTAAACCAGTTCAGAACACTATCTACCCACATTCCTTCTGTGTTTTGTCCCTTTGCTCATGCAGATCATGGTTAGTATCGTTTACTTGACAAACACAGAAGATAGAAAACATACGTGTCTGAGGGCGATAGGGCCCTCTTTCTCTAGCATACAGTTATCCCCACCGTGCGATCTTCTTATCAAAGAAGGTGCGTCTTGGGATAGCCCAAGCATTCGCCGTAAAGGACCTCTTTCACACTGATATGGTGGGTTTAAAACCACCAATATCCCATTTACTCACACATCCATACAAAAAGATGTTAGAACATATACACAACTGTATCAGGTTCTTGAGAGTTTGTACTTACAGAAGAAGACAGAGGAACTATGGGACAGAGAAGAGGGGAAACAACTGAGAGACACAAAGGATCTCACCTGTTAGTAGCCGGCAATAGTTGGTCCCCTATTCTCCCAGTCCAAGAGTCTGCATCCGTCTGCTCCCGTGTTCAAACTCCCGGATGTTTCGGCACCAAAATTTAAAGGAAAATTTCAAGGGTTATAAATAATTCAACATGAGACTGTTGTTCCAAATTATAGACTGATTATTATTTCAATTACAGCATTACAGAAAAACCAGCAAGTAATGTACTGTCACAGTTTGTTAAGACTCTCAGACGTAAGGTTTAGGTAAAAACATAACTTTATTGAAAAGTTAAAGGCAACCCCATAGGGTTTTCATACACATACAAACAATACATAGCAGATAATGACAATAGCAAATTGGTTCTACCAGCCTTGCCAATATACCGGGCAAAGCAACCCAGGCGAGTCTGGAATAAGAGGCTCTACCGGCCCAGCCAATATACCGGGCTGGGCAGCCTAACGGGATACCAGTGTAGTAGGCACTACCGGCCTTGCCAATACCGGGTAAGGCAACCATAAGGTGGCAAAAAAAAAGTTTCTACCGGCCTTACCAATATACCGGGCAAGGCAGCCTGATGGGATACCAATGAGTAGGCTCTACCGGCCTTGCCAATACCGGGTAAGGCAACCTTAAGGTGGCAAAGTGAAAGGTTCTACCGGCCTTACCAATATACCGGGCAAGGCAGCCCAAAGGAAGGTGACAACCACAGTGACCTAATGACTGTCAGATGATAATGACAGTAAGATGGAATATAGAGGTTACCAGGTCAAGTGGTTTCACAGTAATCAGAAACTCTCGTGCCCATGTACTATAGGAATCAATGCTGTTAGGACTGGACAGCGCACTCGGAACCATCAAGAACCTGACTGCAAGTCAGGGAGTAAACCAGCGCCCTTTGTTAGGAACATAAAGGCAGAATGAGAGCCGCAAGGCTTAGTGGAGCAAACCAGCGTCCGTACGCTGGGACCAACAGACTGAATGTGAGCAGCAAGGCTAATGGAGCAAACCAGCGTCCGCACGCTGGGACCAACAGACTGTAATGTGAGCCGCAAGGCTAATGGAGCGAACCAGCACCCGCACGCTGGGACCAACAGACTGTAATGTGAGCCGCAAGGCTAATGGAGCAAACCAGCGTCTGCACGCTGGAACCAACAGACTGTAATGTGAGCCGCAAGGCTAATGGAGCGAACCAGTGTCCGCACGCTGGGACCAACAGACTGTAATGAGAGCCGCGAGGCTAATGGAGCGAACCAGCGTCCGCACGCTGGGACCAACAGACTGGCAACAGGAGCATCAGCTACTGATGAGAACAACTGGAACCAGACAGGAACTGACAAAGCAGGCAGGAACTCAGGAACAGGTTGACTCAGGAACTCAGCAACATGCCCAATCAGCTACTGCAGTAAGGAGGAAGTGGATGCTGTCAAAGACACCACGAAAGGGCAACCAGAGGGTGCCCAGACTGAGCTTAAAAAGGCAATGTGAGGCGGGCTGAAGGCAGACAGCCAATGGGAGCCCCCTACAGGTGATAGACACTGAATTGCAGCAATCACGGGCACCGTGATATGTACATTACATACTTACAAGCAATTCTAATCAGCGCGCCCCCCTCCCTTACTACAGACCACTTCTTGTACCCTGTAAAGGTAACCCACCCTCGTTGTTGTCCACGGTCTCCGGCAGTCTTATCTTGTCCATCCAGCTGTCTGTCCTTGAAAGGCTATAGCAAAAGGCTCTATTGTGTATTGTGTAGAAAAAGCTTACCAAACTGACCTTGCAAACTAACTCTATTTTTTCTACTAATTTAAAACTTATATTTTTCTGGTGGAGCAAAAGCATTCATGCATATGTCCTGCTTTTAAAGGTACAGTACACTTATTAGGAAAAGATTATAGGATATAGCTTTTTTCCCCAACAAAGAGAAAGAAAGATAAGTACCTATAGAGAAGGGTCGACAAATAAAGAAAAAGAAAACAAGAGAGAGAAGGGGGATAGAGAAGAAAAGAAAAGAAGAAACATGAGCCCACATGGGTCCGGGCAGTCCTGTTTAACAGTTAAACAGCTGTAAAATGGTATGCTGTACCTGCATTTAGGCATTAAGCGAGGACTGAAAAATATTCCAGTCATGAAATAATGTAGATAGTTCGTCAGGATCTTTACCTTGCTTCATCCAGGTCATACGCATATACAAAATTTGGTCAGAGACTTTAGAAGCCCAACTGAGTATTGAAGGGGGAGTGGAGGATTTCCAATTTAGGGGGATCATAGCCTTAGCAGCATTCAAAAAGGAGAATAAAAATAATTTCTTGGACGGGGAGGTTCGCGGCATGTCCCTAAATAAGAGAATCAACCAAGGATTTCTGGATAAGTTACTTCCTGATATACTGGACATTGAATGAAGGTACGTGGTCCAAAAATGGGTGAGTAAGGGGCATGACCACCAGATATGCAGAAATGTACCAACATTTGATTTACAGCGCCAACATTGCGATGTAACAGTATTGTTCATAGCATGAAGGCGGTGAGGTGTCAGGTACCACCAGAAAATACATTTTTGATTCATCTCTACGATTTGCGCAGATACTGAGGAATTACTGGTATTCCTCCAAATACCTTGCCAATCGGAAAAAGGGATAGAGCAACCAAATTATTTTTCCCAGGCAGTTGCATAGCTTGGTTTTAGATTTGTAGCTGAGTTCAGAAGTATTTTATATAGCTTACCCAGAAATCCCGAACTGCCTTGAGGTTTGAAGAGTGTGAGGAGTTCCAAAGGAGAATGTTAGATTGTTGGAGAGGGTAAATATTTAGGCTTTGAATAAAGTGTTTCAAGAGAAGGTACCTCCAAATTTCCTTAGGGGGAAGATTGAAAGTGACCTGAAGTGACCCAGTGCTAAGTAGTCCTTCACAATCACAGATATCTGATACTAAAAGATCCGGTTCACTACTCCAACCAGGAAATTGCATTGCTGGTAGTGTGTGAGATGTTGTAAAGTAGGTAAAAACCGGAGAGACAGAAGACAGCAATGAAAGTAGTCTATCAGAATGATTCAGTTTCCTTCAAGTGAGTAAAATATGTTTAATCATAGGATTGAAGTAGGACAAAAAAGGGGTGCCATGAGTAGGCAACAAAGCTAGGTGTAAAGGATCTAGTGGTGGATGAGAATGATGTTCCAATCCAACCCATTATTTATCTGAGTAATGATGTCTCCAATCCAAAATCGAGGTGAACAAAGCTGCATGATAATATTGTCTTAGATTTGGGAGACCTATCCCACCCTCCAGTTTATATCTATAAAGAGTTTATTTCTTCACACTGGTTTGAATGTCATGCCAGAGGAATAAAGTGAAAATGCGAGATGCTCTAGAAATGAAATCCGCTGGAAGAGGTATGGGGAGGGTTTGAAATAAATATAGGAATCGAGGGAGCATGTTAATTTTGATAGTATTAAGTCTACCTAGCCAAGTTAAAAAGAGCGGCTTCCATCGGATAGTATCCTTTTGAATCTTCTTAAAAAGAGGAAGGTAATTCAATGGGTAGCAATCGGTCAGGCGAGCTGGAAGAATGATACCTAAGTAAGAAATAGATTTGGAGGACCATTTGAAAGGATACTTAGAAGATAGCGTTAAACGCTCTGAGTCAGGGACGTGAAGGAAGAGAGCTTCAGATTTGGAGGGATTAACTTTAAAATTAGCCAACATCGAATATAATTCTAATTCTCCCATAAATTCTGGAATGGCATTCATCGGGTCTTGAGTGGAAAGCAGTATATCATCCGCAAACATAGACAATTTGCAGGTGATCAATGATAAAAGTATTCCTGAGATCCTGGGGTTGTGTCTAACATGTTGGGCAAAAGCTTCTATCATGAGAACAAACAGAAGGGGGGATAAGGGACATCCTTGACGAGTGCCATTAAAAATACAGAAGGGATCTGAGAGGTGTCCATTTACTTTAATTCTAGCAGTAGGATTAGTATATAGAGTTCGTACTAGCTGCAAGAAGTTTGGTCCAAATCCAAAAGCCTGTAAAGTGGACAACATAAATTGCCAATCAATCCGATCAAATGCTTTTTCAGCATCAATTGTTAAGAGCACCGAGGGTATTGATTTCGAGTACACATGATACAAGATGTTTAGAAGTTTACGGACATTGTCACAAGTTTCTCTTCCCTGTACGAATCTGGCCTGATCAAGGTGAATTAAGGAAGGAAGAATCTGTTTCAGTCTATTTGCCAGTACTTTAGCGTATATTTTTAAATCAAGATTTAAAAGAGAGATGGGCCTATAACTGGAGCATTGAAGAGGGTCTTTGCCAGGTTTTGGTAAGATGACGATGTTCGCAGCGGCTACAGAAGGGTACCTTGAAATATCCGTCAGGAGAGAAGTGAAGGAACGTGTTAACATCGGGACCAATATTTTAAGTAAGTGGTATAGTATGCTTGAGAGAAACCATCGGGGCCTGGACTTTTACTGGACGGTAAAGACTGAATTACGTTGGCTACCTCGGCTTCCGTTATCGGTAATTCCAAAGAGGAAAATGAGTTATCATCCAGTTTAGGCAAATGGGCATCAAGGAGATAGGATTGAATCTTCTGTAATCTGTCAGGAGGTTGTACATCCTCAGAGTTAATGTTAAATAGGGAATGATAGAAGGAGCGAAATATGTCAGCTATGTCTCGATCTCGATAAGTGTGATGTAAGGATCCAGTCGATGATCTTATCGAAGGAATATACACACTAGGTGATTGAAGCTTTTACTGAGACAGCAAAAGTTTACCAGTTTTATTACCATGCTTGAAGTATTTTTGTTTCAGATGAAAAAATGAGCGTTCTATTTTTAGGTTAAGTAATGAGACCAATTTAGAACATAATTCAGTTAAGCGAGGTAGTAAATTAGCTGCTAAGGAAGCTTTATGTTGGGCCTCAAGAATCTGAGTTTCAATATGTCATTGGCAAGGAGTTTCCTCTTTCTGGCCGCCATTTTTATCAATCCCCCCCCCCCGAGCCACACATTTATGTGCTTCCCAAACAGCGACTGGAGAGATGTCATCTGAGGTATTTTCAGTAATGTAATGCTCAAGAACAGTTGAAATATGTGAACAAATATCAGTTTGTTGTAGAAGAAGTTCATCTAGTTTCCATGATCTAGAAGAGGAATGTGAGAAATATCGATATAGAGTAATAGATACAGGAGTGTGGTCCGACCATAGAA
Organism: Rhinophrynus dorsalis; assembly: GCA_037306005.1. Taxonomy (NCBI): domain Eukaryota; kingdom Metazoa; phylum Chordata; class Amphibia; order Anura; family Rhinophrynidae; genus Rhinophrynus; species Rhinophrynus dorsalis. Next base: position 174,775,777 of record CM074724.1, on the reverse strand, counting down.
TATTACCAATGGCAGCTGATTTAAGCAGCTGGAGAGAGTTGTGTTGGATAAATAAGTAGTCTATTCTAGAATACAACTTGTGCGGAAGAGAATAAAAGGAGAAATCCTTAGCGGAGGGATGAAAAAAACGCCAGGTGTCTATCAAGCGATGTGAATGAAGGGAGCACGCAAAGTGCCGTATGTAAGATTGAGAGTATGAAGATTTACCTGAAGAACAATCTAATGTGGGAGAGAGGGGGAGGTTAAAGATCTAAAGTATTTGCTATAAATGGAGCCTGACCGACATTTGGAACATAAATGGTGGCAAAGGTATAACTCTATCTCTATCGTGCCCTTCACAAAAATGTATCGACCATCTTTATCATTGTTGGAGGAATGAAAGAGAAATGGTAATTTCTTATGAAAGAGAATTGCCACACCTCCCCGTTTACTAGAAGATGAGTTAAGGTAAGCTTTAGAATAAGAGTGATTTATAAGGTGAGGTTCTGAGTGTTTTTTAAAGTGAGTTTCCTGTAACATCACTACTTGGCCTCCTAATTTATTCTCTGAGTACCATTGACCCTTTTCGAGGAGTATTCAGACCTTTGATATTATAGGAAATTATGCGTAAAGTTGTGTCTGCCATCACCTGTCATAGAAGAAGAGTTGACTGGATACAGGTAGAAAAAAACAGTACATCATGGAAGAGTCCAGACCCATGTGAGCTCAGAAAACGTAGATAGAAGACAGGGGAGAGAGGTGTCAAACACCAAGAAGAAGGCATATAGATGGTAATCCTAGATAGAGACAGAAAAATCATCAGAACTCTTTCCAGAGGGTATAGAAGGTCACAACCCACCCTCTGGATATGAATATACAATAGAGTACAGGGTAGGTCCAAAAAAAGCATAAAATGGAGATGAATGGTTGGAGTATGAGAAGAGATATAGGAGAAAATGGGACGGCTCGTCCCTGGAGGAATAGCTAATAGAAACATTACATTTACTATGTACGTAAATATTTTCCTATTGGTGAGAAGAACAAGCAAAGTGGTACACTTCTATAAAATAACTATCAGTACTAGAACAAAGCTAATTAATACCATGAAGGACATAGATTCCACCATTTATCTTAGACCCTCAGCAAAGGGAGGCTCAATAGATCTTAGGTAATCAAAAGGGAACCAGAATGTCATTACCCCAAACCCATTTCAGACCCAGGAAAAAAAGCACCAGTGACTACCCTATCATGGCAGAGCTCCTAAAGGGTCATGGCAAATCCCAGATCAGCTGAGACAGAATGTGGAGGTAATTTGCATAGGTGAATGTCAGCTCTGGGGGAGGTATAAGTGATGGCCATGTCTACGCAAGATAATGTAACCCTGGCAGTGTGTAGCCAAGCTAAAGACACCAGACTCAGAGAGAGTCAGGGAGCTGAGTGAACGTGGTACAGAAAACTTTCTAAGGAATAGCAGGGTAGCATGACGGTAGGTGTAGTGATTAAGTTGATGTCTGACACTTGCAAACCGTGAAGTATGCATAGATAGCAATAGGAACATAAGTAAATGCTAGAAATGGATCCAGGTAATTGAAGTAGTCATGAGTGCCAATGGATCCCAGAACAGAGGAACAGTTCCAAAGAAAATAGTAGATATCTCTGGTGGAGAGATCGCTGGATACCCCCTCCCCACCCAAAGTGAAGCAGAGTAATTGTCAAGGTCACCAGATGTGGAAGTACCTAATACCAAACTGCTATTATGAAACTAGGTGTACAGCATTACTATACCAAGTATGTAAGAAGACTATGCAGAAGGTATTGAATGATAATCAAGTGTAGAATTGCTATGAGTAGTGGGGGAGACCCAATGATCCCATTACACTGTCATAAGCAACCCATACAATCATTAAATTAACAACATTTTCAATTATACTAAACATAATGAACAAACCGCATAAAATACGGTAGGTTACAACAATAAGAGAGTATGTTACAAGGTGTAAGGAGCGTCACAACTTGAGTATCAGCGTCCATATTACCTAGCCAGTAACATTCTGGAGGAAAAATAGCAGAAAGTGGGTCCCGGTTCCAGTCGAATCCAACAGCTATTCATCCCGCTGACTGCCGTGCTTGTTTCACCGTCATTTGCTTCAAGTGAGGAGAGTCAGGAGCTCGTCGGTGTTTGGAAACCAGAGTCCAGGAGGCAGATGTTTCCATCATGGCACCCCACTCCAACATAGGCTTCGATAGAACAGGTGCCAAAGAGTCCTCAGGTAAGGGTACTTGAAGTGCTGCCATAAAAGCCTTGATATCGCCATGAAAACAGAGGATGTGGGTTTTATTCTCTTGCGTAGCAATTAATATCAATGGGTAGCCCCATTAATACCTTATATTGTGAGCTCGAAGAGCAGATGTTACAGGTATAAAATCATGCTGCCATTTCAGAGTAGTAGGAGAGAGGTCTTGGAAAATGACGATGTTGGTGTGGCCTTAAAAGTGGATGGGTGCCAAGTTTCTGGCGTTAGATGCAGTTAAGTCTTTTTCTGTATAATAATGGAAACAGATGATCACATCTCAGGGCTGATCATGTAGAGCTCCTCTAGGCTTCAGGGCTCTATGAGCTCTGTCTAAGGCATACATGTTACAGTCATCTGCCTGATTGATAAAGCGGAGCAGCCGCTGTAAGAACGACGGGAGATCTTCAGGCCCAACAGATTCAGGTACACCCCCCTAAGATTGCTTCTTCTGTTACGATGTTCGATATCATCCAGGCGGAGAATCGTGTTGGTGTGTGCCTTTTGTAGAAATTGAAGCTGAGCCTGAATCAGTGTGCGGAATGTCGACTATCGATCTTTCTCTTCCTCCAGAGCCTCCACTCTGTCACCCAAGTGCGCCACATCTTTCTTCACTGTCCACAGCTCATCACGGAGAAATTGTAAGGTTGTGCAAAAGGTTTTTAATTTCACCCCTAGTAGAGGGGGTGGTTGATTCACCCCAAGTAGATTCCTCATCCGAATCACTATGATCTTCCACCAGTGAGGTATCAATCCGGTCATCTGTGGGATCAGTTGAGGCGGCGCCGGCCATCTTGGGAGGTTGAGAGCAGGATTGTTTATCCAAGTTTTGTCGGAAAAATGCGGCATTCCTTTTTCTTTTTTTGGGTTAGTGCGGTTCGGCATAGTGAGATGTAAGCAGCATCCAAAGTGCACTAGGAAAAGCGAGTAGAAAATGCTAAAATATAACGTCCCTCACAGGGCTAGAGCTCACGCGTTAGACATCTGGCAGCATAAACGGTCAGGCCACGCCCCCCCATTATTATTTTTTATTCATTTTTTTATTATTTTTTGTTTATTGTTTGATACAACTATGCAATTTTGTCAAGATAGAATAGACAGACGCAATCATCTGCTCAGTGATCTTTTTAAATCAGATAATATTCAATCATCAAAAATGACTTGTCCTGCACCCAATAATATAAAGAATTCATTTGTTGACTTGGAAAGGGTTCTCAAAGATAAGCTCTTCAACTGGTGGGATTCAGTCATATTAAGCAAATATGTGGAAGATAAGCACATCCCCCAGGGTTTGAGAGTTCATAAAAGACCCTCTTTTCAAGAAGATGATGACCTCAAGAGGTATGGGATATTAGATACCTGTTCTTTCTCCCTGACGAGGTTGATCATCAAATATCGAGAGAGTCAATTGGAATTAAATACGAAAAAAAAAATGAGGAAACTCTTAGATTGCTTTGTGAGTTTACACATTGCAAAGAATTTGATGAATATGACAAAAAAGTAAATCTGAATGTCAAACAATTTGAAAAAGAGATAACAGAAAATTTAAGAAGGTATCGAGAGATACCTCTTGAAAGGGAATGTTAAGCAATGGAGTCGATTTAATAACAACAATAATGGCCCTAAAAGCAATTAAAATTTTAGACCTAATGAAGTTAAGAACAATTACAATCGTTCTATGAAAGATGGCTTGCAACCTTATAGGCTAGACAATAGGAATACCAATAATAATAATCAGTCTAGAGGGTGAGACAGCTATTGATGTTAGACCTAAAATGAAGACAGTTCAGGTTAAGTTGAACCACCCTAAATGTCAGGAATCGGATGAAAGTATTTTGTTATTGTCTTCAGAACAGATTGAGATATATCCTAGTACATCTGATAGCATTAATATTGCTAAACCAAGCCGAAAAGGAGGAGAGAGGGGGTCTCCGCCTGGTATAACCTCAATATCTGGTGAGGTTGATTTTTTGGGGATATGTACTACACAGGGTGCCTGACCATCAACCACGCGAGATTGGACTTTTTGGGAACATCCCAATCCCTTTTGTTCATTTTAGGGAGGAACCAAGTGGTTACTACCCATAGTCAGATCCGGATCACAAGCAAGGCGTACAAGGCTCCTTCCTAGGCCATGGACAAATGAGGAGACCCGGAAAACTCAACCTGATCCTGGACTCTGCTCAGTGCTCCCCGAATCCCCCTAACTATATTTATTCATACCACTGACTTAAATTGTAATGAGCGGCACTAAACTTGGAAACATTGTAGCCTTTTTCACTCACCACTTGGAGCTGAAGACACGGTGCAATCGTAGATGGATGAGCCGACACATATGTTTGACAAATACACAAAAGATATCCGCTGCACTCAATGTTTCATCATAAAATCACCTTCTTTATTAGAACATGGAACACAAGACACCAGGGGTTAAAGTCTCACACGTTTCGCACCTACGTGCTTAATCATGGACCTTTTGTGTTCCATGTTCTAATAAAGAAAGTGATTTTATGATGAAACATTGAGTGCAGCGGATATCTTTTGTTCACTGCCACTGACTCTCATGCCCGGCCTCCCAGTCAAATAAGGCTAGTCGGGGCCCAGAGAAAATATAATCACTGCTCACTCTCAGTGCCGAATCTTTTCGCCATCTTTTCAATGCCGTCCTCTAATTGGCCTTGTATTCTTGCTCCACCCGGGGTTTGCCTTTATATACCCTGTCATGTCTATACCAAGGCGCCCTTTTGTGGTGTACCTGTTCCTGACGTTTGTTACTAAGTTGCTGTTATCGTGTATGACCTGGCCTGCCTGACGACATTCCTGCGCTTCCTGTGTTGCTGTTCCATTGCTGATTGATCTGGCTGAGAACCCGCTCCATTACCGACTGATCTGGCTGAGGACCCACTCCGTTACCGACTGATCTGGCTGAGAACCCGCTCCGTTGCTGATTGATCTGGCTGAGAACGAGTAGCAGTAGCCTTTGGGCTTAAAAGCCAACGGTTGCATTACATCACACTCGTTGTGTGAGGGGACACTTGTGGCCTTCCTGTTATCTGCCCTCGATCCACCCCTAGGGTTCTAGGGTTTGCCAATTGTAAGTGGTTGCCTCGGTCGTCCTGGGACCTCTGTCACTTGGTCAGTATTGCCTTGTTGCCTACTGGGTTCAGTGCCACCCAGGCGTCTGGGTTTTGTGCCAGTTACCACCTCCAGGACTACTTGTCATCTATAGTCCTGCTGTCAGCCCTGGGTCGAGTAGCCTGTTTAACCCTAGTCCACTAGGGTGAGGTTGCCTGTCCTTATGTGCCTCCAGTTCTCAGAGTCCCAGCACAGTACTATTTGATACCAGTCGCTGCCTCATCGACTCGCTATATATCTGGGTCCTGATTTCCATTGCTATATATTTATTGTTTCGTATTGTGGGCCTGTGGCCTAATTCCTTGTATGGACTTTATCCTAATAAAGTCATTTTAACCTTGCCGGTCTGGTCTGAGTGTTCATCAAAAACCATGACAGTACGAAAGGGCCAATGACCTCAGACAATTCTGTCGAAGGTAGCTCGGTAAATATCCATTGGAGAATGGATATGTATGAACAACGTCTTGATCAGCTGTCAGTAGCGGTGCAAACTATTCTGGAGTGGACCGCACACTTGGACAGACCTGCTCAATCCTCGGTGGCCACCCCAGTTCAGGCACCGACAGTTCAAACCTCCAATGTCAATCTGCAGTGTAAAGGGCTATCTGCTACTGCACCATTACCGCTAAGATACAATGGAGAACCTACTCTATGCAGGGGTTTCCTCAATCAGCTAGAATTTTTTCTTGAACTATCTCCTCAAGCTTTTCCTACGGAGAGAAGCAAGATTGGTTTTATGATCTCGCTGTTGACTGGCAGGGCCTTAGCCTGGGCAAACCTGATTTGGGAAACGGCTAAGCCCATTACTACCAATTTTTGTGATTTTGTGAGGGCCTTTTGTAGTGTGTTTGAAATCCCTGGGCGCAATATCTTGGCTGCTAAACAACAGGGCAATCGTACAGTTGCGGATTACTCGATTGAATTTCGCACCTTGGCAGCCGAGTTGGGATGGAATGATGAGGCCCTTGTAGCTGCATTCGCACAAGGTCTTAGTGACTGTATCAAAGATGAAATAGCGGCCCTGGAATTACCTGACACCCTGGACAAATTTATCGAATTTGTAAATTTGATCGATACTCGGATTAGGGAACGAACACAAAATAGGGACCGCAAACCTAGGTCTCCTACAGGGCAGTGGCACAAAAATATTCTCCCACCCTTGCCTCCCTCTCCTCCCACACCTCCTGGGCATGTCGAAACAGCTGAACCTATGCAGGTGGGCTTTACAAGACTAACAAGGGAGGAACGGTCCTTTTGCCGAAAGAATGGCCTGTGTCTCTACTGTGGGAAAGGAGGTAATTTGTTGCACAATTGTCCGACTCAGACGGGAAACGCACGCACCTAGGTTTCCTTAGGGGACAGGTCCTAGGTGGTGTTCAGCAGTCCCCAGAGGTTGTTCCTTCCAAACCTGTGGTTGATGTGATAATTTCCTGCCCCAGCCTCTCCATTACGGCATCTGCTCTGATAGATTCTGGAGCAGTGGGATATTTTATGGACCAGGAGTTTGTTGCATTACATAATATCCCGCTGGTTGTGCTGGACAACCCTATGCAAATTGAGGCCATTGATGAGCGACCTTTGGTGCCTCCCCAGGTCACCCACGAGACGTGTCCGCTCTCTGTGCAGACTGGAGCATTACATTTCGAGACCCTGTCATTTCAAATTATCCAGTCACCACATTATGAGGTCATTCTGGGGTTCCCATGGCTATGGACGCATAAATTGATTGGGGCTCCTGTGAGATTTTGGCCTGGTCTGGGCACTGTATCGATCATTGTATACGACAACCTACTATGATTTTGTGTACCTCTCCCTCCCTACTGCCTGAATACCAGTCTTTCAGCAATGTTTTCAGCAAGGGAGAGCCTAGCATGTTGCCATCGCACCGGGTGTATGACTGTGCCATTGATATTGCGCCTGGCGCTGTTCCTCCTAGGGGCAGAACTTATCCTCTCTCCTGTGAAGAGAATCAGGCGATGGAGGAATGTATCACTGAACTAAGGCCATGTATTGATTATAGAGGCCTCAATAAGCTAATGGTCAAAAGTGCCTACCCGATTCCACTCATCACAGAGTTGTTTGACCGTCTTAAGGGTGCGACCATTTTCACCAAATTGGATCTGAGAGCTGCATATAATCTCATTCGCATCAAAGAAGGTGATGAGTGGAAAACCACTTTCAATACTCGCAATGGGCCCTACGAATATCTGGTAATGCCATTCGGGTTGTGCAATGCCCCAGCGGTATTTCAAGAACTAATTAACAATATTCTCTGTGATTTGTCGCAGTCCTGTGTAGTAGTCTACCTAGACGATATTTTAATTTATTCTCCCGATTTGAATGCACATTGTATTCATGTACCTACAGTACTTCAGAGACTAAGGGCTCGATTCAAATGTTGGCGTCGACAGAAAAAACTGGAGACGCTGGTTTTAACGTCAACTTAGCAATGCAAATGTTCCACTAGTAACAAGCAATGCCAGTTCTGAAACACACGTCGCCCGTCGCCAGAACAGCAAGATCTCACCCATAGAGGATAATGTACAAGCAACGCCAAAAGCTATTCAAATGTTGGAGTTAGGACTAACGCGCGTTAAATTGCAACATTTCACTCCAGAAATCTAACCCCTATTTTTTTTGGAGAACAACACACAACTCAGACTAGAAAACCACTGTCGCTGAAAATAAAAGAGAGAAGCAGGTCATTCAAGGACAGAATCCAAGCATACAGAAGTCAATATTAACCCCTGCAGTGCCTAGCAAATACAACAACAAGGCCCACAACAGTGCTTTACAACCCCTCCACCCAAGACACACCTAACATGCAATCTGGATATTCCAGGGCATCCCCTGAGGGCACAAGGGAATACCCAAATAAAAATAACATATGCCCAACATCAGGTCCCACTGTGTCAATGACAATGTGGAGAAATGGTGCCTCAAATGTCACATATGCACATCTCCCTAAAAATGTGTAAAATCAATATCATCAAACACCAATATAGAACATAACAACATGGGAAAAGTGACGCACCCTGAGCTGGTACACATGGCGCACCAACATCACATGACACCCTGCTTGTGAACCACTGGCCTACACCATACAAACAAGTCACAGACAAACAATAACAATCTATCAACTCCACAGGGACAAGGGGAACACAAAGCAGCACAACATAAGCCATCCCAAAACACCTTGGACCAACAGGGGTTAACACACAACACCACATGCACACCTGTGACTCCAACAACAAATCAACTCACCAATGTAACCTTAGCAGTACATGGAGACAAAACACACACCTGACAGCTACATACCAATTACAAATAATCACACCACTAACCACAGACACACCAGAAAACAATTACCTGGATAACACACACACACCTTATCATTAGTCCATTATAACCACATGACTGCTCATTGACAACACCCTACTGCTGTTTAAAAGTTACAGCCCACCCTTCTCAGATGAGAGAGAGAGAGAGAGAGAGCTCCCCATCCCCCTCCAAGCACCCCTGTGCAACAGACGTCACAGCAGCTGCAACAACAGGATGCCCCCCAGCTGCCACAGGGACCTGTGGAGCAGCAGAGGGCTGGCAGACAAATGGCCAGGCCCAGGATATATCGTACCAGGGTCACACTGCTGGGAATGACTGAGGAAGAAGTCAGGGACAGATACAGACTGACATCCGAGAGCCTGCTAAACCTGTATGAGGTGATTAAAGATGACATAGACCCTGTTTACAGTGCAAACCCTGCCTTGACAGGATTGCAGAAACTTATGTTTTCCATCCACTTCATGGTAAGTGGATCATTTCAATCCACAGAGGGATATGTGTCTGGCATGTCCCAGTCCACCTGCTCCAGGGCACTGACACAGGTGTTGACAGCACTGAAGAGGAAGGCAAGTGCCTACGTCCACTTCCCCACAACAAACATGGAGTGGGCACGGGTTAAGCAGGCCTTCTACGCCAGGGGAGTAATGCCCAGGGTCATGGGTGCCATTGATTGCACACACGTCCGATTAAGAGCCCCTGCACATCATCCACATCTCTATGTCAACAGGAAGAGTTACCACTCAATCAATGTACAGATGGTGTGTGATGCTGGGATGAGGATTACCAATGTGTGTGCAAAATTCTCTGGGAGTTGTCACGACTCACATATCCTCACCAACTCCTCTGTATACAGGGATTTTGAGAACGGTACACATACAGGAGGATGGCTGTTGAGTGAGTCAACAGAACACACACACCCCCACATCCACAGGTGCATGCACATGACGCATGTATACACACACTTCAGTATGTGCATGACACAAAAGGGGGGGAGCCACCAAGTGGTGATGAAGAGGTGATGAAGAGCAGATGACTTCACCATGTCATCACGTCTGCACCTTCCATGTAATGACATGTTGGTCATGTGCCCACGTCCCTTCAACTGTCGACATCTCTGTGCATAGGCTCCATAGAATAACATGGAAATTGGAGAAGTGATGGACCAGAGAAGTCATCTCCATCACTTCACCTCTACATCACTGCCTTGTGACTCCCCCCCCCCATGAATACATCATCCATGTAACATGTGATTAACATGACACCATGTTACTACTCATCTACAAATGATGCTGGCTATGGGTGCAAGTCTTGGCTGCTCACACCAATCGCCAATCCACAGACACCTGCTGAGGAGCGCTACAATGAGGCACATGTCCGGACCAGGAATGTCATTGAGCGCACATTTGGCCAGCTCAAATCCAGGTTCCGTTGCCTGGATCAGTCTGGGGGCGCTCTGCAGTATACACCTGCTAATGTATGTGACATCATCCAGGCATGTGCCTTGTTGCACAACATAGCTGTGGACACACGTCTCGTGGAGGATGTGCAGCCACACCAGCCTGTGGAGGTCCCTGTTCCCATTGATGGAGGGGAGGATCTGTTGACAGGGACACAGATGTGAAACAGGCTCATCAGGAACTACTTCACCTGTGAGTACCATGCATGTGTGATTGTGGATGTGCTTGTGGAATGCATGCGAACACGCAAACCAACAATAATTATCTGTTCCACTCCACAGGATGACCCAACAACATAGTCCTACCATGTCCAGGACATCATCCTTCATCCTGGGATCAAAGGTAAACCATATGGTTCATGTACATCACATACTGAGTTGTACTGATGTGAAACTACATCTACCAAGTTGAACAAAGCCATGACACATGTGGAACCCTGTGAGTCACAGAGGAATACCCAATGCAATGACATGCAATGGATGCCACATAGCAATACCATCTTTTAACCCCTTGAGTGCCATAGGTGCACACAAAAAATTACAAGGCAATCAGTTGTGTACCCCTATGTCACTCGATTGGTTCAGGGGATAATGGATCAGACTTAGCTAGAATGTGAGCAATGCCCAATGGAGCTGAATGGGGATGGTGGTTGTGTGTGGTGTTGGCTAAGGTATGGCAGTAATGATCCGTTAGTCAGGTTGCAAGGCCTGCCATGCTGACTTGTTTATGTGTGTGTATATAGCACAATGAATATTCCACTCCATTGTTTGACAATGTGTTGTCCATGCATTATGACCATATGAGGTGTTCATCAAGGGGATGGCAAGCAGACATATGTATGTATGTGACACGGACCCTGAGCACACACACCTCATCAGTATGTAGATCGAGATCCATGAAATAGTTCACCTGTTCCAGGGGGCTTGGTTTACGATGTGATGTGTTCGTCCACTCACATATACATATGTCTGCTAGCCAACCCCTTGATACAAAAAAAATAAGGTCATGATGGCTACACAACACCTTCACAACCAATGGATTGTCACATAACAAAGCTGTCACTGTGGAGTGCCAGTAAGGTCTCAAAAGCATTATTGATCAATGTGTTGTGTACCTCAAGGGCATGATGCTGGTAAAGCAATAGCATGACTGTTGTGTTTATAGTACATCTACAAATCTCGTTTTCACTCTCTGCAGGCATCTATGTCATGATTCCTCATGGTCCAGCAGTTTGTTCCAGTGACATGTTGACTCGACGTCCATGAGGATCATCTGTTTGTGTTGATGTCAATAAAACGTGATCGTTTATAACGATCTGTCTTGTGTCATTGATTAACTTTCCCTCATCAGGGTTTCAAACAGATAGATAGTAATACTTGTAATGTTTGAAAATCCATGTAGTAGGGTTTATCACCCTGAGTAAAACAAGTGAACTTCCACTGCTGACAGGTGTTTTATTCCAAAGTTGTTACAGCTCTAAGTTTACATTCATAGTTCCAATATCACAGTGGCCTGAAAGTGTTATATGGCGCTGTTGCTACACCATCTTATGGACAGCTCCGGTCCCTGCACCATGAATCCCCATAGGATGAAGTAGTAACAGCGCCATTTGACACCTTCAGGCCACTGTAATATTTGATCCATGACTTCAAGCTTTGAGCTCGGATAACCTTGTAATGAGACACCTTTCAGCAGTGGGAGTTCCCTTGTTCCAATCAGGGGGGTGAACCCAACTACATATGTCTTGACACATCCCAAGTATTACTATCCCCTTAATTGTGATCATGTTGTTGATGTGTTGATGTATGTAAGGTGTTCATCTTGTTCAAGTTCAAGTCACATCATGGAACAACACCCTGATGTTGTTTGACTTTCAAATGTCTGTGATTTGAACTTGGACAAACATGTGTATGTGATGTGTGTGTTCACCCCTGCTGTAAAAGCTTGTGACTCCATTCATCGTGCATGAGTTGTGTTCACTGCATTGCTTGCCAATGCATTGGAGACAACTCATTCCCTGACACTCATGTTAGATGTGCATGAGTTGTATTCACTGCATTGCTTGCCAATGCATTGGAGACAACTCTGCCAAACAAACCACATATTGGATAAGAAACATGCACGGACACAGATGTTATGAAAAAGTGCAAACATTTATTGAACAGACCTGAAGAAGGTTGGCCTTACTTCTTTTTTTGGGAGGGTCGGGGGGGGGGCTGCAGAGGTGGATTCCCTCTGACTGCGGCGGGTTACCCGTGGGTGTCTGGTGGATGGTGGTGGTGGTGGATCACTGCTGGCTGGAGATGTGTTAATGGACCCCTGTTGTGATAGCTGGCCCATGTTGTGGCGCTGGTTTTCCCGCCTGTTTGTTTCACGCATCTCCACCAGCATGTGTCCCAGCACCTCCATCATGCCGGTATTAAATTGCGCCTGCTGGGTGTTGGCAACTACCTGTTGTGCCTCCATGGCCCGGAGGCACCCCATGATCCTCCCTATATTCAGCTCGATCCTACGCAGGGATCGGGCACACCTCTATAATACTGTGACCTGCTCCCCCTGGACAGCCACACATGCGTCAAGGGCTGCTGTGGGCGCAGGTGACACGGGCGTGGTGGGCATGGAGGCTGGCGGAGGTGGTGGTGGGAGCGGACGACCATGGGGTGCCTCAGGAGAGACTGCAACATGGAGGCTGTGGGGGGATGTGTAGAACCGATCCCTGGACCCCTCACTACCCTCTGTTACTGCAGCCTCAGGATGGGGCACATCTGTTGGTGTGGTTGGGGGTGATGGCGTTGTTGTTGGTGGTGGGGTGAAGTCTGTGCGCCCCTGTGGCTGCTGTGGCTCCCCGATCAGCCCGATGTGTTGGTAGTCCAGGGGCCACATCATGGATGCCTCCTGGCTTCCGGATCTCCTCGGGGGGGGCTGAGGCCTAGCCCACATGCTGGACTCTGCATGTACTGGCATCTGGACAGCCTGTGGCATTCTGTGCCTCGCCATAGGCTGCAGTGGTGGAGACACATGGACGCCAGGATCATGTTGGGGCCACTGCTGCTGCTGGGGGCCTTGCTGGGGCCACTGCTGCTGCTGGGGGCCTTGCTGGGGCCACTGCTGTGGGCCTTGCTGGGGACACTGCTGCTGCTGGGGGCCTTGCTGGGGCCACTGTTGCTGCTGGGGGCCTTGCTGGGGCCACTGCTGCCGCTGAGGGCCTTGCTGGGGCCACTGCTGCTGCTGGGGGCCTTGCTGGGGCCACTGCTGCTGCTGGGGGCCTTGCTGGGGCCTCTGCTGCTGTGGTTGCTGCTGTGGTGGTGGTGGCAGCGCTCTTGAGGTGGTGGCCTCAACATGAACACACCAAGCACAACAACCAACATGATCTGTGGAACCCAACAACCCAATCAGCTGGAGGACACACAAACACAACCCAGGACAGACATAATCATAACACACAGCAAACATATGCATAGTCATGCTGTACTATTAGGGGTTACTCCTTTGTTTTCCTGTGTCATGATGTGGAGCCTAAGCACTGGTGTATCACATGTTGTTTAGATCTCAGTGCATTGGCTCCCAAGGATAACACAGGGATTGCAGGTGTGATGACACTGTTGTTGTCATGTACACATTGCCACCTCTTTCTGACACCCTAGTGAATGCCCCCCCATCAGGATTGAGCCTTGTGAATCACATATGTCCTGCAGAGTGGTGATGGTGGGGAATGCCCCCTGGCCAGCCACACCCTATAGTCTACATATGATGCAGAATGCTGAAACTTCCACTTGTACTAACTACCTACATGTACAACGCCTAGCCCTGACATGCAGTAACAATACAATAGGAAACACACCAATTCCCCTCCTTGCTATTCTCTGATAACCCTTTGGGTGCCAGGGGACTAGCCAGTGTTTTGTCAAACAATGCATTACTCATCCCTGTGGCACTCCAGGGGTTGTGTGCTGACCTCTTTGTCACTCTGTGTATGACATTGTGATACACATAACAGTTAGATCTGTGACTGACACATGACAGTGTACATTGGATTTGTGCTGTGCATGATGTTGTTTTGGACAGCATGAAGAGGGTTCAAGAGGGACTTGAGTATTACCATTCTGGCTGGGTTAGTCAAGTATTCGGTCCTTGTTTGACATCCCTCCAAGCTGTGTGGCTGAATTGTGGTGTGGAATGGTGTCCATGTGTTCAGGTGTCACTGTGTTGGCCTCTGTCTGTTAGGTGTCAGTTTTGTGTGATGTGTGTGGGCCTTGATGCACGTACCAGTGGACTGGAGGCTCCTTTCATCCCCAGTGTCACTCCATCCAGGAACACCATGCACCATGATGGCGGAGATTGTCCTGCATACAGCCTCCTCCCACTGGGTATATTCCACACGCAGGGGCGGACCACCTCCTGTACCAGCAGCATGCAAGACCTGCTCACCCATCTTCCTCTTCACCTTCACAATGGGAGACAGAAATGGGAAAAGGGTTGAACTAGATGTACACAAGTCTATTCTTAACATGGATTACTGTGTTACTATGTTACTATCTTACCTTGGCCTTGCAGTCTGTCCACCTTTTTTTCACAGACTCCACTGACCGGCTGCGGCTGGATACGGCATTAACCTCCTTCCAGGCTGCCTTCCTCCTGGAGCTCAAACCAGCAACAGGCCCCTTGGAGAACAGGACCCTCTCCCTTGCGACAACAGCCTCACAGAGGACATGGTTCTCCTCGGTGAACCTGGGCTCTCTCGCCCTTTCCTCCTCCTCACCACCAACAGTTTGTTGAGAGCCCTGGCCGTGGCTCTCCAGCCCTGCCTGCACTGGCCCTGGCTGTGTGTGGTGCAGGGGGTCTACCCCTCGTCCCACTCTCTCTGCCCCTGCACTGGATGTGCCTGCTCTCAGGTGGCTGCCCCTCCGCCCCAGAGATCTCCTTCTCCCTCCCCTACCCTGACCAGGGATGCCCCGCTGCATCTCCTCCTCCTCCTCTCCTCCTACACTCCCCACCCCTCTCCCCTCTCCTCTCCTCTCCATTGCTGTCACCCACTCACACCCAGGCACTCACTCAGGCCCTCCCACACTCACTCACTCACTCACTCACTCACTCACTCTCTGTCACTCACTTGCACTCACAGACTCACACTGTCAAAAAAAAAATTAAAAGTGTGATGTGTTATCAAAATAAAAATGAGCTATGTGTGTGTATGTGTGTTTGTGTTTGGATGTGTGTGATGGATATGTGCAAAAGTGTTTTATGTGTATTATTATAGTGTCCCAATGCTCTCCAACGCCTATCTGTGTGCTGTGCTCCTCTCTACCTCTCACTCTCTAAAACTAACCTCCACTCCTTGGGTCCTGAGATCTAGCTCTGTGAACTCGATAACAGACAAAGGTGCGTAGGTGATTTTGGGTCTATTTATAGTTTATTCGACTCAACCTGATAATTTGGGGTGCTGTGATTGGCTGGAGCGCTTGGTAATGTTGGACGTTTCGCTTGTTTTTTGCTTTTGGAGACGTTTCTCACGTGTTTAGCGTCAACGATAAGGTCAAATATTTGGCGACTCCAGTTTTGTAGTCTTCGTGTGTTTTGTAGGCGGCCTGAATTAGAATCTGATGAGCAGCCAGTACCTATTATTCCCAAAGATCGCATCCTGGCTACCTTGCGGACTAGCATCACTTCTCCTCTGGGCCAGGAGATCTTGGCAACTCAAGCTGAATTTCCCCCGGAAAAGCCCATGGGCAAATGTTTTGTGGCTGAACCTTTTCAGACTAGACTTCTTGAGACCTACCACGCTTCGCGAGCAGCAGGTCATGTGGGCAGAGATCAATTAGTCTGGTCATTGTCTCGTATTTTCTGGTGGCCAACCCTGAGGGCTGATTGCGCTGATTTTACTGCCACTTGTGCTGTGTGTGCTCGTTCTAAATCACCTAGGCATCTGCCAGTGGGCCTCCTGCAGCCACGTTCCTAACGGCGATCGTCCATGGTCGCATGTATCACTTGCTTTTTTGGGTGAATTACCCGCCTCGAAGGGCTACACGTATATCCTGATGGTTGTAGACAGATTTTCGAAAATGGCCCATTTCGTGACCCTGCCTGGTCTGCCTTCTGCGAAAGATCTGGCGGTAGTATTCGCCCGAGAAGTATTCAGACTCCATGAAGTACCCCAGGTGCTGGCATCAGACGGGGCAGTCAGTTTATATCCAGATTTTGGAGGGCATTCTGCTGTCAAATGGGTATTCAACTGTCATATTCGTCTGCATACCACCCACAGCTGCTGAGCGCTCTAATCAAGGGCTCGAACAATTTATTCGTTGCTTTGTATCCAACCACCATGATGACTGGGCTGAGTTGTTAGTGTGGGCAGAGTTCGCTAGAAACTGTGCTATTAATAATTAATCCAGAAGCTCCCCCTTTCTTGTCAAATACGGGTACCAACCATCCTTGATTCCAGATGCATTTCAGGCACAGCAGATGCCAGCCCTTGATGAACACCTCAGACAACTTCGCTCCACGTGGCACAAGTGCAAACCTCGTTACGTGAATCCTTCCAACGTTATAGGCGTCATGCCAACAACAGGAGGTTGCCAGCTCCTGTTTTTCAGGTTGTGGACCGTGTGTGGCTTTCCTCCAGAAATTTGAACCTGCAAACTCCTTGTAACAAATTTGCCCAACGGTTTGTTGGCTCATTCAAAGTCCTCCGGCGGGTCAATCCTGCTTCCTATGCTTTGGAACTCCCCGCAAACATGTGTATTCACAATGTCTTTCATGTATCTATATCACTGTGCCCGTGATTCTTATGCGACATTCTGACTTCCGGGTTTGTGCTTTGCTGTCTTTTATTGGTGCTAGCTGGCTAGCCCCTCCCACGGCTAGCTTTTATATACGCCCTCCTGTCACTAGGCCGGTGCTCTTTTGTGGTGTTCCTGACCTTACGTTATTCAGTGCTCCTGTTCCGTGTTGATCGGGTTTCCACCTGATCTTGCTCCTGTTCTGCTCCTGTGTACCAATCCAGGCTTTGGCTAACAACCGCTCTTTGTGTACCGATCCAGGCTTTGGCTGACTTCCACTCTCCGTGTACTGATCCAGGCATTAACTGACTTACACTATCTTGTTGTCCTCACTATTATTGTCAGTTCTCTCTGATTTGTTGCCTCCGGTTGTGCTACTCTCAGCCTGTGATTATCTGTGGCTTTCGTTAAGCACACCCAGTCAGTTCTATCTGGTCACTAAGCGGTTACTGTTGCCTTCCCACTATACGCTCAGCCTGTGACTATCTGTGGCCTCTGTTAAGCACACCCAGTCAGTGCTATCCGGTCACTAGGTGGTTACCGTTGCCTTCCCACTATATGCTCAGCCTGTGACCCGGTAGAGCCTCCTCCGTTCATTGTTGCACCAGATATCAGGCTGCCTTACCCGGTATTCGGTAAGGCCGGTAGAGCCTCCTCAGTTCCTTGTTGCACCAGATATCAGGCTGCCTTACCCGGTATTCGGTAAGGCCGGTAGAGCCTCCTCAGTTCCTTGTTGCACCAGATATCAGGCTCCCTTACCCGGTATTCAGTAAGGCTGGTAGAGCCTCCTCTGTTCCTTGTTGCATTAGTAATTAGGCTGCCTTACCCGGTATTCGGTAAGGCCGGTAGAGCCTCACTATTGTATTGCTATTTTGTATGCCCTGTCCTGTGTCAAACTTTATTACTGCTGTTTGTAGAGTTTGGACCCATGAGGGGCCTTGTGCTCTTTATTTTGCCTAATAAAGCTTTTCTATTTTATCCTACCCAATTGTCTGAGTGTTCATTAAAACCGTGACAGTACGAAAGGGCCATGACCTCAGACAAGGCTGGTGAGGGTAGTTCCCAGAATCTCCTGTGGAGATTGGATGAGCAGGAACAACGGTTAGACCAACTGTCTATGGCTATTCAGACCATTCTTGAACGCACTGCTTGCCTCGAAAGACCTGTACAATCTTTGGTGGCCACTCCAGTTCCGGCACCATTGATACAGGCTAGTGTACCCAGCTCTTCCTCTAGAGGGCTCTCCACTACTGCTCCGCTGCCTTTGAGATATGATGGGGAGCCAACACTTTGCCGTGGGTTCTTGAACCAACTGGAGATTTTTCTTGATCTAGTGCCACAGGCGTTTCCCAGTGACAGAAGCAAGGTGGGACTTATGATCTCACTACTCACGGGCAAGGCCTTAGCCTGGGCAAATCCGATTTGGGATACTGGCAAACCAATTACTACAAATTTTGTTGAATTTGTAAGGGCCTTCCGCAGTGTGTTCGAGGTTCCAGGGCGTGTCACCTCTGCTGTCATGCACCTTATGAGAATCCAGCAGGGTACACGTACTGTTTCTGAGTTTGCCATTGAGTTTCGTACGATTTGCAGCAGAAGTAAGTTGTAACGATGAGGCGCTTGTTGCTGCTTTTTCTCAGGGCCTTGACGATAAAATTAAAGACAAAATTGCGGCCAAAGATCTACCGGTGGGTCTAGATGAATTCATTGAATACACGATTCCGATTGACTCTCGCATAACGGAGAGGATCCTGTACAAGGATCGCAGGGCAAGATCCACTGGCGAACCTGGCAACAGTGTTAATTTCCCACCCATGCCTCCCTTTCCTCCCATACCTCCGGGTTCTGCTAAAGGGAGCACGGAACCTATGCAAGTCAGTTTTACATGAT
Organism: Rhinophrynus dorsalis; assembly: GCA_037306005.1. Taxonomy (NCBI): domain Eukaryota; kingdom Metazoa; phylum Chordata; class Amphibia; order Anura; family Rhinophrynidae; genus Rhinophrynus; species Rhinophrynus dorsalis. The sequence goes on along the minus strand of CM074724.1, from coordinate 174,756,907 downwards.
TGTCCAAGCAAGAGCGCTCCTTCCGTCGCAAACAGGGGTTATGCCTGTACTGTGGCAAGGCAGGTCATTTGCTAAAAACCTGTCCCGTGCGACCGGGAAACAAGCGCACCTAGGGTCCTGTAGGGGACAGATCCTAGGTGGCATATACCAGTCCCCAGGAGGCATGTTAAGCGAACCTGTGATTGACATTGTGATCTCTTGGGCCTCAGAATCTGCTAAGATGCCGGCCCTAATTGATTCTGGTGCAGCCGGGTATTTCATGGACAAGAATTTTGCTATGATGCATAACATTCCGTTGGTAAGCAGAGACTCTCCACTTAACATTGAGGCCATTGATGGGAGGCCGCTGGTACCGCCTCAAGTCATGCAGGAGACATGTCCTTTATCTGTCAGCATTGGAGCCCTTCACAAAGAGATCATTCAATTCGAGATTATCCAGTCCCCCCATTTTGAGGTCATTTTGGGGTTCCCGTGGCTAAATAAGCATAATTCCAGACTGGACTGGAGAAATTGTGAAGTATTGTCTTGGTCTGAGTACTGTAAAACCCACTGTCTGGGTCAGCCTACCAAAATTTTGTGTACCTCTCCCTCCTTACCGCTGCAATATCAGTCATTCAGTGATGTGTTCATTAAGGGTGAGGCTAGCACTTTGCCGGTACATCGTACGTACGACTGTGCTATTGATCTTGTGCCAGGCACTATGCTCCCGAAGGGTAGGACATACCCATTGTCTGGTGACGAAAACAGTGTCATGGAGGAGTATATCAGTGACGCCCTAGCTCAGGGTATTATATGCAAGTCTTCCTCGCCTGCAGGGGCTGGATTCTTTTTTGTTAAAAAGAAGGATGGGGAACTAAGACCCTGTATTGATTATAGGGGTCTTAAAATAATGATAAAGAACGCCTACCTCATTCCACTCATCACCGAATTGTTCGATCGTTTAAAGGGCACTTCCATTTTTACTAAACTGGATCTGAGAGCAGCGTATAATTTAGTTCGGATTAAGGACGGTGATGGGTGGAAAACAGCTTTCAATACTCGTACGGGGCATTACGAGTATTTAGTTATGGCATTTGGTCTGTGCAATGCCCCGGCGTGTGTTTCAAGAATTGATTAATGATGTCCTACATGAGTTTTTACAATCCTTTGTGGTCGTGTACCTAGAAAACATTTTGATTTACTCTCTTGACCTGGAGACTCACCGTGGCCATGTCTCTTCGGTCTTGCATAAGTTAAGGGAGAACAAGCTGTATTGCAAACTCGAAGTGCGAGTTCCATAGGTCCAGTGTGGCCTTTTTGGGGTACGTGATCTCTAAAGAGGGCTTCGCTATGGACAAGGACAAGCTTGCAGCTGTACAACAGTGGCCGCAGCCCACAGGCCTCAAACCCTTACAGCGATTCCTAGGATTCGCAAATTATTATAGGAAATTTATTCACGACTATTCCAGTATTGTCAAGCCACTCACCGATATGACCCACAAGGTTGCCTCCGCCTCAGAATGGTCCCCAGAGGCAATTAAGGCATTTGAAACTCTAAAATTGGCATTTTCTACTGCTCCAGTTCTGTCGCATCCTATTCCTGGGTTGCCATTTGCTTTAGAGGTGGATGCCTCTGAGACTGGAGTCGGGGCAGTCTTGGGCCAAAAACCAGGTCCGGATAAGACCTTGAGACCATGTGGGTTCTTTTCGAGGAAGTTGACCAAAACACGTCTTTATGACATTGGAGACTGGGAACTCCTAGCGATTATTCTGGCCTTACTTGAATGGCGACATTTGCTGGAGGGCACTAAGGTACCTATTTTGATCCTGACTGATCATAAAAACCTCATGTATCTATCAGAGGCTAAAAGGCTTTCTCCGAGGCAAGCGAGATGGACACTATTTTTGTTTAGTTTTAATTTCATTGTCTCATACTTGCCTGGTACTAAAAATGTACGTGCTGATGCCTTATCCAGACAATTTGGCTCAGATCCAGAAGCTGACTCTATTCCGGTGCCTATCATCCCTCCGAACCGTATACTTGCCACCCTACGAACCAGTATCATGTCTCCCTTAGGGGAGGAGATCTTGGCATCCCAGGCCAATGCTCCTCCAGAGAAACCTGTGGGCAAGTGCTATGTGGCCGGGCCTTTTCGGGCTAAACTAATGGATACCTAACACTCCTCCCAGGAGGCTGGTCATGTTGGGAAGAATCAATTGATTTGGTCATTGTCCCGTATGTTTCGGTGGCCTGACATGAGGGATGACTGTGCGGCATTTACAGCAGCCTGTGCCACTTGTGCCCATTCCAAGGTTCCCAGACATCTTCCTGTGGGTCTCTTACAGACTGTTCCTAATGGGGACCGGCCTTGGTCACACATATCTATTGATTTCTTGGGAGAACTGCCGGCCTCCAGAGGGTTTACTGTAATCCTAATGATAGTTGACAGGTTCTTTAAAATGGCTCATTTTGTGCCACTCCCTGGCTTGCCATCTGCTAAGGAACTGGCAATTGTATTTGCCAGGGAGGTATTCCGACTTCACGGTGTACCCAAGGTGCTGGTCTCAGATCGTGGGAGTCAATTCGTCTCGAGATTCTGGAGGGCCTTTTGTGAATAGATGGGGATTCAGTTGTCAATTTCCTTGGCTTATCATCCCCAAACTAATGAGGCCACTGAGCGTGCCAACCAGGGTTTGGAGCAGTTCTTGCGTTGTTTCATTTCCAATAATCACGACAATTAGGCTGACTTGTTGCCGTGGGCAGAGTTTGCCAGGAACTGTGCGGTGTGCAGCACGTCTGGGAGCTCACCCTTCCTGATCACCTACGGGTTCCAACCATGCTTGCTCCCAGATAACTTTCAGGTACACAGGGGAGGGCTGGCCTGGGGGGCAGAGGGGCAATTGCCCCTGGGCTGGTCACATGCCTGGGCCATTGGGCCCCTGCCTCACTCAGCCTCCCAATTGCTGCTGCTGTAAATGGAGCTACACTAGTGATACCACAGAGCTTACAATTGAAATGGAACTACACAAATGATATTACAGAGCTAAAATCCAAATAGAGCTAACAGCATAACCCATTTTCCTTGTAAGATCTATGGTATCAATCATGTCGCTGTACTTAAATTGTAAGCTTTATGGTATCACTAGAGTAGCCGCATTTCAGCTGTAGGCTATGTGGTCTTGTTTCCCTTCCTTAAAAGCATTAATGCCAATAATAAAAGTAACTAAAGGGGATGGGCTGGGACACTGGGCTGGGGCGACTGAAGAAATGGGCCAATAGATTGTATTTTCCTCCCAGGCCACAGGTTCCCAGCCCTCCCCTGCAGGCACAGCAGATTCCGGCTCTGGATGAGCATATTAGGCAGCTCCGCTCCACATGGGCACAGGTCCAGAATACCCTACATGAGTCTTTTGCACGTGCCCAGCGGCATGCCAATAACAGACGTCTACCAGCTCCTGTATTCCAGGTGGGAGACCCGGTCTGGTTATCCTCTAAGAATCTCAGGTTGCAAGTTCCGTGTCTCAAGTTTGCTCCCCAGTTTGTGGGTCCGTTCCGGGTGCTCCGTCGAGTTAACCCTGTCTCCTATGTGTTGGAATTACCGGCTTCTATGAGAATACACAATGTGTTCCATGTGTCACTCCTCAAACCATTGGTGTGCAACCGCTACACTACCACTCCTGCTGTCCCTGGCCCTGTGCGCATACAGGATCACGATGAATATGAAATGCAGAGTGTTCTGGATTCACATAGATTCCATGGCCAGGTCCAATACTTGGTGCATTGGAAGGGTTATGGTCCAGAGGAACGCACATGGGTTAACCACTCTGATATTCATGCTCCTATTCGGTTGCGCAGATTCCATGCCAAGTTTCCTAGCAAACCCAGAGCCCCTCAAGGCAGGAGGGGGGGGGTCTTTGAGAGGGGGGTACTATCACGGTGCCTGTGATTCTTGTGCGGCATTCTGACTTCCGGGTTTGTGCTTTGCTGTCTTTTATTGGTGCTAGCTGGCTAGCCCCTCCCAGGGCTAGCCTTTATATACTCCCTCCTGTCACTAGGCTGGTGCCCTTTCGTAGTGTTCCTGACCTTACGTTATTCAGTGCTCCTGTTCCGTGTTGATCCAGTTTCCGTCTGACCTTGCTCCTGTTCTGCTCCTCTGTACCGATCCAGGCTTTGGCTGACTACCGCTCTCTGTGTACCGACCCAGGCTTTGGCTGACTACCGCTCTCCATGTACCGACCCAGGCTTTGGTTGACTACCATTTTCTGTGTACCGATCCAGGATTTGGCTAACATCCGCTCTCTGTGTACCGATCCAGGCTTAGACTGACTTCCGCTGTCCGTATACTGATCCAGGCATTAACTGACTTACGCTATCTTGTTGCCCTCGCTATTATTGTCAGTTCTCTCTGATTTGTTGCCTCCGGTTGCTCTGCTCTCAGCCTGTGATTATCTGTGGCCTCCGTTAAGCACACCCAGTCAGTGCTATCCGGTCACTAAGCGGTTACTGTTGCCTTCCCACTATACGCTCAGCCTGTGACTATCTGTGGCCTCCGTTAAGCACACCCAGTCAGTGCTATTCGGTCACTAAGCGGTTACTGTTGCCTTCCCACTATACGCTCAGCCTGTGACTATCTGTGGCCTCCGTTAAGCACATCCAGTCATTGCTATCCGGTCACTAAGCGGTTACTGTTGCCTTCCCACTATACGCTCAGCCTGTGACTATCTGTGGCCTCCGTTAAGCACACCCAGTCAGTGCTATCCGGTCACTAAGCGGTTACTGTTGCCTTCCCACTATACGCTCAGCCTGTGACTATCTGTGGCCTCCGTTAAGCACACCCAGTCAGTGCTATCCGGTTACTAAGCGGTTACTGTTGCCTTCCCACTATACGCTCAGCCTGTGACTATCTGTGGCCTCTGTTAAGCACACCCAGTCAGTGCTATCTGGTCACTAAGCAGTTACCGTTGCCTTCCTACTATACGCTCAGCCTGTGACCCGGTAGAGCCTCCTCCGTTCCTTGTTGCACCAGATATCAGGCTGCCTTACCCGGTATTCAGTAAGGCCGATAGAGCCTCCTCAGTTCCTTGTTGCACCAGATATCAGGCTGCCTTACCCGGTATTCAGTAAGGCTTCCGCTGTCCGTATACTGATCCAGGCATTGACTGACTTACGCTATCTTGTTGCCCTCGCTATTATTGTCAGTTCTCTCTGATTTGTTGCCTCCGGTTGCTCTGCTCTCAGCCTGTGATTATCTGTGGCCTCCGTTAAGCACACCCAGTCAGTGCTATCCGGTCACTAAGCGGTTACTGTTGCCTTCCCACTATACGCTCAGCCTGTGACTATCTGTGGCCTCCGTTAAGCACACCCAGCCTGTGACTATCTGTGGCCTCCGTTAAGCACATCCAGTCATTGCTATCCGGTCACTAAGCGGTTACTGTTGCCTTCCCACTATACGCTCAGCCTGTGACTATCTGTGGCCTCCGTTAAGCACACCCAGTCAGTGCTATCCGGTCACTAAGCGGTTACTGTTGCCTTCCCACTATACGCTCAGCCTGTGACTATCTGTGGCCTCCGTTAAGCACACCCAGTCAGTGCTATCCGGTTACTAAGCGGTTACTGTTGCCTTCCCACTATACGCTCAGCCTGTGACTATCTGTGGCCTCCGTTAAGCACACCCAGTCAGTGCTATCTGGTCACTAAGCAGTTACCGTTGCCTTCCTACTATACGCTCAGCCTGTGACCCGGTAGAGCCTCCTCCGTTCCTTGTTGCACCAGATATCAGGCTGCCTTACCCGGTATTCAGTAAGGCCGATAGAGCCTCCTCAGTTCCTTGTTGCACCAGATATCAGGCTGCCTTACCCGGTATTCAGTAAGGCCGGTAGAGCCTCCTCAGTTCCTTGTTGCACCAGATATCAGGCTGCCTTACCCGGTATTTGGTAAGGCCAGTAGAGCCTCCTCTGTTCCTTGTTGCATTAGTAATTAGGCTGCCTTACCCCTTATTCAGTAAGGTCGGTAGAGCCTCACTATTGTATTGCTATTTTGTATTCCCTGTCCTGTGTCAAACTTTATTACTGCTGTTTGTAGAGTTTGGACCCGTGAGGGACCTTATGCTCTTTATTTTGCCTAATAAAGCTTTTCTATTTTATCCTACCCAATTGTCTGAGTGTTCATTAAAACCGTGACACTCTACTCAAACGTCTTGTTTATAACCGCTGTACTTCTGCTCCAGTGGTGCCAGGCCCGGTACGCATTCAAAACCATGATGAGAATGAGGTTCAAAGTATTGTAGACTCACGCAGGGTACATGGGCAACTCCAGTACCTGGTTCATTGGAAGGGCTACGGCCCAGAGGAACGTTCATGGGTCAAGCATGCAGATATTCATGCACCATTATTGTTGTGTCAGTTCCATGCCAAGTTCCCCTCTAAGCCTGGTCCTCCTCCGCGGGGAGGGGGTCGTTGAGAGGGGGGTACTATCAAGCTGCCCGTTCTCCTGATCTGATGGCGACATTATTATTCTGCCTCATTTCAATGCCGTCCTCTTATTGACCTGGTATTCTTGCTCCACCCAGGGTTTGCCTTTATATACCCTGTCATGTCTATACCAAGGCGCCCTTTTGTGGTGTACCTGTTCCTGACGTTTGTTACCAAGTTGCTGTTATCGTGTATGACCTGGCCTGCCTGACGACGTTCCTACGATTCCTGTGTTGCTGTTCCGTTGCTGATTGATCTGACTGAGAAACCGCTCCTTTACCGACTGATCTTGCTGAGGACCCGCTCCGTTACCAACTGATCTGGCTGAGAACCCACTCCGTTGCTGACTGATCTGGCTGAAGACCCGCTCCGTTACCGACTGATCTGGCTGAAGAACCTGCTCCGTTGCTGACTGATCTGGCTGAGAACCCGCTCTGTTGCTAATGATCTGGCTGTGTACCCACTCCATTGCTGACCTATCTGGCTGTTGAGCCTGTTCCGTTGCTACTGACCTGGCTGTGCTTCCGTTACGCTTGTGGCCATCCCTGGCTGAGCACCCACTCCTTTGCCATCTGTGCATGGCTGTACCACTCCGTTGTCCTTGTCTGGCCAGCATTACAAGCAGCGGATTCCCAGTTGCCTTGTCTGTTGTACGTCACATGGCGCTATTCTTATCTTGTCGACCTTTAGGCTTGGCATTCGTGCTATAGCTGCTTACTCTAACCGCCCCTGGCGGTGTGCACACGTGAAGTTCCGGTACAGTGCTAAGTAAGTGGTGACTGGGTTACTCAGATCTATCTGTGTCTTCCTCTGCACTATAACTGGGCTCACTCACTGTGGGAGTTGCAGTATATCTCTGGGCGTTTCCAGTTAACCCGTTCAGTGCCTAGACTGTCTAGGCTGGGCTAGTGCTCCTTCTCTGTTGCAGTAGCTTGGGCTAAGGGCCATCAGTTGTGTTACATCGCACTCGTTCGTGTGAGAAGACACTGAGCTTCATTCCTTGTCACAGTAGCCTTTGGGCTTAAGAGGCAGCGGTTGCGTTACCTCACACTCGTTGTGTGAGGGGACATTTGTGGCCTTCCTGTTATCTGCCCTCGATCCACCTCTAGCATTCTAGGGTTTGCCAATTGTAGGTGGTTGCCTCGGTCTTCCTGGGACACCTGTATTGCCTTGTTGCCTACTGGTTTCAGTGCCACCCAGGCGTCTGGGTTTTGTGCCAGTTACCACTTCCAGGACTACTTGTCATCTATAGTCCTGCTGTCAGCCCTGGGTCGAGTAGCCTGTTTAACCCTAGTCCACTAGGGTGAGGTTGCCTGTCCTTATGTGCCTCCAGTCCTCAGAGTCCCAGCACAGTACTATTTGATACCAGTCTCTGCCTTATCGACTTGCTATATATCTGGGTCCTGATTTCCATTGCTATATATTTATTGTTTCATATTCTGGGCCTGTGGCCTAATTCCTTGTATGCACTTTATCCTAATAAAGTCATTTTAACCTTACCGGTCTGGTCTGAGTGTTCATCAAAAACCGTGACAATAAGGTAATAATTCTGGCGACTAGCTCTACTAAGCTGCTAGTCGCCAGATGGAGAGTTATTGAAGTTAAATTGTTTAAGAGGTGGTAGTTCCACTTTAAACTAGAATAAAACAAAAATCACTTTATCTCATATGAGATAAAGTGATTTTGTTTTTTATTCTAGTTTAATAAAATATTAAGTATTAGACTGCCAATTGACAGATAAGATATTACACTATTATTAGTGAGTAACTTTGAATTTTATTTTACTATAATTTAATCGTTGATTTACTGTACTTATTTGTAGTAGTCTTGCACTACACATATTAAACACTATGTCTAATGCAAGCCTACTACAAAAAAGTACAGTAAACCAACAATTAAGATATAGTGATTGTAACATAACATTCAAAGTTACTCACTAATAAGACTAGCATTGTAATATCTTTATCTTTAACTAATGTTAACCCTTTGAGTGCCAGAGAGGTACACAACGCATTGCAAAGCAATGCGTTGCGTACTCCTCTGGCACTCAAAGGGTTAATAGTTCACAATTTATTAAACTAGAATAAAACCCAAATTTCTTTGCAATCTCATATAAATATCTGAGGGCTCGATTTCAAGGCAGCCGTTAGCAAAAAAAATCACTAACGGGTGCGTTAAGTGTCATGTTGCAATTCAAAGATCCATCTAAGCAACAGCTAACGGCAGTTGCAGAATCCTAACGGCCGATACACTTACGTGCATTCAGATGCATTCAACAACATACCCCAGAGCTATTCAAAGGCTTGCGGTACTGATAACGGCTGAAAAAAAGACACACCTAACGGCTAAAAGTTAAGACCCACTTTTCTCACACGTTAGACACTTAACGGCCAAAACTATACACCCGTTACAGAGGAAAAGACACAAAAGGCTTACCGTACAACCATGTAAATGGGAAAATTAACCCATGCAATGCCAAAACAACACAAAAACATGTACACACAACACAAATCACTACACACACAACAACAACCAACACCACAGGGACAATGACACAAAAAAACAACAACACAACATGGCACGGAACAATGGGGGTCATCACACAAAGCGGACCCTGCAAATACAAGCTCACCTGGGCAACATCAACACGCGACCTGCACCCCACAACTGCACGCCCGCAAATGGCACACACAGAACAAGCACAACATACCACATCTTATAACACACACACACCTGCAAACACTTACCTGGACACAAACAACTCTCCATTGGTCAGCACTCACCTCATCACCACACCTACACAACGCCCTAGCAAGTACTTAAAGGGACAACTCAACACACTCACTTGTGGCTTGTTTTCCACTCAGGGAGGGAGAGAGAGAGAGAGAGCTAGAGAGAGAGAGGTAGAGAGAGACAGATAGAGACAGATAGAGAGAGCAAACAGTATGTTGGGTTACATATTGTTGCGAAGACTGCGTAGAAGGCGTGCAAGGGAGAGAGCTAGGGAACATCAGCAACCTCCAAGCACGCCTCATCAACAGCCTTCAAATGTTGCAAGTGAGGAGGCTCTGGCTCAGCAGCCACACAGGAGTCCATCCCCACCTGGAGGGCACAGGATGTATAGACGACCACCAAGGCCCAGGGTATACCGCCCAAGGGTCACACTCTTTGGAATGGCTGATGACAAGGTCATTGATCGTTACAGGTTGAGGCCTGACAGCATCATTGCCTTGTATGAGGTCATCAAGGAGCAGGTGGATCCCATCTACATCCACAACCATGCCCTAACTGGCCTGCAGAAACTACTCTGTGCCATACACTTCATGGCAAGCGGGGCCTTCCAGTCCACTGAGGGTTACGCATCTGGCATGTCACAGGCCACATTCTCCAGAGTGCTGGCCCAGGTCCTGCCAGCCCTCAAAAGCAAGGCCAGTACCTATATACATTTTCCCACCACCGACATGGACTGGATACACGTCAAGCAGGCCTTTTACGCAAAGGGAGGCATGCCCAGGGTCATGGGTGCTATAGATTGCACCCATGTCCGGATTAAGGCCCCAGCACGTGACGCACAGATATTCATCAACAGGAAGAACTTCCACTCCATCAACGTGCAGATGGTGTGTGACAGCAACATGAGGATCATGAATGTCTGTGCAAAATATCCTGGCAGCACACATGATGCATACATTCTACAAAACTCCTCAGTACACAGAGATTTTGAGAATGGAACCTTTACAGGGGGATGGCTAGTGGGTGAGTTCACAAAACAAAATCACACCACATACACAGGCGTACACACCACTCTGCTCAGCATGCACCTGACCCACAGATACTACGTCCACCGCACAAAACATCATTCACACAACATGTGCTCCCTGTCTCACCATGTCACTCACATTACACAGGTGATGCTGGCTATGGATGCAAGTCCTGGCTACTGACCCCTCTGGCCAATCCCCAAACACATGCCCAGGAAAGCTACAACCAGGCTCATGCCAGAACGAGGAATGCTATTGAGCGGACATTTGGGCTTCTCAAGTCAAGATTCCGATGTCTGGACCACTCTGGGGGAGCACTGCAGTATGCACCGGCTAAGGTGTGTGACATCATTGTTGCGTGCGCAATACTGCACAACATCGCAGTGGACACCAGACTGCTGGATCACATCCCGGACCCCCCCATACAGGAAGTGGCCATGGACATCGGGCATGTGGAGGAGACCATGAGAGGGGCACAGATCAGAGACAGGCTCATCACGGAACACTTCACCTGTGAGTATAACACATGCATGCAAACAATCCATGCAAGTCCCCCGTCAGTCTTGTGACACTAACCACACTGCACATGTTGTTCTGTCTCACCCCACAGGAACAGTGACACAGCACTGCACTGGCAGTGGACGTGGCAAATTGTGTGTGTGGACTCAACAACCATCCTCCATTCCACTCTCCACGTTGACATACAGACCCCAAGGATATCACGCACACCCCCAGGAGAAACAAGGTACAACATTTTACCCATGTTCATCACCTTACACGGCTTGATTGACAGCAACTAACTGGATATGCCATGATTATAGCCTGAACAACCATGCTAGCCCAGTAGCGAAAGAGTATTATCTAATGATATGCATTGGATAATACTCAGGCACATCAGGGGTTAAAGGGACATTAGACTCAATATGGGACCTGTACTGTGCTAGAGCTGAGAAGAGCAGCACAAGGGTGGATGTACAGTGGTATTGTCACACAATGTAGAGGTCATGAGACGTAGATCAGATTACCAGGGACTCCTTGCTGACCTGTGAGTGTGCAGACATATGTGCCCCTGACATGAATACACACATCAACAAATGTGTCCTAACAGTTCCATGGAACAAATGACATTGGGCTGCCACTGTCACTTTCACAGTGGCAGCACAATGTCATTACTTCCATGGAGCTCTCAGAACACTTGTTAATGTGTGTATACATGTCAGGGGCACATATCCATAGGGCTGATGCACATGTCCTTAGTTACCCACAGAATTGGTTACAGATGAGTACACAACACATTGTCAAGCAATGGTTTGTGTACTCACCTGTAACTGTGAAAACTGAGGGGATGAAAAAGACTAAATTGTTGTTGCTTGATGATCAGTTCAGGTCTACTGCTCCAAATCCTGTCCTCTTGTCCCGCAGGCATCCGTAACATGATCCATCCTTGAACTGAAGATCTTCCATGTGACTGGATTGATGTCTTGACAACACCTTCATGAAGATCACCCCTTGCTGTTTATGGTGATGTTGTTGGTGATGCAAAGTTTGACCTGAGGTTCACACAAACCTCTACTGGAACATTCTCATATAGACACAGAAAACACTAATTCTTGAGTGTTTTAACCTGTACAGTTAGGATGCTCAGCTACAGAGTTGTCAAACCTTATGGACAACACATGAGCAGGGCAGCAGTGTTACTGAAGTATTACGATTTAGTTTCAAAGTACATTTAGTGTTCTCATACAGGTGTTCAATGCATATAGGCAATGCACACACAAAACACATGTACATTCTAATGTACTTTGAGACACAATAAAGATGAACCATCACCATTCTATCTGTGTCTGTAGGAGGATATATTTGAGAACACATTTGTCAATGTGTTACCACACCCAGGGTAGAGTATCCCCCATACATGGAAAGGCATCACCCACATCACAGGAGTCCACCACTTGTTTGCCAGTGACTGGACTCTGTGATGTATCCATGCAAACAGATGATGGTGGCAGTGATGCACCAATGTGTTGTGGGAGTGATGAAGAGGTGATACAGGGGACATACTTCCACAGTGAATACCTGTCCACAGTATCTGTATTGCTCAGTATAATCCATGTTCTGAGATTTTGCTCCACTTTGACATATCTCAGTACATGGGCTAACGAACAACCAGACTAAGTGGACATGTGTTATCACTGGTGAAGTCTGTTACACCCTTAGGGCAACAGCAACTCAACTTACAGGAGACCCCAATGCTCAGCCCAGGATATCAATGTGTGTGCTACACATTGAAATCCTAGGTTAAAAACATTGGCTTCCCCAGTAAGTCAGTTGCACAATGAGTGTGTGAATCCAAGACAACATGGATACATGTCCCATTTATCTATCCTCCTTATAATGTCCCTGCTACGTCACAGAGCTGTTTGTCTGGTTATCCCATTAACCCACTGAGTGCAAGAGTGGTCCCCAACGCATTTCTTTACAATGCGTTGTCTACCACTCTGGCACTCAAAGGGTTAAACACAACATATGATGTAGACAAATGTTCAGTGTTGTACAATTTGTTGTGCTAAGGGGTATGTTTTGTTGTTCAAATTCAACACACAACACCGCCATATAACACAGTGGTGTAATATGGCTCCAGGAATGTATTACAAGTTGAATTTGTACAACGGTGTGTGTGTGTGAACCCATGTTGTAGCATCCCACTAACATTTCACCCAGGCAGAGGTTGTGTTCACTGCATTGTATGGCAATGCATTGGAGACAACCCTGCCACCCAATCCATAACTGAAGACACAACAGATCAGACAGGAATACAAAAAAAAGGTTTTTTATTGAGGGGAAAGTTGACAGGTTGGGCCTTTCATTTTTTCCTTTTTGGGTGGGGGGCCTTAGCCTGGGTGCCAGAGGTGGATGCCCTTGTTGAACTCCTGGTAATCCTCTGCCCCCTAGGTGTGGCTTCAGGGGTAACACTAGAGGGGGTGGTGGTTGCAGTAGACCCCTCAGTGGAACGCAAGTTCTCCCTCTCCATCCTCAGGTTCTCCCTGCGGTTTATCTCCCTCAGCTCCACAAGGACCTGTGTTAACATGTCCATCACACCAGTCCTGAGCTGCTGGAGTAGTGTATTCCCCCTGGCCACCTCCGACTCCAAACCTTGGATCCTGCTCTCCAATTGAGCAATGTTCCTTCTGGATTGCCTCCTGCTCCTTGTAATGTTGTTGTCAGTACTCCTGCTCGACCGGAGTAGTCTCCTCTGCAGGGCCATACACTCCGCCTCCATCCCTGTGAGGCGTGCGGTGCTGGAGGTGGATGTGGCCGGTGTCACTGGTGCTGCTGTTTCCTCTGCTGCTGAGGGTACTGAGTCTTCTGCTGCTGAGGGTGCTGTTTCCTCTGCTGCTGAGGGTGCTGTTTCCTCTGCTGCTGAGGGTGCTGTTTCCTCTGCTGCTGGAGGTGCTGTTTGCTCTGGTGCTGCTGGAGGTGCTGTGGCTGCTGTGACAGCTGTTGGAGTGGCTGGTGCAGATGATGGGCATATGCCCACCACATCAAGTGACTCCGAGCTGCCCAATGATGTGTGTGCCGGTGGAGGTGTGAAAATGTCCCTGGGTAAGGGGCGCTGGGGCTCACCAATCAGGCCCAGGTGTGGGTAGTCCAGTGGCCATGGGTCATATGGTGGCCACTGATAGGTGCTTGGACCCCACCTGGGATCATACCTTGGGGCATGCTGTGGAGCCATCCAGGAGGGTGGGTTTAACTGGGAGGCATATGGCCCATATTGGGTGGTGGCCACTGTCCCTGGCAGCCATTGCCTCCCTGGCGGTGGTGGTGCTGCTGATAGAAGATAGTAGCTGGTGGAGGTGGCTGGATGGGTCCACCTCTCCTCCTGTTGCATCCAGCCACTGTAATGGGGAGGTGCAGCTTGTGGTGGTGCAGCTTGTGGTGGTGCAGCTTGTGGTGGTGCAGCTTGTGGTGGTGCAGCTTGAAGGGGTGCAGCCTGTGGTGGTGCAGCTTGAAGGGGTGCAGTAGGTGGTGGTGCAGCCTGTGTTGGAGGGGATGGTGATGGTGGGTAAGGTGACCACCGACTGGTCCCCTCCTCTGTGTCCTCCTCACTGGGGGGTGACATTGCCTCCTCCACTGTCTCCCGCTGGACTTGAGGGCCGTAAGCTGTGTGGAGAAATAAGATGTTGTGATTAGTGACCTTAGCCATATGTTTGTGGAGACAGTTATACTTTGATATGTGGTGAAGAAAATTACATGTGCTTGGGTTAATCCCCCTGGGTAAACAAGGGTACACCCACTGCTGAAAGGTGTTGTTTGAGTTATTACAGGTGAAGGTTTCATTTTGAGGTGCAATATCACAGTGGGCTGAAATAGTACAGTGGGGCTGTTGCAACACCCTCCCATGTTGATATCTGGTCCCTGTACCAGAGCTGTCCACATGATTGTGTAGTAACAGCACCACTGTACAATTTCAGGCCACTGGGGTATTGCCCCTGACATATCCATTTCTGAGCTGTGATACCTTTTGAATCAACACACCTTTCAACAGTAGGAATACCATTGTTTAACTCGGGGGAGGGGGGTGAATCCAACAACATATATTTATCTTCACAACTTGTAGGGATGGCTATCCCTCCAGGGGGATGCCAAAGGTTAAGTTCACCTTGATGTCATATTGTAGACATTGTGAAAACAGATGTTGTTCGCTGTTAGTCCTATCCCTCCTACCCTCATGGTTGTTCAGATATTGCTCTATGTGACAGATGGAGATTTCAGTCATTATTTGTCCACACGAGGGCTTTTCAGCAGAGCCCAAATCGCCCCATTTAGAGAACAATACTTAATTGGAATGGTGTACAGAGTGTGCCTGGTTTGCAAGCACACTCTGTGGACCATTCCAAAGAGGTATTTATCTCGAAATGTTGCGACTTTGGCTCTGCTGAAGAGCCTCCGTGTGGTCAAATGATAGATATCTCCACCTGTCACACAGAGCAATATCTGTATAACCATGAGTGTTGGAGGGATGGGACTTAGATCAAGACACATCTGTTAATGATGGCAATGATATGACATCTTGATGACATTACCCATTGCTATCCCATTACAGTGACACACAAGTAGAAATGGTCATATATGTATGTGGATATGTACCCTTCATATGGATAGAGTAATATCCTTCCAAGATGTGAAGCCAGAGAGCAGTTCAGTAGGTGTGATTGTCGTACTGGCTATACATGTGCACCCATCCAACATGACATTGTATTGATATGATGGATATGAACATACCTCGTATATCCCATCTACGTAGAGTGTGATATACTATGTATGTGTATTTGGATGGTAGCAATGTAGGTTGATTTGTGATGGGTGCACATATCTATCTGGCCAGTAAGGAAATCACATCCAGTGAACTGATCTCTGTGTTCACATCGTGTTGTAACATATTTGGTAACATTTGAATCCTAAGGGCAACAATCCAGCCAGTAGTGAGGGATATCTTTGATTGAGGCCTGTTTTTTCTCTGTGTATGAGCCCATCCATCCTTCTGTGTGAGGCAACCATACTCAATCCTAGATATCCATCAGTCATGGCCTGTTGGTGACCAAGGTATAATGATGTTTGCTATTTGTTTCCCATGTGTATCCTGCAAAGAGTGGCTGGTGTACCATCCATCCATGGCATCAGCACCCCTGTGGATCCATGTGGGAATCAGATATGGGATATGTAATTTCAAGTCAGGGTAAATGATTGCAGCCACAACACCAATGCCTACTTTTTCCAGCTTGAAATCTGTGGAATAGTTTTCGGCCTGTGTGTTGCACCTACAAGCATTTATTCTGTGTGACACTGTGATGTGTGACCTGATGCCCCCTTTTTTGTGATTCAGTAAGCGGTGATGTTGAACTGATGGGGTGGACATGATGGTGACTTCTCCAGTGATCTCCTTTCCCCATTTCCAGTGTTTTCCATGGAGTCTGTACAATGGGATCTTATAAACTTGATTCTTGTTGTTGCATGTTCTCCATGGACTAACACTGGTATTGGTGAAGTGAGGGTGTGTGAGGGTTACTTTGTGTCCACCATCTGTTTGTCACCGCTTAGTGAATGTCCCCTGTGTAGCATGTGATCGTTGTCCTATTGACTTGTTTGTTGTCTGGTTAACCCCTTGAGTACCAGAGGGGTTGCCAATGCATTGTTGATCGATGCATTGATGATCCCTCTAGCACTCAACGGGTGGGGGTGGGGACATGGGTGACATTGTGTGTGAACAGTGATGATCTATGACAGTCGACATTTTGAACATGATGGTTTGTGTATTGTGTGTAATGAGCACAGCGACAGGAGGATTGAAGTAGGACTTTGACCCAAGTAGGTTTGTCCCAAGTTGGACGTTGCCATTTGTCCAGGTGTTGTGTCCTTTTTTTTAACCCTCATGGTGCTGTGTTGGTGCAGTTGTATGGCTGAGTGATGGACATGTGTTGAGGTGTGACTGTTGTGCAGCTGGTGTTGGTTGCTGTAGTGTGTTGTTCTGTAGTGTTGCACTTACCGGTAGTGTGGAGGCTGCTCTCATCCCCAGTGTCAGTTCCTCCCACGACCCCCTCGATCATGGTCGGGGACATGTTCTGCCGCACCATCTCCTCCCAGCCGCAGAATGTGATGGGCACAGATGGGCCACCTCCGGTGCCTTGGGCTTGCTTGGCCATGTCAGACATCTTGTTCTTGACCACCCTCCGGCAGTCGCTCCATCTCTTCTTCACAGACTCCACGTCCCGCCTGCATGTTGCCACCACGTTCACCCAGCTGCAGATCTGATTCCAGGCTGCCTTCCTCCTCGCTGCCAGGCCAGGGACCTTTGCCGTCGGGTGGAGAACACTCTGCCTCTCCAGGACAGCTTCCACGAGAGCCGTGTTCTCCTCCTCAGTATATCTGGGATCCCTGATCCTGCCCTCATCAGCTCCGGCATGGGAGGATTCAGAGCCGGAGTGCCCTGCCTGGTCTGACCCTGCCTGTGTGGGGTGCTCCCCAGGAACTACCCCTCGTCCCACTGCAGGTTCTGTCCCTCTTCTTTGTGTGCCTGCTCTTGTGGGCCAGGTCCCCCTCCGCCCTGCAGATCTCCCTCTGCCACCCCTGCTCTGCTGAGGGATCCCCTCCTGAGCTTCCTCCTCCTCCACTACTCTCCCCATCCCTCTCTCCTGTCCTCCTCTCCTGGCCATCACTCACCCAGTCACACCCAGGCACTCCCACAGGCCCTCACAGACACACTCGATCCAGTCACTCTCTGTCACACACTTTCACTCCCAGATTCACACTGTCAAAATAAAATGTAAAATGTGTAAGGTGTTATAAAATAAAAGGACTATGTGTATGTATATGTATGTGTTTGTATGTGTGTATGTAATATGTGCAAAAGTGTAATATGTGTCTAGTAAGTGCACCTTTCTCCAAACTCAAAAATCTCCTTCTACCTCCAATGAATGCTCCTTTCTCCCTCTCTCTGATCACTATCTTCCGCTCCTGGGTCCTGATATCTAGCTCTGAAGAACTCGATAACAGACAGTGTGTGACGGTTATTTTTGGGTATATATAGGTGTATTTGAAGTTATTTGATACATTGGGGCTTTGTGATTGGCTGTGTGTTTGAATTTGTTTTGGCATCAATCATGGTTGCTAGACAACGGCAGCCGTTAGGTTAGATGTTGTTTTGAGCGCTGTTATCGTGTGATTTGGCCGCCCGTTGTGCATTAACATGAGTGACAACGGCTTTTGTGTTACGTGTTTTGTGTGTGCCTATGCCCGATAGCTTTTCTTGTAGAGTAGCTATTGAATCTGCCGTAAGTCCTGTATTATTTGCGAGCGATGTGCCTTTTTCACTTAGCGGCTGGTTTAACGGTTGCCTTTAAATCGAGCCCCGAGTGTCTATAAAAACAAACACTTAACCCTTATTAAACTAGAATAAAACCAAAATCACTTTCTCATATTTGTATATCTGAGTGTCTATAAAAACAAATACTTATAGACACTCAGATTTTGGTTTTATCATTTATTCTAGTTTAATGGTTAAGTATTAGACTGACTGCCCATTGACGGTATCCTTTTGAAACGGTATTTGGTAAATGTCGTGCAGCTACAAGCCGCATTAACCATGTTGCCGTGTTTAAAATGGCACCATGAGAACCTCGCACTGCATAAAAGCGCAAGGTTCTCATGTCACCTCCTTAAACATTGCTTGTCGCTACCGGCAGAATGAGCAGAGAGAGACAGGAAAATAAAAAAACATATAGGACAATGCTTGTGTAGTGCTTAGAAACCAACCATCATCACAACATGATGCACAGCTGAGTCCAAGCTTTTCCTCTACCCAGAGAAGTTATCCTTTCTGCTACTTATGAGTTGATTGGAAGTAAAAGGGGCGTGTTTAATCCATTAAGTGCCTGGCTTTCTTCTCCCAGCACCAGACTATGGCGGAGCGTCGTGTGTGCACCCCTGATCCCCTTAAACAATGGCAGTTCTAGAAAGTGAGTGCTAGTGGCAAAATAACGAGCAGCATGAGAAAATAACGAGCAGCGTACAGTGTATGACACCACAACTCCCATCATCCTTACCTTATCTAGGACTGTTGTGGGGAGACACACCCGACCAGCGCTTTGCAAGACTTTATGGCTGCAGGTGAAGACATCTTTTTTTCTGTACGCTGCTCGTTCTGCAGCCATAACGTCTTGCAAAGCACTGACCGCCTCTGTCTCCCCGCTACAGTGCTGGATAAGGTAAGGATGATGGGAGTTGTGGTGTCATAATCTGTATGCTGCTTGTACACACTGGCATGAGTAAAACAGATATGTTTAGTCTGAAATGGATAAGACAAACAGCCCTGGGGGGCGTGTCTGGCACATGTTCTTAGAGCTCCTGTGCTTTTTTGGCCTATAGCACCTGCACACTGCTGTTGTGGTTTAATTGCTAAGATGGTAAAGCATTCTAAGAAATCCTCTTCTTCGAAGGACCACGTTAAGCATGGAAAACAATCTATACCACCGAATCAGAGACCGTTCTTGGTCCAGTGACCCTCTGGTGAAGAAGACAAGATGGCACCCATTGAAAATGAAGACTCTGACTCTTCGTACTCAGCTCACCACTACTCAGACGAGCATGATTCGGCTTCATTACCTGATACTGGACTTACTCAGGGGAACATGCCTCTGAAAGTGTACTTCTCCGCGTTTATGAAGCAGGTTCAGTCTGATCTCTCTTTGGCAGTGGATACGATACATTCCACTATAAAGGAAGAACTGAAGGATCTCCGATCGGAACTCCTACAACAGGGCCAACGTCTTGATAATGTAGAGACTGACCAGATGCGTTTGCACTCTGCGCTTGCGGATCTGGAGGCTAAATTTTTGGAGCAATGTACCCTAACTGCACGTGTGGCGCAACATGTGGTTGATCTAGTCAATGGAAATAGATGC
This sequence comes from Rhinophrynus dorsalis, assembly GCA_037306005.1. Taxonomy (NCBI): domain Eukaryota; kingdom Metazoa; phylum Chordata; class Amphibia; order Anura; family Rhinophrynidae; genus Rhinophrynus; species Rhinophrynus dorsalis. The sequence goes on along the minus strand of CM074724.1, from coordinate 174,737,238 downwards.
TGCAATCTGAGGATCCGCGGCCTCCTGGAGGTGGAGGGGCCTGAAGATTTGCCTAGGGTTGTCACTGAGCTCTTTAATATGATCTTGTAGCGAGAGAGTGAAGAAGCAATTGTTCTGGATCGTGTCCATCGAGCTCTCTGTCTGAAAGATACCTCTAACCCTACTCCGAGGGATGTTATTTGCTGCCTCAACTCCTATCACCTGATAGAGGATATTTTGAGGGCCTTGCATTGCAAAGGGGACCTCACCTTCCATGGGTCATTAGTTCTCCTTCTTACTGATGTCTTGAAGCAGTCTGGAATACCCACTGGCTGTTATTGCATCTCAAGGGTCCACTACATTGATATTACGTTACCCTGCAGATCTGCAAAAGTTCTGCAGGGCTCTAGATATTTCCATCCCGGCCCTTCTAGACTGAGGCAAGTCTGGCTCGGAGTCCTCCTTCATCCCACCCTTGCTGAATCAGCCCTGGTTACCAAAGCCCCAGAGGAAGAGGATGTCCAAGAACCCACTGGCTGTTATTGCATCTCAAGGGTCCACTACATTGATATTACTTTACCCTGCAGATCTGCAAAAGTTCTGCAGGGCTCTAGATATTTCCATCCCGGCCCTTCTAGACTGAGGCAAGTCTGGCTCGGAATCCTCCTTCATCCCACCCTTGCTGAATCAGCCCTGGTTACCAAAGCCCCAGAGGAAGAGGATGTCCAAGAACCCCGCTGCAGTTGAGCCCCTTTCACCCCGACACTCAACACCCCCTCTGCCGCTGGCTTCAGGTGACTGATTATTGATGGGATTCCTGCCTTCATGGGGCTTGGAGGCCCCATTTGGAAGATTGAAGTCAATATTCTGCCTTGGCTGATATTGTTTCTGTTTTGCCTGACTGTTGGATCGTTGACTGGTTTCATTACCTAGACGACTGATTTTGTACCGTTTCCCTGGCATTATGCTCTTTGGATGTCCCACACTCTCCTACTCATGACTCCCTTGCTGATGATGGGATTATGGTAGCAGGGTGTGGGGACTCCTCTCCCTCCTAATTGGATTCTGTGGGCTCCTATTTGTATTGTGTAGGTTCCCTTTGGCTCTTCCCCTTCCTGGGTGTCCCAGCGCGGCCTGCGGGCTGGTGGCGGGAGGGGGCACCGGGGGGTGAGGAGTGGATACCTCTCTGTTGTAGATGATATGATATATGTGACTTTATAATATGTTTTGCTATCTGCCCCATCATACTTTAGAGTTACTTGTTTTGGGAGATGTCCCTGTATGGTAGTGGTGGGGGGATTACTGATGCCACAGTCCTCTGTGTTTGCCCTCCCGATGTTGGTCTCTGGGCCTCCCCGGGATGTCAGATCTATCCACGTTCTGTTGTTGTTAGCTATATGTCTAGTTGGGCTAGTCAGATCTTGCACACATGCATTCCTGCATTGGATCGAGTTCCATCCTTGCTTCTTGGTTTTTGATATGGGTCTCTGGTGGAGCCAACCTAGTTGAGGGCTGGATGCTTTTTCCTACATTGCTCTTATAATTTCCCTTTAGGGTACTTCTTACATATTAACTGTGTGCTATTATTAAGTGTGTGCTGTTTTATCTACACGGTTCCGTTTTTGTTGGACCTCTGATTGTTCTGCTTGGCCGTGGGACAACCTTGGTTTATGCTCTGGCCACTGTTCTGCCTTTGCTGCCACGTTCCCCACAGCAGAGCATGGCCACTGTATATCTGAGTACCACCTTCGCTCAGTTTCTTTGAGCTTGGGTTTGCTCTCTTGGCTCTCCTGCCTTTATTGCATTTTTGCTCTTTTATTGTTTTTCTTTTTGTTCTGTTTTTTTTGCTCTTCCCCACTCCTTTTTCCTGGCCTTTCCCAATACCTAGCATTTGCTTTTACTTGCCTCCTCTTAGTGGTCCCAAGTACATGCCTGGTGGGTAGTTGCTCTGGCTTTTATCTCCTCCATTTTCTCTGTCAAAATGACTAACTATGCAAGCATAAATGTTGTCTCTGTCAATGCTAAGGGATTGAATTCCCCCATGAAGCATTTAGGGAACTGCTATCTTTGCACGCTGATGTTGCTTTAATACAGAAGACCCATTTTCACAGATGGAAGGTGCCAATTTTTCACAACTCCATCTACACTCAAACATTCTATTCCCAGTATCCATTTCAGAAAAATAAAGGGGTGGCGATATACATTTCTAAATATGTGCCTTTCTCAGTTAGGGATGGGTGATTTTCATTAAGGGAACTATTGGTTGCGAGAAGGTCACTGTGTAATACAAATCAACACTCATTTGTGTGTACCATTCTTGATAATTTGCAGGACTTTTCTGTGGGGATTGTTATAGCCAGTGGGGATCTTAACTTCACTCTGAATCCACGCCTTGACTCCTCCACAGGGACCTCCTCGCTTCGCTACACGAAAATTAAACAGGTAAAGCAGGCATTACACTCTTTGCAACTTGCAGACACGTTGCGCATACAACACCCGACAGTTAAGGATTACACCTATTACTCTCCACCTCATAACTGTTACTCTCGCATAGATCATATTTTCCTATTACACAGGCATTTGCGCTTGTTGACGTAGTCTGACATTGGGAACATTACTTGGAGTGATCATGCTCCGATCTCTGCTCATATACTCATCCCGTCCCTGCCTATAAGAAGGCTTAATTGGAAGCGTAACAAATCCCTTTTAAAGAACCCTGAATCCTTGCAATCTCTACAGGAGTCATTACAAAATTACTTTCAGGAGAATGTTTCTCCTGATATCCCCTTGTCAACGGTGTGGGTGGCCCATAAGGTTGTAATTCGGGGTCAATTTATGAGCATTGGTGCACATCAGAAGAAGAAACAATCTGGTGCCATGGTTCAACTATTAAATTAAATCGCTAAGATTGAGACTACTCACAAACTTCAGATGTCTTCTTCTGTTTACCATACTCTTTTGAACTTATGGGCTCGGTTGGCGAACTTATGTAACAATAAGGCTCAGAGATCGTATATGCAGGTAACATAGTAACATAGTAACATAGTAAATTAGGTTGAAAAAAGACACAAGTCCATCAAGTTCAACCTTCGCTTCATACCTCAGTAACTAAGAATTTTATAGCTTTCCTGCTACCAATTAAATTAGTCTTTATCAGACCTTCCTGATCTGCCTACTGATAAACAGTATAACTCTGTATGTTCCCTTTTGAAAGAAATGTATCTAATCTTCTCTTAAATGTGTCCATTGTATCTGCCATAACTACCTCCCTGGGCAATGAATTCCACAATTTGACAGACCTTACCGTAAAAAAACCCTTCCTCTGCTGAAGTTTAAACCTCCTTTCCTCTAATCTCAAGAGGTGTCCCCTGGTCACCTGAGCAGGCCTTGGAATAAATAGCTCACCGCAGAGATCCTTGTATTGACCTCTCATATACTTGTACAATGTGATAAGGTCTCCTCTTAGTCGTCTTTTCTCTAGAGTAAATAAACCAAGTTTGTTTAGTCGTTCCTCATATGTCAAGTCCTCCATTCCCTTAATTAATTTTGTTGCTCTCCGCTGTACCCTCTCTAGTTCTAGTATATCCTTTTTCAGAACCGGTGCCCAAAATTGCACTGCATACTCAAGGTGAGGTCTTACCAATGATTTGTATAATGGCAAAATAATGTTATCCACTCTTGCTTCAATACCTCTTTTTATGCAAGACAGGACTTTGTTTGCCTTTGCTACTGCTGTTTGACACTGGTCACTGTTTCCAAGTTTGTAGTTGACAAGGATACCCAGGTCTTTTTCTAGCAACGAGTCACCTAAAATTATTCCATTAAGTTTATAAGTAGCCTTGGGATTGTTTCCTCCCAAATGCATGACTTTACACTTCCCCACATTAAACTTCATATTCCACATGTTTGCCCAATCTGACATTGTATGTAAGTCCCTCTGTAGAGAGAAAATATCCTGTTCTGAATTAATGACTTTGCATAGTTTAGTATCATCTGCAAATATTGATATTTTGCTTTCTATATCTATTTCCAGGTCATTTATAAACATGTTAAAAAGCAGCGGACCCAATACTGAACCCTGAGGTACTCCACTCTCCACTTTAACTATACTGGAGAATTTTCCATTTACAACCACACACTGTTCCCTATCCTTCAACCAGTTTTGTATCCAATTGCAAAGGTTATCTCCTAGCCCCAATTTCCTTATTTTATACACCAGCCTTCTGTGTGGTACTGTATCAAATGCCTTTGCAAAGTCTAGATATACTACATCTACTGCCTTGCCATTGTCAAGGTTGCTGCTTACCTCCTCATAGAAGCTGAAAAGATTAGTTTGGCATGACCTATTCTTCATAAAACCATGTTGATTCGTGCTAATGATCTTATTTTTTGTGTTGTAATCCTGAATATAGTCCCTTATTATGCCTTCTAATAGTTTTCCCACTACAGAGGTCAAACTCACTGGTCTATAATTCCCAGGTTCTGTTTTAGTTCCCTTCTTAAATAGAGGCACTATGTTAGCTCTTCGCCAATCCTGTGGCACTGAGCCTGTGGTAATAGAATCTTTAAAGAGTAAATATAGGGGTTTTGCTAACACTGCACTGAGTTCCTGAAGAACCCTTGGATGTATACCATCAGGACCCGGTGCTTTGTCGGTCTTAATTTTGTTCAGTCTTCCCATGACATCTCCTTGAGTTAACCCAATATCTATTAATTGTATTGTTTTATTTGATACTTGCGGAGGCTCTTCTACCATTCCTTGCTCCCTTGTATATACTGATGCAAAGAAAGTGTTTAAAACATCAGCCTTTTCCTTATCCTCACTAACCAACTCACCCATCTCATTTTTGAATGGTCCAATGCACTCCCTCTTAAGTTTTTTGCTATTTATATATTTAAAAAACTTTTTTGGATTAGTCTTGCTTTCCCTTGCAATTCGAGTTTCATTATCTATTTTTGCTACCCTAATTGCCTTTTTGCAATCTTTGTTGCTCTCCCTGTATTTTAAGAAAGATTGTTCAGTTCCTTCTGACTTAAATAATTTGAATGCTTTTTTTTTCCTTGCCATTTCCTTCTTTACATGTGCAGTTAACCACATTGGCTGTGACTTACTTCTTTTGCACTTGTTCCCCATTGGTATATACAGTTGGGTACATTTCTGCAACCTAAATTTGAATTCTGACCATTTTTCCTCAGTATTTTTGCCTTTAAATAACATATCCCAGTCTATGTGTTGCATTGAGGCCCTTAACAATTTGAAGTTTGCTTTTTTAAAATTAAGAGTTTTGGTTGAACCTATACATTTTTGCTTTGCCAGACAGATCTCAAATGTAACCATGTTGTGATCACTGTTTCCCAAATGTTCTCTTACCTTAATATTGGATACCATTTCTGTGTTATTAGTGATCACTAGGTCCAATACATTGTTATTTCTTGTCGGCGCTCCCACCATTTGTGACATGTAGCTTTCATGAAGCGTGTTCAAAAACCTGCTACCCTTAGCACTCTGACAGGTCTCATTTTTCCAGTTGATATCTGGATAATTAAAATCTCCCATAATTATAGTATGCCCAAACTGGGCAGCTTTCCTCATTTGCAATAGCAGTTGGGCCTCATCATTGTCATCTATATTTGGTGGTTTGTAGCATATGCCCACCAACAACTTTTTTTTACCATTCACACCACATTTAGTCTCGATTTCTACCCACATGGACTCCACAGTTTGGCCAGTTTCCTCACTAATATCACCTCGAAAAACTGGATTTAGCTCTGTTTTCAAATATAAACACACACCTCCACCTTTTCTATTAATTCTGTCTCTTCTAAACAGGGAATAGCCCTCTATATTTACAGTAAATGTACAGGTGAAAGGGTATTATCATGTCCATAGAGATAAAATAGGTAAATCTTTAGCCAGGACTCTTAATGGTAAACTCTCTTCTACATTCATCCCTAAAATTAGGGATTCGCAGAGTTCACTTCACTATCTCACTGATCTGATTGTGACTATCTTTAGGGACTACTACCAGACTGTATATAATGTTTCTCCAGACACTGCTCACGCCGTTAATCTGGAACTCTCGGATATGATTAAGGCGTATCTTGACGCTCATATGCAGGTGACACTTTGTGATGAGTTTGCTACGTTTATTGACTCCCCAATCACTCTGGAGGAGTTGGCGGAGGCCTTGAAGAGTTCGCCTACTGGTAAGAGTCCCGGGCCTGAAGGGCTCACAGTTATGTATTACAAGGTCTTCACGGACGTCCTATCCCCGTTTTTGTAGACGCTTTTAATTCTTTTCTCAACAGGGTAGTTTGCCTACTCAAGCCCAGGAAGCCCATATTACAATCCTGCCCAAGCCGGGTAAGGACCTGGAATTGTGTTCCAGTTACAGGCCAATTTCTTTGCTTAACATGGATGTTAAGTTGTTCACCAAGATCCTTAGCAAGGGCCTTAGGACAGCTCTCCCGAGACTTATACACCAAGACCAGCCAGGTTTTGTTCCTTGCCGGGAGTCAAGGGATAACATCACTAAGATAAAACTCATCCACTATGAACATCTTTGGCATACCCCTGCGATGAGTCTGTCTACGGATGCTGAGAAATCCTTTAACGGGGTGAGCTGGCCATTCTTGCGAGCCGTATTGGAGCATATCGGTCTTGAACCCTCTATTCGTGCTTGGATTGCATCTCTTTATCAGACACCTACTGACAGGATGCTGTCTGAGCCCCTCACCCTGTCTTTTTTGTGCTTACATTGGAACTGCTGGCTAATGCCCTCCGATCCAACCCAGATATCTCAGGACTAGAGGAGGGTCCTTTCCATCATAATCTTGCTGCCTATGCAGACGATTTACTGTTGTTTCTTACTAAACCGGCCATCTCTCTCCCTAGTGTTATGAAGGAACTCCAGATCTATGGTTCCTTATCCAATTTGAAAATTAACCTTACTAAGTCCGAGGCCCTCAATCTTTCCCACCCTGCTCAAACTGAATCAGTCTTGCGGACCTCCTTCCCCTTCAGGTGGGCTCCATCTCAGCTCAAATATCTTGGTGTATACTTATCTAAGGACTTGAATGCCCTCTTTGATTTGAATTTTCAATGCATCCTTGACCAGTGCAAGGGGGACTTGACTAAATGGTCCAAGTTACATGTCTCATGGTTTGGACGAGTTTTTATTATAAAAATGAATGTCTTACCTCTAATTTTGTATCTTATTCAGTCGTTGCCTATAGCGATCCCAAAGTCTTTCTTTGTAGAATTGAGGTCTGTGATCTCGAAGTTTATATAGTGGAATAGGCGCTTTAGCTTGGGCAAGCAATCAGTACCTTATAAGACCTAAATCCTAGGAGGCCTGGGCCTCCATAACCTGGAAAGGTATTATATGTCAGTTCATCTTGCCAGAATTGTGGATTGGTCCCGTCCTCCTTCTAAGTCTTGGGTTTCCCTGGAGCAGAGGGGACTCAATGTTCCTATACCCGTGGCAGCTTGGGTGGGCCCTAGACAGTAGGTGGTCACTCAGTGCTCCCATCCTACGGTTACTCCCACTGTGGCGATCTGGAAAACTAGCATTGCTTCGCAGGGTCTCACCAATTCACCATCTCTTCTGCAGGCTCTTACACATCATGTTGATTTTCCTCCAGGCAGGGATAGGGTTATTTTAATGTTTTCTTTTCGGACCGGGTACAGTTCCCCAGAGTGGGACATATTATTCAGGATGCTCAAGTTAAGACATCGGACTTGACAGAAACTCGGACCAGACATCCTAGACTTTCCTTTACTTATACTCAGCTATCTCATTATATCACTACACTAACTTCATTAGGTCCCCTGCCAGCGGATGCCACCACCTTTGAATCTCTTTGCATGACGGAGGAACCCCCCCACTAAACTTGTTTCTACTATTTATCTTTGCTTAATGGACATGGTCTCGGGTTCTAAACCATTCTATATCCGTTTATGGGAAAAGGATTATGGTGTTGAGTTATCTAATTCCCAGTGGCGCAAAATGGGGCATTGATGAAGAGGCAATGTGGAGATGAGGGGGAATTGTGGAAGGGGCAATGTGGAGATGAAGGGGGCATTGTGGAAGGGGCAATGTGGAGATGAAGGGGGCATTGTGTAAGGAGCAATGTGGAGATGAAGGGGGCATTGTGGAAGAGGCATTGTGGAAGAGGCATTGTGGAGATGAAGGGGGCATTGTGGAAAGGGCAATGTGGAGATGAATGGGGCATTGTGGAAGGAGCAATGTGGAGATGAAGGGGGTATTGTGGAGATGAAGGGGGCATTGTGGAAGAGGCATTGTGGAAGGGGCAATGTGGAGATGAAGGGGGCATTGTGGAAGAGGCATTGTGGAAGGGGCATTGTGGAAGGGGCATTGTGAAGATGAAGGGGGCATTGTGTAAGGGGCATTGTGGAGATGAAGGGGGCATTGTGGAAGGTGCAATGTGGAGATAAAGGGGCAATGTGGAAAGGGCAATGTGGAGATGAAGGGGGTATTGTGGAAAGGGCATTCAAATGGTTAAATTCTGTGTGTCGTTCAGATTCCCGGTGCGGCGACCCAGGCTCTGTAGTAATACAGAGTGCTGGGAGATGACATCATCTCCCAGCACTCTGTATTACAGAGAACCGGGCGCGGGAGCTTCAGCTCTGTGCCGAAGGAGGCACAGATCTCTTCCAGGGCATTGTGGAGATGAAGGGACATTGTGGAAGGGGCATTGTGGAGATGAAGGGGGCATTGTGGAAGGGGCATTGTGGAGATGAAGGGCAATGTGGAGATGAAGGGGGCATTGTGGAAGGGGCAATGTGGAGATGAAGGGGGCATTGTGGAAGGGGCAATGTGGAGATGAAGGGGGCATTGTGGAAAGGGCATTGTGGAGATGAAGGGGCATTGTGGAAAGGGCATTGTGGAGATGATGGGGCATTGTGGAGATGAAGGGAGCATTGTGGAAGGGGCATTGTGGAGATGAAGGGGGCATTGTGGAAGGGGCATTGTGGAAGGTGCAATGTGGAGATGAAGGGGCAATGTGGAAAGGGCAATGTGGAGATGAAGGGGCATTGTGGAAAGGGCAGTGTGGAGATAAAGGGGGCATTGTGGAAAGGGCATTGTGGAGATGAAGGGGCATTGTGGAAAGAGCATTGTTGAGATGAAGGGGCATTGTGCAAGGGGCATTTTGGAGATGAAGGGGGCATTGAGGAAGGGGCATTGTGGAGATGAAGGGGCATTGTGGAAGGGGCAATGTGGAGATGAAGGGGGCATTGTGGAAGGGGCATTGTGGAGATGAAGGGGACATTGTGGAAGGGGCATTGTGGAGATAAAGGGGGCATTGAGGAAGGGGCAATGTGGAGATGAAGGGGCAATGTGGAAAGGGCATTGTGGAGATGAAGGGGACATTGTGGAAGGGGCATTTTGGAGATGAAGGGGGCATTGTGGAAGGGGCATTGTGGAAGGGGCAATGTGGAGATGAAGGGGGCATTGTGGAAGGGGCATTGTGGAGATGAAGGGGACATTGTGGAAGGGGCATTGTGGAGATTAAGGGGGCATTGAGGAAGGGGCAATGTGGAGATGAAGGGGCAATGTGGAAAGGGCATTGTGGAGATGAAGGGGACATTGTGGAAGGGGCATTGTGGAGATAAAGGGGGCATTGAGGAAGGGGCAATGTGGAGATGAAGGGGCAATGTGGAAAGGGCATTGTGGAGATGAAGGGGACATTGTGGAAGGGGCATTGTGGAGATAAAGGGGGCATTGAGGAAGGGGCAATGTGGAGATGAAGGGGTATTGTGGAAAGGGCATTGTGGAGATGAAGGGGGCATTGGGGAGATGAAGGGGGCATTGTGGAAGGGGCAATGTGGAGATGAAGGGGCATTGTGGAAGAGGCATTGTGGAAGGGGCAATGTGGAGATGAACGGGGCATTGTGGAAGGGGCAATGTGGCGATGAAGGGGCAATGTGGAGGGGCAATATGAGTGGAAAGTGTGAGGTGGGCAATGTGGAGGGGCAATGTGAGTGGAAAGTGTGAGGTGGGCAATATGAGTTGGGCAGTGTGATGTGGGCAACATGGAGGACTAAAGTGAGTGGACAGTGTGAGGTGGACAGTGTAAAGTGGGCAGTGTGAGGTGGGCAATGTGGGTGGACAGTGTGAGGTGGACAATATGAGGTGGGCAGCTTGAGGTGGGAAATGTGGAGGGGTAATGTGAGTGGTCATTGTGAGGTGGACAATATGGAGTGGGAATGTGAGTGGTCATTGTGAGGTGGGCAGTGTGGAGGGGCAATGCGAGTGGTCATTGTGAGGTGGGCAATGTGAGTGGGCAATAAGATGTGGGCAATGTGTGGTGTGTAGTGTGAGTGGGACAATATGAGTGAGCAATAAGAAAGGGACAGTGTGAGTGGGCAATAAGAAGTGGGCAATGTGAGTGGGACAATGTGAGTGGGCAATGTGTGGTGGGCAGTGTGTGGTGGTACAATGTGAGCGGGACAATATAAGTGAGACAGTGTGAGTGGGCAATATTAGGTGGGAAATATGAGAGTGAGCATTGTGAGTGGGACAGTGTGAGTGGGCAATAAGAGATGGGCCATGTGTGTGGGACAGTGTGAGGTGGGCAGTGTAAGTCACTGTCGTAGTCTCTCCCCTAAGCCTCAACCTCAGATGGCCTTGGGATCAGTGAGAGTGAGTGCCGAACCTGAATGAGACACACACAGAGTGCACCCAGAACATACTGTTTTTTATTAATCATGCCAGATTGCTGGATAATGCATAGCAGAAAATATGTAAGTGTAAGGAGAAAAGTGAAGCAAGGCAAAATAATTGCAGAATACTTAAAAACAAAATAACCACTTGGATGATGGAGATGTCCCCAATGCATTAGAAAGCATCCAAGGGGTTCAAATCACATTGAATCCATTGTATTTTGTTTGTGTTCCATGTGGTATAGTAGTGGTCCTTACAACAGGATTGTTATCCATTTATCTTGTAATTTATATAGACCTTCAGTTCAAAGGAAAATTGCTTACTTGTGTTAACCCCTTGAGGATCAGAAGGGAGTGCAGTTCATTGCTTAACTATGTGTTGTGCACATCCCTGGTGCTCAAGCAGTTAAAACACTGAACAATAATGGTAGGATTTTGATATCTCAAATGTATGTTAGATTCCAATATGCAGAGTGCAGGGTTGTGTTGTTTTCACACCTTGGCTGTCACAAAGGTACCCAATCTACTGTGAGGCCTCTGACATCCATTATACTAGAGAACCTTTGAGGAAATTATACAAATCCCATTAGAATTGATGGTTTGGTTGTACTTTAATGGTACCTAACATTAAAGGCAAAAGTTGGTGGTGTTAATGGTGAAATCTACAGTCCCATCCATCCCAGTGAAATGAAAACTGTCATTGTTATTGGTATAAATCTGCAGGATGACTGTCTGATTGATTGCTCATTGGGTTTCCACCTGAGTCTGTCAGGAATTCCTGTGTGTCAGGGGGATACTGTCAGAGGTCATGACAGACAATGAAAATGTATCAGAAGGGTCATTTCATTTGAATAGGTGTTTTCTACCTGGTCAAACAGTTGAAAATATAACTTCCAGGGGTGCATTTTTTATACTGGTTTACAATGGAACTGTCACTTTGCAATAAATAGGTGTTTTTAACCATTTGAGCACACAAAAGGTATCCAACATATTGGATACCTCTCTGGCACTAAAAGGGTTAAAAGCTTTCATAGTCATATATGTTTGTTAGCCATGTTTTATTTAAAGCAATAGTGTGAGAATGTAGCTTCATGTGCTGGTCAGTTTTTATTTGGTACTTTTTAATACTATATGATTTCTTTCTGGAAAGTTTAAATTGTAATATGATGTAAATGTATTGCTGTTGCACTAATTTATATGCAATTTTATCCTTATACCATTTGTGCATGTAATGTCATAGTGTGGCCACCGTGACATGGCTGTGGCCGCAGTGCGGCCACCTGGACATGATGGTGGCCGCCAATGCGGCCACTGTGCTGTCCCTGTTCCCTCCAAATAAGCCACGACACGCTGGTACTCTTTTAAGGAGCTGTTGCAGCAGCTCCATTTATTTAGTGATACACAGAGGTAGCAGGGGGGAGAAAAAGGTGGCTGGCAAGCGTCCAAGTCTCCGCTCCGTTTGCACGTCCGCTCGGGTCCTCGGGTGTAGCTGGAATGGCGCCAAAGGGTCTCAGAGTGACAATGGGGCAGGGATGAAGCGGATGCCTCTCTGCGCATCCGCTTCCGACTGGTACCTGCTTCCAGTCATCGGTGGCCCGGTTGCCATTGCAACTCGCCGAGTTTGGACACCACATCTCCTTTCCCACTGCAAGGAAAAGAGTGTACAAGGTAGGGTTGCTGAGAGAGAGAATGTGCGAGAGAGAGAGCGTGCGGGAGAGAGAGAGTGCGAGAGAGAGAGAGAGCGTGTGGGAGAGAGAGAGAGTGCGAGAGAGAGAGAGCGTGCGGGAGAGAGAGAGAGTGAGAGCATGCGGGAGAGAGAGAGAGTGCGTGCGAGAGAGAGAGGGAGAGCGCGAGAGAGAGCGCGAGAGAGAGAGCATGAGTGCGAGAGAGAGAGATAGCGTGCGTGAGAGCGTGCGTGTTTTTTGGTTTTTTTTGTCAGTGGTGAGCTGGCTTCCTGCGAGACTTGATTTTCTCTGTGCATTGCCATCTGTCCGGGGGTCTAGTGTTCCTCGTGTGCCTGGCGGGAGGAATGGGTGGCATGTCCGGGTGATTGTCCATTGTGGTAGGTGCGGGCGCGTGCGTGTCCTGAGAGTCCTTGGTGGTTGGTGCCGTTAGCGTGTCCTCTTTGTTGAATGGGAACACATAGTTTTCCTCTTCTTCCCCCGAATTATTGTACTCCCCCTTCAGTGGTTCACTGTGCGTGGTTTGTGGGGGTGGTTGTACCGTGTTGTCCAGTGTTGAAGGTCTGTGTCGTAATTGGTCGACATGCCTTTGCCATAGGAGTCCTTGATCCATTTGCACTAGGTAGGATCGAGAACCTGTGACTGCTTTAATGGTGCCCGGTGCCCATTTTTGATGGGTTGTGTAGGAGCGTGCCCAAACCTGGTCCCCTTTGTGGAACCTCCTTTCTTTTCCTGTACCTGCCATGCGGGCTTGGTGCGCTCGGACAGTAGCTGCTACATCATGGTGGAAGGTATGTAGCTTGGTTCTCACAGGTCTACCAAACATCAAGTGTGCTGGAGTAACTCCTGTAGTGGCATGTGGTGTAGTGCGGTAATTGGATAGAAATTCATCCAGTGAGTACTTGGTGCCCATTGTTACCTGCATTGCAGTTAGGGCTGCTTTGAGGGTTTGAACAAACCTCTCTGTCTGGCCTTTTGTGGCCGGGTGGTATGGAGCGGTGCGTGTGTGTGTGGCTCCGATATCTCTTAAGTAGTCTTGGAATGTCTGCGAAACAAACTGTGGGCCATTATCTGTAACTATGTGTCTTGGCAGGCCAAATGTTGCAAAAATGTGGCGTAAGACTTTAATTGTAGATTCTGCTGTGGTGTTCGCCATGGGCCATACTTCAGGCCATTTGGAATGGGCATCCACTAAAACCAGGTATGTGGTGCCCCGGATTGGGCCTACAAAATCAATGTGTACTCTTTCCCACAGAGTTTGTGGCCACTCCCATGGTTGTATTGTTTGTGGATTTATCTGCCGCTGGGTTTGCGCACATCCTGCACAGCTTTCTACCCATGCTGTAATATCGCTGTCAGTCGATGGCCACCACACTGTGGTTCTTGCCTTTTGTTTCATCTTTACGATACCTGGGTGTCCTTCATGTAGTATGGCCAGCACTTGGGAGCGTTGTTGTGGTGGAATCACAATTCTGTTCCCCCATAGAAGGCATCCACCATGGCTGGTGAGTTCGCTTTTCCTGCGGGCGTATGGGAGTGTTGCGACTGTTGTTTTCTCTGGCCAGCCTTTTTGTACATATTGGAGGATAGTTGCCAGTGTCTCATCAGTGTTTGTTGCTGCGCCTACCACATCTGATCTGAATGTAGTCGTGAAGCAGATTTGGCTGTTGTCAGATATGAGACCCATGTCGTTTGTGTCCAGCAAGTTCTGGAGTGGCAGGCATGACATTGCGTTGGCGTTGGAGTGTAAGTTGTGCGAACGGTATCTAATGGTGTAATCGAATGCTCCGAGGTATAGTGCATATCTTTGCAGTCTGGCCGCTGTAGTGATAGAAATGGCTTTGTCCGGGTTCAGAATAGCGAGTAGTGGTTTGTGGTCTGTCAGTAATGTGAATGTGCGGCCGTACACTTAGATTGTGAACTTCTTCAATGCCCATATAATGGCCAGTGCTTCCTTGTCAATTTGGGAGTAATTCTTTTCAGCTTGGGTTAGTGACCTAGATGCGAACGCTATCGGTTGTTCTGACCCATCTGGCATGACATGGGACAGTACTGCCCCTAATCCGTAGGGCGAAGCATCACATGCTAATGTGAGGGGTTTTTGTAGGTCGTAATGAACCAACACCTTTGAGTGAATGATTAGGTTCTTGGTCGTTTGAAAAGCTGCTTGGCACTCCGGTGACCATTTCCATTCTGTTTTTTCTTCCAGCAGTTTGTGTAGTGGATACAAGGTTTGTGCTAGGTTTGGCAAGAACCGATGATTGTAATTTAGTAGGCCCAAATAGGAGCGTAGTTGTGCCACATTCTTGGGAATGGGGGCTTGTACCAGGGCTCGTACTTTGTCTTCCGGGGTATGCAGGCCCCTTTTGTCTATTACGTGGGCGCAGAATGTGAGTTCGGGTTTTAAGAATTCGCATTTGTCAAGGTTGACTTTGAGGCCATTTTCCTGTAAGCGCTGTAGGACTTTTTCCACATTTCTTTTATGTTCTCCTTCTGTCCTGCCGGTGATGAGCATGTCATCCAGGAGGCATTTTGTGTGCGGTATATCAGCTAGAATGGCGTCCATGGTGCGCTGCCAGATGGCGGGAGCGGACACTATCCGAACACCATTCTATTGTATTGGAAGAGACCTTTGTGGGTGTTGATTCTCAGAAGGTGTCTACTTTCCGGTTGGACCTCCAGCTGTAGATAGGCTTGCTTCAAATCAATTTTTGAAAACGTTTTGCCTCCCGTGAGGGACGCAAACAGTTCCTCCATTCGTGGTAATGGGTATTGGTCAACTTCTAATTGTTTGTTCAGCGCCATACGAAAATCCCCACAGATTCGAATCTCTCCAGACTTTTTGATGACGGGAACGATGGGGGATGCCCACTCACTCCTTTCAACCTTGGAGATGATGCCTTGCGTCTCTAACCGCTGAAGCTCTGTTTCCATTTTGTTGCGGATAGCAAATGGGACTGTCCGTGCCTTTAAGAATCATGGTGTTGCTCCCTGTTTCAATTGAAGTGTAGCTTGGGCATTCTTGACTTTGCCTAGTTCCGGGGAAAAGACTTCTTTGTATTTATGCTTCAGGTGTGCCACCCATCTGTTGGTGGATTTGGATTCAGGCACCTCGATCTCGTTGACTGGTTGAACCAGTTGTGGCATACCCATGGCTTTTATCCAAGTGCGGCCGAAGAGTGGTGGTCCTCCGTTTTTGACCACATACAAGATTGCCTTGTGCTCCTTGTCTTCCAGCTGTACTGTATCTGAGGCGTATCCCACCGGTGCCAGTAGGTGGCCACTATAGGTTTTGAGTTTCATGGAGGTTTGACGTAAGTGGAGTTGTAAGTTTGCTTTCCAGAGTTGGTCGGTGGTCATTACTGAAATCGCTGATCCTGTATCCAGATCCATGAGGACCGGTTTTCCATTGATTATAGCGTTCAATTTGCATCTTGTGCCCTGGAGCTTCCAGTTGGTGAATGCTTAGGTGGGCCATCCACCCTTCATCTTCAAGTGGTTCCTCTTCTTCATTCATGGGCTGATATTCTGTATAATACGTGGAGTGTCGTCTCCCTCTGCCTCTGGCCCCATTTCTAGGCATTCGTGTGCTTCTGCAGACTTTCTGTAAGTGGCCCTTCTTTGAGCAGTTGAAGCAAGTTTCATCTTTGAACCGGCACGCTGGTGCATCATGAGCTGGGGATCCACAGCGGAAACAACGTCGTTGCTTGTATGTGTCCTTTGCCGGTGATGGTGGTGTCCGGGTTTTGTTGGTTGTCATCTTGTTGACGTCAATTTCTTCAGTGTGGTATGTTGTTGCATGATTTCCATTATGAGCTTGTAGTTGGGATGCGTCTATGTCCGCCATTTCCATGCCTATTGCAATGTCAAATGCAGATTTTTCCGTTAGGTTTCTTTCTGTTAAGAGGCGCTTCTGTATGTTTTTATTGAGTAAGCCGCAGGCGAAAAGGTCGCACAGCGCTTCCGGGAGGTGCACTTGAAAGTTGCAGGTGGAGGCTAGTCTTCGCAATTCACGAATATAGGTTTTGATGTCCTCCCCAGGTTGTTGTTTCCGCGTATAGAAGCGGAAACGCTCTGCAGTCTGCAAGGGTTGTGGATGGTAGTAATTGTTTAATAAAGTGACCAAGGATTGGAAAGGTTGGGTCCCGGGTTTCACAGGAGCAAGGAGGTCCCTGAGAATGGAGTAGGGCTTCCACCCTATGGCAGTCAGAAATACTGAGGTTTGCTTAGATTCGGCAATGTCATTGGCCATCATGTACTCTTCTACTCTTTCTACATATGCCTCCCATGGCTCCTGGTCTTCGTTGAATTCTTTTAAATTACCTACTGAGGTCATGATTATTTTTGCGTGGAAGGGGTGTGTCCGTAGAAGTTGGGTATGTGTTACCAGAGGCTAGTACTTTCAGCAGTAGCACAATATTCACCAGTAACTAAATGTCCTCAGTTATACCCAGTATCCTCAGCCGTCACAAAGTATCCTCAGTAACAAAGTATTACCCAGTATCTTCAGCAATAGTAACACAGTCTCCTGAGTAGTAGTAACACAGTCTCCTGAGTAGTAGTAACACAGTCTCCTGAGTAGTAGTAACACCGTATCCTTAGTAGTAACACAGTAACCTCAGTAGTAACACAGTAACCTCAGTAGTAACACAGTATCCTCATTAGTAACACAGTATCCTCAGTAGTAACACAGTATCTTTAGCAGTAGTTACACAGTCTTTTGAGTCGTAGTAACACAGTATTTTCAGTAGTAACACAGTATTCTCAGTAGTAACACAGTATTCTCAGCATAAACACAAAATCCTCAGTAGTAGCAGAGTATCCTCAGTAGTCTTAACACAGTATCCTCAGTAGTCTTAACACAGTATTCTCAGTAGTAGTAACACAGTATCCTCAGTAGTATTAATACAGTATCCTCAGTAGTAGTAACACAGTATCCTCAGTAATATTAACACAGTATCCTCAGTATTATTAACACAGTATCCTCAGTAGCAGTAGTAACACAGTATCCTCAGTAGTAGTAACACAATATCCTCAGTAGTATTAACACAGTATCCTTAGTAACAGTAGTAACACACCTAGTAGCAGTAGTAACACAGTATCCTCAGTAAGAAATTCTTAACCAGTAGAATAATGTTTCAATAGTAAGTCCGTGTCCTCAATGATAATACAGTAATATCCACAATACTCAGAAGTAGGAATGTAAATTGTGGAACAATTGCTTCTCCTTAGTACACACTTTACTATTGTACAATATAGTATACTGTTATATAGCTTGCAATTCCTGATTACAGTTATCGTTGGGTTCTTATTCCAGGGCTCAAAATTTCCACTTGCCACTAGCCAATGGCGAGTGAAAATTTAGCCCTGGCGAGTAGAAATTCAGCCCTGGTGGGTATGTTATGGCTTGCAGTGGAGAGTAACTTTTCAGGTCTGGCTAGTAGCAAAGGACTTAAAATTATAAGCCCTGCTTATTCTGATCCTCATCGCCAGTTGTGCTGTCCCCTCCAAATAAGCCACGACACGCTGGTACTCTTTTAAGGAGCTGTTGCAGCAGCTCCGTTTATTTAGTGATACACAGAGGTAGCAGGGGGGAGAAAAAGGTGGCTGGCAAGCATCCAAGTTTCAGCTCCATTTGCACGTCCGCTCAGGTCCTCGGGTGTAGCTGGAATGGCGCCAAAGGGTCTCAGAGGGACAATGGGGCAGGGATGAAGCGGATGCCTCTCTGCGCATCCGCTTCCGACTGGTAGCTGCTTCCGGTCGTCGTCGGCCCGGTTGCCATGGCAACCCGCCGCGTTTGGACACCACAGCCACCAGAAAAAATACCTTGAGAACCACTGCCCTAGAGCATTCTAGGGATTCAGTCACCATTGCCTTTTGGTTACCCTAGCATTCTAGGAATTCGCTGTCACCATTGCCTGTTGGTTACCCTAGAGCATTCTGGGGATTCGCTGTCACTATTGCCTGTTGGTTACCCTAGAGCGTTCTAGGGATTCAGTCCTTTGCCTGTTGGTTATCCTAGAGCGTTCTAGGCATTCTCAGTATTTGACGTTCCAGGCCAAGCAATCTCTGCCGCAAAAAAAGAATGACCATTCGCCAGGGCGCCCGTACAGTAGCAGAATACGGTATTGAATTTTGTAAATTAGCGGCAGAGGTAGGCTGGAACAATGAGGGTCTGGTGGCAGCCTTTTCCCAAGGGCTTAGTGATACCATTAAATATGAGATGGCAGCCCGTGAGCTGCCAGAGGATCTAAATCTGTTCATCTCCTTCGCTATACTGATTGACACTTGTATTAGAGAAAGATCCTCATGTAAGAACCACAAGCCAAGGCTTGAGTCTCGACCAGTGACTAACTGGGAGTTTCCATGCCTCCCTCACCTCCCAAGCCACCAAATACGGAGGTCAGTAGGGCTGAGCCTAGGGAAGTCGGTTTCACAAATTTGTCCAGGGAGGAGCGGTCCTTTCATCATAAAGAAGGTCTATGCCTGTACTGTGGTAAGGCTGGACACATGTTACGGGCCTGTCTGGTACATCTGGAAAACACACACACCTAGGATCTTTGAGGGGACATATCCCAGGTGGCGTAAACCAGATCCCAGATACAGAACAAAACAAGCCCATCTTCAGATGGCAATATCTTGGGCAACCTCTTCTGTGGCTACACCAGCTCTGATCGACTCACTGCAGGCTATTTTATTGATGGTGAATTCGCTAAACTGAATAACATTCCCCTGGTGCCTCCTATCTCTCCATTGGCAGTGGAGGCGATCGATGGTAGACCGCTGGTACCATCCCATGTCACATATGAGACCTGTCCGCTGTCTCTCAGAGTAGGAGCCCTCTATGTGGAGACCATACAGTTTCAAGTAATTCAGTCTCCTCATTATGCAGTCATTCTGGGGTTTCCTTGGCTTCAGACACACAACCCCAGAAAAGACTGGAAAACCTGTGACATTTTATCTTGTTCTGATTATTGTCAGAAGTCGTGTCTACAGCAACCTACTAGGATTCTGTGTACTTCTCCCTCTATACCCTCAGAGTATCAGTTGTTCACTGAGGTATTCAGTAAGGGGGAGGCTAGCACATTGCCTAAGCATAGGTCAAACGACTGTACTATTGATTTGACGTCAGGCACCATACCTCCTAAAGGCCGCACATACCATTTGTCGGCAGAGGAGAACCGAGCTATGGAGGAGTACATTTCAGATGCCTTGGCCAGGGGCATTATAAGGAAATCTTCCTTGCCCACAGGGGCTGGATTTTTCTTTGTAAAGAAAAAAGATGGGGAGCTTAGACCCTGTAACCAGTATAAAGGTCTGAATAAGCTGATGGTGAAAAATGCGTACCCCATCCCATTGGTAGCCGAGTTATTTGACCGCCTGAAAGGCTCCTCAGTGTTCACAAAACTCAACCTACGAGCAGCCTATAACCTAATTCAAATTAGAGGGCAAAGAGTGGAAATCTGCATTTAATACTCATAGTGGCTACTATGAGTACCTGGTCATGCCCTTTGGGCTGTGCAATGCGCCAGCGGTATTCCAAGAATTTGTAAATGATGTTCTAAGAGATCTACTACAGTCCTGTGTATTAGTTTATCTGGATGATACCTTGATACACTCTCCTGACCTTGAGACACATCGGAGAGATGTTGCTACCGTATTGCTAAAACTGAGAGAAAACAAACTATATTGTAAACTTGAAAAATGCAAATTCCATAAAGATCAAGTACCATTTCTGGAGTATGTAATCTCTGCTGATGGCATTGGTATGGCTAGCCATAATCCTCGGTCTCCGTGAATGGCCTCACCTCCTGGAGGGGACGAAGGCTCCAATCCTGATCGTAACAGATCACAAAAATTTGACCTATCTATCATAAGCTAAGAGGCTGTCACTATGGCAGGCCAGATGGGTACTATTCCTATCCAGATTTAATTTTGTGGTCTCATATCTACCTGGGTCCAAGAATGTTCGAGCTGATGCTCTTTCTAGGCAATCAGGGCCGGACCGGGAGACTGATAGTGCTCCAGTGCCTATCCAGTGCCTATCATTCCTCCAGATCGCATTTTCTCTGGGAGAACAGATCTTGGAATCTCAAGGCAATGCTCCAGCAGAAGAACCTAGTGGTAAATGTTTAGTAGCTGAACTGCTTCGTACTAAACGACTGGAAACTTACCACTCTTCGAGGGCAGCTGGACATATTGGTCATAACCAACTGATTTGGTCAATCTCTCAAATATTTTGGTGGTCCAGTATGAGGCAGATTGTACAGCTTTTGTGGAGGCCTGTTCCGTTTGTGCTCGTGCTAAAGCCCCTAGACACCTTCCTATGGGGATGCTTCAGACAGTACCGAATGGTGAGCGCCCATGGTCACACGTATCAATAGATTTTATGGTGGCGCTGCCATTGTCCAAAGGGTGTACGGTCATACTAATGATAGTGGACCGTTTCTCCAAAATGGCTCATTTTGTCCCTCTCCTGGAACTACCTTCCTCCAAAGAACTGGCTGGGATGTTTGCTAGAGAGGTGTTCCGACTCCACGGGGTACCCAAGGTATTGGTCTCTGACCATGGGAGTCAGTTCGTATCTAGGTTCTGGAGGGTCTTCTGTGACCAGATGGGCATCAAACTGTCATTTTCCTCAGCCTACCATCTCCAGACGAATAGTGCTGCTGAAAGATCCAACCAGGGGTTGGAACAATTCTTGCACTGTTTTATCTCTGACCATCATAACTGGGCTGACTTGTTACCGTGGGCTGAGTATGCCAGGAATTGTGCCATAAATTCCCCTTCCGAGAGCTCTCCCTTCCTGATCAACTATGGGTTCCAACCATCTCTGCTCCCAGACTCCTTTCAGGCGCAATACATTCCTGGCTCTGGATCAGCATGTTAGTGTCACCGCCACCGTGTTCGCCCGGGCAGTGTCTTCCTTCGCAGCGGCTCTTCCGGGTTCCATAACTGGGTGCGCATGCGCGGTCTGCATCCACCTAACCAAAGGCATGCGCCCGGCTCGCTCCTCTATTGGCTTCCACTCCTCCAATTCTACTTAGCTCCCGGACAAGCCTCTCTCTCCCAGCTCTCTCCATTGACCAATCTACCTATTTAAATGGGCTGCCCCAGGCTTAGGGCGCCCGTTCCACAAGCTACCCATAGTTTGGTCCTGGGCTCTATATGTTTGTTTACTTCTTTACCTTGTTCCTGGCTTGACCCATGGCTTGTCTGACCACATCTGCTCTCTGCTCCTGGCTTGACCGACCACGTCTGATCTCCGCTCCTGGCGTGACCCTTGGCTTGTCTGACCACATCTGCTCTCTGCTCCTGGCTTGACCCTTGGCTTGTCTGACCTCACCTGATCTTCTCTCCTGCTTGAACCTTTGACTGCGTCTGACCTCTGCAATGTTCCCTGTTTCCCGCTTGGTGTCCTGCTGGCCTGGTTTTTCTAACGGTTCCTAGGTACTCCTATCCTGGTTGCACCTCGGCTCAACCGGGGTGGAATAATCTGGTTTCGCGACCAGCACCTTTAACCAGCTTCTTCTGCAGCAAGGGGGTACCTAGCACGTCGTCACTGCTCACATGGTCCGCACTCCAGCATCGCTCGCTAGCACCTAAAACCAGAGCCAGCACCACACGGCTCCCAACCATCTTGTGCGTGACAGTTGGAACAGGCCAGAACCAGAATGGACCTGGCCGAAGCAACCCGATTGTCCGCAAGGCTTGACGAGCATTAACGAATACTGGCCTCACACCTGCAAAACCTGGAAACCAAACTGGATGCCGTGCTGGAGCTACTGCGTTCCTCCACCACAGCGACCTCTGACTCCTCTATCTCCGCCGCCACCAGTGTAACGACAACTCCTCCTCCGGGCTATGTACCTCCTCGCATTCCGCTTCCTGACAAGTTCACCGGCCGGTCGGCTGACTTCCATGGGTTTCTGAACCAGTGTCAGCTGCATTTCCATACCCAGCTGCAGACTTTCTGTACTCACGCCGCCCGGGTTTCCTTCATCATCGCGCTCCTTAAATGGGAGGCGTTAGCCTGGGCAACCCCTCTCGTGGAGCAGCACTCTCCACTGCTGGATGATTCGAATTCCTTCATCGCTGCCTTTAAGGCCGTCTTTGATGCCCCTGGCAGAAGTGCCTCAGCTGAGTCGGCCCTTTTGGCCCTGCGCCAAGGATCCAGGTCCGTCAGCCAGTACGCGGCGGAATTCTGCACTCTCTCCTTTGAAACTGACTGGAACCAGGGAGCTCTTAAGGCGGCTTTTCGGCATGGGCTCAGTGACTGACTCAAAGACGCCTTGACTTACCACGATATTCCAGACAGGTTGGAGGATTTCATCTCCCTGTGTCTGGATCTGGATAGACGTTTGCTGCAGAGGCAGCATGAACAAGACCGCAGCCGGAGGCGGGTACCCACAGCAGTATCCCCGCCAGAAGACCGTCCTGAGGCCGAGACCCCATGGAGATTGGAGGTGTCACTTGATTGTCTGACGAGGAAAGACGGTGAACCCTGGGACTTTGTCTGTATTGTGGGCAGGCGGGTCACATGCTGCGACGGTGCCCCATTGACCCAGGAAAAGACACCGCTTAGCCGACGACCGAGGCGGTCGCCTAAGCCAGTTCCAACAGCCTCCCCAAGGCCGATCCAGGGTCTTTGTTCCTGTGACCATTCAGTGAGCGGCCCATTCCATTAATGCGGCCGCCTTTATCAACTCCAGAGCCGCTGGGCTTTTCATCGATGGCCTTTGGGCCCAAGCCCATGGCGTGCCCTGTCGTTCCAAGAAGACTCTGTTGCTTGTCTCAACTCTGGACGGCGGACCCTTGGGCACCGGGAAGATCACTCAGGAGACTGACTGCCTAGTCCTCACTACAGGGCTACTGCACACCGAACAGGTAGTCTTCGACTTGGTTTCCTCCCCCTTCGCCCCAATCGTCCTGGGGCTCCCTTTGCTTCGGCGCCATAGCCCCATTTTTGATTGGCAGTCCGACGAGCTGGCACAGTGGAGCAAGACCTGCTTCTCAACTTGTCTCCCCAATCTCCTCTCGCCCATCCGTCTCTGCCGCAATGTGCTCCCTTGAGGCCTTGCCAGCTGCCTACCACAATTTCCGGGATGTCTTCTTGAAAGCCCAAGCTGAAAGCCTTCCTCAGCAACGGCCTTACGACTGCCCGATAGAACTCCAGCCCGGAACTCACCCTCCTAGAGGAAGGACGTTCTTGCTTTCTCCTCCTGAGATGAAAGCCCTTGCCACCTATATCCAGGAGAATTTGGCCAGGGGCTTCATCTGTCCCACCACCTCACCCGCTGGAGCGGATTCTTCTTAGTCAGCAAGAAAGACGGCACCCTGCGTCCATGCATTGATTACCGGGCATTGAACCGCATCACGATCAAAAATAAATATCCACTCCCACTGATTCCTGAGCTGTTCAACCTTCTCTGTGGTGCCACCTGGTTCACTAAATTGGACCTTAGAGGTGCTTATAATCTGGTTCGCATTAGGCCCGGGGACGAATGGAAGACAGCTTTGAACACCAGATATGGGCACTATGAGTACCTGGTGATGCCCTTCAGGCTATGCAACGCCCCAGCTGTGTTCCAGGCTTTTGTTAATAATGTTTGCCGGGATATGCTGACTTCCCACGTCTTTTCTCCCACTCTCCAGAAACACCGACTGCATGTTAAAGCTGTCCTTCAACGGTTACGAGAGAACGGACTATACGCCAAACTAGAGAAATGCGAGTTTGAAAAAAACAGGCTCCCCTTCTTGGGGTACATCATCTCCAGCTCCAGTCTTGAGATGGACCCAAAGAAACTCACCGCTGTCCTTGACTGGCCGCAACCCACTGATCTCAAGGTGGTACAGCGCTTCCTAGGCTTTGACAATTACTTCAGGAGGTTTATCCTGGGTTACTCCTCCCTAGTAGCACCCATTACTGCCCTAACCAAGAAAGGAGCGAACCCGTGGCTCTGGCCCAAGGAAACCGTATCCACTTTCTCCGGCTTGAAGACCGCCTTCACTACGGCCCCTGTTCTCCGATACCCTAACATTACCCGCCATTTGTTTTGTAAGTGGACGCATCCGAACGAGGTATCGGGGCAGTGCTGTCACAGAGAGACCCTAAGACCAACTGCCTCCACCCCTGTTCCTTCCTATCCCGTCAGCTAACCTCTGCTGAAAGGAACTATGATGTCGGCAACCGAGAGTTGTTAGCCATGAAGGTCGCATTCGAGGAGTGGCGTCATCTCCTAGAGGGCTCAAGTATACCCTTTCTCGTCTACACAGACCACAAGAACCTGCAATACCTGGAGACGGCTAAGCGTCTCACGTCCCGCCAAGCCCAGTGGGCCCTTTTCTTCTCTCGATTCCACTTCACGGTCACCTATATCCCCGGCACTAAGAATACCAAGGCCTATACCCTATCCTGGCTTTTCACAGTTCTGGCCTCCGAAATGACACCCGAACCCATTCTCCCATCGAGCAAGATCCTCTCAGCACTGTCCACTAAAACACTGGCTAAAATCCAACACGCCCAGAAGAATCTGGACCCATCCTGTCCCACAGGGCGACTCTTTGTTCCGGCCCGATTCCGTCCAGAAATCCTACTTTGGGCACATCAATCGCCTACCTTCAGTCATCCTGGTATCAACCGCACCTTGGACCTAGCACAATGACAGTTTTGGTGGCCTTCCTTGCCCCAGGATGTGAAAGACTTTGTACAAGGCTGCCATCATTGTGCTAGGCATAAACGGCCTCGCTCTCGGCCAGTAGGCCTTCTCCAGCCCCTTCCCGTGCCATCCTCTCCTTGGACACATATTGCCATGGACTTTGTGGTGGTTCTGCCTCCGTCCAAGAAAAACACAGTGATCTTGGTCGTTGTCGACCATTTCTCCCGTCAGGCGCACTTTATTCCTCTCTCCAAGTTGCCTACCTCTCTACAACTGGCCGTGATCTTCCTCCGGGAGGTGTTCCATTTGCACGGCCTCCCTCTCCATATAGTATCAGATCGAGGCAGCCAATTCACATTCAGGTTCTGAAGAGCCTTTTGTGCGCGTCTGAGTATTGCAGTGCACCTATCCTCCGCTTACTACCCACAGTCCAACGGACAAACCGAGAGGACAAATCAAGCTCTCAAACAATATTTGCGGCTGTTCGTGGAACTACTTCAGGACAACTGGACGGATCTCCTTCCATTAGCAGAGTTTGTCTTTAACAGCTGCCGTCACTCCAGTGCTCTCCCTTCTTTGCTGCTGGTGGATTCAATCCTACATCCCTGCCACTTTCATCCGCCTCTGGTGTTCCGGCTGTGGATACCCATGTGGATGATCTAGAAGTCCACTGGCAACGGATCCGCTCGAAGTTAGTGGCAGCAGTCGCACGATACAAGCGGGTGGCCAATAAATGGTGGACAGCTGGCCCTCTGTTCCAGGTTGGGGATGAGGTTTGGCTCTCCATCAAGAACCAACATCTCCATCAACCCTCTGCTAAGTTCGGCCCGCTCTACATTGGGCCCTTTCAAATCCGTTCCCAAAGCTCTCCAGTGTCCTTTGCCCTGAACTTGCCACCCTCCATGCGGATTCCTGATACCTTCCACGTGTCTTTACTGAAGCCACTACTTCGTACCCGGTACTCCCCTCGCTCGGTGCCTGTGCCTCCTGTTCGGGTCGATGACCAAGAGGAATATGTCATCCGGAAGCTCCTGGACTCCCGCATCGTTCGGGGATCTCTCCAGTACCTGGTGGATTGGAGGGGCTACGGCCCTGAAGAGCGTTCCTGGGTTCCCGCCCGCGATGTGCATGCTCTGGCTCTTCGGTGTGCTTTCCATTGTGCCTTTCCGTCTAAGCCGGGTCGTCCGGGGGCCTCCCGTTCGGGGGGTGTTACCGCCGCTGTGTTCGCCTGGGTCGCGACTTCCTTCACGGCGGCTCTTCTGGGTTCCATAGCTGGGCGTGCGTGCGCGGTCCGCATCCACCTTCAGTTTGGCGGATGCGCATGCACCCGGCTTGCTCCTCTATTGGCTTCCACGCCTCCAATTCTACTTGGCTCCCGGACAAGCCTCTCTCTCCCAGCTCTCTCCATTGACCAATCTACCTATTTAAACGGGCTGGCCCAGGCTTAGGGCGCCCATTCTACAAGCTACCCATAGTTTGGTCCTGGGCTCTGGATGTTTGCTTACTTCTTTACCTTGTTCCTGGCTTGACCCTTGGCTTGTCTGACCACATCTGCTCTCTGCTCCTGGCTTGACCCTTGGCTTGTCTGACCACGTCTGATCTCTGCTCCTGGCTTGACCCTTGGCTTGTCTGACCACGTCTGCTCTCCGCTCCTGACTTGACCCTTGGCTTGTCTAACCATGTCTGCTCTCTGCTCCTGGCTTGACCCTTGGCTTCTCTGACCACGTCTGATCTCTGCTCCTGGCTTGACCCTTGGCTTGTCTGACCACGTCGCTCTCTGCTCCTGGCTTGACCCTTGACTTGTCTGACCGCACCTGATCTTCTCTCCTGCTTGAACCCTTGGCTGCGCCTGACCTCTGCCGTGTTCCCTGTTTCCCGCTTGGTGTCGTGCTGGCCTGGTTTTTCTAACGGTTCCTAGGTACTCCTATCCTGGTTGCACCTCGGCTCAACTGGGGTGGAACAATCTGGTTTCGTGACCAGCACCTTTAACCAGCTTCTTCTGCAGCAAGGGGGTACCTAGCACGCCGTCACTGCTCACATGCTCCGCACTCCAGCATCGCTCGCTAGCACCTAAAACCAGAGCCAGCACCACACGTCTCCCAACCATTGTGTGGGTGACAGTTAGGCAGATCCGCTCCACATGGGCACAGGTACAGAATACCCTGCAAAGGTCCTCAGAGCTCTATCAGAGACATACAGTCCGCAAAACGCATTCCTGTTTTCCAAGTTGGGAATAGAGTGTGGCTGTCCTCCAGAAACCTGAATCTCCAAGTACCTTGCAATAAGCTGGCTCCACGATTTGTAGGTCTATACCGGGTACTTCACAGAGTGAACCCTGTCACTTATGCCTTGCACCTTCCTGTGGGTAGCATTCACAGCATGTTTCATGTTTCCTTGTTGAAGCCTTTGGTCTGTAATCACTATACTTCTGCTCCAGTGGTGCCAGGTCCTGTGAGCATCCAAGACCACGAGGAGTATGGAATCCAGAGCATTCTGGATTCCCGTGGAGTCTGTGGGCACATTCAGTATCTTGTACATTGGAAGGGCTGTGGCCCTGAAGAGTGTTCCTGGATGAATCAGTCTGATATTCATGCTCCTGTTCTTCTACGTAGATTCCATGCTAAATTTCCAATTAAAGTTGGTTCTGTTCCACGGGGGAGAGTTCAATGAGGGGGAGGTACTATCACGTGCCCGTGATTGCCTCTGCGACACTGTGCTTGCAGGCGACATTGCTGTACTTCCTGGTTGCCCTGCTGAAGCACATTCACTATTCTTATTGGCCACCGCTAATTGCCAGTAGGAGTCTCCACCAATTTGCTAGGCCTTATATGCCTCAGCCTGCCTTTACTCACTTGCCCTTCTGGGGATTCAGTCACCATTGCCTGTTGGTTACCCTAGTGTTCCAGGAATTTGCTGTCACCATTGCCTGTTGGTTACCCTAGAGCATTCTAGGGGTTCAGTCCTTTGCCTGTTGGTCACCCTAGAGCGTTCTAGGGATTCTCAGTCTCCGCTACCTGTTAGTTACCCTAGCGTTCTAGGGCCTACCGTCTCTGTACTGATCTACTCTAATGTACTAGGGGATTTTCCCTTTGTTCATAGGGGCTTCCCAGCTGCTCCTGCACTAGTAGCTGCTATACTATCCTTGCTACTAGCATTTACTCATATATTCAGTGGTGTTTGCTTCCTTACAGTCAGGTGATCCAGTGCTGCCTCCATATCTGGCTAGTGAGGGTTAGTGAAGTGCTCCGGCACAGTCCTTACACCTGGTCCTGTGAGGGTTGGGGAAGTGCTATCTTATGTTATTTTATGCTGATTCTCAATAAAGTTATTATTTTACTGTATCTGTACTTCTCAGTGTGTTTATTCCAAGTCACTCCATGACAGTATCCTTTATTACCCACAGGTATCGCTTCCAACGTATTGGGAGTTTCATTCTTTATCAATGTACATTTCTGTGACATGTAATTTACATGTGACTTTGTATAATCATGGTTGTGCTCACTGTTTGTATTTTCTTACTCATACCTGAATAAACAGATATTATACAAAAAAGATAAACAGCTCTTTTATATATAGGTCATAACAGAGGGCTAGCTATTTGCACACATTTTTTTCTCTACTTGCGTTAAGTAAATAGCGACATTTAAAGAGGCAACATGAGAGCCTTTCGCTTTTATGTAGTGCAGGATTCTCATGTCGCCATTTTAAACATGGCGACATGGTTAATGCGTGTTCAAGACACGCTATATTTTTCACACGTCTTTTTAAAAGTGAACCCCCATTGACAGATAAGAGATTACAATACTGAACTAGTGATAGTGTTACAATCACTATATCTTATTTGCATACTTCTCTCTGGCATTCAAAGGGTTAATTCTTAGGTTAGGCATCATTATTTATTTTACAGGGTCCGACTGGACCAGAGGTGCAGAAAGAAAACAAAAATAAATTGTATCCTTGGCTCTCTCCCTAACCCTGGCTACCTACACATTTATTAGTTTACACTTCAGTTTTGGGTACAGGCACTCAAAGGGTGATCCAGTGATTGGAAAACCCATTGAGTGCATGTGGCAAGAAAACTGTAGTTTAACCATTTGAGTGCCTTTGGCAAGAAAACTGTAGTGTAAACTAAAACAATATGTAGGTAGCTAGGGTCAGGGAGGTTGGGAGCTAATATATGGAGGATAGGGGACCCAAATTGGAACCTTGCCTAGTGCCCCATGGAGTGTTAATCTGGCTCTGCCAGTAGAAGGGGACATAGAGGAATATCCATAAAAAATAAGCAGACAATAGATTTGAATTTGTTTTAATTTGTCATCTAAACAGCTTGATAGAGATGAAATTGAAATTGTGAGAAAAGGACTTTCTTTTTGCCCACCTGCTCAGCCAAATATACATAGTAACATAGTAATTTAGGTTGAAAAAAGACTTGGGTCCATCCAGTCCAACCGTTTTCCTATTCCTGTTTACCATCGTTGATACAAAAGAAGGCAAAAAAAACTCTCAATACAGCAATTTCAAATTCTGCCTTGAATGGGGGGAAAATAATTCCTTTGCGATTCCAAGGAGAAATGTGATTGCCATTTGGATCAACAAGCATGAACTAAATATTAATCCCAGTACTCACGTACATAACCCTCTATGTTCTGCTCTTTTAAATAAGTATCCAGGCCCTTTTTAAAGGCATCTAATGTATTCGATAGCACCACCTCCTCAGGCAGTGAATTCCATACCTTTATGGAAAGAAACCCTTCCGCTGCTGTAGATGAAAGCTCGCTTCCTCAAGTCTAAGCGGGTGGCCCCTTGTCCTTTGTACTGTTCGGTTAATTAACATGTCTTTGGAGAGCCCTTTGTATGGGCCCTGAACATATTTATATAGTGTTATCATATCCCCTTGAAGAATCCGTTTCTCTAGTGTGTACAAGTTTAACTTTTCTAGCCTTTCTTCATAACTAAAACTTTCCATTCCCCTTACTAGTTTTGTAGCCCTCCCCTGCACTTTTTCTAGTTCCATAATGTCCTTTTTCAGGAAGGGAGCCCAGAAATGAACAGCATATTCTAGGTGGGGTCTTACCATGGACCTGTAAAGAGGCATAATAATATCTTCCTCCCTTCTGTCAATACCGCTTTTAATACATGCCAATATCTTATTGGCCTTTGCAGCTGCCATCTGGCACTGCACGCTACTGTTAAGTCTATTGTCTACCATTACAACCAAATCCTTTTCACTAGTAGATTTCCCCAGAGAAACAACATTTAAACTATACGTTGCATTTTTATTATTATAACCAAAATGCATAAGTTTACACTTATCTATATTGAATCTCATTTGCCAACTCGAGTCGGCGTTTTAATATACAATGTCAGATGAAATAAGCACTAGCTGTTGAGAGTAATTGAACAAGAGACATTGTTACAATTTTAAACAGTGATATTCTCCTTCAGTGTTAGGATTAATGTGGAAAAGACATTTCCCTTATAGTATTTTGTTGTGAGTGATTCATCTAATGCACGAGGGGTTTAGGGGATCATAAACCCTACGGCAGTAAATTTGAGGGTTACAGTTAGTTTTGGATGCTATTATAGCGTCAAAGGTAGGAGTTCTTCTGCCATTTGAGATGTTTTCTCCCTCCTCATCCATAATCTTATTATTATTGGGCTTTACTATCTCTCTTTATTTAACCGTTTGAGTACCAGAGGGGGTATGGAATGCATTGCTTTGCAATGCATTCCGTACCCCTCTGGCACTCAAAGGGTTAAAGCATTATGTAGTAGCTGATCACGATTATTTTTTTATATGTACACAATGTGAAAGGATGTCGTTATGATTCAGTTTCCTTAATTTTTAGTAGAAGAGGGGTTAATATTAACCTCTGCTTTATAGAATACTCTGTTCAGTATTTACTTTTTTCACATTTTTGTGATAAGTTCATTTATATGAGCTTTAATTTTTTGGGATGTGGGGACAACTCCGCTTCTTTGTAACACAGCAGCCACGGGGTTAATTTTGTCCCCGTGGCTGTGGACATAGTTGGCTAGTCGGGAGTTGATTGATTTGTGATCACAATCATTTACAACACTATATTCATGTACAAATCACCTATTCATGGCAGTCCATTTTGGCTAAGATTGTATAATTGCCAGGGTGTACTGCCAGAGTGGGTGTTATAGATTTCTGGGAGGTATATGAGGCGGAGATCTCCCGGATATGTGTAATTTTAATGCACTGTTTAATTAATTTTATTTTTTGGAGTTATTCTTCATGATAAGACACTTGAAGCACTGGTTGAATTTCAATATTTTATTTTATTAGTGCTTACATATTATTGGGGGGATGCTGGATAAATGATGGTTACTCTCAGGGACGTGCACAGACATTTTGGGGGGCAGGGGCTCAAATGAAAAAAAGGGCACTTCTCATAATTATTTATTCAAAATATATATTTATAAAAAAGAAAAGAATTTACATCTCAGGAGCCTGTAGGCACAGAATTCTGAAGCGCCCTCCCCATTGGCCATCTCCACTAGACACCTCCACAATGCTCCTAATCTCCACATTGCCCCCCATCATCTCTATATTGCCCCATCAGCTCCACATTGCCCCCATCATCTCCATATTGCCCCATCAGCTCCAACTTACCCTCACATTGCCCCCATCAGCTCCATATTGCCCCATCAGCTCCATATTGCCCCATCAGCTCCAACTTACCCTCACATTGCCCCCATCAGCTCCATATTGCCCCATCAGCTCCATATTGCCCCCATCAGCTCCATATTTCCATCAGCTTCAACTTACCCTCACATACATTGCCCCATCATCTCTACATTGCCATCATCTCCATCTTGCCCCCCATCAGATCCATATTGTCCCATCATTTCCACATTGCCCCCCAGTATCCTTTTCCTACCTCTTCCCTCGTGGTCCAGTGGCAGGAGAGGTCTGTATGTGCCTCCTTTGGCACAGACCTGTAGCTGCTGGAGCTCCCGTGCTGTCTTCTCTTCATGCAGAGCACTGGGAGATGATGTCATCTCCCAGCGCTCTGTAATACTAAAGAGCCGATGAGGGAGTGCAGCATCTACAGATCTGTCCTGAAGGAGGCACAGACCTGACTGGGCAGTGGGGGGGTCAGTACGGGCCGCGAGGCAACTTTTTTTTTGTTAAAAGGGCACGAGGGCACTTTGGACAAAAAGGGCAGGTGCTCAAGCCCCCCTTGGTGTCTATGTGTGCA
The DNA here is from genome assembly GCA_037306005.1 of Rhinophrynus dorsalis. NCBI lineage: Eukaryota > Metazoa > Chordata > Amphibia > Anura > Rhinophrynidae > Rhinophrynus > Rhinophrynus dorsalis. The sequence continues at coordinate 174,705,002 of CM074724.1, read as the reverse complement.
CGTGCCTGGTTACTCTAAGCTGAGAACAAACACTAGTACTCAATGTGCTGTACATCAATGAGAAGCATACTTATATATATCTTGCAATACTAATCTATAATAAGAGTGAAAGTAATTGGTGAAAACTAGATTAGATGGGAAGGGATTAGCAGTGTTTAATAAATGGTATATTTTCCACAAGGTAGTAACCTAGGAATTAACTCTGGATTAATAGGAGTACAAGCAGCAATTCAGCCGATCAGGTTCCAGGAGAACATACCATGATTTTATATAAGTGTATGTGTCAAATTGTTTTAGGAGTTTAATAAAGATTTCGTTTTTAATACTTTCACCAACGATTTCACATGTATCCAGGGGGTTTAATAATATAAAATGTTTAAAGCATTATTTAGTAGCTGATCACAATTATTTTTTATATGTACACAATGTGAAAGGATGTCTGTATGATTCCGCTTCCTTCATCTTTAGTAGAAGAGGGGTTAATATTAACCTCTGCTTTATAGAATACACTGTTCACTATCTACTTTGTTTACGATTCTGGGATAAGTTCATTTATATGAGCTTTAATTTTTTTGGATGTGGGGACAACTCCGCTTCTTTGCCACACAGCAGCCAAGAGGTTAATTTTGTCCCCGCGGCTGCGGACATAGTTGGATAGTCAGGAGTTGATTGATGTGCGATCACAATCATTTACAACACTATATTCATGTACAAATCACCTATTCATGGCAGTCCATTTCGGATAAAATTGTATAGTTGCCAGGTTATACTGCCAGAGTGGGTGTTATAGATTTCTGAGAGGTATATGAGGCGGAGATCTCCCGGATATGTGTAATTTTAATGCACTGTTTATTTAATTAATTTTTGTTTTTGGAGTTATTTTTCATGATAAAACAGTTGAAGCATTTTTTTTTATTTTATTAGTGCTGACATATTATTGGGGGATGTTGGATAAATGATGGTTACTCTAAGCTGAGAACAAACACTATATAGTACTTAATGTGCTGTACATCACTAAGAAGCATACTTATATATATCTTGCAATACTAATTTATAATAAGAGTGAAGGTAATTGGTGAGAACTAGATTAGATGGGAAGGGATTAGCGGTGTTTAATAAATGGTATGATATTTTCCACAAGGTAGTAACCTAGGAATTAACTCTGGATTAATAGGAGTACAAGCAGCAATTCAGCTGATCCGGTTCCAGGAGAACACACCATAGTTTTATATAAGTGTATGTGTCAAATTGTTTTAGGATTTTAATAAAGATTTAGTTTTTAATACTTTCACCAACTGTAACGGATCCTACCCGTTACTGAGCCCTTGTCTGGACCACAAACTATTTACTTAAAAACTATGGACCTTGTTGCCCTGCTTGGATGTAGTTGTGGGCTCTGGCATACAAACTGGCCAGCTATTGCCAGGAACAAAGACTTATAGTTATGAACATTGGTTTGTGTATTAAGTTTGGTTTTATGTATTTTCAAATATTGTATGTGTTTAATTGTACTTGTCCAATTTGAAGGTTTGTGCAATCACCAACTACCAGGTATGCAAATATCTTCCTTAGCTTAACATGGGAAATGGTAGGCAGACCAGTGATTGATCAAAGTTGGGGCAGGGCATTCAAAATAGTCAATCAAAGGCTCCAACCTTGGGCCACTGTCCCTAAGATGTGGATTATAGCAACTCCAGCAATTCACTATGTTGACCCCCTGCCATGTGGTAATTAGTTCACACCCCTCAGTCTGTGAGTCACCTATTGTATAGCCTGAAACTCTGTTGCCAGCCCTTTGTATTATATGTTGTGAGTTGATTACCTCTGTGAATGCTCTCATTGTGTCAGCCCTTGCCTTTTGTCTGATGTGTTAAGATTTAATCATGTTCCCTATTGTATCAGGTTTCCCCATGTGATGCAATGTACTGTACTGTATATAAATATCTGTGGTTTGTGATAATAAAATGAGTTCTGTTTTGGAGTGAACAAGGAGTCCTGGAGTCTTGTATTGCTTATGGTCTAAAGTATCCACTCTGATACCCATCTGCGCCAAGTATCCTGAATTGCCGACCGCCTGCTGCCAGTTTCCTGTGACCTAACTTCGTGGACTGTCAGGCGGCGACGTGGACTCTTCCCTGCTTCCCTGCTTCCAGCGATCCTGCGGCTGTTTCCAGTGACTGTTCATACTTCAACTGGTGCATCCGACGGCGCTTATCTGCGCCGAGAAGGAGAGACCCAAGGAACGACGGTGGAAGGCGACGCGGTCCCTTCTCAGCTTCCGTTACATTGGTGGCATAGCGGTGGGATTTCTCCTTCATTCATCGGTTGCATCAAGTGAGATATGAAGGATGCTTTTGGGTCATATGAGGATCGCTTCGAATTAATCCGGTCTCAGTGGAGTTTCTGGCTGGGCGATATTGTAAATGACTTTATTCCAGAACTGGGTGGTTGCATCACAGAGGAGCTACGGATGCAAGATGCCTACTGGATGCTGGTAAATCACATTGAACAAGAGTATGGCCCCATGCTCCCAGTAACCTTCTCCCCGGCCCGCTTGCGATGTAAGATCCAAGGGCTGGTATGGGATGCTTATCTGTGGGATTCGAACTTTGGCAGTCCAGAAAACGACTGTTTCTTGGAGCTTTTGGCCAAACAAGAAGATATGCTAGGGGGGTATTTCCCCATGAGCTTGCAAGAGGACTTGAGCGACACAGTCAGTTGGGAGTGTGAGGTGGAATACATGTATGCCAAATTAGTGCAAGAAATTCGGGAGGCCCTAGAGGAAGAAGAAGACTGGGGGGGTCACTCATCTGAGGAGGGCCTCAGTGAAGCTGAGGACCTTGATGGAGTTTCCCCTGTTCACTCCACACTGGTGAGTGGGAATGCGTTCCTCACCAGTGCCCCTTGTGTTACCCCAAAATCCGGGTGTGGGACAACGGTCCTCACTGATACCCCTTTTCCCTTGGATTATACTTTTCCTGATCTGAGGAGTGGGAATGCGTTCCTCCTCAGCCAAGAAGATGCCTCTGCATCAGGGGATGGTACAGACGTCTCCCCTGATAGGCATGTTGCCCCTTTCCCTGATTTCCCAGCTGAGGTGGATGAGACGCAGGTCCCCACCAGCAGCAATTGTATGCCCCAACTGATGGGTGGGAGAGAGCCCATCAGTCCCTGTGAACCCCCTGCTGTGGTGAGGAGAGAAGAGCTCACCAGCAGCCCCAGAAAGATGCCTCCTGTTCTATTGGAGAATGCCCTGGGAGAGGAGCAGTGTGTGCACCCCAGGGCCATGGATGATGCCGCCTTGAGGGATGGGACTGCGGTCTCCCTCAAGGCAGAAAAATGGCTTGTAAGTGATGGCCTACAAGAGGAGGACCCCAGCGCGCTGGGAGAAAGCAGTGCTGCTGGCCCTTCTGAGAATATGTTGTGTGAACTGGTGGGTGGAATGGAGTGCCCCACCAGCCCCCCTGCGACCCCTGGCCTGGTGAGTAGGAGCGAGCTCACCAGGGCCTGGGATACCCCTGCTGCGGTGAAGGAGATGCAGATCCCCACCAGCAGCAATGTTGTGCCCCAACTGATGGGTAGGAGAGAGCCCATCAGTCCCTGTGAACCTCCTGCTGTGGTGAGTGTAGAAGAGCTCACCAGCAGCCCCAAGATGTTGCCCCCTGGTTTGTTGGAGAATGCCCTGGGAGCAGAGCAGTGTGTGCTCCCCAGGGTCACGGATAATGCCGCCTTGGGGGATGAGACTGCGGTCTCCCTCAATGCAGAGAAGGGCCTTGTGTGTGATGGCCTACAGGAGGAGGAACCCAGCGGACTGGAAGAGAGCAGTGCCGCTGACCCTCCTGTGGATTTGAACTGTGAACTGATGGGTGGGAATGCGTTCCCCATCAGCACCCTTGTAACCCCTGGCTTGGTGCGTGGGAGCGAGCGCACCAGGTCCTGTGAAACTCTGGCTGGGATGAGTGGGACGACAGTCCTCATCCCCAGCCCAACGATTGTTCCCCCTGAATTCTGTGACCTCAGCCTGGTGGGTGGGAATTCGTTCCCCACCAGGCCAACTGTTGACCCAGCCAAAGGGAGTGGGATCACTGTCCTCCCTAAAGAAGTTGGGTCTTGCCCTGGTTTTGTGCTGTGCCCAGAGTCTGGTTGCCCTGGGTTGGTGAGTGGGAGTGTGCTCCTCACCGGCCCTTTGGATACCCCTGCCCTGACCAAAAAAGTTCTCAGCACTCTGAACGTTGCCCCAGCCCAGGAGAGTGGGAATAACAGCCGCTCCTATCCTCCTGCGGCACTTGCCCAACTAAAAGGGGGAGATGTGCCCCTCTCCCCACACTTTGATGCCCAGGCCACTAAGGATCCAGAGACACAGTTGCCCCAGGGAGATCCCCCGTATAGACTGGCTTTGGACCCTGAGCCACTGGCCCCAGACCCGGGAACATTGGACTCCAGCTCTGAGTGGAGCATGGCCCAGGAGAAGCCTACCAACTTGATGCTAGCCAGGATCAGGAGGCACCAGTTTCCTTGGCCCAGAACTAAGGCCCAACATTGTATACCTGGCCCAGGACAAGGGGCGCAGCTATTCTTTCCTGGCCCGGACAAGGGGCTCCCATTTTCTCCTGGTCCAGGACAAGGGGCTTGCTTGTTGTTTCCCTGGCCCAGGACAAGGGGCTCCACACTTGTGACTGACCTAGGACCAAGGCCTCTGGACTAATGAACTGTCCAGACAAGCGGCTCACAGCAGCAAGGCTCTCCAAGAGTCCCAAGCCAGCATTTACTACCGCAACCGCTGGCTTGGTACAAAAAAGGGGGAGAAATGTAACGGATCCTACCCGTTACTGAGCCCTTGTCTGGACCACAAACTATTTACTTAAAAACTATGGCCCTTGTTGCCCTGCTTGGATGTAGCTGTGGGCTCTGGCATACAAACTGGCCAGCTATTGCCAGGAACAAAGACTTATAGTTATGAACATTGGTTTGTGTATTAAGTTTGGTTTTATGTATTTTCAAATATTGTATGTGTTTAATTGTACTTGTCCAATTTGAAAGTTTGTGCAATCACCAACTACCAGGTATGCAAATATCTTCCTTAGCTTAACATGGGAAATGGTAGGCAGACCAGTGATTGATCAAAGTTGGGGCAGGGCATTCAAAATAGTCAATCAAAGGCTCCAACCTTGGGCCACTGTCCCTAAGATGTGGATTATAGCAACTCCAGCAATTCACTATGTTGACCCCCTGCCATGTGGTAATTAGTTCACACCCCTCAGTCTGTGAGTCACCTATTGTATAGCCTGAAACTCTGTTGCCAGCCCTTTGCATTATATGTTGTGAGTTGATTACCTCTGTGAATGCTCTCATTGTGTCAGCCCTTGCCTTTTGTCTGATGTGTTAAGATTTAATCATGTTCCCTATTGTATCAGGTTTCCCCATGTGATGCAATGTACTGTACTGTATATAAATATCTGTGGTTTGTGATAATAAAATGAGTTCTGTTTTGGAGTGAACAAGGAGTCCTGGAGTCTTGTATTGCTTATGGTCTAAAGTATCCACTCTGATACCCATCTGCGCCAAGTATCCTGAATCGCCGACCGCCTGCTGCCAGTTTCCTATGACCTAACTTCGTGGACTGTCAGGCGGTGACGTGGACTCTTCCCTGCTTCCCTGCTTCCAGCGATCCTGCGGCTGTTTCCAGTGACTGTTCATACTTCAACTGGTGCATCCAACAGCGCTTATCTGCGCCGAGAAGGAGAGACCCAAGGAACGACGGCGGAAGGCGACGCGGTCCCTTCTCAGCTTCCGTTACACCAACGATTTCACATGTACCCAGGGGGTATAATAATAAATAATGTGTGTTGTCAATTGCCCTATTAGATATCTGTTTTTTTGTGGAGAGGATTGAGAATTTATTTCTCCTCCCCCCACTTTTTTTTTTTTTGTAAAAGTCAGCCAGAGCCACAAGATTGCACTAGATAGGATATCCACTGAAGCGATGGAATGCTGGATGCACAGTGCGCAGAGCCCCAGGTCAACACCAGAGTGGGTAGTCAGACAAGCCTAGGTCATACACGGAGCGGGTAGTCAGCCAGAGCCACAGGTTTGCACCAGGTAGGATATCCACTGAAGCGATGGTATACAAAGTGGACAGAGCCCCAGGTCAACACCAGAGTGGGTAGTCAGACAAGCCAAGGTCATACACGGTGCGGGTAGTCAGCCAGAGCCACAGGTTTGCACCAGAAAGGGTATCTGAGCCAAATCAGAACGCACAAGGAGAATCGTCAGACAGAGCCACAGGTCAACACCAGAATGGATGGACAGACAAGCTGGATCATACACAGGAATCAGGAATACAAATAATGAACTGCACAGAACACCAATGTAAGGGTAACTCAGTCAGGAATCAGTCTGCCCTTTAAATCTCTCCTCAGCAAGTTAGTAGGAGGAGCAGCTCAGAGGGTGTGTCACGGTTTACCAATAACGTTCAGGAGTCAGTACGGTATAGTTAAATGCAAAATTTATTAATAATAGAAAAGTAGAGCACACTATAGATACAAGTAGCAAGCAGAGAGTTACAAGCCAGCGAGCACTGCTATAAGGAATAGTAGGTTGCCAAGCTTGACCACTCTGATGGAGACTAGGCCTCAGCCACTGGTAGTCTCTACAGGAACCAGGAGCAGGAACAGCAGCAGGAACAGGAACACTGGATCTTGATCCGACAAAGTGAGAGTACTGACTCACGCCTGCAGTCAGTAGAGAGCGATATCTGATTCACGCCTGCAGTCAGTATAAGGAAAGGGATACCTGACTCACGCCTGCAGTCAGTATCGGAGCTAGTCTACCAGAGCCCCAGGTCTGCACTATGGGGTAGATTTAAAGGCAGCCGTTAACAAAAAAAATCACTAACGGGTGCGTTAAGTGACATGTTGCAATTCAAAGATCCGTCTAAAGACCAGCTAACGGCAGTTGTACAATCCTTACGGCCGATACACTTACGTGCATTCAGACGCATGGAAAAACATACCCCAGAGCTATTCAAAGGCTTGCGGTACTGATAACGGCTGAAAAAAAGACACACCTAACGGCTAAAAGTTAAGACCCACTTTTTTTAGCCGTTAGACACTTAACGGCCAAAACAAAACACCCGTTACATAGGAAAAGACACAAAAGGCTTACCGCACAACCATGTAAATGGGAAAATTAACCCGTGCAATGCCAAAACAACACAAAAACATGCACACACAACACAAATCACTATACACACAACAACAACCAACACCACAGGGACAACGACACACTAAAAAACAACAACACAACATGGCACGGAACAATGGGGGTCATCACACAAAGCGGACACCTGCAAATACAAGCTCACCTGGGCAACATCAACACGCCACCTGCACCCCACAACTGCATGTCCGCAAATGGCACACACAGAACAAGCACAACACACCACATCTTATAACACACACACACCTGCAAACACTTACCTGGACAAAAACAACTCACCATTGGTCAGCACTCACCTCATCACCACACCCACACAACGCCCTAGCAAGTACTTAAAGGGACAACTCAACACACTCACTTGTGGCTTGTTTTCCACTCTGGGAGGGAGAGAGAGAGAGAGAGACAGATAGAGAGAGAGAGACAGATAGATAGAGACAGATAGATAGAGCAAACAGTATGTTGGGTTACATATTGTTGCGAAGACTGAAGAGAAGGCGTGCAAGGGAGAGAGCTAGGGAACATCAGCAACCTCCAAGCATGCCTGATCAACAGCCACCACCTGTTGCAAGTGAGGAGGCTCTGGCTCAGCAGCCACACAGGAGCCCATCCCCACCTGGAGGGCACAGGATGTATAGACGACCACCAAGGCCCAGGGTATACCGCCCAAGGGTCACCCTCTTTGGAATGACCAATGATGAGGTAATTGATCGCTACAGGTTGAGGCCTGACAGCATCATTGCCTTGTATGAGGTCATCAAGGAGCAGGTGGATCCCATCTACATCTACAACCATGCCCTAACTGGCCTGCAGAAACTACTCTGTGCCATGCACTTCATGGCAAGCGGGGCTTTCCAGTCCACAGAGGGTTACGCATCTGGCATGTCACAGGCCACATTCTCCAGGGTGCTGGCCCAGGTCCTGCCAGCCCTCAAAAGCAAGGCCAGTACCTATATACATTTCCCCACCACCGACATGGACTGGATACAAGTCAAGCAGGCCTTTTACGCCAGGGGAGGCATGCCCAGGGTCATGGGTGCTATAGATTGCACCCATGTCCGAATTAAGGCCCCAGCACGTGACGCACAGATATTCATCAACAGGAAGAACTTTCACTCCATCAACGTGCAGATGGTGTGTGACAGCCATATGAGGATAATGAATGTCTGTGCAAAGTATCCTGGCAGCTCACATGATTCATACATTCTCCAAAACTCCTCAGTCCACAGAGATTTCGAGAATGGAACTTTTACAGGGGGATGGCTTTTGGGTGAGTTCACAATACAAAATCACATCACATACACAGGCGTACACACAACGCTGCTTAGCATGCTCCTGACCCACAGCTACTACGTCTACCACACAAAACATCATTCACACAACATGTGCTCCCTGTCTCACCATGTCACTCACATTACACAGGTGATGCTGGCTATGGATGCAAGTCCTGGCTACTGACCCCACTGGCCAATCCTCGAACACATGCCCAGGAAAGCTACAACCAGGCTCATGGCAGAACGAGGAATGCCATTGAGCGGACCTTTGGCCTCCTCAAGTCAAGATTCCGATGTCTGGACCACTCGGGGGGAGCACTGCAGTATGCACCTGGAAAGGTGTGCGACATCATTGTGGGGTGCGCAATACTGCACAACATCGCAGTGGACACCAGGCTGCTGGAGCACATCCAGGCCCCCCCCATACAGGAAGTGCCCATGGACATCGGACACGTTGAGGAGACCCTGAGAGGGACACAGATCAGAGACAGGCTCATCACGGAACACTTTACATGTGAGTATAACACAGGCATGCAAACAATCCATGCAAGTCCCCCATCAGTCCTGTGACACTAACCACACTGCACATTTTGTTCTGTCTCACCCCACAGGAACAGTGACACAGCACTGCACTTGCAGCGGACGTGGCAAATTGTGTGTGTGGACTCAAAAACCATCCTCCATTCCACTCTCCACGTTGACATACAGACCCCAAGGATATCACGCACACCCTCAGGAGAAACAAGGTACAACACATAACCCATGTTCATCACCTTACAGGGCTTGATTGACAGCAGCTAACTTGATTTGCCATGAGCATAGCCAGAGCAACCATGCTAGCCTTGTAGCGAAAGAGTGTTATCCAATGCTATGCATTGGATAATACTCCGTCACATCAGGGGTTAAAGGGCCATTGGACTCAATATGGAACCTGTACTGTGCTACAGCTGAGAAGAGCAGCACAGGGGTGGATGTACAGTGGTATGGGCACACAATGTAGAGGTCATGAGACGTAGATCAGATTACCAGGGACACCATGCTGACCTGTGAGTGTGCAGACATATGTGCCCCCGACATGAATACACACATCAACAAATGTGTCCTAACAGTTCCATGGAACAAATGACATTGGGCTGCCACTGTCACATTAACAGTGGCAGCCCAAATTCATTACTTCCATGGAGCTCTCAGAACACTTGTTGATGTGTGTATCCATGTCAGGGGCACATATCCATAGGGCTGGGGCACATGTCCTTAGTTCTCCACATAATTGGTTACAGATGAGTACACAACACATTGCCAAGCAATGGTTTGTGTACTCACCTGTAACTGTGAAAATTGAGGGGATCAAAAAGACTAAATTGTTGTTGCTTGATGATCAGTTCAAGTCAACTACTCCAAATCCTGTCCTCTTCTTCCACAGGCATCCGTAACATGATCCATCCTTGAACTGAAGTTCTTCTATGTGACTGGATTGATGTCTTGACATCACCTTCATGGAGATCACCCCTTGCTGTTTATGTTGATGTTGTTGGTGATGCAAAGTTTGACCTGAGGTTCACACAAACCTCTACTGGATCATTTTCATATAGACACAGAAAACACTAATTCCTGAGTTTTATAACCTGTACAGTTAGGATGCTCAGCTACAGAGTTGTCAAACCTTGTGGACAACACATGAGCTGGGCAGCAGTGTTACTAAAGTACTATTTTTTTGTTTCAAAGTACATTTAGTGTTCTCATACAGGTGTTCAATGCATATAGGCAATACACAGAAAACACATGTACATCCTAATGTACTTTGAGACACAATAAAGATGAACCATCACCATTCTATCTGTGTCTGTAGGAGGATATATTTGAGAACACAGTTGTCAATGCGTTACCACACCCAGGGTAGAGTATCCCCATACATGGAAAGGCATCACCCATATCACAGGACTCCACCACTTGTTTGCAAGTGAGTGGACTCAGTGATGTATTCACGCTAACAGATGGTGGCAGTGATACACTAATGTGTTGTGGGAGTGATAAAGAGGTGATAAAGGGGACATACTTCCACAGTGAATTCCTATCCACAGTTAATGTGTTGCTCAGTATAATCAATGTTCAGTGATATTGCTCCACTGGGACATATCACAGTACATGACCAAGTGGACAAGTGTTTTCACTGGGGAAGTCTGTTACACCCTTAGAAAAAACAACAAGTCAACTTACTGGAGGCCCCAATGCTCACCCCAGGATATCAATGTGTGTGCTACACATTGAAATCCTAGGTTGAAAACATTGGCTTCCCCAGTCAGTCTGTTGCACAATGAGTGTGTGAATCCAAGACAATATGGATACATGTCCCATTTATCTGTCCTGCTTGTTATCTCACCGCTAAGCCGTTTGTTTGGTTATCCCCTTAACCCTCTGAGTGCCAGAGTGGTACCCAACGCATTTCTTTGCAATGCGTTGCCTACCACTCTGGATATCAAAGGGTTAAACACTACATATGATGTAGATGAATGTTCAATGTTGTACCAAATGTTGGGCTAAGGGGAATGTTTTGTTATGCAAAATCAACACACAACATTGCCATATAACACAGTTGTGTAATATGGCAACAGGGATGTTTTTACAGTTGATTTTGTACAACGATGTGTATGTGAACCCATGTTGTAACATCCCACAAACATCTTACCTAGGCAGGAGTTGTATTCACTGAATTGTTTGGCAATGCATTGGAGACAACTCTGCCACCCAAATCTATGACCAAATTCAAAGCAGATCAGACAGGATTCAAAAGCACAATGTTCCTTTATTCAGGGGAAATTTAACATGTTGGGCATTTTATTTTTTTTTCTTGGGGGGGGGGGGCTTAGACTGTGTGGCAGAAGTGGATAACCTGGATGATCTCCTGGTCACCCTTTGCCCCCTAGGTGTGGCTTCGGGGGTCACATTAGAGGGGGTGGTGGGGGCAGTGGATCCCTCTGTGGAGCGCAGGTTTTCCCTCTCCAAACGTAAGTCCTCCCTGCGGTTCAGCTCTCTCAACTCCACCAGTAGCTGTGCAAGCAGGTCCATCACCCCCGTGTGTAGCTGATGGAGTTGAGTGTTGATCCTCATGACCTCCGACTCCAGGGCATGGATCCTTGCCTCTATCCTGTTAGTGTTTATACGGGATTCCCTACGGCTCCTGGTGATGTTGTCATTCGTGCGGAGGCTTGACCTGAGTAGTCTCCTTTGCAGAGCCATACACTCAGCTTCCATCCCCGTGGGCCGTTCACTGCTGGTGATGCTTGTGCCTGGTGAATCAGCTGCTGCTGTGTCCTCCTCTGCTGGTGCTGTATCCTCCTCTGCTGGTGCTGTATCCTCCTCTGCTGGTGCTGTGTCCTCCTCTGCTGGTGCTGTGTCCTCCTCTGCTGCTGGTGTGTCCTCCTCTGCTGCTGCTGTGTCCTCCTCTGCTGGTGCTGGTTGTGCTGCAGATGGGTATGTGCCCACCACATCAATTGACCCACTGCTGCCCACCGATGTCTGTGCTGGTGGAGGTGGTGGGGTAAACACGTCCCTTCGCATAGGCTGTTGGGGCTCCCCAAGCAGGCCCAGGTGTTGGTAGTCGAGTGGCCAAGGGTCAAACCTTGGCCACTGGTATGTGCTTGGCCCCCACCTAGGATCATACCTGGGGCCATGCTGGGGAGCCATCCAGGAGGGTAGGTCAATCTGTGGGTATGGCCCGTATTGGGTGGTGGCCACATCACCGGGCAGCCATTGCCTCCCTGGTGGTGGTGGTGCTGCTGCTGCTGCTGGGGGATAATAGCTCCTGGAGGTGGTGGGGGGCATCCAGTCACTGTAATAAGTCGGTGCAGGCAGAGTTGGTGCAGGCAGAGTTGGTGCAGGCAGAGTTGGTGCAGGCAGAGTTGGTGCAGGCAGAGTTGGTGCAGGCAGAGTTGGTGCAGGCAGGGTTGGTGCATCCAGCTGGCCAAGAGGTGTGGATGTCGTTGGGTACGGTGCCCACTGGCTGGTCCCCTCCTCCAAATACTCCTCACTGGGTGGTGAGGTGGCCTCCTCCATGGGCTCCTGATGTGCTGGAGACACATAACCTGTGTGGAGGATTGAGATTGTGTGATCAGTAAACTTAGCCATGATGGTGTCAAATTGATATTAATACTTGAAATGTGTAAAGGAACATATATGTTGTATGGTGTATCCCCCTGTGTGAAACAACGGTACTCCTACTGGTGATGGGTGTTGTATTCTACATGTATTGCAGCTCAGAGTTGAATTCCTTTGGTGCCACATCCCAGTGGCCTGAAATTGTACATTTGCGCTGTTGCCACATCATCCTTTGTGGATATCTGTTCCCTGGACCAAAGCTAGCCAGAGGATGGTCTGGCAACATTGGCATAGTACATTTTCAGGCCACAGTGATATTGTCCCTGGAATATTCAACTTTGAGCTGTTATACTCTTGTGATGAAACACCTTTCAGTAGTGGGGATACCCTTGCATTACCCGGTGGATCAATCCTATGACATGTATTTTTCCTTTCACATTTTAGGTATTACTATCTCTTTAACGGGATAGCAATGGTTAATTTCACCTTGATGTAACATTGCAGGCATCATAGAGAGATGTTTAGAAAGATGTTGCTGTATGTGACAGCTGGAGATGTCAGTCATTTGACCACACGGAGGCTCTTCAGCAGACTCCACATTGACCCATTTGGAGATAACTACATCTTTGCCATTGTCTACTAAGTGTTCCTGGTTTGTAAGCACGCTCTGTGGACCATGTCAATGATGGATCCATCTCCAATTGTTTCAATTTTGGGTCTGCTGAAGAGCCTCCGTGTGGTCATATGACTGACATCTCCAGCTGTCACATACAGTAACATCTTTCTAAACATCTCTTTATGATGCCTGCAAGGTTACATCAAGTGAAATTAACCATTGCCATGCCAAGGTACACAGTGAGGAATATGGTCTGATATGTGTGTATATGTACCTTTCATACGGGTACAAACATATCCTTGATAGATATGAACCCAGAGATCTGTTCAGAACATGTGATTGTCTAACTGCCTATATATGTACAGCCATCACAAATGAACTTTCATAGATACAAGTGATACCCATCCAAGTAGGTGTAATATACTGGGTATATGTACTGTGATGATGATATCAATATGAGTTATTTTGTTGAGGGTGCACATATATGGGCAGTTGGACAATCACACGTACTGAACCGAACTCTGGGTTTACATCTTGTTGGGACCTATTTGTACCCATTTGAAAGGGACATATCCACATACAAATCTGGTTGTTTTTCTTTCTGTACATATCTTTTTTGAAGAGATCTGCAGTGTGATTCAAGTAGTATTCATCCCTATGTTATCAGTTCATCCCGTACAGTGCTGGATTTTGTCATATTAGACATGTCCCTCTCTGGTTGTCATGATGGTATCCTATGCATAGCATTGTGATGCATGGGATACCACCGTGGCAATCAGGGATTGATGTACATTACAGGATTCTGTCCATGAGGTCTGTTCAAGTTGAATCCTGAGGGGCAACAATCAAGCCAGTATTGAAGGATATCATTGATTGAGGCCTTTTTTTTCCTGGATCAGCCCATCCATCCTTCTGTGTGAGGCAGCCAGACCCGATCATAGATATCCATAATCCCTGGCCTGTTATTGACCAAACCTCAATGGTTCATATTTGGTTCCCATATTTATCCTGCAAATAGTGTCTGGTGTACCATCCATCCATGGCATCAGCACTCCTGAGGATCTATATGTGAATCAAATGTGAGCTATGTAAATTGAAGTTAGAGTAAATGATTGCATACACAACACCAAGGCCAACTTTTTCACCTTTACTTATGTGTGATTGTTTTTGGCCTGTGTGTTGCACATACAAGCATTTATTCTCAGTGGCACTGTGATTTGTGACCTGATCCATCCTGTTGGTGATTCAGTAAGCGGTTAAGTGGACCTGATGAACTGATTATGATGCTGACTTCTCCGCTGACCTCATTTCACCATCTGCAATGTTTTCTATGGAGTCCACACAATGGGGCCTGTGCAGCTTGAATCCTGTTATTGGATGTTCTCCATAGACTAACATTGTAATTGGTAAAGTGAGGGTATGCAAGTGTCAAATTCACTACATCAGCTCTTTTTCACCGCTTAGTGAATGTCCCCTATGTGTCATGTAATTGTTAACCTATCGACATGTGTTTGTTGTATGGTTAACCCTTTGAGTACCAGAGGGGTTGCCAAAGCATTGTTGATCGATGCATTGATGATCCCTCTGGCACTCATGGGGTTATGTGCTGGATTCCCTGTGTGAACATGGGTAACACTGTGTGACAACAATTGTGATGTTTAACATACAACACTTTACTGAGCATGGTTTGTGTGTATTGTGTGTGATGAGCACAGCAACATGAGGGTTAACCAGGGAGTTGGACAGGTTTTGGCCTTGTTGAACATTGACATTTGTCCTTGTCTTGATCCCTGTTTAAACCCTCAGGGTGCTGTGTTGGTGCAATTGTGTGGTTGAATGAAGAGCAGATGTTGGGATGTGAGTGCTTGTTTGTGATGGGTGTGTGGTTTGGGGTGGTGTGTGGTTTTGGGGTGATGCACTTACCGGTGGTGTGGAGGCTCCTCTCCTCCCCAGTGTCTGATCCTCCAGGGACCCCCTCAATGAGGGTGGACGACAGTGTCTGCCGCAGCCTCTCCTCCCATGCGCTGTAGGTGATGGGGACAGGTGGCCCACCTCCGGTGGCTCTGGCGTGCAGGGCGGCATCCCCCATCTTCCTCTTCACCTGCCTTTTGCAGTCGCCCCATCTCTTCTTGATTGAGTCCACATCCCGTCTGCAGGTGGCCACCGCATTAACTCTGCTGCAGATTTGACTCCAGGCAGCTCTCCTCCTCGCAGACAGGCCAGGGAGTCTGTCCCCCGGGAAGAGGACACTCTCCCTCTCCAGCACAGCCTCCACGAGGGCCGTGTTTTCTTCCTCGGTATATCGGGGATCCCTGAGCCTGTCCCCCTCAGCTCCGGCATGCGAGGAGTCAGACCCGGAGTGTCCTGCCTGCTCTGCCCCTGCCTGTGTGTGGTGGTCCCCAGGCACTACCCCTCGTCCCACTGCAGGATCTGTCCCTCTTCTTCTTTGTGTGCCTGTTCTTGTGGGCCTGGTCCCCCTCCGCCCTGCGTATCTCCCTCTCCCACCCCTGCTCTGCTGAGGGATCCCCTCCTGACCTTCCTCCTCCTCCTCCTCCACTAGTCTCCCCATCCCTCTCTCCTGTCCTCCTCTCCTGGCCATCATTCACCCAGTCACACCCAGGCACTCTCACACGCCCTCACAGACACACTCGATCCCACTCACTCTCTGTCACACACTTTCACTCACAGATTCACACTGTCAAAATAAAGTTTAAAATGTGTAAGGTGTGATGAAAAAAAAAGACTATGTGTATGTATGTGTATGTGTTTGTATGGATGTATGTGCTATGTGCAAAAGTGTGCTATGTGTCTATTTAAATGTAACTCTCTCCTCTCCAAAATCCTTCTACCTTACTCCTCTGTATGCTTCTCTCTCTCTCTCTCTAAATGCTATCCTCCACTCCTGGGTCCTGTGCTCTAGCTTGCTGAAACTCGAAACACAGACAGGGTGTAACCGTTATTTTGAGGTATATATAGGTGTATTTGAACATTTTTGATACTTTGGGGCCTTGGGATTGGCTGTAGGTTTGAATTTTGTTTGTGCATCTATCAGGGTTGCTAGACAACGGCAGCCGTAATGTAACATTTTGAGTTAAGTTGTGTTTTAACGGGTGTTTGGGATGCACGGTGATGCAAAATCAGGTGCGACGCTGGTTTTTGTTTAACGTGTTTTTGTAGTGCCTACGCCCGATAGCTATTCTTGAACGCTTACCTTTGAATCTGCCGTAAACCATGTGTTCTTTGCGGCCGACGTGCCTTTTTTACTTAGCGGATGGTTTAACGGCTGCCTTTAAATCTAGGCCTATATCGGGTGTCTGCTAGGTACAAGGAACAAACGTAAGAATAGTCAGACAGAGCCACAAGTCAGCACCAAAGGGGGTAGTCAGACAAGCCAGGTCATACATAGTTCAGGTAGTCAGCCAGAGCCACAGGTCTGCACCAGGTTGGGTGTCCACTATAGGGATAGACAAAAGAATAGTCAGACAGAGCCACAGGTCAGCACCAAGTTGGATGGAAGACTAGCCAGGTCATACACAGAGCCCAAAGTACTGGAACTGCTATGAACAACAAAGCAAAGGCAACTGAGTCAGGACTCAGACTGCCCTTTAAACGCCTCCTCAGGAAGTAGGTAGGAGGAGCAGCTCAGAGGAAGGAAGTAGGTAGGAGGGGACTCCAGGAAGCATGGCACATAAAACAGAGGCCTGCTGCATACTTGAAGCCTCGTGCCTGCAGATGATGCTGAAAACAACGTATCACGGTGCCAGTGCTATGCTGGCGACATTCTGTCAGTTTCCACTACTGCTGACACCTATTGTCCCGCCCAGTATTTAGCCTTAAATACTGGGTCTTGTCACTTCTCCGGTGCCCTTTCGTGGTGTTTCCGTTACCAGCGCTTGTTCCTGTTTTCGTGTGATCTCTGTGTACCTACTCGGATTGCCTGACTACTCTGCATCTCGTTCTTGCCTGTTTACCGACCCGGACTGCCTGACTACTCTACAACTCGTTCCTGCTCTGTGTACCAACTCGGATTGGCTGATGTCCCTGCTCTGTGTACCGACCCGGCCTGGCTGACGTTCCTGCTCTGTGTACCAACTAGGATTGGCTGATGTTCCTGCCTGTGTACCGATCTGGCCCGGTTGGGCTCCTTTGTTGTGCATCTCTCCTGCTGACGCCCCATCCGGTCTCCGGTTGGAGTTGTTATCCAGGATCCTGTCTGTCTCTGGACAGTACCTCGTACCACCATACGCTTGCAGTCTAGTCTCCGTTATTGTTGGTGTCGCCCAGGCGACATTGCTGGTGTGTTCCTTCCATTCGTGCACCACGATATGCTGGACCTCTTCCTGCCATTCACGCTGAGGTTGGTTTCACTCTGTGCACCTCAGGCAGTTCACCTGATTGTGCAGTCGACTTTGGTCTGAGCGTTGTTAACCCTTCGGGGTGGGTGCCAGTCACCAGCTATTTGTCCATGCAGTCTCCGGTTGGGTGCATTTCCATGGTTCGTTGCTAGTCCTCCGCTACTGCTACGGCAGTCCACAAGTTGCTCTGGTCTCCGTTGTCTATTTGGGCGTTATTCGATATTGTGCACTCTCTTCAGACTGAGAGTCTTAAAGGGCCTCATGCTATTAGGGCCTGTCAGTCCTCGTGGCCTGATAGTAACCCATTCATTGCTGCCTAGCTTCAGAATCACATGAAAGTTACCTGACCTGTGTCAGTATATTGTGTTGTATTTGCATATACTGGACCCATGTGGGTATATCTCATTGTAACCTGTCCTGTGTCAGTACTATATTGTGTCATATATTACTGGACCCATGAGGGTTATTGTTATTGCAACTGTTCAATACAACTGTGTTTTATCCAACCTACTGTGTCTGAGTGTCAAACCGTTACACAAGGTAAGCTCTAACAGGGAGGAAGTAGGTTGGATGAGACTACAGGCCTCAAACACATAAAACAAAGGCCTGCAGCATGCTGAAGATGATGCATCTAGCATTGATGCGTCCAACCGCTTGTGGAAATGACGCTGGAGCGTCATAGCAAGCATCGCCAAAAGCGGAGGCGCTACAAGGTACTGTGACATTAATGTATTTATCGAATTTATTTGGGTTGCTCTTGCTCTCCTTAGCAATATTTTTTTCGTTCTCCAGTCTAGCTAATTTTATCACCTTTACAGGTTTTGTTGGCATTTTTGTATTCTGCAAATGCCTCTGCTGATCCCTCAGCTTTAAAATGTTTAAATACCTCTTTCTTGTTATTTATTTCATTAATTACTTTACTGGTTAGCCACACTGGTTTTAATTTGCTTCTTTTGTATTTGTTTCCAAAGGGGACACATTTATATGTATATTTTTGCAGTGTTATTTTGAAGGCATTCCAATTGCCTTCTGTGTTTTTTCCTGAAAATATTCTGTCCCAGTCAACGAGACCAAGGGATAAATTAAACCTGCTAAAGTTGGCCTTTTTAAAATTCATTGTTTTGGTGGAACCCATACCAAATTGCTTTCTTGAATTAATCTCAAACAATACCATGTTATGGTCACTACTCCCCAAGTGCTCCCTTACTTGGATGTTAGAGATAAGTTCTTCATTGTCCGTTATTACCAGATCCAGACACGCATCCCCCCTGGTTGAGGTCTGTACTAGTTGAGACAAAAGATTGTCATTCGACAAGTTCAGAAACGTACGGCTTTTAGCAGAATTAGTTGTTCCGTTTTTCCAATCTATTTTTGGATAATTAAAATCCCCCATAATTATAGTTCTCCCTATTTAGGAAACCTTTTCTATTTGCATTAATAGCTGTGATTCTTCAAGGTCACCAATGTTTGGTGGTTTATAACAAACTAGTTGAACAGCCCGCGTACACGGGCCACAGTGCCAGGCAGCAACGGCCACGGTGCAGTCATGCACAGTAGAGACTGCATGTGCCGCAGCTGATAACGGAGTGGTCAGGCCGTAGACCACAGTCTGAATTCGGAGTGCCCCGCTCCATTATCAGCCACGGCGCGGGCTGTCTGTACTGGGCATAACTGCAGCTCGCTCAGCTGTCTGTACTGCGCACGACAGCTTCTGACAAACATACAGTAGCAAATTATTATATAGGATATACCCCTAATTATAGGATTGGCAAATGGCATATTAAATGTTAAAAGTATCTAAAGGGGTGCCTTGAGCTAGAAATGATTGAAGACAACGGATTTAATCAACTGACCTGTGCAATGGCTGTTTCCTGGTCCTGCAGCGAAATATCACATTGTTACAAACAGTCTTGAATGAAACAACTGAGATGTTTGGCTGTAGGAGTAGGATGAAGCCACTTTACAGGTCTGTTGGAAAGAGAACATCTCCCTGAATCTTTATATCACCCATTAGTGTAAATAAGAAGGGGTGGAGGTATAATCACTGGTGCTAGTGGCATAATAAATAAAGCACAACAGCAATTTTAACAGCATCGACATAGCTCAGGCTTATAACGTGTATCCCAACATTATTTGTTTTTAATCTGTCAATAATATTCATTTGCAAGATGTAGAAGGATAGAAAATGCAAGGCTTTGCAATGTGTTGCGTACCTCTCTGGCACTCAAAGGATTAAGAGGCCGGTCCTGCTCTGCGTACTGCAGCCGCCTCAGTGGCGGCACACAAAATGCAGTCATGCACTGTAGCGACTGCCCGAACGCACAGAATGCTCCCAGCACAGAACTCCCAGCATTCTGTGTATTTGGGCAGTCTCTGCTGCACATGAGTACATCGGTCAAACATTCTAGCGTTTTATTATATAGGATACCCACTAATATTTTCTGGGCAGTTTTACCCCCATTGACTATTTCAACCGACAGGGATTCCACATGTTCATTATTGTCATCACATATATCTTCCAGCAAATGAGGCAATAACGATTGTTTGACATACAGACAGACCGCACCACCTCTTTTGTTTGACCTATCTTTTCTAAACAACATGTAGCCCTCCAAATTGATTGACCAATCATGCATGTCATCCCACCATGTTTCTGTTATGCCAATCAAGTCATAGTTTTCGATTTCAGCTACCAGCTCCAGTTCCCCTATTTTACCAGTTAAACTTCTAGTATTTGCAAGCATACAATTTATGCCACTGCCATGTTCCATTTGTGATTTAATTTTGATGTGGTTTATAGGCTTCTCCCTATCATATATACTAACCCAGCCCCCAGATCCACCCACCTGGTTATTAACTATATCGCCTTTCCTTTTCCATACTATCTAGCCCAGTATTTATTGGCCCCACCCCCCCCTTCCTAGTTTAAAATCTCCTCCAACTGTCTAGCCATCCTATCCCCAAGCACTTGAGACCCTCTTGCATTCAGGTACAATCCATCCCTACTATAGAGATTGTACCCCAAAGCAAAATCAGCCCAGTGCTCTAAAAACCCAAAGCCCTCCTTCTTACACCAAGACTTCAGCCATACATTGAGTGCCCTAATCTCCCGCTGTCTCTCTGGCGTAGAGCATGGCACCAGTAGTATCTCTGAGAATACTACCTTGGAGGTCCAGTCCCTAAATCCCTAAAATTACCTTTTAGGACTTTCCACGTTCCTCTTACTTTGTCATTGGTACCAATATGCACCAAGACAGCTGGATCATTTCCAGCCCCTCCCAATAATCTGTCCACCCTGTGTACAAAATGCAGACCCGGGCACCCAGGAGACAGCAAACCATTCGGTTGCTGCGATCAGAGCCACAGATTACCCTATCTGTTCTCCTAATAATAGAGTCCCCTACCACCACAACCTGCCTAGGCTTCACTTTCCTCTGGATCCCCTCTGTGCTAGAGGAGCTGTTATCCCAGCTGTGAGGGAGAACAGTCTTCTCCAGCAATTCCACTTCTTGGTCTGTTTGAGAACTTTAAAGATATGAATGTCTGTCACGGTTTGTTAAGACTCTCAGACGTAAGGTTTAGGTAAAAACATAACTTTATTGAAAAGTTAAGGCAATCCCATAGGGTTTTCATACATATACAAACATCACATATATATAAGCAATTGACAATTGATATAGGTTCTACCGGCCTTGCAAATAATACCGGCAAGGCAACCCAAGGCATACTGAAGGAATAGTGAAAATTAGGCTCTACCGGCCCTGCCAATACCGAGTAAGGCAACCGTAAGATGGTAACGTACTGGTTCTACCGGCCTTACCAATACTGGGCAGGGCAGCCTGAGGAATACACAAGGAATAGACTCTACCGGCCCTGCCAATACCAGGTAAGGCAACCGTGGAGTGGCAACGTAACAGGATCTACCGGCCTTACCAATACCGGGCAGGTCAGCCCAGAATGGATACCCAAGGATAGGCTCTACTGGCCCTGCCAATACCGGGTAAGGCAACCTAGAGGTGGCAACGTGAAAGGTTCTACCGGCCTTACCAATACCGGGCAGGGCAGCCCAAGAAGGGAGACACCACTAAGACCAGTGACTGTCAGATGACAATGACAGTAGGATGGTAAATAGAGTATACGGTCAAGCTGTCTCACCCAAGGAGAGGCTAGTGTCGGTACACATCTGAAACAAGTGCTGCTAGGACTGGACAGCACCTGAAGCCTGACTGCAAGTCAGGGAGTAAAACAGCGTCCGCACGCTGGGACCAACAACTGTACCTTGAGCCGCAAGGCAAATGGAGTAAACCAGCGTCCGCACACTGGAACCAACAGGCAGTATAATGAGCCACAAGGCCAATGGAGCAAACCAGCGTCCGCACGCTGGGACCAAATAACAGTATTGTGAGCTGCAAGACTAATGGAGTAAACCAGCATCCGCACGCTGGGACCAACAGGCAGTATTGTGAGCCGCAAGGCTAATGGAGTAAACCAGCGTCCGCACGCTGGGACCAACAGACAGTATTGTGAGCCGCAAGGCTAATGGAGTAAACCAGCGTCCGCACGCTGGGACCAACAGGCAGTATTGTGAGCCACAAGGCTAATGGAGTAAACCAGCGTCCGTACGCTGGGACCAACAGGCAGTATTGTGAGCCGCAAGGCTAATGGAGTAAACCAGCGTCCGCACGCTGGGACCAACAGACAGTATTGTGAGCCGCAAGGCAAATGGAGTAAACCAGCGTCCGCACGCTGGGACCAACAGACAGTATAGTGAATAAGTATATCGTCAAGGCAGACTACGACACATGACTGTAACATATCACTAAGAACGTCGTTAATCAGTTCTTGAAATACTGCGGGTGCATTGCACAGACCAAATGGCATGACTAGATATTCATAATGGCCAGATCTCGTGTTAAAAGAGGTTTCCACTCATCACCGGCTCTGATACGTATCAAATTGTATGCTGCCCGTAGGTCCAATTTGGTGAAAATTGAGGAGCCCTTGAGTCTGTCAAAAAGCTCAGTGATGAGTGGTATCGGATAAGCATTCTTAGCCATCAGTTTATTTAACCCACGGTAGTCGATGCATGGTCTCAGTTCGCCATTTTGTTTCTTAACGAAAAAGAACCCAGCCCCAGCCGGAGAGGTAGATTTCCTTATGATTCCTCTATTAAGGGCATCAGAAATGTATTCTTCCATAGCTTGGTTCTCCTCACAAGACAATGGGTACATGCGTCCCCTGGGGGGCACCGCTCCAGGCATTAGGTCGATGCAACAATCATATGGTCTGTGCTGGGGTAAGATGTCAGCCTCTCCCTTACTGAAAACATTGCTAAACTGCTGGTATACATCAGGTAGTGAAGGGAAGGTGCACAAGACCTTAACTGGATGGGTGACGCACTTATCCATACAGAACTGAGACCAAGCGGAGATCTCGCATATCTGCCAATCAAATTGTGGATTATGCAACTGTAGCCAAGGAAAACCCAATATTACGGCATGGTGAGGAGAGTTAATTAGTTGAAACTGCTGCTCTTCTTTATGGAGAGCCCCAATAGTCATGGATAATGGCATGGTTTCAAATGTAACTTGAGCGGGTTCCAGGGGTCTACCATCAATTGCTTCAATAGCCAGAGGGGTTTCTCTTTCAATGCGTGGTACCCCATGTAATTCAGCAAAGGTACTGTCCATAAAATACCCAGCTGCACCAGAATCAACCAAGGCCAGAACCTCCACTGAACGTTGCGCCCAAGATAGTACCACCTGTATGGTGGGTTTAAGTGTGCCAATCACTGGGGACGATTGGACACCACCTAGGGCCTGTCCCCCAGGGTACCCTAGGTGTGTTCGTTTCCCGGACGTACCGGGCAGGATCTTAGCAAATGCCCATTTTTACCGCAGTACAAACACAGCCCTTGCTTCCTGCGATACAGTCTCTCCTCCTTGGTTAGCCTAGTAAAACCTACTTGCATAGGTTCACCTAGTTCCCGTACTGGTTCACTAGGTTTATATGCCAAGGGAGGGATGGGTGGGCAAAATATGCTACTAGACCCATTATTTTTTAACCGTACTTTACGATCTTTGGCGGTTAGTCTCTCACGTATTCTGGAGTCAATTAGAATGACATACTCAATGTAGTCATCTAGGTCAGTAGGCAAATCTTTTGCTGCAATTTCATCTTTAATTTGGTCACTCAGGCCTTGAGCAAAAGCTGCCAACAACGCCTCGTTATTCCACCCCACTTCTGCTGCCAAGGTGCGGAATTCAATGGCATAGTCGCCCACCGTGCGCCTGCCCTGTTGTATCTCCATAAGATGTTTAGCAGCAGAGGTGGTTCTACCAGGAGGCTCAAACACTCTCCGAAAGGATTGCACAAATTCACTGAAATTCTTAGTACAAGGTTTAGCATTTTCCCACAATGGGTTGGCCCAAGTCAATGCTCTACCAGTGAGCAGGGATATCATGAACCCAACCTTACTACAGGCATTGGGAAACGCGTGTGCCGTCAATTCCATAAATATTTCGAGTTGGTTGATGAACCCTCTGCAGAGATGAGGGTCACCGTCATACCTTAGCGGCAAGGGTGCAGAAGCCGTTAACCCTTTGACTGCGGCCCCTGAGGGCCTTGTATCAATTTCCGGTGTCTGACTTGGCGAGACCACCGGGCTAGAACCAGATTTGTCAGCAAGTACAGTGCGTTCAAGGATAGTTTGGATTGCAACCGCCAATTGATCCAAACGTTGCTCATGCATATCCATCCTCCAATGGATATTCTCCGTATTACCGTCACTCTTATTGTCTGAGGTCATGGCCCTTTCGTACTGTCACGGTTTGTTAAGACCCGTTGATGTCTAGTAAACAGATTTTTTGTTACAGTCTATTAATTTTCTTTTAACACACAATTTATTTACATTTAGAGAAAACTTTTTTTTGCAGGTCGGAAGGAACCAGGTTCGTCCCGAGTTTTGCCAATTTTTTTATGGGTTTCTTCGAGGAGACCTACATTTGGTGAAATAATCCATGTAAACCTGGTCCTCTACAAACGATATATTGAAGACATTATTATAATTTGGCGTGGCAGTGAAGATCATATTCATAGCTTTTTGAATTTTATGAATCTCAATAATATGTGCATACATTCAACAGTCTAGAATAGAATTCTTGGATGTAGAGTTATATATTCAAGAGGGAAGGACGACTGAGCCCTGCACTCATTTTAAGAATGTTGATTGTAATAGTTTTTTAGACTTTAGAAGTGCATAATACACGCATTGGCTCTCGAATGTCCCTTATGGCCAATTCAGGAGGATAAGACGCAATTGCAGTGACTTACTAGAGTACAATAGGCAGTCGTTGATATTGCAACAAAGAGTTATTCAAAATAATTATCCTCCTAAACTGGTAGAAAGGGATTTTTTGAGAGCCCATAATCTCTCTAGAGATACCACTTTAGCATATAAAAATAAGTATAAAATAGATGTCAATGATGAAGTTAATGGCAAAATAAGATTTGTAACTAGATATAACCAAGGATACAAAGATATACAGAGAGATTTTGCTAAACATTGGAGCATTCTCCAAATGGACCCCCTGTTAAAAGGAGCATTTTATTTATAGGGGAGGTAAAACTCTGAAGAATAGTCTAGCCCCAAGTAAGTTCAGAATTGGAAATTCTACTAGTTTTGATAAAGCTGTAAAAAATAAAAATAATTTTTAAAATTAATCAGGTAGCTATCGATGTGGTAGTTCAAGATGTGCTACTTGCCCCTTCATTTCCAATAAAGTTAATATATTTAAATCTTATTGCACAGGTGAGATATTTACAATTAGATCATTCATGAATTGTGCCTCTACAAACAACATATTTAATAAATTTTAAATGCAGCATGCAGTATGTTGGGAGGACCACGCAAAAGTTGAGCAAAAGATTCGGTCAACACCGTTGCAATGTTGAGCGTGGCTTCTCCGAGCATGGTGTATCTTGTCATTGTGTATTATTACACAGTTGTGATCCCACCTGTTTAACTATTATTCCTACTGAATGGGTTGGATCTAAGGGAGGTTCCAGTATTAACTATAGGTAGGCTTATTGGATTTTTAGAAGTGTATTATGCACTTCTAAAGTCTAAAAAACTATTACAATCAACATTCTAAAAATGAGTGCAGGGCTCAGTCGTCCTTCCCTCTTGAATATATAACTCTACGTCCAAGACTTACCACACTTACCACACATTGATTATATATCAATAAATAGTGTTAATCTCCATAAATTATGGAGGTTAAACAATAAGGATACCAGTAACAGACCATTATAAAATATACACTTATTACAAATATGACCATAAAAAATGTCTCTACTAACTTATAAATAAAGATATATCATGGTTAGAATTAATGCCATAAGGTATCCTAGTATTTAACTTCATTTTTATCAAGTAACAAATCCAAGTACCCTCCCCTCTCAGGTACAGTAACCCTTTCAGTACCCCGAAAGGTGAACTTTGACATATCAGACCCATTACAATGAATTAAATGTCGGGCCACTGGTTTTGAGGGATCCTGATTATTAATGGACCTAATGTCTTCTCTCACTCTCTCCTTAACGGTTCGACTTGTATGCCCAACATACTACTTGTTGTAGGATTTGCAACTTATCAAATAAATCACATTTGTTGCCCATCAATTAATATATTGTCTAATTTTATAAATGTTACCTGTATTATTACTGGTGAAAGAGTCACCCACTTCCACATAGTTACAGGAGATACACTTTCTGGCTCCACATTTAAACATTCCCACAGTGGTGAGCCATGTCAACATTTTTGACTTAGCACTGTGGAAAAACTAGGGGAAGTTTTCTACCCAAAGTCGATGCCCTCTTCACAACATAATTAAAGCCACCTGCAACTGCTGTTTTCAAACATTCATCCCCCACCAAAATTAGAAGGTGCCTCTGAATAAGTTGCTTGATTGTATTGAACTCCAGGCTGTATTCCGTAATAAAACAGATCTTGTTTATCAGTTATAAAAAAAAAAGACCAATTCTATCAGCATTCTCCAATAATGGTCATGGGTAACCCCGTTGCAAAAATCTAACAACAAACCCGATTCTGCCTGAAACTTATCCTCATCTGAATAATTCTTATGTGTCCACAAGAACTGACCAGTAGGTATACCTTTAATAACATGTTTAGGGTGACAGGATTTAGTATGTATTAGTATGTATACAGTAGAAGACACTCTATTGTGTTTAAAATACAGTTTGAGGTCCAAGAACTGTATCTCCCTCAAATGAAAATCTGAGGTAAAAGTAAGATTTAAATCATGACGGAATGGGACTTTTCAAACCAACCAATATATAGGTTGGCATACAATGGGGCAAATTTAGCCCCCATCCAGGTCCTACTTGCCTACAGGTAAAACATCCCATCCCATACTTATAGAAATTATAGCTCAAAAGATAATCAATAGATCTTAATAAAAGAGACCAAGTTATCATCATATAGGTGTCACAGTCTCCTTTAGAGCCCTAAGCGATCCTGTGTGTCCTTCCTCTGTGGTGGTGTCGGCCAGCATGATTGCGGCTACTTCAGCATTGCTAAAGTCATGAAACAGGGAATGGCACGGACACCTGTTTATGGGCCTATTCTATTTTTGACTAATTGGGTCCCACATTCTGTTGCTCCTTTATAAACCTCCTTGGGCTTCGGACTCTTTGCCATTACGTGGTGTCTCTTGCTCTCCATTGTGACCCGTGCCTATCTGAGAATCCACTCCATGTATGACCCCCAGCTTGTCTGACTACTCACATCGGTTCTTACCTGTGGCTCTGGCTGACTAACTTGCTCCTTGTATGACCCCGGCTTGTCTGACTACCCACATCGGTTCTGACCTGTGGCCCTGGCTGACTAACTCACTCCGTGTGGACCCCGGCTTGTCTGTCCTCTGGCTCTGGCTACTGACTTGCCCTGTGTAGTCCCAGGTTTGCCTGACCTCTGGCTCTGGCTACTAACTCGCTCCGTGTAGTCCCTGGTTTGTCTGACCTGTGGGTTTGGCTGCCTACTCGCTCCGTGCACTCCTAGCCTGCCTGACCTGTAGCCTCTGTGTTCTGTGGCTCTGGCCTCCAGTTGCGAGACTTGTAGTGGTGACTTATGCTATATACACTGTTCACTCTAGTGTTCTACTCGAGCCTCTTTCCTAGTCTTGGTTTGTGAGTAGTGCAGTGCACAGCACAGTGTGCAGCTCTGGGTAGGAGCCTGGGTCCTTTCATCCTGTGGTCTGGGGCTGTGTGGGCTATACTATTATTGCTATATATATTCTTAATAAAGGTGGTTACATTTTATATTGTGTCTGTCCTTCTCTACCTGAATACCGTGACAGTATGTAAGGGCCAGAGAATCGACCAGTTGTCATTCGCTATGCAGACGCTGTTAAATCGCACTGCTCACTTAGATCGCATTACTCAGAAACTGGTGGCTTCCCCAGTACCTGCGCCGGTTGTGGCTACTACCTCTGAGGCTGGCATGAGGAGATGGTTGCCTGGCTCCGCTCCCCTAGCTGTAACGGTTTTATTGACACTCAGACACAGAAGGTTAGGGTAAAATGCAATTTTATTAAAGAAAACCGTAATAGATTAACCCTCACGGGTTCAGTATGTATGCAACAGTATATTACTGACACAGGACAGGTAGCAGTACAAAATACCCACACAGGTCCAGTATATATATACAATACTATACTGACACAGGTCAGGCACAATTCGTGTGAGTCCAAAAGATACAGATAATGATTACTATTAGTCCGGGAGAACAGGAAGGCTCTAATAGTGCAGTGGCCCTTAATATACTCTCTACGCAGAGAGAGACACAATGGTGACCAAGGCAGCAACAGCAACGAAGGACCTGGACAACGACAGACTACCGGAGCTGCCAGAGGAAGACTGTCACGGAGGCACGGAGTAATGCCAATCAGTGACTGTTAAAGCTGTACCCAATGTGCCAAGCACCAACCCACAAGGGGTTAACGAACGCTCAGACCTAGAATCGAGTACCGGATGGAGAAAGCGTGAGGTGCCCAGGAAGACCAACCTCAGCTAGGGCAGTATAGGTCAAGCATACCGTGGTGCTACAGCAGGACACGCAACACTGGATGATATCACAAGGCACAATACTGATCGGGTTACGGTAACTATCTGCCTGAGCAGCAACGGAGGCAACAGAGGATCTGTCCGTGGACAGAGAGAGATAGAAGTATGGCCCACAACCGGATACCGGATGGGTAGAAACAAGGACCGGAAAGGTATACAGAGCAGGAACGTCAGCCAATCCGGGTCGGTACACAGAGCAGGAACGTCAGTCGGGCCGGGTCGGTACACAGAGCAGGAACGTCAGCCAATCCTGGTCATTACACAGAGCAGGAACGATTCAGGCAGAGTAGTCAGGCAGTCCGGGTCATACACAGGAAACACGAATTCTGGAGCAAGCGCTGGTAACGGAAACACCACGAAAGGGCACAGCAGAAGTGAGAGGGCTCAGTATATAAAGGTATTTACTGGGTGGAGCAATACCATGTTAGCCAATAAGAATGCCTCAGGAAGAAGCACGGTAATAATATCACCAGCAATAATACGGGCACCGTAATACTACCCCAAATATATGATGGGGAACCTACATTGTGGCGGGGGTTCCTCCATCAGATGGGGATTTTTTTAGAGATGGTACCACACGCATTCCCTACTGAGCAAAGTAAGGTGGGATCTCCCTGTCCGGTAAGGCATTGGCCTGGGCCAACCCACTATGGGAGATGGAGAAGCCCATAGTTCATAACTTCACTGAATTTTTGGCTTCTTTCCGGAGAGTCTTTGACGTTCCTCGGCTAGCAACCTCTGCTGCCGACTTCTGACAATATGGCAGGGCACACATACTGTAGCAGACTACGCTATTGAGTTCCGTACTCTGGCAGCAGAGGTAGGATGGAACAACGAAGCTCTAGTTGCCACATTTTCCCAAAGCTTGTGTGATGTGATTAAAGATGAGACGGCAGCTCGAGAACTGCCTGGTGATCTGGAGGAAATAAGCTCAGTCACCATCCTGATAGACACCAGAATCCGTGAGAGGCCTTCGTTCAAGGAAAAAGGGCATAAAATTTTACTTTGGTTGGCACCTAGTTTCTTGTGCCCACCCTGTCCTCCCTCACCTCCAATACCTCCTAATTCTGCCCTTGCTGGGGGGGAACCGATGCAGCTAGGCTTCACAGACTTTCAGCGGCAGAGAGGGCTCGGCGCAGGAGGAGGGGCCTTTGCTTATACTGTGGGAAGCCGGGTCATATGTTGTGTGCTTGCCCTATCCAGCCCGTTAAAACGCTCACACCTGGGGTCATATAGGGGACAGACCCTGGGTGGAATTTCACAGAGAGACTTCAGGATAAACCTATTCTTGAAGTTGTACTATCAAGGACCGGGTCTTCAGTGGTTGTTCCAGCATTACTGGACTCTGGGGCAGCGGGGTTTTTCATTGATGCAGACCTCGCGGCCAAACACGCTATCCCTTTGCTGCCTCACTCCACTCTTTTGGCTATTGAAGCCATTAACAGCAGACCCATACAGCCGGCACACGTTACTTATGAGACTCACCCCTTGTCTCTAATCGTAGGGGCACTCCATGTGGAGACACAACAATTCCAGGTGACACATTCTCCCCATCAGGTCATCATTCTGGGCTTTCCCTGGTTGCAGACTCACAACCCAAGAATTGATTGGCAGACTTGCGACATCCTGTTGTGGTCCTCTCATTGTACGAGATCTTGCCTCCAGCGGTCTAATAGAATATTGTGTACCTCTACCTCGTTACCTGCTGATTACCAGTCAAACAAAGAGGTATTTAATAAGGTAGAGGCCAGTAAGTTACCGCCATAAAGGCAGTACGATTGTACTGTTGATCTGGTACCAGGGGCAAGACTTCCTAGGGGCAGAGTGTATCCCTTGTCGGTGGAGGAGAACAAGGCCATGGAGGACTATGTGGCTGATGCCTTAGCCACGGGCATTATTCGGGAGTCTTCCTCGCCTGCGGGCGCAGGTTTCTTTTTTGTTAAGAAAAAGTATGTGAACTCAGACCATACATTGATTTCAGAGGCTTGAATAAACTCATGGTAAAGAACACTTATCCGATTCTGCTGATCAGAGAGCTATTTGATCGTATCAAAGGCTCAACTGTTTTCACAAAACTTGACTCGAGGGCCACGTACAATTTGGTACGAATAAAAGAAGACAATGAGTGGAAGATAGCGTTTAACACCAGGAGCGGGAACTATGAAAACTCGGAATACCCAAAGTGGTGGTCAGAGATCATGGGAGCCAGTTTGTGTCACGTTTTTGGAGAGCATTTTCCGGTCAGATGGGTATCCAGCTCTCGTTCTCCTCGGCTTATCATCTGCAGTCTAACTGTGCTGCAGAGAGGTCAAATCAGGAGCTGGAACAGTTTCTCTGTTGTTTTATCTCCGACCATCATGATAATTGGGCGAACCTGTTACCGTGCGCAGAGCTGGCCAGAAATAGTGCTGTTAATCCCTCTCTCCTGCCTGAGTCCTTCAAGGCACAAAATATTTATGCTCTGGAGGAGCACTTGAAGGCACTTCCGCTCCACATGGGTATTGGTTCAGAGATCCCTACAGAGTTCCACGTTGCGCTATAAGAGACAAGCAGATCGTAGGCGTCTACCAGCTCTGGTGTTTCAGGTGGGAGAGGGAGTATGGTTGTCCTCCCACAGTCTCCATCTCCAGGTGCCTTTTAAAAAGCTGGCTCCCCAATTTGCAGGTCCCTTTTGGGTTCTCTGCAAGATTAACTGTGTGACCTATGCTCTTGAACCTGCTAATATGCGAATTTCTAATGTATTCCTTGTGTAGCTACTGAAACCATTGGTCTGTAACAGATATACTACTGCTCCTGTCCATCCCAGACCTGTCCAAGTAGGGGACCATGAGAAATATGAAGGGCAAAGCATTTTGAACTTTCGCAGGGTCAGAGGCCAGGTACAATATCTAGTCCATTGGAAATCGTATGGGCCTGAGGAGCATTCCTGGGTCGTACGAAAGAGCTTCATGCACCTGCCCTTCTCAGTGATTTCCACTCCAGTAACTCCTCTAGTGCTGGTCCTCTTCCGCGGGGGAGAGGTCCTTAAAGGGGGGGGTACTAAGAGGTCCTGTGCTTCCTTCCTCTGTGGTGGTGTCGGCCGGCATGATTGCGGCTACTTCTGCATTGCTGACATCATGAAACAGGCACTGGCACGGACTTCCTGTTTATAGGCCTATTCTATTTTTGCCTAATTTGGTCCCTCCTACTGCTGCTCCTTTATAAACCTCCTTGGGCCTAGGACTCATTGCCCTTATGTGGTGTTTCTGCTAGTATTTCTTGCTCTCCGTTGTGACCTGTGCCTATCAGAGAATCTGCTCTGTGTATGTCCCCGGCTAGTCTGACTACCCACATCGGCTATGACCTGTGGCTCTGGCTGACTAACTTGCTCCATGTATGACCCTGGCTTGTCTGACTACCCACCTCAGTTCTGACCTGTGGCCCTGGCTGACTAACTTGATCCGTATAGACCCCCGTTTGTTTGTTCTCTGGCTCTGGTTACTGACTCGCTCCGTGAAGTCCCCTGTTTGCCTGGCCTCTGGCTCTGGCTACTAACTTGCTCCGTGTAGTCCCCGGTTTGTCTGACCTGTGGCTTTGGCTGCCTACTCGCTCCATACACTCCTAGCCTGCCTGACCTGTAGACTCTGTGTTTTCTCTGGATCTGGCCTGCTCTCGCTCCCTGTTGCCTCTGGTCGCGAGACCCGGAGTGGTGACTTTCATCCTGTGGTCTGTGGTTGTGTGGGCTATACTATTATTGCTGTATATATTCTTAATAAAGATGGTTAAATTTTATATTGTGTCTGTCCTTCTTTACCTGAATACTGTGACAATAGGCTGTATAAAAACCTTCCTCAACACTAACGTCCTCTAGTATAGTCAAAATATGATCAGAGTCCCTGGTATAGCTTCCCAACCGCCGGAACAAAGGTTGCAAATAGGTATCAACAAATTCCAACACAATTGTGGTCTTTTTTCTGATTTATTGCCTGTTTCTTTCGTTGTTGATTTATTGTTTTTTTCTTGTGTTGTTGGGTCTTCGTTCCTTTCCCTGGTTTTCACTCAGTCCTGAGCTTTTATCAAGCACCAGTTCCTCAGTGCAGGCATGCGATCTAAGCGTTCTTGCGCAAGTTGTGTTATCTAGTCCTGTTTCTGAGTTCCTTGCCCTTCCTTCAGAGTGATTCCTATATATTCAACTTTGGCCTTGTTTCCTGACTACTTTTCTGCTCATCGACACTCCCCTCCGCCCTTGTCATTCTGGAACCTGGTCACAACAGACGTATCATGGTTCCCGTGATTCCGCTGTCACTCTCTGCTGTGGTGCTCTCTCATTGGCGGAGCTTGTTTAGCCCGCCCAGGGTGGCCTTCATATACCGGCCCTCTGGCACCTGTCAGGTGCCCTTTTCGTGGTGTTCCTGTACCTGTGCATCCGTTGCTGTGTTCCTGCGTTCCTGTGTACCGATCCGGCCCGTCTGACTACTCTTGTTGTTCCTGCTCCGTGATTGACCCGGCTTGGCTGACGTTCCTGCTCCGTGATTGACCCGGCTTGGCTGACGATCCTGCTCCGTGATTGACCTGGCTTGGCTGACGTTCCTGCTCCGTGACCTGTTTCCTGTGTTCCGGCGACATTCTGAACTGTGTATGCAGTGCTGTGCAGACTGATCACCCCTTTAACCCTTGCAGAGCTTGTTGCATCCGCTACTGAGCCTGTCCGTGATCACTTGCTGAGCTTGTTGCCTCCGTTACCAAGCCTGTCCGTTAATACTTGCTGAGCTTGTTGCTTCCGTTACCGAGCCTGTCCGTTAACACTTGCTGAGCTTGTTGCCTCCGATACTGAGCCTGTCATTAACACTTGCTGAGCTTGTTGCCTCCGATACTGAGCCTGTCATTAACATTTGCAGAGCTTGTTGCCTCCACTACCGAGCCTGTCCGTTAACACTTGCAGAGCTATCGTGGCCTCCGTTAACTGTGCTTCCTCCTCACACCTTATGAGCACAGAATAGTAGCTGTTGCACCGCGTGGTGCTTTTGGCCGATCCCTCTAGCTCTTGCAGTGTTTGTCTCCATTACTGCACCGGAAGGGTGTATTGGCTCTAGTCTTATTCAGCTCTCGCAGTCTTGTGCCTTCGTTACCGCACCGGTAGAGTGCTACTGGCTCAAGTTCCATTTAGCTCTTGCAGTGTCTACGCCTCCGTTACCGCACCTTAGGGGTGCTTTCGGCTCTGGTCCAATCTAGCTCTTGCAGTGTCTCTGACTCCGTGACCGCCCCTAAGGGGTGCTATTGGCTCTGGTTCCACTTACCTCTTGCAGTGTCTCTGACTCCGTTACCGCACCTTAGGAGTGCTATTGGCTCTGGTTCCATTCAGCTCTTGCAATACTGTTGGGCATATCACTGATCGCCTGTTCCAGTAGTGTTTCAGTTCTGCCTCACTGCTAAGGTGCTTCCCACCTCGCACCACTGCCTGGGTTGTTATTACCATCTACTGGGCATTGGCTACACACCACAACAGAGACTGATTACTAGCATTGGGCTTTAACCCTTATGCCACTACTGTTTCCAATTATATGCCAGTATTGCTCCTAGCCATATTGTGCCTGTATAATACATCCACTATACCTATCCATATACGTGTTATTACCTATTCTAGCCCTAGGGGGCAGTGTTCCTTGTTTTCGCTCAATAAAACTGTGTTTTATTTTAACCTCTGGTCTGAGTGTCTTAAAAACCGTTACAGTACGAAAGGGCCATGACCTCAGACAGTAAAGGTGACGGTAATACACCGAACCTCCATTGGAGGATGGATGTACATGAGCAACGTTTGGACCAGTTGGCACTGGCCATGCAGACATTACTGGAACGTACGGCACACCTTGACAAACCTAACCAAAATTCGATGGTCCCCCCAGCTCAGACACCGGAAAATCATTCTGGGTTGTCTGTTGCTCCTCCCAGAGGCCTAACGGCGGCGCCGTCGTTACCATTGAGATACGATGGCGAACCTAACCTATGCAGGGGGTTTATCAACCAATTAGAGATATTCTTGGAACTGACGCCTCATGCCTTCCCTAACGACCGTAGCAAGGTTGGGTTCATGATATCTCTATTAACGGGTAAAGCTCTGGCATGGGCTAATCCCTTGTGGGAGAACGTTAAACCCTGCACTCAGAACTTCAACGAGTTCATAAGGAAGTTCCGTAGAGTGTTTGAGGTACCTGGCAGAGCCGCCTCTGCTGCCAAAAGATTGATGGAAATACAAATGGGCGATCGTACTGTGGGAGATTATGCCATAGAATTTCGGACATTGGCAGCAGAGGTGGAATGGAATAATGAGGCGCTTGTGGCAGCCTTTGCTCAGGGGTTGTCTGACTCCATCAAAAATGAAACTGCTGCCAGAGATGTACCCAGTGACATAGATGAATATATTGATTATGTCATGCTTATTGACTCTCATATCCGTGAAAGGCGCCTGGCTAGAAGGGCGAAATCCAGAAGTTATGGGCACGGCAGTCCTTTAAACCCACCCTCGCCTCCCATTCCTCCTGACCGAGCATCTGAACCGGGTGAACCAATGCAACTCGGGTTCACTAGACTTACAAAGGAGGAACGGGCACACCGTAAAAGGCAGGGTTTATGCTTATATTGTGGCAAAGCTGGGCATTTACTACGCACTTGTCCGGTACAGCCGGGAAACGGACGCACCTAGGGTACCTTGGGGGACAGGCCCTAGGTGGAGTACAACCGTCCCCAGACTCCTGTACACAGAAACCCACCATCCAGGTGATATTTTCTTGGGCCGACCAGTCTGTGGAGGTATTTGCTCTGGTAGACTCTGGTGCTGCAGGGTACTTCAAGGATCGTTCCTTTGCAGAACTGCACAAAATTCCTTTGATTAAAACGGACACTCCGCTAGCCATTGAAGCCATTGACGGTAGACCATTAGAACAGGCATTTATCACTATGGAAACGACTCCTATCACCATGTCTATTGGGGCTCTCCACAGAGAGGAGGTATGTTTTCAAATAATACATTCACCCCATCATGCGGTCATTCTGGGGTTCCCATGGTTATTGTTGCACAATCCCCAGTTTGACTGGCAAAGATGTGAGGTCAAATCATGGCCTGAGTATTGTACTAAACACTGTTTGTCGCACCCGGTCAAGATTTTGTGTACCTCTCTCTCCGTGCCAACTGAATATTGCGGATTCAGTGACGTATTCAGTAAGGGAGAGGCTAGCGCATTGCCTCAGCACAGGCCGTATGATTGCGCTATTGATTTGCCTCTGGGGGTGGTGCCTTCCAGGGGTCGGACATACCCTTTGTCCTGCGATGAGAATAAAGCCATGGAGGACTACATTGAGGATGCCCTCAAGAGGGGAATGATACACAAGTCTTCCTCTCCGGCTGGTGCCAGTTTCTTTTTTGTGAAAAAGAAAAATGGTGAACTAAGACCATGTATTGACTACCTTGGATTGAATAAGCTCGTGTCCAAGAATGCCTATCCCATACCACTCATTACGGAGTTATTTGACAGGTTGAAGGGCTCTGCTATCTTTACGAAACTTGATCTTCGGGCCGCATACAACCTGATAAGAATTAAGGCTGGGGATGAGTGGAAAACGGCATTCAATACTAGGTCAGGACATAACGAATACTTAGTGATGCCATTTGGATAATGTAATGCACCTGCCGTATTTCAAGAGTTTATCAATGACATCCTCCGTGATATGCTTCAGTCTTGTGTGGTCGTATACCTTGATGATATATTGATACACTCTGCTAACCTAACCCAGCACATCCAGGATGTGTCTGAGGTTTTGCTCCGTTTACGCAAGAGCAAACTGTTCTGTAAACTAGAAAAATGTGAATTTCACAGGTCCAAGGTACCCTTCGTGGGGTTCGTGATATCTAAAGATGCCATGGACCAAGAGAAATTGGCAGCAGTCCTACAGTGGCCACGTCCAAAAGGGTTAAAAGCTATCCAACGCTTTTTGGGCTTTGCCAATTATTATAGGAAATGTATCCAGAATTTCTCTACAATTGTGAAGCCTTTGTCTGACCTCAAGCATAAGGGCGCTAATCCCTCTCAATGGTCTGAGGCAACTGAAAACGCTTTTGAGACTTTAAAATCCGCTTTTGCATCTGCTCCTATACTGTCCCACCCCAATCCCGTCCTGCCATTCACATTGGAGTTGGATGCCTCTGAAGTCGGGGTAGGGGCAGTTCTTTCCCAACGCCCTGCGGGAGGTGGCAACCTGAGACCTTGTGGGTTTATCACGGTGCCCGTGATTGCTGCATTTCTGTGTCAATTACCTGTAGGGGGCTCCCATTGGCTGTCTGCCTTTAGCCCGCCTCACATTGCCTATTTAAACTGGGTCTGGGCACCCTTTCATGGTGTCTCTTACTGCATCCACTTCCACTATGCTACAGACGCTTATTGGGCCTTTTTGCTGTGTTCCTGGGTTCCTGACTTCATCCTGTTCCTGAGCCTCCTGTCTGCTGTGCTGGTTCCAGTGCCTGTTCCGGTTGAGTCTTCAGAAGTTGCTGTTTCCTGCTGCCAGTCTTCGTTGCCGTTCCTGATCCGGTTGACCGTCCTTGCTGGTTCCTGTTCGTCTCCTGTGTCCGGTTCCTGCTTCTGTGGCGACTTTGTTCTTCGGTCGCTTCGGCGACATTCTCATTGTTGGTTCCCAGCATGCGGACGCTGGTATCGCTCCACAGCCTTGTGGTTATACTATTAGTTGTTGGTTACCAGCGAGCAGGCACTGGTTCGCTCCTTTGCCTCACGGCATTATACACTGATATCTGTTGGCTCCCAGCGTGCAGACGCTGGTTCGCTCCACAAGACTTGCAGTTATACTATACTAGTCTGTTGGTTACAGCGTGCAGACACTGGTTCGCTCCTTGGCCTTACGGCTTTACACACAGCTCAGTTGGTTCCCAACGTACGGACGCTGGTTTGCTTCACAGCCTTGCGGCTATACATTACTAATTGGTTGGTTCCCAGCGTCCGGACGCTGGTTCGCTCCACAAGCCTTGCGGCTATACTATACTAGTCTGTTGGTTCCCCAGTGTGCGGACGCTGGTTCGCTCCTTGGCCTTACGGCTATATATACAGCTCTATTGGTTCCCAGTGTGCGGACGCTGGTTCGCTCTACAGCCTTGTGGCGATACACTATTAGTTGTCGGTTACCAGTGTGCGGGCGCTGGTTCGCTCCTTTGCCTCACGGCATTATACACTGATACTTGTTGGTTCCCATCGTGCGGACGCTGGTTCGCTCCACCGCTTTGTAGCTATACTCTGTAGCTTGTAGGATACCAGTGCGCGGGCGTTGGTTCGCTCCATGACCTGTGGGTTAATCTATATCCTGCTTGATGATTCCCAACGTGAGGGCGCTGGTTTACTTCCTTGTCTCTTTACGCATGTAGTCTGATGGTTCCCTGTGCGCTGTCCAGTCCTAGACAGCTAGTTATTCCTACAGTACACGGGTAATGCAGTGTGCAGACTGCAAGGTGATACCACTGGACCTTGCAGCCTACCGTTTACACCCAGACTGTCATTGCCATCTGACATTTATTAAGGTCGTTGTGGTTGATACCTTCTCTTTTGGGCTGCCTTGGTAAGGCCGGTAGAACCTTGCATTATTCCATCCCGAGGTTGCCTTACCCGGTATTGGCAAGGCCGGTAGAGCCTACTACATTGGTATTCCTTCAGGCTGCCTTGCCCGGTATATTGGTAAGGCCGGTAGAACCTTACGTTATTCCATCCTGAGGTTGCCTTACCCGGTATTGGCAAGGTCGATAGAGTCTACTATATGGTTATGCTGTTTGGCTGCCTTGCCCGGTATATCGGTAAGGCCGGTAGAACCTTTTATTATTCCATCCAGAGGTTGCCTTACCCAGTTTTGGCAAGGCCGGTAGAGCCTACTACTTTGGGTTTCCGTTAAGCTGCCTTGCCCGGTATATTGGCAGGGCTGGTAGAGCCATCTATTCCTTACTCGCCCAGGCTGCCTTGCCTGGTATATTGGCAAGGCCGGTAGAGTCTGTATTGCTATAGTCCTACTATCTGCCATTCTATGTGTTGCATGTATGTGTTTAAAATCCTATGGGATTATCTTAATCTTTTTTCAATAAAGTTGTGTTTTTACCTAACCTTGCGTCTGAGAGTCTTAACAAACCATGACAGTACGAAAGGGCCATGACCTTAGACAACAAGAGTGATGGTAATACACAGAATATCCATTGGAGGATGGATATGCATGAGCAATGTTTGGATCAATTGGCGGTTGCAATTCAAACTATACTTGAACGCACTGTACTTGCTGACAAGTCTGGATCTAGCCCGGTGGTCTCGCCAAGTCACACACCGGAGAATGATACAAGACCCTTAGGGGCTGCAGTCAAGGGGTTAACGGCTTCTGCACCCTTGCCACTCCGATATGACGGTGACCCTAATCTCTGTAGAGGGTTCATCAACCAACTTGAAATATTTATGGAATTGACGGCACAAGTGTTTCCCAATGATCGCAGTAAGATTGGGTTCATGATATCCCTGCTGACTGGCAGAGCTTTGGCTTGGGCTAACCCATTGTGGGAAAATGCTAAACCTTGCATTAAGAGTTTCAGAGAATTTGTGCAATCCTTTCGGAAAGTGTTTGAGCCTCCTGGTAGAACCACCTCTGCTGCTAAAAGCCTTATGGAGATACAACAGGGCAGGCGTACGGTGGGCGACTATGCCATTGAATTTCGCACCTTGGCAGCAGAGGTAGGGTGGAATAACGAGGCATTGTTGGCAGTCTTTGCTCAGGGCCTGAGTGACCAGATTAGAGATGAGATTGCAGCAAAAGAATTGCCTACTGATCTAGATGACTATATTGAATATGTTATACTAATTGACTCCAGAATACGTGAAAGACTAACTGCTAGAGATCGCAGTATACGGTCCAAAAACAATGGGGCTAGTAGCATATTTTGCCCACCCATCCCTCCCGTGGCATCTAAGCCTAGTGAACCAGTACGGGAACCAGGTGAACCGATACAAGTAGGTTTTACTAGGCTAACCAAGGAGGAGAGATTATATCGCAGGAAACAAGGGTTGTGTTTGTACTGTGGTAAGAATGGGCATTTGCTAAGATCTTGTCTGGTACGTCCGGGAAACGAACACACCTAGGGTACCTTGGGGGACAGGCCCTAGGTGGTGTCCAATCGTCCCCAGTGTTGGGCACACTGAAACCCACCATACAGGTGGTACTGTCCTGGGCACAACGCTCAGTTGAGGTTTTGGCTCTGGTTGATTCTGGTGCAGCTGGGTATTTTATGGATAATACCTTTGCTGAATTGCATGGGGTTCCACGCACTGAAAGAGAAACCCCTCTTGCTATTGAAGCAATCAATGGCAGACTCTTGGAACCTGCTCAAGTTACATTTGAAACTATGCCATTATCCATGACTATTGGGGCTCTCCATAGAGAATAGCAGCAGTTCCAACTTATTAATTCTCCTCACCATGCTGTAATATTGGGATTTCCTTGGTTACAGTTGCATAATCCACAATTTGATTGGCAAAAGTGCAAAATCTCTGCTTGGTCTCCGTTTTGTATGGACAAGTGCGTCACCCATCCAGTTAAGGTCTTGTGCACCTCCCCTTCAATACCAGACGAATACCAGCAGTTTGGCGATGTTTTCAGTAAGGGAGAGGCTGGCACCTTGCCTCAGCACAGACCATATGACTGTAGCATTGAGTTGACTTCTGGAGTGGTGCCCCCAGGGGATGCACATACCCATTGTCGTGCGAAGAAAACCAAGCTGTGGAAGAATATATTTCTGATGCCCTTGGTAGAGGGATCATAAGGAAATCTCAAAAAACTACAAATAATATAACGGAAGCAACACCAATCTTACAAAAATGGTCTACCCATATCATCTACATATGGGGTGCTCATGATCTACAAAAATTGACATATAAACAAAAAAACAGAAAAAACAAAGTGTACATCTATATAGAGCACTGCGACCAATAAAAAATTACCCACAGAAATCCTAAAATAAAATAATTTATTATATATAATAATAAAGCAGCAGAGCAGTCCCAAAATATCTGTATATGACCTCAGATACCCTTCACCTAATACAAAATTATACCTATAAATATCTAACCATAAAATACATCACAAAATGACCTATATATATAAAGGAGCTAAATCTGGCGCCAGACATACTACAAAAATATGTCTAATGTCCATAGCCAAGAAAAAATTGATCCACATATATGATGTCCAGACCAAAAATATGAATAAAATGGAGAATGATGAAAATGAATAATGAAATGGAGAATGATGAGATGAAATGATGACACTCAAATAACAATCATCGTTCATACCATGACTTGATTTTACAACAATCTTCACCCTCTTTATGGGTTTCTATCCATCAGTCATACAAATATATTCACACAAAACATATGGAGTGATGATATACGTTCAGATGATGAATGAACATTCATATATAATATGTATATGCGATCGAGTCTGGCTGGATAACAAATTTGTAATGTCAAAATGATCACTCTCACCCGTCTTCGCCCACACCCTGGGCATATAACAAAGCTAGCCGTCAATTCTCATAATGATCAGCTACTTTGGTAATGGTTATAACCTTCACCACTTTTCATCCTTCATCGTATTCTCTCTTATTCATCGGGCATTTTGACACATCCACTCACAGATCGCTTTTCCACCGAATTCATTCATTCTTGACATACTGAACCTTAAATGATGAAACTCCATATGAAAAACTCCATCTGTTACATGTGTTCAATAACTTATATGCTCCATAGATCCCAATCATCAATGCGTTTCGCCCGACATCCTCGGGCTTTCTCAAGACAAACAACATTTTCCTTAACGGTTGTAGAATTTAAAACTAACGACCGGAAACAATCAACATGGATTTCCGAAATCTCTTTTTTCTGATCTCATATTTCTTGATCTAAATTAGCTACTCATTAAAGCATTCCAAAATACGATACAAATGTTTATTATGAATGTCATTATCACCCTAAGAACTCTCCAAACGTTGATTACATTACGTTCTTATACCATTAACCCTATCAGTGTCAACCCCGCATCCATACATGCATAAAAATACATATAAAGTATGCGGGGAAAACCACTGAAAAAGGCAATAAACAAACCCGAACACACAAAGAGATAAATTCAGATATAATCCCCACATATACTTATTCATCTCTAAGTTCCAAGAGAAGGCACTCTATAAGAAAATCCCAAATTGGATCTCCTCATTTAACCCATAGGGTTCTAATGATCCCAAAGTGTGAATCCACTTTGTTTCATGTTGTAATAATTTTTTATTATAATCTCCACCTCTGGGATTACTTTTTACTAATTCAATCCCAACAACTTTTAAACCTCTGGCACTACTTTCGTGAAATTCTAAAAAATGCCTTGCCATGGAACTTTCCATATTAACCTTTTATATATCCCTTTTGTGTTCCAATACCCTAAAATGCAATTCTCTGAATGTTTTACCAACATAAATGTAATTACATGGACATAACAATTGATACACAATCCCTTTTGTTCTACAATTTATAAAGAGATATGATACAGTCATGTGTCATGGTGTACCTTGACGATATACTTATTCACTCCAAAAATTTGTCGCAACACATTAAAGATGTGTCTGAAGTATTGCAAAATTTATGTAAAAATAAATTATATTGTAAATTGGAGAAATGTGAGTTTCACAGAACTAGTGTGCCATTCTTGGGGTTCGTAATTGGCAAAGCAGGCATTGCTATGGACAAAGAAAAGTTAACAGCAGTCTTACAATGGCCACGGCCTAAGAGTCTTAAAGCTATCCAACGATTTTTGGGCTTCGCTAATTATTATAGGAAGTTTATTAAGAACTTCTCTTCCATTGTTAAACCACTGTCTGACCTCACGCATAAGGGCGCTAATCCATCTCTTTGGCCAGCGGTTGCAGAGGAGGCCTTTGAAAAACTGAAATTGGCTTTTGCTGATGCTCCTGTGTTATCCCACCCCAACCCATTACTCCCGTTTACGTTAGAGGTTGATGCCTCAGATATTGGGGTTGGGGCAGTGCTTTCTCAACGACACATTAAAGGTGGAACACTCAGACCCTGTGGGTTTTTTTCTAAAAAGTTGACCGTAGCTCAAAGCCATTATGAGATAGGGGACAGAGAATTATTGGCCATTATCCTCGCTCTTAAGGAATGGTGTCATTTACTTGAAGGCACAAAAAATCCTGTTTTAATCCTGACGGATCATAAAAATCTGACTTATCTCTCTGAGGCCAAGAGATTGTCCTCTCACCAGGCCAGATGGGCACTGTTCCTATCCCGATTCAATTTCATTGTATCATATTTACCGGGATCTAAGAATGTTAGGGCTGATGCACTGTCAAGACAATTTGAGGCCGAAATTGACAGAGATGAGGCACCAGCACCTATCATTCAACCAGATCGAATATTTGCTACTATAAGTACTAGTATCACTTCACCATTAGGGGAAGAGATCTTGGCCTCCCAGGCCTCCGCTCCCCATGAAACCCCGATGGGCAAATGTTATGTCGCTGAACCATTCCGTACTCGATTACTTGAAACTTACCATTCCTCTAAGGCCGCAGGACATATTGGCAGAGACCAATTGTTATGGTCCCTTTCTCAGTTATTTTGGTGGCCTTCTATGAGAACAGATTGTGCAGATTTCACTAATTCCTGTGCCACCTGTGCCCGTGCTAAAACCCCTAGACATCTTCTGGTAGGCTTGCTTCAGCCGGTGTCTAATGGTCTGGCCTCATGTTTCCATTGATTTTATGGGAGAATTGCCCATGTCTAGAGGGTATTCCTTCATATTGATGGTGGTGGACAGGTTTTCTAAAATGGCTCATTTCGTGCCCCTCCGTGGCCTTCCCTCGGCTAAAGAATTGGCAATGGTGTCTGCTAAAGAAGTGTTCCGGTTGTATGGAGTACCTAGCGTACTGGTGTCCGACAGGGGGAACCAGTTTGTGTCCAGGTTCTGGAGGGCATTTTGCGAACAGATGGGCATTCAGCTATGCTTCTCCTCTGCTTATCACCCCCAGACCAAAGGAACCACTGAACGTTGGAACAGTTTGTACTCCGTTTCGTTACTGACCATCAAGACAATTAGGCCGACTTGTTGCCTTGGGCAGAGTTGGACAGGAACTGTGCGGTCAACTCCTGTAACGGTTTTTTAAGACACTCAGACCAGTGGTAAGATAAAACACAGTTTTATTAAA
This sequence comes from Rhinophrynus dorsalis, assembly GCA_037306005.1. Taxonomy (NCBI): domain Eukaryota; kingdom Metazoa; phylum Chordata; class Amphibia; order Anura; family Rhinophrynidae; genus Rhinophrynus; species Rhinophrynus dorsalis. The sequence continues at coordinate 174,661,031 of CM074724.1, read as the reverse complement.
AGAAAAATAAGGCACACGATCGCCCTCTACAGGCAACACAAAATAATAGCAAGATAATAACAGATATGCCCCCACAGGCCCAGTATACAAAATAAGAGTATCACATATACTGTCTCAGGACAGGCACATAAGAGAGACCCAGATAAGGGTTAAATGCATAGATGGACAGTCTCTGTTGTGGAGTTTGGCATGCCCAAGGTGTTAATTGGGAGAAGTAAGCTGGAATCACACTTATAGTACTGAGAGAGGTCGCTGCTAGGCCTGGTGTGACCAGAGGTAGTATCAGCAGAACAGTACCCAGAATAGCCCCCATGGGCGTAACCAAGGATACAACTGACTCTGCAAGTGCTAGAGTAGTTAGCCCCCGCGGGCGTCACCACAGTATAACCTGAACTGCAAGAGCTGCTAATAGCCCTCACGGGCGTACAACGGAGACCAATGAAACAGAGGTTGTGAGCCAATAGCCCCCACGGGTGTATACCTAAGTCAACCTACAAGAGCTTTGAGCCAGTAGCCCCCACGGGCGTAACAACGGACCACCATATGCTGCATCGGAGAAGCCAATAGCCCTTCACCCTTAGCTATAGTAGCTTGTGCATTCAGCCCCAATGGCGTTAATGTATGAGTCTGAGCCAAATAGCGCCTTACCAGAATCGTTACCGACAGCACAACTCTGCAATGGTGTAATGAGCCGCCGACCAACCAGAGCATAAGCGGCCGACTCAGCAGATGTAATGCAAGAGGCAGGCTCTATACCAGTGAAAGAGGCCTAGCGAAAGGTAATGTGGCACAGCTAGGGTTAAAATGCAGCTTTACGGATCAGCGGCTCAGAGGAGTATGATAGCTCTGCAAGCGATACGGAGGCTCAAGACGGTAGCACGGCTCTGCAATCAAGCAATACTCAGCACTGGGAGCGAGCAAGACCGGACAGGAGCAGGTCACATGATCAACCAGGCAAGCAGCAGTGGCGGAAGTCAGAATGTCGCTACAGCGACAACCTGAGAGGAGAGCAGGAACTAGCAGGTCACCGGAGCAGTCCGTTAACTGGTCACGTAGCAGGAAGTCAGCCAAACCGGGTCGGATCACGGAGAGGGTACTCATACAAGCCGGGTCAATCACGAACAGGAACGTCAGCCAAGCCGGGTCGGATCACGGAGCGGGTTCTCAGACAAGCCGGGTCAATCACGAGCAGGAACACAGGAACGTAGTCAAGATGGGCCAATTCGGTACACGGGAAACCGGAACACAGGAACTCAGCAACAACAACACTGGCTCTGAAACACCACGAAAGGGCACCTGACAGGTGTCATGGTCAGGCATAAAAAGGTCACCAGGGGCGGGCCAAACCAGTATAGCGAATCAGCATACACCACAAGCGAGAGTGACAGCAAGGATCACAGGCACTGTGATAGTACCCCCCTCTCAAAGACCCCCTCTCCCCGCAGGAGGTCTGGGTTTCTGAGGATATTTAGAGTGGAAGTTACGCAAAAGTCTAGGCGCATGGAGGTCCTTCTGGTCAACCCAAGAACGTTCCTCAGGGCCATAACCCTTCCAGTGGACCAAATATTGCAACTTTCCTCTAAATCTCCTAGGGCTCGATTTAAAGCCAACAGTTAAACCAGCCGCTAAGTGAAAAAGGCACATCGCTCGCAAATAATACAGGAGTTACGGCAGATTCAATAGCTACTCTACGAGAATAGCTATCGAGCGTAGGCACACAAAAAACACGTAACACAAAACCCGTTGTCGCTCATGTTAATGCACAACGGGCGGACAAATCACACGATAACTGAGCTCCAAACAACATGTAACATAACGGCTGCCGTTGTCAAGCAACCCTGATTGATGCCAAAACAAATTCAAACACACATCCAATCCCAAAGGCCCAATGTATCAAATAACTTCAAATACACCTATATATACCCAAAAATAACCGCCACACACTGTCTGTTATCGAGTTCTTCAGAGCCAGATATCAGGACTCAGGAGCGGAGGATAGTCATTAGAGAGAGGGAGAGAGGCGCGTTCATTGGAGGTAGAGGAGTTTTGCAGTTTGGAGAGAGGAGAGAGGTGCACTATATATACACATATCACACTTTTGCACATATTACATACACACATACAAACACAAACACATACACATACATACACATAGTCCTTTTATTTCATAACACCTTACACATTTTACTTTTTATTTTGACAGTGTGAATCTGGGAGTGAAAGTGTGTGACAGAGAGTGACTGGATCGAGTGTGTCTGTGAGGGCCTGTGGGAGTGCCTGGGTGTGACTGGGTGAGTGATGTCAAGGAGAGGAGGACAGGAGAGAGGGATGGGGAGAGTAGTGGAGGAGGAGGAAGGTCAGGAGGGGATCCCTCAGCAGAGCAGGGGTGGGAGAGGGAGATCCGCAGGGCGGAGGGGGACCAGGCCCACCAGAGCAGGAACACGCAGGACAGGGACAGAACCTGCAGTGGGACGAGGGGTAGTTCCTGGGGAGCACCCCACACAGGCAGGGTCAGACCAGGCAGGGCACTCCGGCTCTGAATCCTCCCATGCCGGAGCTGATGAGGGCAGGATCAGGGATCCCAGATATAGTGAGGAGGAGAACACGGCTCTTGTGGAAGCTGTCCTGGAGAGGCAGAGTGTTCTCCACCCGACGGCAAAGGTCCCTGGCCTGGCAGCGCGGAGGAAGGCAGCCTGGAACCAGATCTGCAGCCGGGTGAACGCGGTGGCAACATGCAGGCGGGACGTGGAGTCTGTGAAGAAGAGATGGGGCGACTGCCGGAGGGTGGTCAAGAACAAGATGTCTGACATGGCCAAGCAAGCCCGAGGCACCGGAGGTGGCCCATCTGTGCCCATCACATTCTGCGGCTGGGAGGAGATGGTGCGGCAGAACATGTCCCCGACCATGATCGAGGGGGTCGTGGGAGGAACTGACACTGGGGATGAGAGGAGCCTCCACACTACCGGTAAGTGCAACACTACAGAACAACACACTACAGCAACCAACACCAGCTGCACACACACTCACACCTCAACACATGGCCATCACTCAGCCATACAACTGCACCAACACAGCACCATGAGGGTTAAAAAAAGGACACAACACCTGGACAAATGGCAACGTCCAACTTGGGACAAACCTGTCAAAGTCCTACTTCAACCCTCCTGTCGCTGTGCTCATTACACACAATACACAAACCTTCATTTTCAAATTGTCGACTGTCATAGATCATCACTGTTCACACACAATGTCACCCATGTCCCCACCCCCACCCTAACCCCTTGAGTGCTAGAGGGATCATCAATGCATCGATCAACAATGCATTGGCAACCCCTCTGGGACTCAAGGGGTTAACCTGACAACAAACAAGTCAATAGGACAACGATCACATGCTACACAGGGGACATTCACTAAGCGGTGACAAACACATGGTGGACACAAAGTAACCCTCACACACCCTCACTTCACCAGTACCAGTGTTAGTCCATGGAGAATATGCCAAAACAAGAATCAAGTTCATAGGGTCCCATTGTACAGACTCCATGGAAAACACTGGAAATGGGGAAAGGAGATCACTGGAGAAGTCACCATCATGTTCATGTCATCGGTTCAACATCACCGCTTACTGAATCACAAAAGGGGGCATCAGATCACACATCACAGTGTCACACAGAATAAATGCTTGTAGGTGCAACACACAGGCCGAAAACTATTTTACAGAATTCAAGCAGGAAAAAGTAGGCATTGGTGTTGTGGCTGCAATCATTTACTCTGACTTGAAATGACATATCCCATATCTGATTCCCACATGGATCCACAGGGGTGCTGATGCCATGGATCGATGGTACACCAGCATCTCTATGCAGGATACATATGGGAAACAAATAGCAAACATTGTACCTTGGTCACCAACAGGCCATGACTGATGGATATCTAGGACTGAGTACGGTTGCCTCACACAGAAGGATGGATGGGCTCATACACAGACAAAAAAACAGGCCTCAATCAAAGATATCCCTCACTACTGGCTGGATTGTTGCCCTTAGGATTCAAATGTTACTAAATATGTTCCAACATGATGTGAACACAGAGATCACTTCACTGGATGTGATTGCCTTACTGGCCAGATATGTGCACCCATCACATATCAACCTACATTGCTACCATCCAAATACACATACATAGTATATCACACCCTACGTAGATGGGATATACGAGGTATGTTCATATCCATCATATCAATACAATGTCTTGTTGGATGGGTGCACATATATAGCCAGTAAGGCAATCACACCTAATGAAATGCTCTCTGGCATCACATCTTGGAAGGATATTACTCCATCCATATGAAGGGTACATATCCACATACATATATGACCATTTCTACTTGTGTGTCACTGTAATGGGATAGCAATGGGTAATGTCATCATGATGTCATATCATTGCCATCGTTAACAGATGTGTCTTGATCTAAGTCCCATCCCTCCAACACTCATGGTTATACAGATATTGCTCCATGTGACAGGTGAAGATATCCATCATTTGACCACACGGAGGCTCTTCAGCAGAGCCAAAGTCACAACATATAGAGAGAAATACCTCTTTGGAATGGTCCACAGAGTGTGCTTGTAAATCATGCACACCCTGTACACCATTCCAATTAAGTATTGTTCTCTAAATGGGTTGATTTTGTCTCTGCTGAAAATCCCTCGTGTAGACAAATGACTGAAATCTACATCCGTCACATAGAGCATTATCTGAACAACCATGAGGGTAGGAGGGATAGGACTAACAGAGAACAACATCTGTTCCCACAATGTCTACAATCTGACATCAAGGTGGACTTAACCTTTGCCACCCCCCTGGAGGGATAGCCATCCCTACAAGTTGTGAAGACAAATATATGTTGTTGGATCCCCCCCCCCCCGAGTTAAACAATGGTATTCGTACTGCTGAAAGGTGTGTTGATGCAAAAGGTATCACAGCTCAGACATGGATATGTCAGGGGCAATATCCTAGTGGCCTGATATTGTACAGTGGTGCTGTTACTACACAATCATATGGACAGCTCTGGTACAGGGACCAGATATCTACATGGGAGGGTGTAGCAACAGCCCCACTGTACTATTTCTGGCCACTTTGATATTGCACCTCAAAATGAAACCTTCACCCATAATAACTCAAACACCTTTCAGCAGTGGGAGTACCCTTGTTTACCCAGGGGGATTAACACAAACACATATATTTTTCTTCAACACATATCAAAGTAGAATTGTCTCCACAAACATATGGCAAAGGTCACTAATCACAACATCTTCTTCCTCCACACAGCTTACGGCCGTCAAGCCCAGCAGGAGACAGTGGAGGAGGCTATGTCACCCCCCAGTGAGGAGGACACAGAGGAGGGGACCAGCCGGTGGTCACCTTACCCACCATCACCATCCCCTCCAACACAGGCTGCATCACCACCTACTGCACCACCCCAGGCTGCACCACCCTTTCCAGCTGCACCACCACAGGCTGCACCACCCCTTCCAGCTGCACCACCACAGGCTGCACCACCCTTTCCAGCTGCACCACCACAGGCTGCACCACCCTTTCCAGCTGCACCACCACAGGCTGCACCACCCTTTCCAGCTGCACCTCCCCAGTACAGTGGCTAGATGCCACAGGAGGAGAGGTGGACACATCCATCCACCTCCACCAGCTACTACCCTCCATCAGCAGCACCACCACCGCCAGGGAGGCAATGGCTGCCAGGGACAGTGGCCAACACCCAATATGGGCCATATGCCTCCCAGATCAACCCACCCTCCTGGATGGCTCCACAGCATGCCCCAAGGTATGATCCAAGGTGGGGTCCCACCACCTATCAGTGGCCACCATATGACCCTTGGCCACTGGACTACACACACCTGGGCCTGATTGGTGAGCCCCAGCGCCCGCTACCCAGGGACATATTCACACCTCCACCAGCACACACATCTCTGGGCAGCTCTGCATCACTTGATGTGGTGGGCATATGCCCATCATCTGCACCAGCCACTCCAACAGCAGCCACAGCACCCTCAGCAGCAGCAGAGGATACAGCACCTCCAGCAGCAGAGGAAACAGCACCTCCAGCAGCAGAGGAAACAGCACCTCCAGCAGAGGAGGAAACAGCACCTCCAGCAGAGGAGGAAACAGCACCCTCAGCAGCAGAGGAGGAAACAGCACCCTCAGCAGCAGAGGAGGAAACAGCACCCTCAGCAGCAGAGGAAGAAACAGCACCCTCAGCAGCAGAGGAAGAAACAGCAGCACCAGGGACACCGGGCACATCCACCTCCAGCACCGCACGCCTCACAGGGATGGAGGCGGAGTGTATGGCCCTTCAGAGGAGACTACTCCGGTCGAGCAGGAGTACTGACAGCAATATCACCAGGAGCAGGAGGCAATCCAGGAGGAACATTGTCCAATTGGAGAGCAGGATCCAAGGTTTGGAGTCGGAGGTGTCCAGGGGGAATACACTACTCCAGCAGCTCAGGACTGGTGTGATGGACATGTTAACACAGGTCCTTGTGGAGCTGAGGGAGATAAACCGCAGGGAGAACCTGAGGATGGAGAGGGAGAACTTGCGTTCCACTGAGGGGTCTACTGCAACCACCACCCCCTCTAGTGTTACCCCTGAAGCAACACCTAGGGGGCAGAGGGTTACCAGGAGATCCACAAGGGCATCCACCTCTGGCACCCAGGCTAAGGCCCCCCACCCAAAGAAGAAAAAATGAAAGGCCCAACCTGTTAAGTTTCCCCTCAATAAAGAAAACATTTTTTTTTTAATTCCAGTCTGATCTGTTGTGTCTTCAGTTATGGATTGGGTGGCAGGGTTGTCTCCAATGCATTGCCATACAATGCAGTGAACACAACCTCTGCCTATGTGAAATGTTAGTGGGATGCTACAACATGGGTTCACACACACACCGTTGTACAAATTCAACTTGTAATACATCCCTGGAGCCATATTACACCACTGTGTTATATGGCGGTGTTGTGTGTTGAATTTGAACAACAAAACATACCCCTTAGCACAACAAATTGTACAACACTGAACATTTGTCTACATCATGTGCTGTGTTTAACCCTTTGAGTGCCAGAGTGGTAGACAACGCATTGTCAAGAAATGCGTTGGGGACCACTCTTGCACTCAGTGGGTTAATGGGATAACCAGACAAACAGCTCTGTGATTTAGCAGGGACATTATAAGCAGGATAGATAAATGGGACATGTATCCATGTTGTCTTGGATTCACACACTCATTGTGCAACTGACTTACTGAAGAAGCCAATGTTTTTAACCTAGGATTTCAACGTGTAGCACACACATTGATATCCTGGGCTGAGCATTGGGGTCTCCTGTAAGTTGAGTTGCTGTTTCCCTAAGGGTGTAACAGACTTCACCAGTGATAACACATGTCCACTTAGTCTGGTTGTTCGTTAGCCCATGTACTGAGATATGTCAAAGTGGAGCAAAATCTCCGAACATGGATTATACTGAGCAATACAGATACTGTGGACAGGTATTCACTGTGGAAGTATGTCCCCTGTATCACCTCTTCATCACTCCCACAACACATTGGTGCATCACTGCCACCATCATCTGTTTGCATTGATACATCACAGAGTCCAGTCACTGGCAAACAAGTGGTGGACTCCTGTGATGTGGGTGTTGCCTTTCCATGTATGGGGCATACTCTACCCTGGGTGTGGTAACACATTGACATATGTGTTCTCAAATATATCCTCCTACAGACACAGATAGAATGGTGATGGTTCATCTTTATTGTGTCTCAAAGTACATTAGAATGTACATGTGTTTTGTGTGTGTATTGCCTATATGCATTGAACACCTGTATGAGAACACTAAATGTACTTTGAAACTAAATTGTAATACTTCAGTAACACTGCTGCCCTGCTCATGTGTTGTCCATGAGGTTTGACAACTCTGTAGCTGAGCATCCTGACTGTACAGGTTACAACACTCAAGAATTAGTGTTTTCTGTGTCTCTATGAGAATGTTCCAGTAGAGGTTTGTGTGAACCTCAGGTCAAACTTTGCATCACCAACAACATCACCATAAACAGCAAGGGGTGATCTTCATGAAGGTGTTGTCAAGACATCAATCCAGTCACATGGAAGATCTTCAGTTCAAGGATGGATCATGTTACGGATGCCTGCGGGACAAGAGGACAGGATTTGGAGCAGTAGACCTGAACTGATCATCAAGCAACAACAATTTAGTCTTTTTCATCCCCTCAGTTTTCACAGTTACAGGTGAGTGCACAAACCATTGCTTGACAATGTGTTGTGTACTCATCTGTAACCAATTCTGTGGGGAACTAAGGACATGTGCATCAGTCCTAGGGATATGTGCCCCTGACATGTATACACACATTAACAAGTGTTCTGAGAGCTCCATGGAAGTAATGACATTGTGCTGCCACTGTGAAAGTGACAGTGGCAGCCCAATGTCATTTGTTCCATGGAACTGTTAGGACACATTTGTTGATGTGTGTATTCATGTCAGGGGCACATACGTCTGCACACTCACAGGTCTGCATGGAGTCCGTGGTAATCTGATCTACGTCTCATGACCTCTACATTGTGTGCCCATACCACTGTACATCCACCCCTGTGCTGCTCTTCTCAGCTGTAGCACAGTACAGGTCCCATATTGAGTCTGATGTCCCTTCTCATGCAAATCATTAGATAATACTCTTTCACTACTGGGCTAGCATGGTTGTTCAGGCTCTAATCATGGCATATCCAGTTAGTTGCTGTCAATCAAGCCGTGTAAGGTGATGAACATGGGTAATATGTTGTACCTTGTTTCTCCTGGGGGTGTGCGTGATATCCTTGGGGTCTGTATGTCAACGTGGAGAGTGGAATGGAGGATGGTTGTTGAGTCCACACACACAATTTTCCACGTCCACTGCCAGTGCAGTGCTGTGTCACTGTTCCTGTGGGGTGAGACAGAACAAAATGTGCAGTGTGGTTAGTGTCACAGGACTGCTGGGGGACTTGCATGGATTGTTTGCATGCCTGTGTTATACTCACAGGTGAAGTATTCCGTGATGAGCCTGTCTCTGATCTGTGCCCCTCTCATGGTCTCCTCCACATGCCCGATGTCCATGGGCACTTCCTGTATGGGGGGGTCCGGGATGTGCTCCAGCAGCCTGGTGTCCACTGCGATATTGTGCAGTATTGCGCACGCCACAATGATGTCACACACCTTAGCCGGTGCATACTGCAGTGCTCCCCCAGAGTGGTCCAGACATCGGAATCTTGACTTGAGGAGCCCAAATGTCCGCTCAATAGCATTCCTGGTTCTGGCATGAGCCTGGTTGTAGCTTTCCTGGGCATGTGTTTGGGGATTGGCCAGAGGGGTCAGTAGCCAGGACTTGCATCCATAGCCAGCATCACCTGTGTAATGTGAGTGACATGGTGAAACAGGGAGCACATGTTGTGTGAATGATGTTTTGTGTGGTGGACGTAGTAGGTGTGGGTCAGGTGCATGCTGAGCTGAGTGGTGTGTACGCCTGTGTATGTGGTGTGATTTTGTTTTGTGAACTCACCCAGTAGCCATCCCCCTGTAAAGGTTCCATTCTCAAAATCTCTGTGGACTGAGGAGTTTTGGAGAATGTATGCATCATGTGTGCTGCCAGGATATTTTGCACAGACATTCATGATCCTCATGTTGCTGTCACACACCATCTGCACGTTGATGGAGTGGAAGTTCTTCCTGTTGATGAATATCTGTGCGTCACGTGCTGGGGCCTTAATCCGGACATGGGTGCAATCTATAGCACCCATGACCCTGGGCATGCCTCCCTTTGCGTAAAAGGCCTGCTTGACGTGTATCCAGTCCATGTCGGTGGTGGGAAAATGTATATGGGTACTGGCCTTGATTTTGAGGGCTGGCAGGACCTGGGCCAGCACTCTGGAGAATGTGGCCTGTGACATGCCAGATGCGTAACCCTCAGTGGACTGGAAGGCCCCGCTTGCCATGAAGTGTATGGCACAGAGTAGTTTCTGCAGGCCAGTTAGGGCATGGTTGTGGATGTAGATGGGATCCACCTGCTCCTTGATGACCTCATACAAGGCAATGATGCTGTCAGGCCTCAACCTGTAGCGATCAATGACCTCGTCATCAGCCATTCCAAAGAGTGTGACCCTTGGGCGGTATACCCTGGGCCTTGGTGGTCGTCTATACATCCTGTGCCCTCCAGGTGGGGATGGACTCCTGTGTGGCTGCTGAGCCAGAGCCTCCTCACTTGCAACAAGTGAAGGCTGTTGATGAGGCGTGCTTGGGGTTTGCTGATGTTCCCTAGCTCTCTCCCTTGCACGCCTTCTACGCAGTCTTCGCAACAATATGTAACCCAACATACTGTTTGCTCTCTCTATCTGTCTCTATCTATCTGTATCTATCTATCTGTCTCTCTCTCTCTCTCTCTCTCTCTCTATCTCTCTGTCTATCTCTCTCTCTCCCTCTCTCTGTCTATCTCTCTCTCTCCCTCCCTGAGTGGAAAACAAGCCACAAGTGAGTGTGTTGAGTTGTCCCTTTAAGTACTTGCTAGGGCGTTGTGTAGGTGTGGTGATGAGGTGAGTGCTGACCAATGGTGAGTTGTTTGTGTCCAGATAAGTGTTTGCAGGTGTGTGTGTGTTATAAGATGTGGTGTGTTGTGCTTGTTCTGTGTGTGCCATTTGCGGGCGTGCAGTTGTGGGGTGCAGGTCGCGTGTTGATGTTTCCCAGGTGAGCTTGTATTTGCAGGGTCCGCTTTGTGTGATGACCCCCATTGTTCCGTGCCATGTTGTGTTGTTGTTTTTTTGTGTGTCATTGTTCCTGTGGTGTTGGTTGTTGTTTTGTGTGTAGTGATTTGTGTTGTGTGTGCATGTTTTTGTGTTGTTTTGGCATTGCACGGGTTAATTTTCCCATTTACATGGTTGTGCGGTAAGCCTTTTGTGTGTTTTCCTCTGTAACGGGTGTTTAGTTTTGGCCGTTAAGTGTCTAACGTGTGTGAGAAGTGGGTCTTAACTTTTAGCCGTTAGGTGTGTCTTTTTTTCAGCCGTTATCAGTACCGCAAGCCTTTGAATAGCTCTGGGGTGTGTTGTTCCATGTTGTTCCATGCGTCTGAATGCACGTAAGTGTAGCGGCCGTAGGAATTGTGCAACTGCCGTTAGCTGTTGTTTAGACGGATCTTTGAATTGCAACATGACACTTAACGCACCCGTTAGTGATTTTTTTGGTTAACGGCTGCCTTTAAATCTACCCCCTAGAGTCAGTGATACTCTGGACCTCATACTCCTCTTGGCCCTGAACGTCCACCTGCCCAGGAATCACTGGAGTAGTAGTGTAACGGTTGCAAACCAATGGTTTCAAAAAAGACACATGGAACACATTATGAATATGCATAGAGGGTGGAAGTTCCAATGCATAAGAAACTGGATTAACCTTGCGGATGATCTTAAAGGGACCAATGAACCGGGGAGCCAACTTATTGGAGGGTACCTGCAGATTGAGGTTCCTAGAGGAGAGCCATACTCTGTCCCCAACCTGGAATGAGACCGCTGGCAGTCGTCTACGATTGACATGCCGCTGATGTCGTTGGAACGATTGACTGAGGGCCCTCTGAACCTGTGCTCATGTGGAGCGAAGTTGTGCCATATGCTCATCTAGGGCAGGAATCTGTTGTGACTGAAATGAGTCTGAGAGCAGGCACAGCTGGAACCCATAGTTAATAAGGAACGGAGAGCTCCCAGACGATGAGTTAACTGCACAATTCCTGGCAAACTCTGCCCATGGCAACAGGTCGGCCCAATTGTCATGATGATCGGTAACAAAACAGCGCAAGAACTGCTCCAGTCCCTGATTGGCACGCTCAGCGGCTCCGTTGGTCTGGGGATGGTAGGTGGAGGAGAAGGACAATTGGATGCCCATCTGACCACAAAATGCCCTCCAAAACCTGGACACAAACTGGCTCCCACGGTCGGAGACAATCACTCTGGGTACCTCGTGTAAGCGGAACACCTCCCTGGCAAAGACTACAACCAATTCCTGAGCCGATGGAAGACCATTGAGAGGCACGAAATGAGCCATTTTAGAGAACCTATCGACCACCATAAGGATAAACGTATACCCCCTAGAGACTGGCAACTCTCCCAAAAAGTCGATAGATATGTGAGACCATGGACGTTCGCCATTAGGCACTGGTTGAAGTAGGCCCACTGGGAGATGTCTGGTGGTCTTGGTACGGGCACAGGTGGTACAGGTGGCAGTAAAATCGGAGCAATCGGCTCTAAGGGTAGGCCACCAAAACAACTGCAAAAGAGACCATGTGAGTTGATCCCTCCCGATGTGCCCAGCAGCCTTAGATGAGTGGTACGTCTCCAATAGACGGGTACGAAATGGCTCTTCCACAAAACATTTGCCAACTGGGGTCTCAGACGGAGCCCTAGATTGAGAAGCCAAGATTTCCTCCCCCAGTGGCGAGGTTATGCAAGTACGAATATTAGCCAGGATACGATCTGGCTGAATGATAGGTACAGGGACTTCCTCCCTCTCAGAGTCTGAAGCAAACTGTCTGGACAAAGCGTCTGCCCTAACATTCTTAGAGCCCGGAAGGTAGGACACTACAAAATTAAACCGGGACAAAAAGAGTGCCCACCTAGCTTGTTGCGAGGACAGTCTCTTAGCTTTAGAGAGGTATGTCAAATCCTTGTGATCAGTAAGGATTAATACCGGGTTCTTAGTACCTTCCAACAGGTGGCGCCACTCCTTAAGTGCCAAAATAATGGCCAACAGCTCCCTGTCGCCAATCTCATAGTGACTCTGAGCACTGGAAAGCTTTTTAGAGAAGAACCCACAGGGTCTCAAGGTGCCACCTCCCACAGGGCGCTGGGAGAGCACTGCCCCCACCCCAACCTCCGAGGCGTCAACTTCCAGGGTAAATGGCAGGGAGAGATTAGGGTGGGACAGCACTGGAGCGGACGCAAAGGCAGCTTTCAAGGACTCAAACGCATTCTCAGCTGCCTCAGACCACTGAGAGGGAGTAGCGCCCTTATGTTTCAAGTCAGACAAAGGTTTCACTATCGTAGAAAAATTCTGGATGAATTTCCTATAGTAGTTGGCAAAGCCCAAGAACCGCTGAATAGCTTTTAACCCCTTAGGGCGAAGCCACTGCAGCACTGCTGCCAACTTAGCCTGGTCCATCGCGATGCCATCCTTAGAGATTACGAACCCCAAAAATGGTACTTGAGACGTATGAAATTCACATTTCTCTAATTTACAGTACAATTTATTCTTGCGAAGTCGGAGTAAGACTTCAGAAACATCCTTAACATGCTGTGTGAGGTTGGCAGAGTGAATCAATATATCGTCGAGATATACCACCACACAGGACTGGAGCAAATCACACAGGATGTCATTAATAAACTCCTGGAATACGGTAGGTGCATTACATAGGCCAAATGGCATCAACAGATATTCGTAGTGCCCTGTTCTGGTATTAAATGCCGTCTTCCACTCATCTCCAGCCTTAATTCTGATCAGGTTGTAGGCCGCCCGCAAATCAAGTTTAGTAAAGATGGAAGAGCCCTTCAACCTGTCAAATAATTCAGTAATGACTGGAATAGGGTAGGCGTTCTTAGGCATCAGTTTATTCAGGCCCTGGTAGTCAATACATGGTCTCAGTTCGCCATTTTTTTTTCCTACAAAGAAGAATCCGGCACCATCCGGAGAGGTAGACTTGCGAATGATACCTCTACTGAGAGCGTCCTCAATGTACTCCTCCATTGCCCTGGTCTCATCACAAGACAGTGGATAGGTGCGACCCCTAGGGGGCACCACACCCGAGGGCAGATCAATAGCGCAATCATAAGGTCTATGCTCAGGCAATGCGCTGGCCTCTCCCTTGCTGAATACGTCACTGAATTCCCCATATTCCACTGGCACAGAGGGAAAGGTACATAATATCTTAATCGGGTGTGATAGACATTTTCTAGCACAATATTCAGACCAGGAATTAACCTAACATCTCTGCCAATCAAACTGAGGGTTATGTAGAAGTAGCCAGGGATACCCTAGAATGACTGCGTGGTGAGGAGAACGGATTATTTGGAAGCGTACCTCCTCTTTGTGGAGAGCCCCAACTGACATTGTAATAGGAATCATTTCCATAGTGATAAATGCAGGTTCCAGAGGTCTGCCATCAATGGCTTCAATCGCCAAGGGAGATTCCCTTTGACATAACGGAATGCTGTGCAATTCGGCAAAGGATTGATCCATGAAGTACCCAGCTGCACCAGAATCTACTAGTGCCAAGACCTCCATGAGACCGTCTGCCCAAGAGAATACCACCTGAATGGTGGGTTTCAGTGTATTTGAATCCAGGGATTGCTGTACACCACCTAGGGCCTGTCCCCCAAGGTAACCTAGGTGCGTCCGTTTTCCGGCCTTACTGGACAAGTGCGTAAAATATGCCCAGGTTTGCCACAGTACAAGCAAAGGCCTTGCTTCCTACGGTATGCCCTCTCCTCCTTAGTCAGTCTGGTGAACCCAAGCTGCATTGGTTCTCCAGCTTCGGGTAAGCATTCAGGAGGAATGGGTGAAGAGGGTGGGTTAAGAAAACTGCCATGGCCCTGGTTTCTGGATCTCGCCCTTTTTGCCAACCGTCTCTCACGAATGCGGGAGTCAATGAGCATGACATAGTCAATGTACTCATCCAAATCACCAGGTACATCTCGAGCAGCTATTTCGTCCTTAATGGATTCGGATAGGCCCTGGGCGAAGGCTGCAACTAATGCCTCATTATTCCATCCCACCTCTGCTGCCAAAGTCTGAAATTCATTAGCATAATCGCCCAGAGTACTCTTGACCTGTTTTATCTCCATTAACCTCTTGGCAGCAGAGGCAGTGCTGCCAGGAACCTCAAACACTCTGCAGAACTTTCTTACAAACTCATTAAAGTTCAGAGTGCGGGGTTCTCCCACAAGGGATTCGCCCAAGCCAGATCCTTGCCCCTCAATAGTGATATCATAAATCCGACCTTACTCTGATCGTTAGGAAATGCCTGGGGCGTCAACTCCAAAAAAATTTCCAACTAATTAATAAAGCCCCTGCATTGTGAAGGTTCGCCATCATATCTTAAGGGTAACGGCGCCGCCGCTGTTAAACCTCTAGTTACAGTAGGAGGAGCTACAGGCAGATTATCCGGGGTCGGAGCTGGGGGGACCACCGGATTCTGATTCGGCTTGTCAAGGTGTACCGTACGCTCAAGTAATGTTTATAATGCCAGTGCCAACTGGTCTAGGCGCTGCTCGTGGACATCCATCCTCCAGTGGATGTTTAGTGTGTTACTTTCACCTTTACTGATTCAACCCTGTTTGCTCCCGGATTCCTTTCAGACACCAGATTCCAGCTCTGGATGAGCATATCGAGCAACTCCGTTCCACATGGGCACAAGTTCAGAGGGCACTTGGTCAGTCATTTCAGCGCCATCAGCGTTATGCTAATCGTAGAAGGCTTCCAGCGGTTTCCTTTCCGTTTGGGGATAGAGTATGGCTTTCCTCCAAGAATCTTAAGCTTCAAGTCCCATCTAATAAGTTGGCTCCTCGGTTCATCAGTCCTTACAGAATTATCTGCAAATTTAATCCTGTTTCCTATGCTTTGGACATACCTGCATCCATGCGCATTCATAACGTGTTCCATGTGTCTCTCTTTAAACCTCTCGTATGCAACCATTATACTACTACACCTGTGGTGCCAGGGCCTATCGAGGTTGAGTGTCAGGAGAGTATGAAGTGCAGAGTATCATTGATTCCCGAAGGCTTAGAGGAAGGGTACAGTATTTGATGCATTGGAAAGGTTATGGTCCTGAAGACTGATCTTGGGTGGATAGTAAGGACATTCATGCACCCAAGCTACTGCAGATCTTTCATGCTAAATACCCTCAGAAACCCAGACCCTATTCTAGGAGAGGGGGTCTTTAAAAGGGGGGTACTATCACGATGCCCGTGATTGCTGCATTTCTGTGTCTATTACCTGTAGGGGGCTCCCATTGGCTGTCTGCCTTTAGCCCGCCTCACATTGCCTATTTAAACTGGGTCTGGGCACCCTTTCGTGGTGTCTCTTACTGCATCCACTACCACTATGCTACAGACGCTTATTGGGCCTTTTTGCTGTGTTCCTGGGTTCCTGACTTCGCCCTGTTCCTGAGCCTCCTGTCTGCTGTGCTGGTTCCAGTGCCTGTTCCGGCTGAGTCTTCAGAAGTTGCTGTTTCCTGCTGCCATTCTTCGTTGCCATTCCTGATCCGGTTGACCGTCCTTGCTGGTTCCTGTTCGTCTCCTGTGTCCGGTTCCTGCGTCTGTGGCGACTTTCTTCTTTGGTCGCTTCGGCGACATTCTCATTGTTGGTTCCCAGTGTGCGGACGCTGGTTCACTCCACAGCCTTGTGGCTACACTATTAGTTGTTGGTTACCAACATGCGGGCGCTGGTTCGCTCCTTTGCCTCATGGCATTATACACTGATATCTGTTGGCTCCCAGCGTGCGGACGCTGGTTCGCTCCTTGGCCTTACGGCTTTACACACAGCTCAGTTGATTCCCAGCGTGCGGACGCTGGTTCGCTTCACAGCCTTGCGGCTATACATTACTAATTGGTTGGTTCCCAGCGTGCGGACGCTGGTTCGCTCCACAAGCCTTGCGGCTATACTATACTAGTCTGTTGCTTCCCCAGCGTGCAGATGCTGGTTCGCTCCTTGGCCTTACGGCTATATATACAGCTCTGTTGGTTCCCAGCGTGCGGACGCTGGTTCGCTCTACAGCCTTGTGGCGATACACTATTAGTTGTTGGTTACCATCGTGCGGGCGCTGGTTGGCTCCTTTGCCTCACGGCATTATACACTGATACTTGTTGGTTCCCAGTGTGCGGACGCTGGTTCACTCCACCGCTTTGTAGCTATACTCTATAGCTTGTAGGATACCAGCGCGCGGGCGTTGGTTCGCTCCATGACCTGTGGGTTAATCTATATCCTGCTTGATGATTCCCAACGTGAGGGCGCTAGTTTACTTCCTTGTCTCTTTACGCATGTAGTCTGATGGTTCCCTGTGCGCTGTCCAGTCCTAGACAGCTAGTTATTCCTACAGTACACAGGTACTGCAGTGTGCAGACTACAAGGTGATACCACTGGACCTTGCAGCCTACCGTTTACACCCAGACTGTCATTGCCATCTGACAGTTATTAAGGTCTTTGTGGTTGATACCTTTACTTTTGGGCTGCCTTGCCCGGTATATTGGTAAGGCCGGTAGAACCTTGCATTATTCCATCCTGAGGTTGCCTTACCCGGTATTGGCAAGGCTGGTAGAGACTACTACATTGGTGTTCCTTCAGGCTGCCTTGCCCGGTATATTGGTAAGGCTGGTAGAACCTTACGTTATTCCATCCTGAGGTTGCCTTACCCGGTATTGGCAAGGCCTGTAGAGCCTACTATATGGTTATGCTGTTTGGCTGCCTTGCCCGGTATATTGGTAAGGCCGGTAGAACCGTTTATTATTCCATCCTGAGGTTGCCTTACCTGGTATTGGCAAGGCCGGTAGAGCCTACTACTTTGGGTTTCCGTTAGGCTGCCTTGCCCGGTATATTGGCAAGGCCGGTAGAGTGTGTATTGCTATAGTCCTACTATCTGCCATTCTATGTATTGCATGTTTGTGTTTAAAATCCTATGGGACTATCTTAATCTTTTTTCAATAAAGTTGTGTTTTTACCTAACCTTGCATCTGAGAGTCTTAACAAACCGTGACAGGGTTCTTTTCCAAGAAACTCTCTAGTGCCCAAAGCCATTATAAGATTGGTGATAGGGAACTCTTGGCCATTATCCTCGTATTGAAAGAATGGCGACATCTATTGGAGGGCACGAGAACCCTGGTATTAATCCTTACTGACCACAAAAATTTAACATATCTCTCAGAAGCTAAAAGGCTGTCCTCTCGCCAGGCTAGGTGGGCACTGTTCTTGTCTTGGTTTAATTTCATAGTGTCCTACCTGCCAGGTTCTAAGAACATTAGGGCAGATGCCCTGTCCAGGCAGTTTAGTCCTGACACTGAGAGGGATGAAGACCCTGTACCTATCATTCAGCCAGATCGCATCTTGGCAACAGTGCGAACCAGTATCGCTTCGCCACTAGGGGAGGAGATTTTAGCATCTCAGGCAAGGGTAACGCCTGAAACTCCAGTTGGCAAGTGCTTTGTGGATGAGTCATTCCATACCCGTCTGCTTGAGACTTACCACTCATCTAAGGAGACTGGGCACATTGGGAGGGATCAGTTAATATGGTCTCTCTCACAAGTATTTTGGTGGCCCTCCCTTAGAGACGATTGTTCCGCATATACTGCAGCCTGCGCTACCTGTGCCTGTGCTAAGACCCCCAGACATCTCCCAGTGGGCTTACTCCAACCGGTGCCTAATGGTGACCGTCCATGGTCCCACATATCCACTGATTTCCTGGGAGAATTGCCCGTGTCTAGGAGATATACATTTATCCTGATGGTGGTTGACAGGTTCTCTAAAATGGCTCATTTCGTGCCCCTCTCTGGTCTTCCTTCGGTCCAGGAATTGGCAGTAGTTTTTGCCAGAGAGGTATTTCACTTGCATGGGTTTCCCAGAGTGGTAGTGTCGGACCGAGGGAGTTAGTTCGTGTCTAGATTCTGGAGGGCATTCTGTAGCCAGATGGGCATACAATTGTCCTTTTCCTCTGCCTACCATCCCCAGACCAATGGGGCCGCTGAGCATGCCATTCAGGGACTGTAGCAGTTTCTGCGCTGCTTTGTGACTGATCATCATGACAATTGGGCTGACCTGTTGCCGTGGGCAGAGTTTGCCAGGAATTGTGCAGTTAATTCATCATCCGGGAGCTCCCCGTTCCTTATCAATTATGGGTTCCAGCCGTGTTTGCTCCCGGACTCATTTCAGTCGCAGCAGATTCCAGCTCTGGACGAGCATATTGAGCAGCTTCGCTCCACTTGGGCACAGGTCCAGAGGACCCTCAGCCAGTCATTCCAGCGACATCATTGGCATGCTAACCGTAGACGGCTGCCAGCGGTCTCCTTCCAGGTTGGGGACATGGTATGGCTGTCCTCCAGAAATCTCAATCTGCAAGTGCCATCCAACAAGTTGGCTCGCCGGTTCATTGGTCCTTTTAAAGTCATCCACAAAGTTAATCCTGTTTCATATGCACTGGAACTCCCTGCATCTATGCGCATTCACAATGTGTTCCATGTGTCTCTATTGAAGCCCTTGGTATGCAACCGTTATACTACCACTCCGGTGGTTCCTGGGCTGGTGGATGTTCAAGGCCAAGAGGAGTATGAAGTCCAGAGCATTACTGATTCTAGGAGATTTAGAGGGAAATTGCAGTATTTGGTCCACTGGAAAGGCTATGGCCCTGAAGAGCGTTCTTGGGTCGACCAGAAGGACCTTCATGCCCCGAGGTTATTGCGCAATTTTCACTCTAAATATCCTCAGAAACCTAGACCCTCTACCAGGGGAGGGGGTCTTTGAGAGGGGGGTACTATCACGGTTTCTGTGATTCCGCTGTCACTCTCTGCTGTGGTGCTCTCTCATTGGCGGAGCTTGTTTAGCCCGCTCAGGGTGGCCTTCATATACCGGCCCTCTGGCACCTGACAGGTGCCCTTTCGTGGTGTTCCCGTACCTGTGCATCCGTTGCTGTGTTCCTGCGTTCCTGTGTGCCGATCCGGCCCGTCTGACTACTCTTGTTGTTCCTGCTCCGTGATTGACCCGGCTTGGCTGACGATCCTGCTCCGTGATTGACCCGGCTTGGGTGACGTTCCTGCTCCATGATTGACCTGGCTTGGCTGAGGATCCTGCTCCGTGATTGACCTGGCTTGTCTGACGTTCCTGCTCCGTGACCTGTTTCCTGTGTTCCAGCGAGATTCTGATTATATCTCGCCCGGCGACATTCTGAACTGTGTATGCAGTGCTGTGCAGTCTGATCACCCCTTTAACCCTTGCAGATCTTGTTGCATCCGCTACTGAGCCTGTCCGTGAACACTTTCTGAGCTTGTTGCCTCCGTAACCGAGCCTGTCCGTTAAAACTTGCTGAGCTTGTTGCTTCCGTTACCGAGCCTGTCCGTTAACACTTGCTGAGCTTGTTGCCTCCGATACTGAGCCTGTCATTAAAGGGATAGTAATACTTAAAATGTAAAAAAAAATATGTTGTAGGGTTTATCCCCCTGAGTAAAACACGGGTACTCCCACTGCTGAAAGATGTTTCATTCAAAAGTTATTAATTTTCAAAGTTGAATTTTTTAGGTGCAATATCACAGTGGCCTGAAATTGTACAGTGGCGCTGTTGCTACACGATCCTATGGACAACTCTGGTCAGTTGACCATAAATCTCCATAGGATGGTGTAGCAACAGCGCCACTGTACAATTTCAGGCCACTGTGATATTGCACCAAAAAAATTCAACTTTGAAAATTAATAACTTTTGAATGAAACACCTTTCAGCAGTGGGAGTACTCTTGTTTTACTCAGGGGGATAAACCCTACAGCATATTTTTTTTTACATTTTAAGTATTACTATCCCTTTAACACTTGCTGAGCTTGCTGCCTCCGATACTGAGCCTGTCATTAACACTTGCTGAGCTTGTTTCCTCCACTACCAAGCCTGTCTGTTAACACTTGCAGAGCTATCGTGGCCTCCGTTAACTGTGCTTCCTCCTCACACCTTATGAGCACAGAATAGCAGCTGTTGCACCGCGTGGTGCTTTTGGGCGATTCCTCTAGCTCTTGCAGTGTTTGTCTCCGTTACCGCACCGGAAGTGTGTATTGGCTCTAGTCTTATTCTGCTCTCTCAGTGTTGTGCCTTTGTTACCGCACCGGTAGAGTGCTACTGGCTCAAGTTCCATTTAGCTCTTGCAGAGTCTCTGACTCCGTTACCGCACCTTAGGGGTGCTATTGGCTCTGGTTCCATTCAGCTCTTGCAATACTGTTGGGTATATCACTGATCACCTGTTCCGGTAGTGTTTCAGTTCTGCCTCACTGCTAAGGTGCTTCCCACCTCGCACCACTGCCTGGGTTGTTATTACCATCTACTGGGTATTGGCTACACACCACAACAGAGACTGATTACTAGCATTGGGCTTTAACCCTTATGCCACTACTGTTTCCAATTATATGCCAGTATTGCTCCTAGCCATATTGTGTCTGTATAATACATCCACTATACCTATCCATATACGTGTTATTACCTATTCTAGCTCTAGGGGGCAGTGTTCCTTGTTTTCGCACAATAAAACTGTGTTTTATTTTAACCTCTGGTCTGAGTGTCTTAAAAACCGTTACAAGACGCTAGTCTGAGAGGTTCGGTTGCTACTATGGATCCACTAGCAGCCCAGAGTTGGTGGACCTGAAAGGAGAGCCTAATGTCAATCAACATCCTGGAGATCTGTGCCATTTGTTTGGTACTTTGTTACTGGTCTCAGCTATTGACAGGGTCTCCACTCCGGGTACAGTCAGACAACTCGACAACAGTGGCTTACATCAACCACATACCAGGGTAGAAAATGTGGATGCAGATGTGGATCCAGGCAAGTGGTAACCGAACAAGGAGGTATTTGACCTAACAGTTCAGTTTTGGGGTCTTTAGTATATCTAATGGCCTCTCACGAGAACAGGAAGGTGCCTCTATTTTGCACAAACACAAAGGATTTATTAGCCTTTGCAAGGGTCACCATGTTCCTCCCATAAAACTTTCACCTGTCCAATATTTTTCCCCCAATCCCTCATTCATAGAGTCATTAGGAAAAAGCTCTATTCATCCTGATTGCTCCATTCAGCCCCGTTAGGCCTGGTATGTGAATCTTCTCAACCTATCCATCCAGGAGCTGTTCCATCTTCATCCAAGACTGAATCTCCTTCTCTACAGTCCCATCTGGTACCAGGATTTGGAAGGCTAGTTCTGACAACATGGCTCTTGGAACCACCATCCTAATTTGGAATGGTTTCTCAGAAGATGTAATTTCTACCATGGTTCAGGCTAGGAAGCCTTTCTCTTCTAAATCGTACAATATAATTTGGTCCATCTTCCACCAGTGGTTTGTTGACAAGGATGTGTCTGTCCAGACCTTTGCTCTTCCTACATTCCTGGCCTTTCTTAAAGATGGTGTGAACAACTGGCTTAGTCTAAGCTCTGTTAAAGGGATAATACTTAAATATTACTAATCCCCATATTGTAGTAATGTTAAAAAGAATTTAATTGTCCCCAGTGACATCTCTCAAACCATAAAGGTTTGAGAAGAGACACATGGAACACATTATGAATACGCATAGAAGCAGGAATGTCCAAAGCATACGAGACAGGGTTAATTTTGTGAATTACCCTATACGAACCAATGAATTGAGGAGCCAATTTGTTAGACGGGACTTGTAGTTTAAGGTTTCTGGAGGAAAGCCACACTCTGTCCCCAACCTGGAAGGAAACCGCTGGTAGCCATCTACGATTAGCATGGCTCTGATGGCGCTGGCATGACTGACCGAGTGCCCTCTGAACCTGTGCCCATGTAGAGCGGAGTTGCTCAATATGCTAATCCAGAGCTGGAAACTGCTGCGCCTGAATGGAATACGGGAGCAAACAAGGCTGGAACCCGTAGTTAATCAGAAACGGGGAGCTCCCGGATGAAGAGTTAACCTCACAATTCCTGGCGAACTCTGCCCAGGGCAACAGGTCGGCCCAATTATCATGATGGTCAGTAATGAAACAGCGCAAGAACTGCTCCAATCCTTGATTGGCACGTTCAGCGGCCCCATTGGTCTGGGGATGGTAAGCAGAGGAAAAGGACAATT
The DNA here is from genome assembly GCA_037306005.1 of Rhinophrynus dorsalis. Lineage (NCBI taxonomy): Eukaryota > Metazoa > Chordata > Amphibia > Anura > Rhinophrynidae > Rhinophrynus > Rhinophrynus dorsalis. Next base: position 174,638,141 of record CM074724.1, on the reverse strand, counting down.
GGATGCCCATCTGTTCACAAAATGCTCTCCAAAATCTGGATACAAACTGGCTCCTCTGGTCGGACACCAGCACTCTGGGTACTCTATGCAACCGAAATACTTCTTTAGCGAAAACCACCACTAATTCTTTGGCAGAGGGAAGGCCAAGGAGGGGCACGAAATGAGCCATTTTAGAAAACCTGTCCACTACCATAAATATAAAGGAATACCCTCTAGACACTGGCAATTCTCCTATGAAATCAATGGAAACGTGGGACCAGGGATGTTCACCATTAGGTACTGGCTGAAGTAGGCCCACTGGGAGGTGTCTAGGGGTCTTGGCACGGGCACAGGTGGCACAGGCATCCGTAAACTCAGCACAATCTGTCCTTATGGAGGGCCACCAAAAGACTTGTGAGAGAAACCAGATCGATTGGATCTCTACCAATATGACCTTCAGCTTTAGAGGAATGATATGTCTCAAGCAATCGAGTGCGAAATGGCTCATCAACGAAACACTTGCCCACTGGGGTTTCTGGGGAAGCAGTAGCCTGGGAGGCCAATATCTCTTCCCCTAGTGGTGAAGTGATACTTGTACGTAAAGTAGCCAATATACAATCAGGCTGTATAATAGGTGCTGGAACCTCTTCTCTGTCATTTTCAGGCTCAAATTGTCTCAACAAGGCATCAGCCCTAACATTCTTGGACCCCGGCAAGTAGGATACAATAAAATTAAATCGAGAAAGAAACAGTGCCCACCTTGCCAGGCGTGAGGACAATCTTTTCGCCTCAGAGAGATAGGTCAAGTTTTTGTGGTCAGTCAGAATCAACACTGGGTTTTTTTGTGCCCTCTAGCAGATGGCGCCATTCCTTCAGGGCAAGAATAATGGCCAGTAATTCTCTGTCACCTATCTCATAGTGACTTTGAGCCACAGACAACTTTTTGGAGAAAAACCCACAGGGTCTGAGAATTCCTCCTTTAACAGGTCGTTGAGAGAGTACTGCCTCAACCCCAATCTCTGAGGCATCAACCTCCAATGTGAACGGGAGAGATGGATTGGGTTGGGATAACACAGGAGCGTTGACAAAACCGGATTTCAATTTCTCAAAGGCATCCTCCGCTGCCACCGACCATGGGTTAGCACCCTTGTGCGTAAGGTCAGACAATGGTTTAACAATTGTAGAAAAGTTCTTAATAAACTTCCTATAATAATTAGCGAAGCCCAGAAATCGCTGAATGGCTTTTAGGCCCTAAGACCGTGGCCATTGCAAAACTGCCGCCAGCTTCTCCTTATCCATGGCAATGCCTTCTTTGCCGATCACAAACCCCAAGAATGGCACACTGGTTTTGTGAAACTCGCATTTTTCCAATTTGCAAAATAACTTGTTTTTACGTAGGCGGAGCAACACCTCTGACACGTCTTTAATGTGTTGTGACATGTTTCCAGAATTAATGAGTATGTCGTCCAAATAGACAACCACACAGGACTGCAACATATCCCTGAGGATGTCATTAATTAATTCTTGAAATACTGCGGGAGCGTTACAGAGACCAAACTGCATCACTAGATATTCATAGTGCCCAGATCTAGTGTTAAAGGCAGTTTTCCACTCCTCACCAGCTCTGATCCGAATCAGGTTATAAGCAGCTCGTAGGTCCAGTTTAGTAAAGATTGAGGAACCTTTTAACCTGTCAAATAACTTGGTGATGAGTGGTATCGGATAAGCATTTTTAGACATTAACTTGTTTAGACCACGGTAATCAATGCACGGTCTTAGTTCGCCATTTTTCTTTTTTACAAAAAAGAATCCAGCCCCGGCTGAAGAGGTAGATTTCCTTATGATCCCTCTTTTAAGGGCATCAGAAATGTATTCCTCCGTAGCTTGGTTCTCATCACACGACAATGGATATGTGCGTCCCCTATGGGGCACCACCCCCGAAGGCAAATCAATAGCATAGTCATAAGATCTGTGCTGGGGTAAGGTGCCAGCCTCTCCTTTGCTGAATACATCACTGAACTGCTGATACGAGTCTGGGAGTGAAGGAGAGGTACACAGGATCTTAACCGGGTGGGACACACAATGCTCCATATAATACTGAGACCAAGCAGAGATTTCTCAATCAAACTGTGGATTATGAGGCTGTAACCAAGAAGGAAATCCCAGAATGACTGTGTAGTGTGGAGAATTGATAAGCTGGAACTGCTGTTCCTCTTTGTGAAGCGCCCCAATGGTCATAGATAATGGCATTTTTTCAAAGGTAACCTGTGCAGGTTCTAAGAGTCTGCCGTCAATAGCTTCAATAGCGAGAGGGGATTCTCTCTCAATCCGCAGAATTCCATGTAATTCAGCAAAGGTATTATCCATGAAATATCCAGCTGCGCTGGAATCAACCAGAGCCAGAAACTCCACTGAGCGTTCTGCCCATGAAAGTACCACCTGTATGGTGGGTTTGTCACGGTTTTCAAGACACTCAGACCAGTAGGTAAAAATAAAATGCAATTTTATTAAGAGCAAAATAATGACAGAGAACACCCCCTATGGGTAGCAATGCAAAATAGCAGATAGGCAATAGTATGCACAGTATACAATCATTTAGAACAAAGTACTGGCAATTGACAGGCACTGAGTACTGATATACAAAGGGTTAATGGAATAATCAGTCCATCTCAGTTGTGTAGTTTGGCACGCTCAAGGTGTTAAAGGTGGAGAAGACTCAACACCCACAGTCTGTAATACTGAAGAAACTGTCCAGCAAAGAGGAACCTGCCACCCAGCCTGCTGTACTTGACTGGTAGCCCCCACAGGCGTAACGGAGACAAATGAGTTACCGGAGCTGGAACCACTAGCCCTCACGGGCGTTGTGGTTGGAACTGGATTGCAAGAGCTTGGACCAATAGCCCCCACGGGCGTTACTGAGACAACTTTTGTTACCAGAGCTTGAGCCTAAAACTCAAACGTGCGTAATGGAAGGAGCTGGATTGCAAGAGCTTGAGCCAATAGCCCCCACGGGCGTAATATTAGAGACTGAATTGCAAGAGCTTGGACCAATAGCCCCCACAGGCGTAAACACAGAGACGTGCACAGAAGCAGCCAGAGCCGTGCGCCACCAGGTGCGGAAATGAACTACACCGGACTGCAAGGAGAGGAACGTCTCAGCACAAAGCAACTCTCTGTTTAGACTGAAAGCCCAGCACCGGGACACAGCTTTGCACGAGTTAATGGCTCGATAGTGGAACACAGCTCTGCACTTGCTAACAGCTCAGTAGTTGGAACACAGCTCTGCACGGGTTAACAGCTCGATTAGTTGGAACGCAACACTGCACGGACAGACAGCTCGGTAGTTTGGACACAGCTCTGCACGGGTTAACAGCTCGACTACAGAAACACAGCTCAGCAGTAAGCGTCTCAGTGGCAGTAACCAGCACAGCACGGAGCCGCACTGAACAGCAAATGACACAGTCACAATGGCGCCGTGGCGACAAGGCAGACAGGAATGGAGACCGGCCGCAGAAGCTGGAACAGGTCACGAAGCAGGAACGTCAGCAAGCCGGGTCGAATCACGGAGCAGGTTCTCAGACAAGCCGGATCAGGAAACGAGCAGGAACGCCAGCCAGGCCGGGTCAAATCACAGAGCAGGTACACAGGATCGTAGTCAGAGATAGCCAAGTCGGTACACCGGAGATCAGGAACCCAGGAACACAGCACAGCAAAACCGGCTCAGGAACACCACGAAAGGGCAAATGACAGGTGCCACTAGCCCAGAATAAAAAGGTCACCAGGGGTGGGCCAAACAGGCTCGACAAATCGGAGCTCAGCACAAGTGAGAGTGACAGCAAGAGAAGCTGCACCGTGATAGGGTTTCAGTGTGACCAAACCTGGGGACGGTTGAACACCACCTAGGGCCTGTCCCCCAAGGTACCCTAGGTGTGTTCGTTTCCAGGACGTACGGGACAGGATTTTAGCAGATGCCCATTTTTACCACAGTATAAACACAACCCCAGTCTTCTGCGATAACTTCTTTCCTCCTTAGTTAGTCTGGTGAAGCCCAATTGCATAGGTTCACCTGATTCCCGTAACTGTTCCTTAGGCTTAGATGCCAAGGGAGGGATGGGTGGACAAAATGAACTGCTGGATCCGTTATTTTTTTACCTTAGCCTTCGGTCTTTAGCCATCAATCTTTCACGGATCCGAGTGTCAATTAGGATAACATACTCAATATATTCATCTAGATCAGTAGGCAATTCTTTAGCAGCAATTTCATCCTTAATCTGGTCACTCAAACCTTGAGCAAAAGCTGCCAGCAATGCCTCACTGTTCCAACTTACCTCTGCTGCCAATGTACGTAATTCAATGGCATAATCGCCTACAGTACGCCTGCCCTGCTGTATCTCCATAAGGCATTTAGCAGCAGAAGTGGTTCTACCAGGGAGCTCAAATACTCTCCGAAAAGACTGCACAAATTCCCTGAAATTCTTTGTGCAAGGTCTCGCACTCTCCCATAAGGGATTGGCCCATGCCAGGGCTCTGCCAGTCAGCAGGGATATCATAAACCCAACTTTACTGCGGTCATTGGGAAAGGCCTGCAAAGTCAATTCCAAAAATATTTCAAGTTGGTTGATAAAGCCTCTGCACAGGCTAGGATCACCATCATATCTGAGTGGCAAAGGGGCAGAAGCGGTTAACCCCTTAACTACAGCCCCTGAGGGCATGGTATCCTTCTCCGGTGTCGAACCTGGGGAGACCACCGGGCTCGGGACGGACTTGTCCGTGAGTACTGTACGTTCAAGAATGGTTTGGATCGCCACCGCTAGCTGAACCAGGAATTGCTCATGTACATCCATCCTCCAATGGATGTTCTGTGTATTACCATCACTCTTATTATCTGAGGTCATGGCCCTTTCATACTGTCACGGTTTATGACTCTCAGACACAGAGTAAGATAAAAACACAACTTTATTGAAAAGTTTAAAGGAAACCCTTATGGATAGCATACATATTGAACATATAGCAATAATGCATAGTAGTTTGAGTAGAGGTATACAATATGTAGAACAGGCTCTACCGGCCCTGCCAATACCGGGTAAGGCAACCTTAGGTGGCACAAAGAGGAAAAGGTTCTACCGGCCTTACCAATATACCGGGCAAGGCAGCCTGGAGACTGGTACAATGGATAGTAAAGGCTCTACCGGCCCTGCCAATATACAGGGCAAGGCAGCCAGGAGACTGGTATAACGAAATGCAAAGGCTCTCTACCGGTCCTGCCAATATACCGGGCAAGACAGCCTGGAGACTGGTACCACGAATAGTGAAGGCTCTACCGGTCCTGCCAATATACCGGGCAGGGCAGCCTGGAGACTGGTATAACGAATAGTAGAGGCTCTACCGGCCCTGCCAAAATACCGGGCAAGGCAGCCTGGAGACTGTTACAAAGAATAGTGACGGCTCTACTGGCCTTGCCAATACCGGGTAAGGCAACCTAAGTTGGTACAATGTGAGATAGGTTCTACCGGCCTTACCAAAACCGGGCAAGGCAGCCTTGGCTGCAAGTACTGGGTAGTAGCAATGGTGACCTCAGTGACTGCTTTAAGGTGGAATATACCAGTCACGTAAGATGGTCAGACAAAGGCCCTCTGAACCGACAGAATGATATAGACCCCTATAACACAGGAGCAAACCAGTACCCGCGAACTGGAGTAAACAATCTTTACTGGTGCTGAGAGAAACACAGAAAGCAACCGGTAATATGTGGAGCAAACCAGTACCCGCGTACTGGGGAAGTAACAACTCTACCGGTGCAATAGCAATAGGTTATGCATGGAGCAAACCAGTACCAGTGTACTGGAGTGACAGGACCTCTGCCGGTGTAATGAGCAGCCAGTATTCGTGGAGCGAACCAGTACCCGCGTACTGGAGTGACAAAATCATGACCGGTGCAATGAGCAGCCGTATACCTGGAGCGAACCAGTACCCGCGTACTGGAGGAAACAACTCTACCGGTGTAATGAGCAACCGATTATAGGTGGAGCAAACCAGTCCCCGCGTACTGGAGTGACAGAATCTTTACCTGTGCAATGAGCAGCCGGTTATACATGGAGCAAACCAGTACCCACGTACTGGAGAGACAGAATCGTTATCGGTGCAAAGAGCAATTGGTATATACGTGGAGCGAACCAGTACCTGCATACTGGAGTGACAGAACCTCTACCGGAGCAATAAGCTGCCGGTTACACATGGAGTGAACCAGTACCCGCGTACTGGAGTGTCAGAACCTCTACCGGTGCAATGAGCAGCCGGTTACACATGGGGCGAACCACTACCCGCGTACTGGAGTGTCAAAACCTCTACCGGTGCAATGAGCAGCCGGTTACACATGGAGCGAACCAGTACACGCGTTCTGGAGTGTCAAAACCTCTACCGGTGCAATGAGCAGCCGGTTACACATGGAGCGAACCAGTACCCACGTACTGGAAGGTAATGCACAAGTGAATGAAAATGTCGCCAGGGCGACTGGAGGAGAGAGACACAGTGCAGTTGATCCTGGAGCAGGAACACAGCCGGTGAAGAACAGGAAACCGATCTTCAGGCAGTCAACTGGATCAGGAACGGCAGCAGGAAACAGCAGAAGGGACAGCAACCTCAACCGAGCAGGAACAGAGAAACGGCCCAGGAAGTACAGGAACCCAATGCAGGTACAGGGAGCATGGAGACAACACGAAAGGGCAACCAAAGGGTGCCCAAGCTCAGTCTAAATAGGCAATACAGGGTGGGCTGAAAGCAGGCAGCCAATGGAGAGCCCGCTACAGGTAACTGACAAGGAAAGGCAGCAATCACGGGCACCGTGATACTCCATTGGAGGATGGATGTGCATGAGCAACGTTTGGACCAGTTGGCACTGGCCATGCAGACATTACTGGAACGTACGGTACACCTTGACAAACCTAACCAAAATCCGGTGGTCCCCCCGGCTCAGACACCGAACAATCATTCTGGGTTGTCTGTTGCTCATCCTAGAGGCCTAACGGCAGCGCCGCCGTTACCATTGAGATACGATGGCGAACCTACCCTATGCAGGGGGTTTATCAACCAATTAGAGATATTCTTGGAACTGACCCCTCATGCCTTCCCTAATGACTGTATCAAGGTTGGGTTCATGATATCTCTGTTAACAGGTAAAGCTCTGGCATGGGCTAATTCCTTGTGGGAGAACGCTAAACCCCGCACTCAGAACTTCAACGAGTTCATAAGGAAGTTCCGTAGAGTGTTTGAGGTACCTGGTAGAGCCGCCTCTGCTGCCAAAAGATTGATGGAAATACAAATGGGCGATCGTACTGTGGGCGATTATGCCATAGAATTTCGGACATTGGCAGCAGAGTTGGGATGGAATAACGAGGCACTCGTGGCAGCCTTTGCTCAGGGGTTGTCTGACTCCATCAAAGATGAAATTGCTGCCAGAGATGTACCCAGTGACTTAGATGAATATATCGATTATGTCATGCTTATTGACTCTCGTATCCGTGAAAGGTGCCTGGCTAGAAGGGCGAAATCCAGAAGTTATGGGCACGGCAGTCCTTTAAATCCACCCTCGCCTCCCATTCCTCCTGACTGAGCATCTGAACCGGGTGAACCAATGCAGCTCAGGTTCACTAGACTTACAAAGGAGGAACGGGCGCACCGTAAAAGGCAGGGTTTATGCTTATATTGTGGCAAAGCTGGGCATTTACTACGCACTTGTCTGGTACAGCCGGGAAACGGACTTAGGGTACCTTGGGGGACAGGCCCTAAGTGGCGTACAACCGTCCCCAGACTCCTGTACACAGAAACCCACCATCCAGGTGATATTTTCTTGGGCCGACCAGTCTGTGGAGGTATTTGCTCTGGTAGACTCTGGTGCAGCAGGGTACTTCATGGATCGTTCCTTTGCCGAACTGCACAAAATTCCTTTGATTAAAAGGGACACTCCGCTAGCCATTGAAGCCATTGACGGTAGACCATAAGAACCGGCATTTATAACTATGGAAACGACTCCTATCACCATGTCTATTGGGGGTCTCCACAGAGAGGAGGTACATTTTCAAATAATACATTCACCCCATCATGCGGTCATTCTGGGGTTCCCATGGTTATTGTTGCACAATCCCCAGTTTGACTGGCAAAGATGTGAGGTCAAATCATGGTCTGAGTATTGTACTAAACACTGTTTGTCGCACCCGGTCAAGATTTTGTGTACCTCTCTCTCCGTGCCAACTGAATATTGCGAATTCAGTGACGTATTCAGTAAGGGAGAGGCTAGCGCATTGCCTCAGCACAGGCGGTATGATTGCTCTATTGATTTGCCTCTGGGGGTGGTTGTAACGGAAGCTGAGAAGGGACCGCGTCGCCTTCCGCCGTCGTTCCCGGGTCTCTCCTTCTCGATGCCAGATAAGCGTCGTCGGATGCACCAGTTGAAGTATGGACAGTCACTGGAAACAGCCGCAGGATCGCTGGAAGCAGGGAAGAGTCCACGTCGCCGCCTGATAGTCCACAAAGTCGCAGGAAACTGGCAGCAGGCGGTCAACGATTCAGGATACTTGGCGCAGATGGGTATCAGAGTGGATACTTTAGACCATAAGCAATACAAGACTCCAGGACTTGTTCACTCCAAACATAACTCACTTTATTGGCAAAGACCACAGATATATATACACAAATCTTACTTATGGGGAAACCAGAAACAATAGGGTGTGATCCAATCACAATACATCAAACAAAGGCCAGCAACAGATGGTCTTAACAGTTACAATAACTTAGACAGGATTTAAAGGGATAGTAATACTTCGTTTTATCTTTATTTTATTTTGTAGGCATTAAAAAAACATGAAGAACGATATAAGTCTTATCTCTCAAACCTTTATGGTTTAAGAGATATTCACAAGCAAAGTATCCCCCCCCCCCTGTTCAGCCACATCAGAAGGGAGGTGCCCAGGTAGACTGCAGAGAGGGACAACCTTCAATTAAGATAAGGGAAAAAGCTGAAAAGCTTGTCAAGCGGGGGAAGGGCTTTCATTGTTTTCATACAAAGAAGAGTGTCCCCTTCTGTTATCTGTCTGGTCTTACAACCAGATTCACATCTGAGAAGAGGTGGCTTACACTAGGAAAAAGGGGCGGGAGGGGAAACTTTACTTGTGAATATCTCATAAACCATAAAGGTTTGAGAGATAAGACATATCATTCTTCATGTTTTTTAATGCCTACAAAATAAAATAAAGTTAAAACGAAGTGTTACTATCCCTTTAATTTCAGATACAAAAGGGTTTGATTGAACAAAGACTTGAGGGGCGTGAATGGATTAACACACAGCAGGGGGTCTCAGGACAGTTCTCAATACATCTTACAATACACAATACAATGGCTTGATGGACTGCAATACACATTCAAAGAATTAACCCCTCACTGCCCCTTCCCTTGGAAGCAAGCCAGAAGTCTAACGCAGGGCAGTTTTGTACATTAGCCCCATTCACATAAAGTCTATCAAAAGTCTTTTTTTTAGTGCACAACCAGGGCAAAATGTCCACAGTCTTTGGATAAATAGTTCTAGGGCCAGACAAGGGTTCAAGTAACGGGTAGGATCCGTTACAGTGGTGCCTCCCAGGGGTTGGACATACCCTTTGTCCTGCAATTAGAACAAGGCCATGGAGGACTACATTGAGGATGCCCTCAAGAGGGGAATGATACGCAAGTCTTCCTCTCCGGCTGGTGCCGGTTTCTTTTTTGTGAAAAAGAAAAATGGTGAATTAAGACCATGTATTGACTACCGTGGATTGAATAAGCTCGTGACCAAGAATGCCTATCCCATACCACTCATTACGGAGTTATTTGACAGGTTGAAGGGCTCTGCTATCTTTACGAAACTTGATCTTCGGGCCGCATACAACCTGATAAGAATTAAGGCTGGGGATGAGTGGAAAACGGCATTCAATACTAGGTCAGGGCACTACGAATACTTAGTGATGCCATTTGGATTATGTAATGCATCTGCCGTATTTCAAGAGTTTATCAATGACATCCTCCGTGATATGCTTCAGTCTTGTGTGGTCGTATACCTTGATGATATATTGATACACTCTGCTAACCTAACCCAGCACATCCAGGATGTGTCTGAGGTTTTGCTCCGTTTACGCAAGAACAAACTGTTCTGTAAACTAGAAAAATGTGAATTTCACAGGTCCAGGGTACCCTTCCTGGGGTTCGTGATATCTAAAGATGGCATTGCCATGGACCAAGAGAAATTGGCAGCAGTCCTACAGTGGCCACGTCCCAAAGGGTTAAAAGCTATCCAATGCATTTTGGGGTTTGTCAATTATTATAGGAAATTTATCCAGAATTTCTCTACAATTGTGAAGCCTTTGTCTGACCTCACGCATAAGGGCGCTAATCCCTCTCAATGGTCCGAGGCAGCTGAAAACGCTTTTGAGACTTTAAAATCCGCTTTTGCATCTGCTCCTATACTGTCTCACCCTAATCCCGCCCTGCCATTCACACTGGAGTTGGATGCCTCCGAAGTCGGGGTAGGGGCAGTTCTTTCCCAACGCCCTGCGGGAGGTGGCAACCTGAGACCTTGTGGGGTCTTTTCCAAGAAACTCTCTAGTGCCCAAAGCCATTATGAGATTGGTGATAGGGAACTCTTGGCCATTATCCTCGAATTGGAGGAATGGCGACATCTATTGGAGGGCACGAGAACCCTGGTATTAATCCTTACTGACCACAAAAAATTAACATATGTCTCAGAAGCTAAAAGGCTGTCCTCTCGCCAGGCTAGGTGGGCACTGTTCTTGTCTCGGTTTAATTTCATAGTGTCCTACCTGCCAGGTTCTAAGAACATTAGGGCAGATGCCCTGTCCAGACAGTTTAGTCCTGACACTGAGAGGGATGAAGACCCTGTACCTATCATTCAGCCAGATCGCATCTTGGCAACAGTGCGAACCAGTATCACTTCGCCACTAGGGAAGGAGATTTTAGCATCTCAGGCAAGGGCACCTCCTGAAACCCCAGTTGGCAAGTGTTTTGTGGACGAGTCATTACGTACCCGTCTGCTTGAGACTTACCACTCATCTAAGGAGGCTGGGTACATTGGGAGGGATCAGTTATTATGGTCTCTCTCACAAGTATTTTGGCCCTCCCTTAGAGACGATTGTTCCGCATATACTGCAGCCTGCGCTACCTGTGCCTGTGCCAAGACCCCCAGACATCTCCCAGAGGGCTTACTACAACCGGTGCCTAATGGTGACCGCCCATGGTCCCACATATCCATTGATTTCCTGGGAGAATTGCCCGTGTCTAGGGGATATACATTTATCCTGATGGTGGTTGACAGGTTCTCTATAATGGCTCATTTCGTGCCCCTCTCTGGTCTTCCTTCGGCCCAGGAATTGGCAGTAGTTTTTGCCAGAAAGGTACTCCGCTTGCATGGGGTTCCCAGAGTGGTAGTGTCGGACCGAGGGAGTCAGTTCATGTCTAGATTCTGGAGGGCATTCTGTAGCCAGATGGGCATACAATTGTCCTTTTCCTCTGCCTACCATCCCCAGACCAATGGGGCCGCTGAGCGTGCCATTCAGGGACTGTAGCAGATTCTGCGCTGCTTTGTGACTGATCATCATGACAATTGGGCTGACCTGTTGCCGTGGGCGGAGTTTGCCAGGAGTTGTGCAGTTAATTCATCGTCTGGGAGCTCCCCGTTCCTTATCAATTATGGGTTCCAGCCGTGTTTGCTCCTGGACTCATTTCAGTCGCAGCAGATTCCAGCTCTGGGCGAGCATATTGAGCAGCTCCGCTCCACTTGGGCACAGGTCCAGAGGACCCTCAGCCAGTCATTCCAGTGACATCAGCAGCATGCTAACCGTAGACGGCTGCCAGCAGTCTCCTTCCAGGTTGGGGACAGGGTATGGCTCTCATATGACTTTGAAAAAGCCGTGTAGCGAAACGCGCGTCGTCTCTTTTAACATGAAGATCCTCATTTATGGGATAGGATTTTTTCTATCTTTAAATATATGTCAGGTTTAACCTCAGTAGAAATGTAGTTGTACGTTTAGATTCATTCTATTTGATTCACATTAGTAAGATTTTCTCTGGCAATCCGGATCATGCCCCGTTAACAATTGAGTCAGGGTACAGATTTCACTTACACGTGCAGACACACTACTTAGAGATAACTTATCCTCTACATGGGGGTTCGACCTTTACAGTATCTATTGATATGTTTTGAATAATGCTGGTTTGTAATGTTGCAGCGTATATAACCAGCTTAAATTGCTGTTTAGTGGCATTTTAGATTGTGCCTCGGTGACTCTTTAGTTGAGCGATAGACTGATACATATATTATTGAATATCGGTCTGAGAGATCACTGTTTGACACAATGTATTGTTATTTTTTGCCACTATAGTTACGTTGTAACATGTACTTCTTTTTTCGGCACTTCTGAGGGATTTTTTTTGAGATGCTTTGAGAGGCATTGCGATCCTCTCTATACATGATCTTGTGAGGGTCTTTTGTTATCCACGTGACTGATTGTCATTTGGATATTTTATTATAATGATTATTTAATAAAGATTAGGCTTTTATTGGTTTTCCAGTTAGTGCACTGACATCCAATAATGTGATTTTTGTGGAAGAGTGCTAGTTTATACAGGTTTCTTTTTCTTTTTTTTATGGCTCTCTTCCAGAAATCTCAATCTGCAAGTGCCATCCAACAAGTTGGCTCCCCGGTTCGTTGGTCCGTTTAAAGTCATCCACAAGGTTAATCCTGTTTCGTATGCACTGGAACTCCCTGCATCTATGCGCATTCACAATGTGTTCCATGTGTCTCTACTGAAGCCCTTGGTATGCAACCGTTATACTACCACTCCGGTGGTTCCTGGGCCAGTGGATGTTCAAGGCCAAGAGGAATACGAAGTCCAGAGCATTATTGATTCTAGGAGGTTGAGAGGGAAATTGCAGTATTTGGGTCACTGGAAAGGCTATGGCCCTGAAGAGTGTTCTTGGGTCGACCAGAAGAACCTTCATGCCCCGAGGTTATTGCGAAATTTTCACTCTAAATATCCTCAGAAACCTAGACCCTCTACCAGGGGAGGGGGTCTTTGAGAGGGGGGTACTATCACGGTTCCTGTGATTTCACTGTCACTCTCTGCTGTGGTGTTCTCTCATTGGCGGAGCTTGTTTAGCCCGCCCAGGGTGGCCTTCATATACCGGCCCTCTGGCACCTGACAGGTGCCCTTTCGTGGTGTTCCCGTACCTGTGCATCCGTTGCTGTGTTCCTGTGTACCGATCCGGCCCGTCTGACTACTCTTGTTGTTCCTGCTCCGTGATTGACCCGGCTTGGCTGACGATCCTGCTCCGTGATTGACCCAGCTTGGCTGACGTTCCTGCTCCATGACCTGTTTCCTGTGTTCCAGCGAGATTCTGATTATATGTCGCCCGGCGACATTCTGAACTGTGTATTCAGTGCTGTGCAGACTGATCACCCCTTTAACCCTTGCAGAGCTTGTTGCAGCCGCTACTGAGCCTGTCCGTGAACACTTGCTGAGCTTGTTGCCTCCGTTATCGAGCCTGTCCGTTAAAACTTGCTGAGCTTGTTGCTTCCGTTACCGAGCCTGTCCGTTAACACTTGCTGTGCTTGTTGCCTCTGATACTGAGCCTGTCATTAACACTTGCTGAGCTTGTTGCCTCCACTACTGAGCCTGTCCGTTAACACTTGCAGAGCTATCGTGGCCTCCGTTAACTGTGCTTCCTCCTCACAACTTATGAGCACAGAATAGCAGCTGTTGCACCGCGTGGTGCTTTTGGGTCGATTCCTCTAGCTCTTGCAGTGTTTGTCTCCGTTACCGCACAGGTAGGGTGCATCAGAAGACCATTCTAACACTTTGGCTCCTTTCCGCGTCATTTCAGTGATGGGTTTTACAATGGTCAAGAAATTTCTTATAAATTTACGGTAATAATTGGCAAAGCCCAAAAATCTTTGAATTGCCTTAAGTCCCACCAGACGAGGCCACTGAACCACAGCCGAAAGTTTTTTGGGGTCCATAGCGAATCCAGATGCGGATATAAGATACCCAAGAAAGGCAACTTGGGTCTTGTGAAACTCACACTTTTCCAACTTGCAGAACAAGTTGTTATCTCTCAGGAGCGAAAGGACCCTGGAAACATCCGCATAGTGGGTCTCCAGTGTTAGAGAACAGATAAGGATATCGTAAAGATATACAACAACTCAGCTTTGCAAGAGTTCTCTCAGAATGTCATTAATGAATTCTTGGAAGACAGCGGGAGCATTGCACAGGCCAAAAGGCATGACCAGGTATTCATAATGACCGCTTTGGGTGTTGAACACTGTCTTCCATTCATGACCTTGTTTGATCCTGACCAAATTGTACGATGCCCTCAAATCGAGCTTGGTAAATATTGTAGAACCTTTGAGGCGGTCAAACAGCTTAGTGATCACTGGTTTGGGATGTTCATTTTTTTACCATTATTTTGTTTAACCCCCGAAAATCGATACAAGGGCGTAATCCTTGTCCTTCTTCACAAAAAAAAATCCAGCACCTGCAGAGGATGAGGGTTTCCGAATTATGCCTCTCTCCAAGGCATCAGCCACATATTCGTCCATGACCTTATTCTCCTCCACAGATAGAGGATACGTACGGCCCCGCAGAGGGGTAGTCCCAGGCAGGAGCTCGATCTTACAATTGCATGGTCTATGGGGAGGTAAAGCTCCAGACTTGCCTTTGTTAAATATCTTGGAAAACTGCAAATAGGCCTCCGGTAGGCCTTGAGATTCGGCACAAGCAAGTCTGATGGGACGTGAAAGACAAGACTCCCCAAGACAACGTGCTCCAGTCAATTTTAGGGTTATGTTTTTGTAACCACTGAAACCCTAACACAATAGCAAAGTGTGGAGAGTTTATCACCTGAAACTTCAGGTTTTCTTATGCAGGGCTCCCACACTTAGGGTAAATGGAATCATCTCATGGGTAATATGTGCTGGCAGCAGGGGTCTGCCAGCAATTGCTACAACCGCCAAAGGATAGTCACGAGGTAATAAAGGATCTTAGGTGCGAGCGTTCTCCCAGATGTACCGGGCATGATTTCAGTAGGTGGCCATTCTTTCCACAGTACAGACATAGTCCCTCCCTCTGCCTATGGGCCCTCTGCCGCAGAGAGTTGGGTAGCCCCCACCTGCGTAGGTTCACCACCCGTAGTGTCAGAACCAGGAGGCATGGGAGGTGAGGGAGGACAGGGTGAGCAAGAAAAGCTGTAGGACATACTGGTAGGATGCCTCTGCAGGCACTCCTTAAACGAAGCTCTCTCCCAGACCCGTGTATCTATGAGGATAACAAAGGATATCACCCCATCCAGACTATTAGGTAGGTTACGAGCCGCAATCTCGTCCTTCATGTAATCGCAAAGCCCTTGGGAGAATGCGGCTATCAGGGCCTCATTGTTCCATCCTACTTTAGCTGCTAGGGTTCGAAACTCAATTGCGTATTCCACCACAGTGTGGTTACCCTGGCGGATAGTCATCAGGTGCTTGTAAGTCAAGGTCCAGCGACCTGGCACATCAAATACGCGTTTAAATGCGGCCACAAATTCTGTAAAATTATGTATAATGGGGTTCTCCTCCTCCGATAAGGGATTTGCCCAAGCCAATGCCTTGCCAGCCAGGAGATATATCATAAGTCCAACCCTACTGTGCTCAGTAGGGAAGGCATGAGGAAGCATCTCAAGGTATATGCCCAATTGATTAAGGAATCCGTGACATAATCCGTAACATAACCCACTATAGCGTTGTGGGAGTGGAGCGGAACCAGATAACCCTCTGACCAGTCCTGCATCAGAGACAGTCGCGGCTGTAGGTGCCAAAGGAGAAGCTGGAGTAGCCACCTGCTGTGGGTTATAGCGTTCCAAGTGAGCGGTTCTGCCTAGCAGTGTCTGCAAGGCACCTGCCAACTGACCAATACGTTGATCCTGACCCTGCATTCTGTCAAAAATTCTCTGTAAAGGAGGATCACTATCACCGTCATGACCCTTACGTACTGTTATGGTTGGCAAGCAAAACCAGGAGTCCAACGGTATAGTTAATATATCCTTTATTATGAGAATATTAACGGCAATGCAATATAAATATATACACTGTAGGTAAATGAAAAGGCAAGTACTGTATCAGGAATAGCAGTCTCCCAATATCATCACCACACTGTCCGAGACTAGGCCTCAGCCTGCTGGAGTCTCGCGGTACGGTAACGTCCAAGAGTGATACTGACTCAGCCTGCAGTCAGAAGCTGTGAGTCTGCTAAAGCCCCAGGTCTATACTAGGAAGGATGATTGAAAAACGGAACTCAACAAGGAGCGAACAGACAGAGCCTTCTAGTAAGCAACAGATAGGATAATCAGATGAGCCAAAGTCATACATGGAGCAGGTAGTCAGCCAGAGCCACAGGTTTGCACCAGATAGGATATCCACTGAAGCGATGGAATGCTGGATGCGCAGTGGAAAGAGCCCCAGGTCACACCAGAGTGGGTAGTCAGACAAGCCTAGGTCATAAACGGAGCAGGTAGTCAGCCAGAGCCACAGGTGTGCACCAGGTAGGATATCCACTGAAGTGATGGTGTGCACAGTGGACAGAGTCCCAGGTCAACACCAGAGTGGTTAGTCAGACAAGCCTAGGTCAAACATGGCAATACACACAGAAAACACATGTACATTCTAATGTATTTTGAGACACAATAAAGATGAACCATCACCATTCTATCTGTGTCTGTAGGAGGATATATTTGAGAACACATTTGCCAGTGAGTGGACTCTGTGATGTATCCATGCAAACAGATGATGGTGGCAATGATGCACCAATGTGTAGTGGGAGTGATAAAGAGGTGATACAGGGGACATACTTCCACAGTGAATACCTGTCCACAGTATCTGTATTGCTCAGTATAATCCATGTTCTGAGATTTTGCTCCACTTTGACATATCTCAGTACATGGGCTATATCAACGAACAACCAGACTAAGTGGACATGTGTTATCACTGGTGAAGTCTGTTACACCCTTAGGGAAACAGCAACTCAATTTACTGGAGACCCCAATGCTCACCCCAGGATATCAATGTGTGTGCTACATATTGAAATCCTAGGTTAAAAACATTGGCTTCCCCAGTAAGTCAGTTGCACAATGAGTGTGTGAATCCAAGACAATATGGATACATGTCCCATTTATCTGTCCTGCTTGTAATTTCCCAGCTAAGTCACAGAGCTG
Organism: Rhinophrynus dorsalis; assembly: GCA_037306005.1. Classification (NCBI taxonomy): domain Eukaryota; kingdom Metazoa; phylum Chordata; class Amphibia; order Anura; family Rhinophrynidae; genus Rhinophrynus; species Rhinophrynus dorsalis. Next base: position 174,620,881 of record CM074724.1, on the reverse strand, counting down.
TTTGTCTGGTTATCCCAAGAGTGGTCCCCAATGCATTTCTTTGCAATGTGTTGCCTACCACTCTGGCACTCTAAGGGTTAAACACAACATATGATGTAGACGAATGTTCAATGTTGTACCATTTCTTGTGCTAAGGGGTATGTTTTGTTGTTCAAATTCAACACACAACATCGCCATATAACACAGTGGTGTTATATGGCTCCAGGGATGTATTTCCAGTTGAATTTGTACAACGGTGTGTGTGTGAACCCATGCTGTAGCATCCCACAAACATTTCACCCAGGCAGAGGTTGTGTTCACTGCATTGTATGGCAATGCATTGGAGACAACCCTGCCACCCAATCCATAACTGAAGACACAACAGGTCAGACTGGAATAAAAAAAAAATGGTTTCTTTATTGAGGGGAAACTTAACAGGTTGGGCCTTTCATTTTTTCTTCTTTGGGTGGGGGGTCTTAGCCTGGGTGCCAGAGGTGGATGCCCTTGTGGATCTCCTGGTAACCCTCTGCCCCCTAGGTGTTGCTTCAGGGGTAACACTGGAGGGGGTGGTGGTTGCAGTAGACCCCTCGGTGGAACGCAAGTTCGCCCTCTCCATCCTCAGGTTCTCTCTGCGGTTGATCTCCCTTAACTCCACAAGGACCTGTGTCAACATGTCCATGAGACCAGTCCTGAGCTGGTGGAGTAGTGTGTTCCCCCTGGCCACCTCCGACTCCAGGGCTTGGATTCTGGTCTCCAATTGGGCAATGTTCCTCCTGGATTGTCTCCTGCTCCTGGTGATGTTGCTGTCTGTACTTCTGCTTGACCGGAGTAGTCTTCTTTGAAGGGCCATACACTCCGCCTCCATGCCTGTGAGGCGTGCGGTGCTGGAGGTGGATGTGCCCGGTGTCCCTGGTGCTGCTGTTTCCTCTGCTGCTGTTGAAGGTGCTCTTTCCTCCTCTGCTGCTGTTGAGGGTGCTCTTTCCTCCTTTGCTGCTGTTGAGGGTGCTGTGGCTGCTGTTGGAGTGGCTGGTGCAGATGATGGGCATATGCCCACCACATCAAGTGATGCAGAGCTGCCCAAAGATGTGTGTGCTGGTGGAGGTGTGAAAATGTCCCTGGGTAGGGGGCGCTGGGGTTCACCAATCAGGCCCAGGTGTGGGTAATCCAGTGGCCAAGGGTCATATGGTGGCCACTGATAGGTGCTGGGACCCCACCTGGGATCATACCTTGGGGCATGTTGTGGAGCCATCCAGGAGGATGGGTTGATGTGTGAGGAATATGGCCCATATTGGGTGGTGGCCACTGTCCCTGGCAGCCATTGTCTCCCTGGTGGTGGTGGTGGTGCTGCTGATGGAGGGTAGTAGCTGGTGGAGGTGGATGGATATGTCCACCTCTCCTCCTGTGGCATCCAGCCACTGTACTGGGGAGGTGCAGCTTGAAGGGGTGGTACAGCCTGTGGTGGTGCAGCTTGAAGGGGTGGTGCAGCCTGTGGTGGTGCAGCTTGAAGGGGTGGTGCAGCCTGTGGTGGTGCAGCTTGAAGGGGTGGTGCTGCTTGAAGGGGTGCAGTAGGTGGTGGTGCAGCCTGTGTTGGAGGGGATGGTGATGGTGGGTAAGGTGACCACCGGCTGGTCCCCTCCTCTGTGTCCTCCTCACTAGGGGGTGACATAGCCTCCTCCACTGTCTCCCGCTGGGCTTCACGGCCGTAAGCTGTGTGGAGGAAGAAGATGTTGTGATTAGTGACCTTAGCCATATGTTTGTGGAGACAGTTATACTTTGATATGTGTTGAAGAAAAATATATGTGTTTGTGTTAATCCCCCTGGGTAAACAAGGGTACTCCCACTGCTGAAAGGTGTTGTTTGAGTTATTACGGGTGAAGGTTTCATTTTGAGGTGCAATATCACAGTGTCCAGAAATAGTACAGTGGGGCTGTTGCTACACCCTCCCATGTAGATATCTGGTCCCTGTACCAGAGCTGTCCATATGATTGTGTAGTAACAGCACCACTGTACAATATCAGGCCACTGGGATATTGCCCCTGATATATCCATGTCTGAGCTGTGATACCTTTTGAATCAACACACCTTTCAGCAGTAGGAATACCATTGTTTAACTGGGGGGGGGGATCCAACAACATATATTTGTCTTCACAACTTGTAGGGATGGCTATCCCTCCAGGGGGATGGCAAAGGTTAAGTCCACCTTGATGTCAGATTGTAGACATTGTGGGAACAGATGTTGTTCTCTGTTAGTCCTATCCCTCCTACCCTCATGGTTGTTCAGATATTGCTCTATGTGACAGATGGAGATTTCAGTCATTTGTCCACACGAGAGCTTTTCAGCAGAGTGTAACAGTTTACCTTGATGGGAGTCCGTAGTGCAGAGATGTAGCTCACCCTTGCAGATAAACACAGCCCAAAGTGACCAGGTAAAAAGCCACCTGGGCTGTGAATCTGTGCACGGGGGCTGGCAGGAACAGGAACCGGATGCTTAGAATCAGACAAAGGCAGATCCAGAAGAGTAATCAGGAACAGCAAGCTGGGGGTCACAAGCCAAATCAGTCTGGTAATCTGGAAACAAACCACAGGAACAAAAATACAACAATGAACTGACCCAGCCCTCAGGGAGAGGCAGTGTTTTATACCCAGGTAATGAGCAGCTTAATTAACAAGCTGCCTCAGGTAGACTCTGAATGATAGGTGAAATCTGATAGCAGCAGTCCAGCCCCCGTGTGCTGCAGGCAAAGCAGATAATACAGGCTAGAATCACACTGATGGAACAGATTCAGCAATGGCTCAAAGGCAAGAAAGCAGGAACGGAGCACATGAGGACACCGGTTCAATTCCACCATGATCCGCCAGAGGGATGACCACGCCTGGCAGTCTGCCTAGACAGGGGCAGACTGTGACAGTACCCCCTCCTCAAAGACGCCCTCTGGGCGGAACCAGACTTGTTAGATACTACATCGACCCTGGGATCAAAGTCGCTCTCATCCTCGGAGAAGTCAAAGATGTCGTCTGACATGATGGCAACTCTTCCCTTCTTTCCATTCTTTTTGGACTTGGATGCTTTCACAGAACTCACAGGGGAAGTATTTGCAGCTTGCAATGCCTTTTCAAATATCTCAAGATCCTGCTTGCGGACGATAGTGCCATTTGAGGCATAAGTACAATCAGATGCCAGGACTTGTTCTGCAGGGCAGTAAGTGGTATAGGTGCTTACCACAGCAGATGTAGTGATGGTTTCTGGAACAGGCATATTGTCAGAAGGGATAGGAGAAGCCTCTGGATCACGTGGAAGGGGAATCTCAGGGATCTCAGGTGCAGGTTCAGGCTGAGGTGCAGTGATGACAGGGTGGACTTGAGCAGTACCCAAACGAAGTGCCAATGGCTGAGCAGGCGTTCTGGAAACAGGTTCACATGGAATAGTAGAAGAAGATTCCTCAGCGACACAAGTACTGCTTTGAGGTGACAAACATGCTCCAGTGCAACAGCAACCTTGATGCCTGATAGAGTTGTCAACTGTCTTGACAGGGCAAACATAGACTGTACCCACACGTGTAGTTCTAGACGGACGTGTAGGGCAGTGGGAAATGAAGTGCCCTCTCTCACCACAGTAAAAACAGAGGCCACAATTTCTCCTCCGCTCTCTTTCACCAGGACACAATTGAGTCCGGACAAGCCCTATCTCCATAGGTTCTTCAGTGTCTAGGGAAGGAGCAGAGGATACCTCAGGAGTGTCTCTTGAAACCTGTCCATATGGCGGCAACATGGAGGTTTTGCTCAGGTACAGGGTCTCTCTTTCATGGGGAAGCCGTGATCTGCGTGAACGTAAAACAGACCTTTGAACAGTGGTTTTTCTAGAAATCGTGCACTGCAAGTCCATAGCAGTCATAAAGGCCCCCCAGCTATCGAGGACAGGACTCTTTGCCAGCAACATCTGGTGTGCCCATGTCTTGATCCGTCCAGACAACAAATTGATAGCTGCACGGACCATGATATAGTCAGTGGCATATGTCCGAGGCTTTAAGGCAAACAACAGCTCACAATCCACCTTAAAGCACTGGAAGGAGGCACGGCTACCATCAAATCTCTCAGGCATTATAACAAATGGCTCAGGATATACAGGTTCCGGGGTTGGGTGTACTATCCCTTTAAGAAAAAAATTATTTTGCTGCAGCTCCGAAACAGTCTGGGTCAAGTTGGACAATTGCTGGGTAAGGATGGTAAGCGACTTGCACATCTCTGCGGACTCCATAATGGTCAGTTCATTCTGTAACAGTTTACCTTGATGGGAGTCCGTAGTGCAGAGATGTAGCTCACCCTTGCAGATAAACACAGCCCAAAGTGACCAGGTAAAAAGCCACCTGGGCTGTGAATCTGTGCACGGGGGCTGGCAGGAACAGGAACCGGATGCTTAGAATCAGACAAAGGCAGATCCAGAAGAGTAATCAGGAACAGCAAGCTGGGGGTCACAAGCCAAATCAGTCTGGTAATCTGGAAACAAACCACAGGAACAAAAATACAACAATGAACTGACCCAGCCCTCAGGGAGAGGCAGTGTTTTATACCCAGGTAATGAGCAGCTTAATTAACAAGCTGCCTCAGGTAGACTCTGAATGATAGGTGAAATCTGATAGCAGCAGTCCAGCCCCCGTGTGCTGCAGGCAAAGCAGATAATACAGGCTAGAATCACACTGATGGAACAGATTCAGCAATGGCTCAAAGGCAAGAAAGCAGGAACGGAGCACATGAGGACACCGGTTCAATTCCACCATGATCCGCCAGAGGGATGACCACGCCTGGCAGTCTGCCTAGACAGGGGCAGACTGTGACACAGAGCCCAAATCGTCCCATTTAGAGGATACAATACTTAATTGGAATGGTGTACAGGGTGTGCATGGTTTACAAGCACACTCTGTGGACCATTCCAAAGAGGTATTTCTCTCGATATGTTGCAACTTTGGCTCTGCTGAAGAGCCTCCGTGTGGTCAAATGATGGATATCTTCACCTGTCACATACAGCAATATCTGTATAACCATGAGTGTTGGAGGGATGGGACTTAGATCAAGATCAACGATGGCAATGATATGACATGATGATGACATTACCCATTGCTATCCCATTACAGTGACACACAAGTAGAAATGGTCATATATGTATGTGGATATGTACCCTTCATATGGATACAGTAATATCCTTCCAAGATGTGATGCCAGAGAGCATTTCATTAGGTGTGATTGCCTTACTGGCTATATATGTGCACCCATCCAACAAGACATTGTATTGATATGATGGATATGAACATACCTCGTATATCCCATCTACGTAGAGTGTGATATACTATGTATGTGTATTTGGATGGTAGCAATGTAAGTTGATTTGTGATGGGTGCACATATCTGGCCAGTAAGGCAATCACATCCAGTGAAGTGATCTCTGTGTTCACATCGTGTTGGAACATATTTAATAACATTTGAATCCTAAGGGCAACAATCCAGCCAGTAGTGAGGGATATCTTTGATTGAGGCCTGTTTTTTTCTCTGTGTATGAGCCCATCCATCCTTCTGTGTGAGGCAACCGTACTCAGTCCTAGATATCCATCAGTCATGGCCTGTTGGTGACCAAGGTACAATGTTTGCTATTTGTTTCCCATGTGTATCCTGCATAGAGATGCTGGTGTACCATCCATCCATGGCATCAGCACCCCTGTGGATCCATGTGGGAATCAGATATGGGATATGTAATTTCAAGTCAGAGTAAATGATTGCAGCCACAACACCAATGCCTACTTTTTCCAGCTTGAATTCTGTAAAATAGTTTACGGCCTGTGTGTTGCACCTATAAGCATTTATTCTGTGTGACACTGTGATGTGTGACCTGATGCCCCCTTTTTGTGATTCAGTAAGCGGTGATGTAGAACTGATGAAGTGAACATGATAGTGACTTCTCCAGTGATCTCCTTTCCCCATTTCCAGTGTTTTCCATGGAGTCTGTACAATGGGACTCTATGAACTTGATTCTTGTTTTGGCATATTCTCCATGGACTAACACTGGTACTGGTGAAGTGAGGGTGTGTGAGGGTTACTTTGTGTCCGCCATCTGTTTGTCACCGCTTAGTGAATGTCCCCTGTGTAGCATGTGATCGTTGTCCTATTGACTTGTTTGTTGTCAGGTTAACCCCTTGAGTCCCAGAGGGGTTGCCAATGCATTGTTGATCGATGCATTGATGATCCCTCTAGCACTCAAGGGGTTAGGGTGGGGACATGGGTGACATTGTGTGTGAACAGTGAGGATCTATGACAGTCGACATTTTGAACATGATGGTTTGTGTATTGTGTGTAATGAGCACAGTGACAGGAGGGCTGAAGTAGGACTTTGACCCAAGTAGGTTTGTCCCAAGTTGGACGTTGCCATTTGTCCAGGTGTTGGACATGTGTTGAGGTGTGACTGTGTGTGCAGCTGGTGTTGGTTGCTGCAGTGTGTGGTTATGTAGTGTTGCACTTACCGGTAGTGTGGAGGCTCCTCTCATCCCTAGTGTCAGTTCCTCCCACGACCCCCTCGATCATGGTCGGGGACATGTTCTGCCGCACCATATCCTCCCAGCCGCAGAATGTGATGGGCACAGATGGGCCACCTCCGGTGATTCGGGCTTGCTTGGCCATGTCAGACAGCTTGTTCTTGACCACCCTCCGGCAGTCGCCCCATCTCTTCTTCACAGACTCCACGTCCCGCCTGCATGTAGCCACCGCGTTCACCCGGCTGCAGATCTGATTCCAGGCTGCCTTCCTCCTCGCTGCCAGGCCAGTGACCTTTGCCGTCGGGTGGAGACAGGACAGCTTCCACGAGAGCCGTGTTCTCCTCCTCAGTATATCTGGGATCCCTGATCCTGCCCTCATCAGCTCCGGCATGGGAGGATTCAGAGCCGGAGTGCCCTGCCTGTGTGTGGTGGTCCCCAGGAACTACCCCTCGTCCCACTGCAGGTTCTGTCCCTTTTCTTTGTGTGCCTGCTCTTGTGGGCCGGGTCCCCCTCCGCCCTGCGGATCTCCCTCTCCCACCCCTGCTCTGCTGAGGGATCCCCTCCTGAGCTTCCTCCTCCTCCACTACTCTCCCCATCCCTCTCTCCTGTCCTCCTCTCCTGGCCATCACTCACCCAGTCACACCCAGGCACTCCCACAGGCCCTCACAGGCACACTCGATCCACTCACTCTCTGTCACACACTTTCACTCACAGATTCACACTGTCAAAATAAAAAGTAAAATGTGTAAGGTGTTATAAATTAAAAGGACTATGTGTATGTATGTGTATGTGTTTGTATGTGTGTATGTGATATGTGCAAAAGTGTGATATGTGTATATTTAGTGCACCTCTCTCCTCTCTCCAAACTGCAAAACTCCTCTACCTTCAATGAACGCGCCTGTCTCCCTCTCTCTGATCACTATCCTCTGCTCCTGGGTCCTGATATCTGGCTCTGAAGAACTCGATAACAGACAGTGTGTGACGGTTATTTTTGGGTATATATAAGTGTATTTGAAGTTATTTGATACATTGGGGCTTTGTGATTGGCTGTGTGTTTGAATTTGTTTTGGCATCAATCATGGTTGCTAGACAACGACAGCCGTTATGTTAGATGTTGTTTTGAGCGCAGTTATCGTGTGATTTGGCCGCCCGTTGTGCATTAACATGAGCGACAACGGCTTTTGTGTTACATGTTTTTTGTGTGCCTACGCTCGATAGCTATTCTCGTAGAGTAGCTATTGAATCTGCCGTAACTCCTGTATTATTTGTGAGCGATGTGCCTTTTTCACTTAGCGGCTGGTTTAACGGCTGCCTTTAAATCTAGCCCTAAGTGTAGTAATTTATTGAATCAAATAATATAACATATACAAATGTATGAAATAAAAGCAGTGGGCTACAATAAAATGGATGTATAAAAGTGATGGTTTAAAAGCTAATAATTAAAAATCCAACAAAGCCAATATATATTGCCAAGCACTAAAATATACAAGCCTTATCTAAAAATGAAAACATTCCAAGGGAGAACCTTCTGAGTGACAAATCAAGATTCATTACCAAAAGGGACAAAAGTATAGTTCCATATATTACTAGGTATAATGGTGCACGGAAGAAAGTTGAATTAAAACCAAAAATGTTGCAAAATTCTGCAACATTCTTTTATTTCTTTCAGTCAGCTACACAGTAACTACCTGATTACTTGCATCTCTAGATTGTAGTCATTCTGGATAGGGCTTGTCATTATATCTTTACAATATCTTTTTCACGCTTGATATATACATTGTTTTTATTCATAAGGGACTACAGCACCAGAAAACTGTTTTGATGTTTCTTTGTGACTTTGTTGACTTTCTCATGTACCATGCACAGAGCTCTTTTCCCATTATGGCAATCTGAATTCTACCATTATCCATATAGCTATTGCATGAATGGGGGTACCCCAGAGTGTGATTCCTACAAGCGGCATTAGGATCGTGAATAGGGATTTCCCTGTGTGTGGGCCTGATGCTGGTGCGGTCACACGATTACACTGAGTTCTTCTTGTGAAATTGGCTCCTACCATGGGCACATTCATCATACAAACTGGACTTTGGTAAAATAATAACTCTGACAATAGGGCATCATTTCAGATTAAATAAAAACACTGCATACTGGTGCTTTGCAATGTGAGAAAGGCCTGTGTCTCCCTCTATGCATACGAAACACCAGCCCTTTATTTAACTACTCAACATTTATGCAGTCTATATTTAACTACTTGAGACTTATGCGGGGGACATTCTGATCTCTCTTGACACTTAAACCTCTGACATCAGAATCTCGCTCTTTTCAACCAGGCAACATTTTTGTTGGTTGCCCATTAGTGGGCGACATTTCTATACTAAAAATACTTTCTAAAATCCTGTCCAGTAGATTACCAAAATGTGTTGCATTCATAATTCAACCCAATCAAACCAGTTTTAATTCCAGGTAAGATAATGGCTATAAAAGGGACAGTAATGCCCCCCCCCAAAAAAAGTCCCATTTTGTAGAGTTTAAAATATTAATCAATACGCTCCAAACCCTATCTCTAACCACTATGGTTTGGGAGATATAGGGATTCAAAGTCCCCCCCTCCCTCCCCTTCTCCTGATTTCGGCTGTAAACCTGACAGCAGGAGAATCGAATCGTACGACTCGAGGAGGCTCTGCAGCAGAGCCAAAATCGTGTTATTGCTAAAGAATTAGTTCATTGGAAAGGTCTAAAAGTGTGCCTGGTTTGCAAGCACACTTTGTAGACCTTTCCAATGAAGTAATGCTTTAGCAATAACGCAACTTTGGCTCTGCTGCAGAGCTGCCTGCTGGTCCCCGGACTGGAATCTTCTGTTGTCAGCTAGACGCTGACATCAGGAGAAGGGGAGGGAGGGGGGAACTTTGAATCCCTATATCTCTCAAACCATAGCAGCTTGAGAGATAGGGTTTGGAGCGTTTTGATTAATATTTTAAACTCTACAAAACGGGACTTTTTTTGGGGGGACATTACTGTCCCTTTAACCTAAGGTGCCTTTTCATTAGCCATGCCTGGCATTCCAATTCAGGTCACATGGTGATTGCGCCCCTGGATGCTGCAAAGTCCTTTAACTCAATGGCTCCACCCTATCGCCTCTTGTAGTTTTGGGATGCACTGAAGTCAACTCAGGGCAACCTGAGAGTATTATTAGAGTTTGGAACCAGTGGATTGGCTCCATGCTGTGAATAATGGAGAAGAGTGAGGGATACACTACTTGACACAGAAAATAAATACAAACTATACATAAAATAAAGGTATGAGGAACAGGTGGACACTCCAGGGATTATTTTTATTATCTTTGATGGCTTCTGTGGAGAATATGATCTCCTCGAGCAGCGATCCATGGACTAATCTACTCAAATTCCACATAAAATAGTGCAAACCACATGGCACATTTTAATTATAGACAGTACCCCCTGACTCTGTAGTTCATTTGCACTCCACATCAAGTCATGATAAACTAATTTGGATATATACTTTTAAAGCAGAACTTTCAGCTATTACTAAGTCGCCATGCATTCATTAAGCGTGTGGCGACTAGCTTGGAAATCCATGTCTTTCCTTTAAAAAATTGCAGATTCTAAAGAAATCTTTGCCATTTGGAGACCGGAACCCAGGCTACAGTGCAGAGCCTGCACTGTCAGTCCCGGTCTCTATTAAGTAACACTGCAGTGTGGTGCAAGGTAACCGGAAGGGACTTACAGCGCAGGCACGCAGATTGCCCTAACCTGCCAGTCAGTCTCCAAACGGCAAAGATTTCTTTAGAATCTGCTATTTTTTAAAGGTAAGACATGGATTTCCAAGCTAGTCGCCATGCAATTAATGAATGCATGGCGACTTAGTAATAGCTGAAAGTTCCGCTTTAAAACTTATGTAGTTTGCACTGGATATTTTTATATGGAAATGTTATTTACTAGGATGACCATGAAAGTACCTTTTTTTCTTTCACTCTGGAAAACATATATCATGAACAGGAATTACAATAATGGGCCTGTAAAATCCAAATATTTATTGAAATGAATACATATATGGTATCACTTTACTCTGAAGGTAAAGGATAATACACTGCAATGTTCATTTTCATATAAATATTTTTTATTAGCGAATATAGAGAAACATTGTTTTCATGTATCTAGTGTTGATGTTAGATTACAGTTACATCATATATAATGCACTCAGAAAACATATCAATAAAAACACCAGCTTGAGTGGCAAAAACAAGATACCCAGAAACATTTGCACAGGTCTGTAGAAAATGATTTAAGGAAATTTTATGAAATACATTGAGAGTAGAGTTAATATTTACTTAGAGACACAGAATTCAATTAACCTGCTCACTGAAATAGTTAACCCTTTGAGTGGCAAAGAGATATCACAATTAAAAAGGACAATACACTTTAATAAATAGTTTAGCAATGATAACTAAAATTATAGTTACATTGACTGAATTTGAAAAAAGAAAAGAAAATAATAATAATATGGAGACAGGTAAGCAGGGGGGAATGGGTTCTAGAGCATGGGTCACCAACCTTTTCTACAATGAGAGCTACTTTAATCAGTGAAAATATACTGAGCTACTCTAAGATTTATGTTGATAATATATAAATCTGTAACTGTACATATTAACCAATCTCCACAGCTGTGTATAGAAACTGTTAATTCCTCCCCACACTTTCCAGTAACAAAGTACAGCACAGGAAATGACTGACCTCCTTAACAGCTAAAGGTGACACAATTATGTTACAAGACATATAGTTATTAACTCTTTGAGTGCCAGAGGGGTACGGAACGCATTGCAAAGCAATGCATTCCGTATCCCTCTGGCACTCAAAGGGTTAAGAAAAGAAATCCATATCTACTATAGAAAGCAAAACATGTGGCTCTCCAGTAGGCCACAGATTTTCTGATTGATAGTGCCTTGCTTTCACTATCCTATATTACTATGCGTGTTTAAAGTGTTAGTAATGTCCCATAAATTTTTTTATATATTTGTAGAGGGTAAAAAAAGAATCTCATTGCCACAAACCCCATCTCTCAAACCGCTATGGTTTGAGAGATATTCTCAAAGTTCCCCCTTCCCTCCCCTTCTCCTGATGTCAGCGTCTAGCTGACAGCAGGAGATCCCAGTCTGGGGACCAGCCAGCAGCTCTGTAGCAGATTTGAAATCCCATTATTAGAAAATAATTACTTAATTGGAAAGGTCTACAAAGTGTGCCTGGTCTGCAAACACACTTTGTAGAGCTTTCCCATGAAGTAGTCATTTTCTAATAACGGGGATTTCGGCTCTCCTGAAGAGCCTCATCATGTCGGCCGAAACGGATTTCCTTCTGTCAGCTTTTTAGCTGACATCAAGAGCAGGGGAGGGAAGGGGGAACTTTGATTGCCAATATCTCTCAAACCATAGCGGTTTGTGGCATGAGATTCTTTTTTTACCCTCTATAAATCTATAAAAAAATGTTATGGGACATTACTAACACTTTAAAGGTTGTTAAAGTGGTTTATTAAATCACTTAATGAACATATCAGAAAGTTTGCCTTTTTTTTTTTACACAATGGGTGAGAGACCTTCGAGTTGTTCTGTGGCCCTATATTCTCTCTGCCCATGGCCACAACACTTAATATATGTCATCTTTACAAAGGATGTGGATTAATCTCTAAGCAAGTGGTTATTCAAGAGCTGTTACCATAGCATGGTCCAGGAAAACTATGAAAATATTGTGAACCACTTTATCTACATGATGATTGGATATCTACCCCCTTTTTTCTTGACCTTAAACCCAATAAAACACACAACACACTTGGATAGTGATGGCAAGGTTGCAGCAATAAAATGTTTTACATAACACTTCCAGTAACTGGATACTTATATAACCACAATTCTTACCAGTCATAACCAGCCTTATAAGACACTATGAAACCCAATAAACCGGTTCCGCCCTACCAGCCAGGAGCTTTCACCAAATAACTTAAACCAACCTTAAATAAAACCTCCATAGCCAGCCCTCAAGGCCTAGGCAGAGGACTGAGCCCCTCCTACTGCGCTTAGCACAGATTCTAAAAAATGTTGCAGACCAAGATTAAAAATATCAAGTCCCACATCTGATAAGTGGATGCCACCATTCTGTAAAGGCTTGTCACGCCACTTTCCAAATCTACATGATGATAAGCTACACTACCTAATTTAACAAATAGCTTTGAAATGAATCTGTTCAGCTTCTTTCTCGTCCTCTCAAGTAGTTTAAATTTTGTGTCTGTCAACCAACATAGCCTGAGAACCATCTCAGAAAAACTTACCAGCACCGCCGGAAACCACTCAATGACCCTATGTACTAGAAAAAGTAGCTCAACAGATTTAATACAGCCTAAATCGTTACCCCCTAAATGAATGAGAATGATATCTGGATAAGGAAACTTATAATAACACCATATTATCTCTTCTTCCAGGTGCTCCCAACTAAGCTCTCTCTTGCCATGCCACCAAAGTTTGCACATATCTGGATCGAATCCCAGGTTTTATTTGTAATTACGAAACATGGCCTTTTTCCATGTTCAAAAATAAAAGAATGTCCCAAAATCCAAATATAATTTGGTCTTGTTCCTGAAATAAACAAAACATTTTAGTGTGATATATTCTGCAGTAAATGGGGATGAATATAAATTTTAAACCGGTCAGATGTCCATCTACCAATTATTTTAATCGTGTCTTCCTTAGCTCTCATTTGAAAAGCTTCTGTGGCTGCTCCTATCCTAAAAGAATAAAGTGTAACATTTTCGTTTACGAAATCCAGTTTCTCCAAACACAAAGGAAAACCCCTACTGAACTGAAATTTAGACAACCGAAAACCATTCTCATGTATAAACAAACTGTAAAGGCACCAAAAAACGCTAAGAGAAATATTGTTCTAAACAAAATGACTTCAGAAATATCAGTACAAACCACCCGAAGTACCTCAGTTAGACTGCTCAACAAATCTGATGATACCAAGCATCTAACATCTGGAGACATAGTAAACCTTCCATAACCTTTGATAATTCTTGCAACTGCAAAACTATTGCAATATTTTTTTGAACCCAACAAGTGACAGAAGAATTTTAAACCAGCCATTCACTTCTTTATCGCTGAACAAGACAATTCTTTTGATATCATGTGATCCAGATAAACCATCAAAGCTTTTTCATCACACTTAAAAGGATCTTGAGACCATTCCTTAGCTAAACAGAACCACTCATTCCAAGCAGATACATAGTTGGACTGTCACGAACTCTCCTAATGTCCAACAGGGAACTGTCAGGGATGAAGCTAGAGAACGACGTTGGAGAGCGAAGCTCTGAAGCGAGGCTAAAGGTAGATGAAATACCCACTCCTTGACAGTGAAGAGAGGAGAGAACAAGGAAGTTCCGAGAGATGCTAGAGTGCAACGCTAGAGAGCGGTGCTAGGGAACGCAGAGAATGGCGAGTAGACCCAAACTTCGGAAGTTCTGAGCGTTGCTGGGGTGCGGCGCTAGCGTGCGATGCTCGAGTGCATTGACAGCTGTCCCTATCCCTTTGCTGCGGCTGAAGCTGAGGTTAAAGGTGCTGGCCGCGAAGCCAGATATCCGATCCCGGTTGAGCCGGGACCCAGACCAGGATAGGGGTAGGTACACGTTGTATAACAGAACTTCCCTTGTACTGAGCTGGAGCCAGATGCAGAGAACAGCAGCAAAGGTCAGGACCAGGGTCCTTAAGGGGATGAACTTCCCCAGAACAGGAACAGGGAAAACAGAGGGAAAAACACCCACACAGGACCGGGGAAGCCCAACCTAGACACCCAGACCAAGCCAACCCCAAACCGAACCAGTCTGGCCCCAAAAACAGGAGGGGAAGACCACCAGCCTCAAACTCCAATCACCTCCTCTCCCAGAATGAGGGAGAGAAGGAGCACAGGAACCAAAGGGCAAGAGAGGCCCCAATGACTCCCAGGAGTCCTCCACTGAACCCCTACCCACAATCTCCACCAAGCCTACAGATAACCTCCCCCCTGACAGCCACAGAAAGAAAAGGTGCAACCCAACAGAGCGCCGAGTAGAGGGAGAGAAGGAGACCCAGGCGCCTAAATCTGCCCTGACCGGCTCACCCCCCAGCCCAGCCCCTTGTAACGGTTTTCAAGACACTCAGACCAGCCGGTAAAACAAAACACAGTTTATTAAATAAAAGAAATGACAAGGAACACCCTCTACAGGCGACAATAGGAATAGCGATCAATAGCAATAACAGTAAGTATGAGAACAGGCAAGAAATGGTACTTTACTGATAGAAAACAGTAGCCAGGCTACTCAGGGGTTAATACAACACAGTCCGTCTCAATTGAGGAGTTTGGCATGCCCAAGGTGGTGATATATCTGCAGATGGTATGCTCAGGAAGCTGACGACTGCACAATCAGTATTGCCTTAGATGATATTGGCGCATAGCCCCCACGGGCATAGCGCTGAAGGCCAACATAGGTGTTAGTGCTAGCGTCGGTAGCCCCAACGGGCGTCCCTAATGGAGACTGCTAGATTGCAAGAACTGGCCAATAGCCCCCACGGGCGTGATAGTGGAAACCAGCAATACTGTGATTCGAGCCTTTTAGCCCCTACGGGCGTACAAAGGAGAAACCTGACAGAGCTTATGTCAAAAGCCCCCACGGGCGTATACCAGAGGCCGCTCGGTGCTGCACCAGAGGTGAACCAATAGCCCCCACGGGCGTAAACCGGAGACAACGCTGAAGCCTTGAGCGCCTCACCGGACGCATAAATCAGTACCGACTACTCTGCTAGATAGAGGATTGAGCTGCCGACTAAATAGGCGCACAAGCGGCCAGCTCAACAGTAGTAGTGGTAACCAGGAGTAGGCTCAGTACGAAGTGGAATGGTTCACAAGAAGTATGCCAGCACTGAACGGGTTAAGCAGCTCGTATGAATCAAGCTTTAGCCGTAATGAGATATGCTCTGCAAGTATCGAGTAGGTTCTTAATGGAGGCACAGTTTAGCAGTCGGTAACGGAGACTCAGCACAGGATGCCCAACACAGAAGGAGTACTGTGGCGAGATACACACAGTCCGGTAAACAGCCTCAGCGGACGTCAGAATGTCGCCACGGTGACAGTGGTGCAGGAAGCATTACACTCAGGTCTCAGGAACAAGCCGGTTCAGGTCACAGAGAAGGAAGTCAGCCGGGCAGGATCGGTACACGGAGATGGTTCTCAGACAAGCCGGGTGTTACGGTTTTCTGACACTCAGACCAGGGTATGAAGTAAAAACACAGTTTTATTGAAAATAAAACAATGCCCCTAGAGGCCAGTACAGAGATAGCAATAATGGCAATAATGGCAATAATGACAAAGTGAATGCACACAATGATAGTGATAGGTGCTATGAATGGATAGGGAGTATTCCCCCAAAGGGTTAACAAATGAAATGGGTGAGATATACAAGATTGGCCAATGCCCAGGATAAATAGCAGTCTCTGGAACACAGTCTCTCAATAGCTGGATAGAGGAGTAACTGCACTGAATACACTCTCAAGTTGATATAGTAGCGCAACAAAGTCCAGAGCTGAGCCGGTACCACCACTGTGGGCTACAGAGGAGTGCTATTGCCACGCTGTAGTGATCAGAACCAAAATCGTCCTTAACTAGAAAAGTAGTAACCCTGTGTGTGCCATTTGGATTGTGCCCTGACACCCCTTGGGTGCTGTACTGATGGTGACTGCACAAGCTGTAGTAGAGCCGACGCCCTCTGGAGTGCAATGGGAATGTACCTTCAGTGTCTGTGGCCCTGAGCCAGAATATGAGCACGGAACTGACAAGGCTCTGATGGTGAATGAGAGACACACAGAAGCACTCAGAGGAAAGGCTCACGTCAGAAAACGTATGCTTGGCAAGATATATCGGAGGCACTAGACCGAAGACAACAGGCACTGCAAGGGTTAAGTGGTTCTGCACACGAGCGAGTACCTTTGGCAACCAGCAGAAGGCAAAGCAACCTCAGGCTACAGCTACTGAGAAGTGAGAGGAACAGTGAGTCGCTTAAACAGTTCAGAATGTCGCCGAAGCGACCGGAATGATGCAGGAACACTGGAACAGCAGGCAGAACCGGAACGGTGACTGGAACTTCAGACAGGCCGGATTGGCAACCGGAACAGCAGGCAGAACCGGAACAGTAACTGGAACAGCAGACAGGCCGGAATAGCAACCGGAACAGCAGGCAGGACCGGAACAGTACTGGAACAGCAGACAGGCCGGAATAGCAACCGGAACAGCAGGCAGGACCGGAACAGTACTGGAACAGCAGACAGGCCGGAATAGCAACCGGAACAGCAGGCAGGACCGGAACAGTACCGGGACAGTAGACAGGCCGGAATGAATCACAGAGCAGGGTCGTCAGCCAGAACCGGGTCAAGTCACGGAGCACGGTCGTCAGCCAGAACCGGGTCAAAATCACGGAGCAGAATCAGGAGAAGAGTCAGACTAGCCGGGTCGGTACACAGGAGGCACTGGAATATGGCAACTAGGCGCAGCAACAGGAACACCACCAAAGGGCAACTGACAATTGCCCAAGCTCCAGCATATAACGGCACATCCTGGGCGGGCCAATCAGTCTCCACCAATGCACAGGCAAATCATGTCAGACTGACAGAAAGACACGGGGACCGTGATACCAGGTCAATCACAAGCAGGAACATCAGCCAGGCCGGGTCAGTACACGGAGGTAGTTCGCAGACAAGCCGGGTCAATCACAAGCAGGAACGTCAGCCAGGCCGGATCGGTACACAAACAGGAACACAGGAGCGTAGTCAGGACAGGCTGAATCGGTACACGGGAATCAGGATCCACAGAGAACAGCAACAGCACACTGGCTCAGGAACACCACGAAAGGGCAAGTGACAGGTGTCAATGGCTGGGTATAAAAAGGTCACCGGGGGCGGGCCAAAACTCCTCAGCCAATAGGATCGCAACACAAGAGATACTGACAGAAAAGGGATCACGGGCACCGTGATACCACTGCACTGAAGGGAAAGAGCGCCCAGCCGGCAAGCCCGAAATCCACCGAGACCAGGGCAGAGTACGCCAGGCGGAGCAGGCTCCAGTGGGTCGCCTCAGATGGGAGCAGAGGGCGGAAGTGAGCTGTCCAGGAAGACCCGATTCCCTGCGAGGTTCCCGCCACGCTCTCCCTGCCTCGAAGCGGCCTGACGGGGAAGAGAGCACCGGCAGCAGGGGACAGAGATCAGCGGTAGCCGGGGAAGGGGAGACCGGAGGACCCAGAGAGAGAGGAGAGGCACAGCAAGCCCAGGAACCGGCACAACCAGGGGAAAAGAGGAGGTGGGACACAGACTCACCAGGGACCTCTAGGACGTCAGGAGGGCAGAAGACAAGAGACACCGGGAAACAGGAACAGGCACAAGCGGAACGTGAGGATTGCAAGACCCAAGCGTACCGCCAGCCAGGAAACGGAGCATGAATAATCGAGCACCGATACCAGGGCAGGTTAGAAGATAATGTCTAATTCTCCAATAGTAACGGAGCAGAGGAGGGGCTGGACAAGATTGACGGGTGGCAGCAAGAAACGTAACACTACCCCTCCCCTTAAAGAGGAGACCACTGGGCGACCAGGCTTGTCCGGAAAAGCTTGATGGAAGGCTTGAACCAAAGCTGGAGCATGGACGTTCCGGGCCTCCACCCAAGACCGATCTTTGGGACCATAGCCCTTCCAATCAACCAAGTATTGAATGGACCAGCCAACTTTACGAGAATCCAAAATATTCTGAACTTCAAATTCCAATTCTCCTTGAACCCGTATGGGTGGAGGGGGATGAGAAAACTTCGAGAATCTATTAGTGATGACTTTCTTTAGTAGGGAGATATGAAAGGTGCGTGGAATACGCCAATTGGTAGGTAATGCCAAAGAAACCGTCACTGGAGAAAGGCACTACATAATTCTATAAGGGCCCACAAACCTGGGACCGAAATTTAAGGATGGAATTTTGAGTCTAAGATTTTTTGTAGAAAGCCAAACTAAATCTCCTGGCCAGTATCTGGGGCCGGAAGTCCTGTACCGATCGGCAGCTTTCTTTTGTATAGCAGAGGCTTTAGTCAGTTGGGTCTGGATGGAGGACCAGGGAGACTGTAGATCGTCTATCACATTATCCACTGCTGCAACATTCGTAGGTGGACCCCAGGGCAACATGCATGGGTTATATCCCAAGGCAGCGAAAAAAGGCGAACATTGTGATGACTCGTGTAGTCGATTATTAAAAGAAAATTCCGCCAAAGGCAATAAATCAATCCAATTATCCAGATTAGCTGACATGAAGATTCGAAGAAAGAGCTCCAACGATTGGTTAGTGCGTTCGCACTGTCCATTAGTTTGAGGATGATAGGCCGTAGACAATTGTAGGGTAATACCTAACCGGTTGCAAAATGCCTTCCAGAATTTAGAGACAAATTGTACTCCTCTATCAGAAACAATATGTGAAGGGGATCCATGTAGGCGAAATATCTCTTTCATGAATATAGGAACCAATTCGGGAGCTGAAGGTAATTTTGGAAGAGCCACAAAGTGGCCTTGTCTGGAGAATCTATCAACCACTACCAAAATCGTGGTACAATCTTTAGACACAGGGAGGTCAACTACAAAATCCATGGCCAGATGGGTCCATGGGGATGAGGGTATAGGAAGCGGACACAAGAATCCCGTAGGACGATGTCGAGGAGTCTTATGGCGAGCACAGGCTTGACAAGCCATTACGAAGTCGTGGACATCTGCCCTCATAGACGGCCACCAAAATTGACGTGCCAGTAATTCCACTGTTTTCTTGATCCCCGGGTGACCAACAGTGATAAAGGCGTGAGACCACGCCAGGAGTTCCACTCTGAAACGAGGAGGAACAAACAAGGTATTGACTGGTTGCAGGGGTGCTCTCGTCTTTTGGAGTGCCTTAATCTTGTCCAAGGTGGATGAGGACAAAGAGGCAATAAAACAGTCTGGCGGAAGGATGGGCTCTGGCAACGAGGGAGGACTGGGTTCAAATTGCCTAGATAAGGCATCCACCTTTTTGTTCTTAGATCCAGGACGATAAGAAATGATGAAATTAAAGCGGGTAAAAAATAGTGCCCACCGGGCTTGTCTAGGATTAAGACGTTTGGCTGATTCCAAAAACTGAAGATTTTTATGGTCAGTCAAAATAAGAACAGGTAGAGTAGAGCCTTCCAGGAGGTGTCTCCATTCTTCCAGCGCCAGTTTAATCGCCAGCAGTTCTCTGTTGCCAACATCATAATTGCGTTCAGCTTCCGAGAATTTCTTAGAAAAGAATGAACAAGGATGAATTCTGGCCATACTGGGATGACGCTGAGATAACACTGCCCCTGCTGCTTGTTCCGACGCATCCACTTCCAGGATAAACTGTCTGGAGGGATCTGGAAAGCGTAGTATAGGAGCCGTAGTGAAGGCTATCTTTAATCTCTCAAATGCTTCAATGGCCGGAGCCGGACAGTGGCTAGGATCAACTCTGGATTTAGTCAGGGCCGTAATAGGAGCAATGATGCAAGAAAAATTCCGAATAAATTTCCTGTAATAGTTGGCAAACCCCACAAATCTTTGAATAGCCCAGGTATCCAAAGGAATAGGCCACTGAGTGACTGCCTTGACTTTCTCTGGCTCCATTTCCAACCCATTCTTAGAGATGACATAGCCCAAAAACGCGATTTGAGTCTTTTCAAATTCACACTTCTCCAAATTTGCAAATAGTTGATGATCCCGGAGACGGGTAAGGACTTCCCTCACATGAACACGGTGCAGCGAGAGGCTGGAAGAATAAATCAGAATATCATCTAGATAGATGATCGCATAGGTAAGTAATATATCTCTGAAAATATAATTAATAAATCCTTGGAATGTTGCTGGGGCATTGCAAAGCCCAAAGGGCATTACGGGATATTCATAGTGGCCATACTTAGTATTAAAAGCCATCTTCCACTCGTCCCCCGAACGAATCCTGATAAGATTATATGCTTCCTGCAGATTAATATTAGAGAAAATAATGGCATCTTTAAGTTGTTCAAATAATTCCGCAATCAGTGGTAGGGGATAACTGTTCTTAATCGTGATCTTGTTCAATCCCCTATAGTCAATACAGGGGCGGAGGGACCCATCTTTCTTTTGAACAAAAAAGAACCCCACTCCAGCAGGAGAAGAAGAAGGACGAATGAACCCTCTCGCCAGGTTGTCTTTAATATAAGTAGATAAAGCTTGATTCTCCGCCGGAGACAGCAGGAATGTACGACCCTTCGGGGGAATGGTGCCAGGTAGAAGCTCAATGGCACAATCAGAAGGGCGATGAGAGGAAGATGTTGAATCTGACTAAAGGAGAATACATCTTGGAAGGATCTGTAGGGTTCTGGAATCTTCTGAAGCGTGGAAGAAGATGCGCTGGCCACCGTCTGAATTCTAGGCAAAACTTTACGGAGGCAGGTTTGGAAACAACATGAACTCCACGCACCTATTTGGCCCGTACGCCAATCAAATCTGGGATTATGAATTCTTAACCATGGTAATCCCAGAATAACTGGAGTCCTTGGGGTAGTGATGATATCAAAGATAATCCGCTCCGAGTGTAAGATTCCAGTGTCCAGCTGGATAGCCATAGTTTCTTCCAATACTAGGCCCTTACCCAGAGGGCTGCCATCGATAGTAGAAATTAACATGGGAACTCGTTTAGGACGACAAGGAATTCCATGCCGTTTAGCCCAATCTTGATCAATAAATATTCCAGCTGCCCCCGAGTCAACGAATGCCATAGTGAAAACAGAAGAAGTTGCCCATTTAAGGCAAACCGGAACCATAAGTCTAGCTGGATCTGAGGGGAGGTTCTCAATAAGACTTAGGGACTTACCTCCCTCTAGCCCTAAGTCGAAGAGTTTCCCTGCTGAGGTCTTGTAGGGCATTGGCGGAGGAAGTGGCCCTTGACCCCAAAGTATAGGCAAAAGCCTAACGACCGCCGTCGCGTTTTCTCGGAATTGGAAAGCTTCGATACCCCACCAATTTCCATAGGTACCTCAGAATTGTTAGTGCTGGAGGAGACAGGGTGGGTGCGTGGGTGGGAAAAACCGAGGACGTCTGCTAAGATCTCTTTCCAACTGTCTTTCAGAAAGACATCTATCAGTTTCTAGACACAGGGCTATAAACTCTTCCAGGGTCTCCGGGATCTCTCTGTTAGTTAGGGCATCCTTGATCCTCTCATTTAATCCTCTTCTGAAGGCTGCCTTCAACGCTCCTTGTCCCCAATCTGTCTCGTAGTCTAGGGTCCGAAATTCAATGGGGTAAGGGTTAACTGGCTGGGATCCTTGACGTAATTCCAGTAAAGAGGCCTCCGCCGTCTGCCTCCGACCTGGAAGATCGAACACCAGTCGGAAGGCTTTGAGAAACTCATCCCTATTATGTAACAAAGGGGAATCTTGTTCGATCAATGGAGAAGCCCAGGCCAGCGCTTTACCCTTCAGTAAGGATAAAATAAAGGATACCTGGGAAGCTTGGGTACTAAAGCATTGAGGCTGAACATTGAATTGTAGCAGGCATTGGTTAATAAAGCCTCTGCATTCCATAGGGTCCCCGGAAAAACATTCAGGAAGAGGAAGTTTAGGAACAGATAACAGTCTGGATTCCTCAGGGCCACCAGCTCCCAGACCGGGAGTGGTTACCACGGGAGTAGGAGCAGGAGTGGCTGGTTGAGGAGACATATTTCTTAACAATTCCAAACCCGCATCCATTTTCTGATCTAGATTACGAAGGTGCTTGTCATTAGAGGCTAAGATTTCTTCCTGCTGATCTTGTCTAGCGATGATACGGGAAATCTCTGCTGGATCCATAGAGTGGCTCGATTATTCTGTCACGAACTCTCCTAATGTCCAACAGGGAACTGTCAGGGATGAAGCTAGAGAACGACGCTGGAGAGTGAAGCTCGGAAGCTCGGCTAAAGGTAGATGAAATACCCACTCCTTGACAGTGAAGAGAGGAGGGAACAAGGAAGTTCCGAGAGATGCTAGAGTGCGACGCTAGAGAGCGGTGCTAGGGAACGCAGAGAATGGCGAGTAGACCCAAACTTCGGAAGTTCTGAGCGTTGCTGGGGTGCGGCGCTAGCGTGCGATGCTCGAGTGCGTTGACAGCTGTCTCTATCCCTTTGCTGCAGCCGAAGCCGAGGTTAAAGGTGCTGGCCGCGAAGCCAGATGTCCGATCCTGGTTGAGCTGGGACCCAGACCAGGATAGGGGTAGGTACACGCTGTATAACAGAACTTCCCTTGTACTGTGCTGGATCCAGATGCAGAGAACAGCAGCAAAGGCCAGGACCAGGGTCCTCAAGGGGATGAACTTCCCCAGAACAGAAACAGAGGGATAAACACCCACACAGGACCGGGGAAGCCCACCCCAGACACCCAGACCAAGCCAACCCCAAACTGAACCAGTCTGGCCCTAAAAACAGGAGGGGAAGACCACAAGCCTCAAACTCCAATCACCTCCTCTCCCAGAATGAGGGAGAGAAGGAGCACAGGAACCAAAGGGCAAGAGAGAGCCCCCAATGACTCCCAGGAGTCCTCCACCGAACCCCTACCCACAATCCCCACCAAGCCTACAGATAACATCCCCCCTGCCAGCCACAGAAAGAAAAGGTGCAGCCCACCAGAGCGCCGAGCAGAGGGAGAGAAGGAGACCCAGGCGCCTAAATCTGCCCTGACCGGCTCACCCCCCAGACCAGCCCCTGCACTAAAGGGAAGGAGCGCCCAAAGAGCCTCCCACAAAGGGCGCCCAGCCGGCAAGCCTGAAATCCACAGAGACCAGGGCAGAGTAGGCCAGGCGGAGCAGGCTCCGTTGGGTCGCCTCAGACGGGAGCTGAAAGGGAAAATATTTGCTTCTGCAAGGCCTACAGATGCGTATTGGCTATACTCTGCTAAAATGTAATATTTCTAGCTATGGTTTGCTCTAACAATTATAGTTTGATAAGAGCTAATTAAGAAAATGATATCAACCTTGTGACACTGAAATTAGTTGAACAACATGTCCAGAACAAATCTTTTTATAACTTGTTTTGTCCTTGCTGCGGTAAGGGGCATTCTGCCAAATGATGAAGTAATTTGCAGGTGATGTGTCCGAAGTTTTTAACTATTGATCTCCCTCTGTCTTCCCATTGGTTAAATGACCGACAATGTCCATATCTGTTCATGTATCCTGGGAGGGGAAATCTCTCCCCTTAATTAACATGCCTACCACCCACTGATTTTGCATTATATAAACTGGTGAATTTCGCTTAATAAATTGGATAAGAAGTTATAGCACAAGATTCGTGTCTGCGTTGTATTCATTTCTTATCCCCAGGCCTGCGACTTAGGATATCACGGAGGAACAGTGTGGGAGTCCAAGGTCCCCGGGGAAAATATTAAACAGAGTATACAGAAGATAGAGACAGTTATCTACAACAGGAGCGGAGGGCGGAAGCGAGCCGACCAGGAAGACATGATTCCCTGCGAGGTCCCCCCAGTGCTCTCCCTGCCGCGAAGCAGCCTGACGGGGAAGAGAGCACGGGCAGCAGGGGACGGAGATCAGCGGTAGCCGGGGAAGGGGAGACCGCAGGACCCAGAGAGAGAGGAGAGACAGAGCAAGCCCAGGAAATGGCACAACCAGGGGAAAAGAGGAGGTAGGACACAGACTCACCAGGGACCTCTGGGACGTCAGGAGGGCAGAAGACAAGAGACACCGGGAAACAGGAACAGGCACAAGGGGAACGTGAGGATCGCAAGACCCAAGCGTACCGCCAGCCAGGAAATGGAGCACGAATAATCGAGCACCGATACCAGGGCAGGTTAGAAGATAATGTCTAATTCTCCAATAGTAACGGAGCAGAGGAGGGGCCGGACAAGATTGACGGGTGGCAGCAAGAAACGTAACATGGACCATGTGGCAGGAGCTACAGAGTTACTGATATAAGAACTCAGAGTACCTAAATTAACTCTCAAAGGGGCTGGGGACACTGAAGACCTTCTGGATCTGCCTGTTGAGCCAATTCATAAAACTGGTTCATCTGAAATCTAGATAAACAATCAGCCACTGGATTAGTATATCCAGGTATGTGTTTAATATTCAACCATATATTTAGTGACAAGCATCTAAGAACCAGATATCTTAACAGAGTGACCACCGGTTCCGATTTCGTGGACAGGTTGTTTACTGCTTGCACCGTACTCCGGTTGTCACAGAACATAGTGATTCTCCTATTGGGGAAATTTTTAGCCCATATTTCTATGGCCATAATTACTGGGAAATGTACTAATAACGTTACATTTTTTGTGTACCCTAAATCTTTCCAAATACCAGGCCATGATTGGGTACGCCAACTGACTTCCCAAAATGCCCTATAATGCACAGAGCCAGCTTCGTCAGTATATAGCTGAATATCTCTGTTGGAAACAAAATTATCTTGAAACATAGTTCTTCCATTATAAATTTCTAAGAAATTGTCCCACACTACCAAATCTACCTTAATGTTTTTAGTGAGCCTGACATGGTATTGTGGGGCTTTTAAACCCGAAGATGCTGCTGAAAGCCGTGAGAAAATATACGGCCCATAGGCTAACTCTAGATGCAAAAGCAAGTAAACCTAAAACGGACTGTAATTTCTTCAAAGTAGTTTTCTTGCAAGCCAACAGCATCTTAATTTGATGTTTAAGTTTCAGGACTTTATCCACTGGCAATCTGAATTCCACTCTTTGATAGTCAATCGTTATTCCCAGAAAAATAATTTCAGTTGAAGGATACACTGTCTTCTCGTGGGCCAAAGGAAACCCAAACTCCTGAGAAACCTTGTAGAAAGAATCAAGCAGAACACCACAGTTCGGTGAGTCCCTAGGGCCCAGGAAAAGAAAGTCGTCCAAATAGTGTAACACAGATTTTAACCCACTCTTAAATTTTATTAGGGAGACATTTGTCAAAAAATATTGCTCCTTTAAATTGAAAACCCAAAGAACCAAAACTGTCCTGGTGTATGGGTAACAGCAGAAAAACAGCCTTGATGTTCGCCTTGGCCATCAATGCTCTTTTACCTAAACTCCTCATCAACCTCAGAGCCTGTTCAAACGATGTATACTTAACTGAAGCCTAATCCTCACCTATTTGGTTGTTCAAAGAGGCCATGGGCAGAAACAAGAGATGGTTAATTAGGCGAAATGCACCTTCCTCTTTCTTTGGGATCAAACCCAATGGTGAAAGCCTGAAACACTCAAAAGGTGGCTGATGAAAAAGACCTTCAACCATCCCAGCCTCAATTTATTTTTGTATTTTGTCCCATGTGACGTCAGGATGCTCCTCAGCAGATTTTAAATTGTCGACCCACACCAATTTTGCTTTTGGGCAAATAGGCAGCCTAAAACCTTCCTGAAAGACTTTTTTAATTAGTAAAGCTCTCTCCTTTTTGGATAATGGTCGAACCAAGGGAGCATGCTTGTCAGCTTCACTGGCATTACTGCTTTTAAGAACATTTGTCTTGATCCCTGATTGTGCTGGCAATGATCTCTTAAAGCAACGAAAGCTTGGATGCCCTCCATTTTATTATTATTTATTTATATAGCGCCAACTTAATCCGCAGCGCTGTACAATAGGGAACAGACATACAGGGATATTAAATAGTAAATTATATGTGAAGAACAGAAGGAGCAGAGGGCCCTGCTCCTGAGAGCTTACAGTCTAGAGGAAGGTAGGTTGGACACAGAAGGTGTAAGTGCTGTTGGGTGTGTCTCCTGCCACATGAGCTGCTGGTCAGTGGGTGGGAGAGAGAAGTGCTATTGAGTGCAGTGGCCCAGGGAAGGGGTGGTTCTTGGTGATAATGTTTATGTAGGAAGTTGATAAGCTTCCCTGAAGAGGTGAGTTTTCAGTGAGCATCTGAAGATATGAAGGCTAGGGGAGAGTCTGATGGGGCGGGGGAGGGAATTCCAGAGCTCGGGTACAGCACGGTAGAAGTCCTGTAGGTGGGAGTGGGAGGATGTAATAAGAGTTGTGGAGAGGAGAAGGTCATGTGCAGAACGAAGATGGCGAGTGGGAGTGTATTTGGAAATTAGATATAGGGGGGTGAGGTGTTAGTAAGGGCTCTATAAGTTAGCACCAGAATTATGAATTTAATTCTAGGAGTTAGTGGGAGCCAGTGTAGGGATTGGCAGAGGGGGCAGGTATTAGAGAAGCAGTGGGTGTGGTAGATTAGTTGTGAAGCAGAGTTCATTATGGACTGTAGTGGGGTTAGTTGGGTGAGAGGAAGGCCAGTTAGTAGTGAGGGAAGGCCAGTTAGTATTGCAAATAAGGCATTTGTGCTTAAATTTGCAGCTGTTCGGAAATTTGCATTGAGCTTCATTAAATGCCCAGCACAATCATTTCCTCTGACCTTGCCCCAAGGGAGACACCTGTGATTTTTGGAAATTTCCTGACGTTTATTGGGACAGGAGTGATACCCATAATACCACGTCCTTCTGCCCCCATGTTACTGATGTGTGGACAGCCAATTTCTGTCTAAATTGTTCGTCATACACGAACCATGCAAACTCTCAGAAAGTTTTAAATGCCTCCAGAACAAACTCAACATGTTGGAACATGCCTGAGCAATGTACTGGATGCCTTTCACCCATTACAGCAGCATATATACAAAAGGCTTGCAGCCAGTTGTGAAATGTCCGTGGTATTGGTCTTTTCCTGTCCACCTCAGTTTTATCATCAGTTCTTTTTGCAATGAATTCCTTGGACGTTGACAATAAAGACAGCATATCCAAGAATTCTCCCTTCCATATCCTTTCTTTCAGCTGACTGGACAAGTGAAGACCAACAGGAGCCGCTTCACACTTAACTGCTTCCTTTAAACATGACTCATCCACACTAGCCATGTTTTCATGTCTAATATAATTAGCCGGAGATAAATTTGGTAACACTGTTTTATCTTTCGGAGCTAGTTCTATAGATCTGTCCCTGGGACTATTTGTCTCCCATACATTTGCTACATTAGGAGTATTCAAAGTCTTCAATTGCTCTAAAACTCTAGATAGGGAGCATAAAACTTCCCCCATTGCAAAATCTTTATTATGAGGAATACTAGGTGTACACTCTAACTCTGATCTCGTCTTTTTTTTCGTATACTGGTGCTGGTACCTGGTTCCTTCTCCAGGAATAACTGCTGTTCCCTGAGAGTTGATCTCATCTCTTCAGCTGAGCAGGCCAATCTGTTTGTCTCCTCTTCGCTGATCTCTTTCCTTGAGGACAGAACATTTTTTTTATGCATCCTCTTTCTTTTTTGACTGGCTTCGAGCGACATGCATGATGGGATGTGCATTCCAGCATTCATGTATCCTTGCTCTGCGCCTCCTGAAGCCCGGCCTCTTCCAAACGTCATCTTTGAGAGAGGCAGAGAAGACTGCTCGCATAAGTCTGCAGCCAGTCTTACGCTGCCTCCTGCAGCTTGCCGGTCAGATTGAAGTGATTGCACTGAGGAGGCTGATTCCAAACAATCTTTCAGCTACTCTGCATCCCAGCATTCTCTCACCTTCTGTTTTAAAAGCTTAAAGCAGAACTTTCACTTAAGCACAAGTTTGCTTTAATCCATTTATTATACTGATAGTAACTGTGCTGGGTTTTGTTTTTTTTAAAAAATGAGACAGAAATTAAGTTTCAGGGTTTACCTTTTTGCTCTTGACGTCTTCTCATTCTAATCGGCACAATTTGTGCCAATGAGAATACAGGAGAGATCTTCCTCCCTGCTGGTCTGTCAGTAAGCTGGAGAACTCTCATTGGCAGAGATCGATATCTAGCCAATGAGAGTACTCCAGCTTACTGACAGACCAGCAGGGAGGAGGATCTCCTGTATTCTCATCGGCAAGATGGTGCCGATCAGAATGAGGAGAGGAGGGAAAAAGTTAATCCTCAAACTTAATTTCTATAGCGTTTAAAAAAAAACCAAAAAAAAAACCAGCACAGTTAGAATCGGTGTAATATGTGGATTAAAGCAAACTTATGTTTAGGTGAAAGTTCCGTTTTAATTAGTCTTTCCAGCTCTACAGAAGCTCCACAAATCTCCTCCATGATGTAACGAGCAGCTAAATGTTGAATGCTTCTGCGGAGCCTTCCAGACTAGCTGAGACAGCTGAGGAGAAAAGCAGGGTTATTTATAACATACTTTCCTGCCAAAAAAGGCTTCCTGGCATGAGGTAAGTACCCTGAGCCAAAAGAACTGTCAGGCGGGAAACAACCAGTTTGTGGATCTTTCAACTGAAACTTTATTCATTTAAACAAACTTCTATTGCTTAATAACATTTAAATGTCAAGTAACTGAATAAATTAAAATTAACCTACCAGACCTAACAAAAGGAGGGGACCCCAACATCATGTGGTCCCTACCTTAGTCAGTCGGTCCCATCCATTACTATTAGCTCTCTCGTTGGCCATTGTTGGGTGCTGTGGCTGCAAGCTGTGCCCAGTTTGAATGCAGCCAGTCAAGGAGTAGTGTTTAAGCTATGGCTAGCCAGATAACTTGACACCTAATTGGAATAGAAAGAGATACTCACTGGTAGCTTGTTGGAGACTAGGGAATTGACTCTGCTTACCCCTTATTCTGCTGCCATAATTTGCCTAGTGCTAGCACTGGGATGTGGTGGGAAATGTATTCATTACACTGATTTATCCTTATTACTGTACTAACCCAAATATTGGGCAACCCTGAGTGTGAGGCAAAACCTCCTGAAGAAATAAAGCCTTGAATGTTAGGGGACACTGTGTGTCGCACTTTCTGCATTAGAAGCAGCATGGTAGAATATATCTATCTGAGGCAGCCTGGTAGAAGGTGCAACCAGCAGGAACAATGTTTGTTGCTTGCTTCTCCAGGTGCTGACATCCAGTTCACTGACTCACATGGTACAAGTGGACATGAGTGTCAGTGACAGATCAGATATCTTGTACCATGTTAATCTGCACATTGACTGACAGGACCTGAAAAAGAAAGCAATGAAGTGGCAGGCAAATCCAAAAACACTGCCCAAGGATCTTAAACCTGACTACCCACTAGTTCACTCTTCCAATCCAACAGGCTCTGTTAAAAGACGATCACTAACATAGGGTAAACTAGTTTCATCAGTCTAAAATTCAGGAATAACCCTTGCAACATTTATATAATATACTGTGAATACACTTGACCATGTGTACATGGGCCAAATGTATGCAATCACGGGTCAAACACATATTCCTCAAACTGCCATTGAGTTTTATTTAACCCAAATACATGCTAGTGCAGTCTGCAGTGGGCACTGTAGATTTCCCCAACGTTTAAGTGGTTAAAGTATCAATTATATCAATGACACGTTTAGTTATTCAATCATGATAATGTTGAATTGTGCCATAATTGACCCGATTTGTTTTTGTGCATATGTCCCATGGATCAGTTGCTGGGACTACCTCGGTTTATGGTGCTGATGCTGCAACTCAAAAATAATGCTAGAGTGAATTTATATTCTCTGACATCAGGGGGCGCATATCACGCTTTATACTACGTATTCAGCCTCCGCAGTCCTAGACGTCACCGCAGAAGCCTCGCCACTCTCTGCACTATGTACCGGATAGGTTGAGAGATGCCAGTAGGAACGTTCGATTGGCAGAAACAAATGTCAGTCTAGCAGACGCATGACGTGTGTCCCGGCGCTAGCTGCATTCGGCTTAGGGGCCTCAGTTTGAGATCGAAAACAGAGAAGGTAACGGTGTACCTACCCGGTACTGAAGATTAGTACTGTACATCGTAGTTTTCGTTTTAACAACTGTGATACCAGCACCCTTCCATCTCAATGGCGAGGCTTTTCTCCGCTGGTTGACCAGCCGAACTGTTTTCTGAACAAGGTAAGTAGGTGCTGTCCGTCGCGATATACATTGGAAGTAGCGTCACGTCTAGCTGAGTCTCGACAGTGAATGGGTGTGGTTTGGTTTATGACACGAACTCAACAATGATATAGTTAGGTCTCCCCCCCCCCCCCCAGACGTGGTGGGGGTATATATATATATTTTTATAATGTATCGCCTGTATCTAATTTGAATTTGCATATCCACCCAATTCATTTTATAAATCATGCCCATATGTATATACACACAGTGTTGATATTTGCATAATTAACTGCATGCTCCATACATAGTCGGTGTTCTCCGTGCCTCTCCTTGGGCATTCGTTTTCGCATCCACTAAAATGTTTGCCATTTAGTGGATCTGCTAACAGTTCTTTTGGGTCATATATATAACATGTCGCTCTGTTAGTGTCTAATCTGTTCACAATGGGTTCTGTGACTTGTGGCCATTGTTTCCAATACAACCAAATGTCCTGTGGTCAGCCTACAGACACAATAGGGCGTGAGCTGTACAGCCCAAGCTACGCTGCAGTCACATCTTGCTTATTGTAACAAAACGGATTCCTCTAGAGGACTCCACCCTCTTCTGAGTTGCTGCTCACATTTATCTGACATAAGTGATATTTTGTCACAACATAATCGCTAGACCATTAGTGTTTTTTTTTTTTTTTACACAGTTGGAGTAAAATAGTACTATACATTTTAAGTAATGCAAATCCCTTTTTAAGCATTCTCATGTTCTGGGTTCGTTTTTATTCTGCCCTGATTTTTACATATTTATATCTTATTCCAACATAAGCAGATATTTGAGTGGTTACGAAAGCAGCATGTGTTCTGTCCAGATGAACATTACGCTTTTTTTTTTTTTTTTTTTGGGGGGGGGGGCTCTGAGTTGACTAGCTGCAGCAGCCATATTAAGTAAAGTCAAAGATGGTAGCACACTGGATTCTTCTGGCCTAGCACCCCCTTAACCTGTATTGTTTTTACTCTTGATGCTATTTACATCTGAAAAATCTGTAACATTAAATATTCATCTTGTCACTTTATTTACTGAAATAAAGTGGAAAAAAAAAAAAAAATATATATGTGTATAATATTTGAATATGTGCTATACTTTAACACATTTTAATTATGTAGCTGACATTTCGAACTGCTACTGCATATCTATAGGTTGCTGGCATGAAAAGGTTTTTCCTTTTTGACAGCCATATTTCTGACACTCAAGGGATAAATTTAGCCATGCCGGGTTACAGATTTCACAGCTGTGAAATCTGTAATCATTTCTAAACACGGCAACTGTAAATCTTGTATGTTTTGTGATGTCAAAACATTACATAATTTTTCATAGATAAGTTGTTAAATGCAATTATTTAATGGATTTTTGCTTTCAAATATACGCCTGTCCACTACATTTGTGAATGAATTTTGACAGACCATAAAACAACCATCAACAATAATTAAATTAGTTTTAAGTCACTTCAATTGTTCTATTTGTCGTCTTTCAGAGATATTTTGAAAACATGCACTGTTGGTAGTTCTTGAGGATTAGGGTTGTCTACCCCTACAATAGGTTAATGCAGTGCCTAAAACAACTTGGGTTTTGACCATGGTTTAGTTTAGAAAACTTAGTTTGTGTTTAACCCTTTTGAGTGTTAATGTGTGTTTGTCAGTATTTTGCACCACTTTGGGTTATTTACCTGCTATGCTGCTTCAATGTAAATTTCATATTTCAACCTTTGTCACGTTAACTTTACAAGTATTCTGACGTATTTTCTCTGATCACTTACTACATACCTGAAAATTATAACATTAAACAGGCTCCTAAATAAAGATGGCTTTAATTAGTAAGAGTCTTGCCATACATACATGCAGCTAATTCCTTATGAAATCGGTAGGTGATACCACAGCCTAGTGGAGCTAGTTGCTATGGAGACTGGATGATGGAAATGAAAATCTGATGCACAAATAGAAAACTAGCTAGAGGAATGTTGCATAACCCTTTGAGTGCCAGAGAGGTGTCCAGTGCATTGCAATGAGTTGGATGCCTCACTGGCACTCATTACTTACATTATAGGCAGTTTAAATAGATATATTTGTTTTGTTTTTTTGTTTTTTGTTTTACAAATAGGTCGTTTTATAGATATTTATGGAATCTGATATCAGCAGAGCCATGCCCTCTGACGTCTCAGTGGATATGCAGACTTTATCTGAAGAAGATCATTAGAAAAGGTGTTAGTTCAATTAATAATACATACTGTAAGATACAAAAGATTGCATACCCCACACTAAAAGGGTTAAGAGATAAAGTTATGCATTGGCTTATTTTTTCTTTCCTTCCTGTGGGGATATCCATCTCATTTTAATACAGGCCCTTTTACCTGGTGGGGAAATTCATCACACATTGGTGCATTATTGGCTGTGCAACAGATAATAGAATGATTGGTGCACCTCACTGACAAGGTCCTAACAAGGCCTAAAGCTATATCAGGGGTTAGCTGGTACTTCCTGTGCAGAGTTGACTTGCCTGACAATTTGGAAGTGGACTGTTGTTTTGGGCTGGATTAGCCTAATATGTTTGTAGAGATTTCTTCTCTGTAATGGCATTGGAGAGCTAAAACATGATGCTTCTGAGTGTTGTCTAGCTGCAGAACAACTCGGAAAAGAGGGGTACTGTTAAAGGGATAGTAATACTTCGTTTTATCTTTATTTTATTTTGTAGGCATTAAAAAACCATGAAGAACGATATAAGTCTTATCTCTCAAACCATTATGGTTTAAGAGATATTCACAAGCAAAGTATCCCCCCCTGTTCAGCCACATCAGAAGGGAGGTGCCCAGGTAGACTGCAGAGAGGGACAATCTTCAATTAAGATGAGGGAAAAAGCTGAAAAACTTGTCAAGTTAAGATTGTCACCTGCTGTTATCTGTCTAGTCTTACAACCAGATTCACATCTGAGAAAAGATGGCTTACACTAGGAAAAAGGGGCGGGAGGGGGAAACTTTGCTTGTGAATATCTCTTAAACCATAAAGGTTTGAGAGATAAGACTTATATCGTTCTTCATGTTTTTTTAATGCCTACAAAATAAAATAAAGTTAAAACGAAGTATTACTATCCCTTTAAGTATAAACACACATAGTTGCTTTGCAGATTTATAGTTGCTATGTAATCTGTAAAAGACAGCGAATGTGCAAGTGTCTGTCATGGTTTGTAACGTTCATCACCCAGTCCAGTCAGCACTGCACATAAATCCATTGAGTGCTACAGAGAATCGGGCCACTTGTTATGTTATAGTCACCAAGTGGTTAAAAAATAATCATTACTTCATTTTTGTTAACCCTTTGAGTGCCAGAGGTGTACGCAACGCATTGCAAAGCAATGTGTTGCTTACCCCTCTGGCACTCAAAGGGGTTAAGACAATGAAACCATTTATTGTGAATTAAAAGTATTGTGATCGTTTTAATTTACAATAAATGGCTTCTTTGCCTTTTAACTAAATTATTATCTTTACTTAATTTTTGTCACTTTGTAACTGGGCTATATCATATAGTCATCTAATTTTCCTTAGCGCTGAATGGATTCCTGTGCAGGGCTGACTGGTTAAGGTGACAGACACTTGTGCATTTTCTTTCTTTTGCTGATTTCTATCTGCAGAACAAGAAACATGTACTTTTGGTCATCCTCAGGAATATGGTGTTTATTTAGGAGAGTTTTTGAGTTTCACTCACTTATCACATGGATTAATATGCAATCTACATGATTCATAACTATTTATAAACACACAATCACATTCTTTATAACCATTCACACATACAATTCATGTACATATCACGTCATTTTCTAGTTTGTTCATATATATCATATAGTTTGGGTGTATGAGTATTCTCTTATAAAAAGGAGAGCTCATTATACAAGTTTCATTGAGATAAGATTTTATTTTTCATTATTTATTATTTCTCGATCACTTTCCCAGTATGACCCACTTTTTACAGGGGTTAACATGCATCTCACTTACACATTTACATTTTTTATAATCATCCATTTAGCACACTTTTATTAATACACTTTGGTATATATTTATATTCATACATTTTCATGTATACATTTACATCTTTTATAATCATTAATTCAGTATATCCATATTAGCAAGTTTTGGTAATGTGGTATATCCATATTAGCGCATTTTGGTAATATGAGTATTTCTGTTTATAAGGTATCCATTCAGTTCTAATTAATAAACTGGAGGGTCCATCATTTATGTTTTAAATGTTCTATTGATACAAGATCCTTAGTCTATTACCAAGACATGCTGATGATTTTCGATTCAAAGGGGATTGTTTAATTATTTCTATTGTTGTAATATCATTTTTGTGGATTAAGATATTATGTGTCATTTTACCATACAGTTCCATTTGGTATGTGTTTCGATAGTCAGGATCATGTTGTGTTGCGATGTTCTGTGTGTGTGTGTGATTGGACTTTGATCATTTGAATCGGTCCAATCACGCACCCAGCCAAGTGTATTTATGTTTCGGTGTATGTTTAGGCGGCTGTATTCCTCACGTTTTAATCACTTGCTGGCTCGATTAAGCTTTGAAAAAGCAGCGTTGTTGCTGCGAAACGCGTTAGCGTTGCAGCCCGCATTTTAATATATTTGTATTTTGTAGCATTGGTGAATAAATTTTTAATGAGGAATCTGCCGCTGTGTGTTTGTTGGTGATCCTATACATCGTGAGGACATCGGTCCAACCCTGAGTGGAGACGGGGATATTATCTCCACATGCCTGCTTGTCAGATGTGCTGGTATCCGTTATCTGACCATCTATACAAGTGGGTGCAATTCTTATTTTGTTCCCATTTATTGAAGTATTTATAGTATTACACTATTGGGCGCTCTTGTGTGTTTTCTTTTTTTCTTATGCACTTTGGATTATTTAGGAGAGACCATCCAAAATAAATGGAGGTAATAAATGAGGCGGAATCAAAGGCACATATGTATAAAGATAAAGTGGAGTTCTATAGGGGCAGAACAACAGTGCATGCAAAAAAATGCAAAATTGGAGGAGTATATCATACTTACCGAAATTTCCTTTGTGTCTGATCCATGGAATATACAGTGGGTAGTTGGCTCTGCCTTCCAGCTGGTAGGACCAATAAAATCTTTAAAAGGTCATCTGCTTCCTCCCTTGGTTAGTTAAATTTGGTCCTACCTAGATGGAGGACGGAGAAGGGCTTCTCTCACTAACTATATGCCTTTTTTTATTTTCTATCCATGTGGCTTGCCTTACTGAGGTCACATTGTGGTTATTCCGGTCAGCCAACCACTTCCAAGCTGCCATCTGACATTCTGTGCTCCCAGAAATCCTGTCCGGAAGTGGAAGTTACGTGTTCCATTGCTCAAACGCACACCGGATTGCAGCATGGCAAGTGTCCTAGCGCATAAGAGACCAGACGAGAATGGTGTTCCTTGATGTGGGGGGTAAGCCTCATCGCTTATTATATACTTTGTTGCAATATTTGTTTCCAGTATATGCAGTAGTTAAAATATTTCAATTGCAGTGTTCCCATACTACCAATAAGGAGCAAAAAACTGATAAGCCTAAGCCTGAAGCTTCTAAAGAAGAGAAAGCAGGCTGCAAAACAAAACCTTTTATGGGCTGTGATCAAATGTTATCAGCCTCTGAACCAGCAAAGCTGCGAGACATGTCTTCAAAAAGCAGCAGGCACTGAAGTCCCTGCCCATTTTCAGAGTTTTTTAAGCAGGATGAAAAGTTCCAGGCAAAAAACTTTCTCATCCATGCAAGAGGCAGCAAGGAAGAGACCCAGACACTCAGATCCGGATGAGAGACCTTCCAGACCCAGGGAGGAAGAGGAAGACTGCTACATAGAGCTAGAGTCGGGTATCTCTTCAGCAGCAGAGGAGATTACAGAAGATGGAAATTTCCCCTTAGATAAAGTTGATGACTTGATAAAGGCTATAAGGAAGTCTCTGGGACTCTCAGAAATCCAAAAAGAACTGGATGTAATGGAAGCAGCATTTCTGGGTTATAAAAAATCTAATCCACAAATACCCATTCATAGTTCTATTCAAGATATGATATGCTCAGAATGGAAGCAAGGTGAGAAACTCTGACCAGTGTCCAAATGTTTCCAGAGAATGTATCCATTTGATGACGCAGAGACCGCTCCATGGCATACACCTTCCAAAGTAGATGCTGCCATAGCACAGACAGCTAGACGAACCACTATCCCCTTGGAGACGGTACCGTTCTTAAAGACCCTATGGATAAAAGAGCAGATAGTGCTTTAAAAAAGCAGTTCTCCACCATAGGGCAGAACTTAGACAGCTACAGCAATGGCCTCTATATTCCGCACTTTAAGATTTTGGATTACTGAAATAGAAGAGAAAGTGGAGTCCTCGGTGGCAAGGAGCCGCATCCTGAAGGACTTGGACCTTATTAAAGAAGCAATCAATTACTCGTGACGCATCGCTGGATAATATTCGTCTCTTAGCTAAAGCCTCATCTTTATCTATTACATCACGATGGGCCCTGTGGATCAGATCATGGGAGGCAGATCCATCATCAAGAAATAGATTGGTTTCATTACCTTTCGCAGGTTGAAAACTATTTGGAGATTCCCTGGAACAAATAATACAGAAGTCATCAGAAGGAAAGAATCTATAACTCCCCGAAGAAAAGAGATGCAGGCGATTCCTGGCTAGCTCAAACCAATATAGCCGCCAGTCCTTTCGATAGGCCAAGCGTTATCAGCCTGGCAGAGGAGCTGATTACAGGAAAAGGTGCTCAGGCCCAGAGATCAAGGAATCGTAAAGATATCCAGAGGAAGGGCCAATACCAGCAATGAAGCCAGCCTGTCCCCCTCTCCTCCAGTAGGTGGCAGACTGGAGGAGTTCGAGGAAGCCTGGAGTCACATTCATCATAACAAATGGGCTGAGGGGTTATGCCCTAGAATTTCATACTGCCCCCAAAATACCACATTTCAAGTCATCCAAAATCCGGCAAAAAAAACAGGAGTCATCAAGTGAGATACTCAATCTCTCAGTTGCTCCACAACAGTGATAGAAGAGGTTCCCAGCCTTCAGAGATACAAGGGTTTTTATTCAATACTATTCTTTGTTACCAAGCCTACAGGGGAACTATGGTTTATTCTAGATCTGAAGGAGTTAAACTCCCTACTGACAATCAGACACTTCAGAATGGAAACAGTAGTGTCCACTCTGAAGGCTCTTCAACCACAAGCATACCTAACCAGGCTGGAACTACAGGATGCTTATTACCATCTCCTGATCAGAAAATCTCATCGGAAATATCTCTGATTTCATATATTCGGACAGCACTTCCAGTTCAGAGTCCTGCTGTTCGGTCAGGTGACAGCACCCCGTGTCTTCACCGAAGTGATGACACTAGTTTTGGCGGAAATACGACTCAATTATCAGACCAAGATTGTTCCATATCTGGAAGACATCCTCATTGTGGAATCCTCCAGACAGAGCTCGGCAACAAGCACAAATCTTTGTCAAAAGCTCCTATCCAATTTGTGATGAATCCTTAATGTACAAAAGAGCTAATTGATTCCCAGCCAAAAGCTAACATTCCCACAAGATTCCAGTACTCAAGTCAACGAGAAGCGTTATCCGGGTGGATAAAGCCTCAGAATCTAGAAAAACGAAAACTCCTTGTGGAATCACACTGTGTGTGATTATACACACAGATGCAAGCAACAACGGTTCGAGAACTCCTGACGGTCTGGAAAACTCTCAAGCATTTCAGCCTAAGTCTTCAGGGGAAAGCAGTCAGGATCAGATCAGACAACATATCAGCAGTTCAATATCTACAACATCAGGGTGGAACAAGAAGTCCTCCGTTAAATAGACTGGCATTACAGATAATGTTCTGGGCCGAAATCAACCTGCAGAGTCTCATGGCAACCTTCCTATCAGGGAGACTTTGAGTCGAAAGCAAATAGATCCAGTAGAGTGGAGTCTCAATCCACAGGTATTTCAGATCATCACAGAAAGTTTTGGGGAACCATCAATAGACCTGATGGCCACGGCCAGCAAAAGGCAGTGTCCGTCTTACCTATCACGTTGGATGGAACAGCAGGCCCTCGCCCAGGATGCTCAAGTACCATGGACCTTTCCACTGGCATACATCTTCAGTCCACTACCATTATTGATGGAGGTGCTACAAAAGGTCAGGCGAGACAAAGCGGGGGTCATTCTGGTGCTCCAGACTGGCCGAGGAAGCTGTGGTACTCAGATCTGTTGAAGATGTCCATCAGGGATCCTATCAGGCTACCAGATATACCAGACCTGCTAATACAGGGTCCGTTGGTACACTCCAGTCCATCCTTCTTCCACCTCAAGGCCTGGAGGTTGAGAGGCAATCCTTAAAATTACAAGGTGTATCGGATGAGGTCATTGACACTTCTACGTAGCAGAAAAACCTCTTCAACCAAGATCTATTACAGGGTCTGGTCCATAACTTGGACCTAATGCACTGCTTACAGATCTATATTAATAGAATGCAGCTTTTTTTGAAAGGTGAATCTCTCTTTGTACATTTCTGTGGTAAATTCAAAGGTTCCCCAGCCTCTAAATCATCCATTGCTAGATGGCTGAGAGACTGTATTAAAATGGCTTATGAGTCTGCTGACTTAGAGCCACCACTTGGCTTCAAAGCCCATTCAACCAGAGCAGTTACTACCTCATGGCCACTCAAGCCCTTGGCATCACCACAAGACATGCAGAGCAGCTACCTGGTCTTCAGTATCCACCTTTATCAGGCATTATAAACTGGATCTTCAGGCATCAGAAGACGCTAAATTTGGGCGGAAGGTGCTTGAAGCGGCCATTTCCTCCGAGACAGCCAACTTGACCTACCCTCTCTACAACTAGGTACTGCTTGGGTAAGTCCCACTGTATATGCCGTGGATCGGACACAGAGGAAAAGGTGAAATTTACTCACCGATATTTGTTTTTCCTCTGTGTCCTTCCACGGTAACCCTCCCTTTTGTATTCTGGTAAATGGTATCGTTCCTACTTACTCGCACCAGTTTTTTATGTCTAGGACTTATTAGACTTTCATGGCTTGCACTAACTCTCTGTTTAAACTAACCAAGGGAAGAAGCAGATGACCTTTTAAAGATTCTATTGGTCCTACCAGCTGGAGGGCGGAGCCAACTACCCACTGTATATGCTGTGGAAGGACACAGAGGAAAAAAACATATCGGTGAGTACATTTCGCCATTTTTCTTTTCCTGGACATAAGCATGGCAGCATTCATTAGATGGGTTAGCTCCTCCCTTTTCAGCTGACAGGACAGAGAAAAGGTCTAGCGAATTCAAACAGTGTAAGAGACCCCTCTCCCCTTCACCAGTTGCCTTAGTCTCAAAGAAATAAGCTAAACAAGGGATGGGAATTAAGTGAATGCTGCCATGGTTATGTCCAGGAAAAGAGAATTTCAGTAAGTATGATATAGTTCTACAATTTTCTGGACATCCATGGCAGCTATGGTAGACAGCTGTCTGTTCTGAGTTACACAATGCAAGGGGGCATTTGTCACCATAACACACTCACTGCTGGGATTTATGTTTCTTTCCTTATTAATAAAGTTGAAGGCTTTTTTTCACATGTGAAATCAATGTTTCTGCGCCGGGTGGGGCTAACATCCTTTTGAGGGAACATTGGATGGAACTCTTCAACCCCCCCCCCCACACAAAAATGCAGTATCTATGGCCTATTAAGGGATGTTTTGAAGGAAAGTCATGAGTAGAATGTAGTTCCCACTTTAATGTAAGTCAAGTGATCACTCTTTCTTAGTTTAATTTTTTTATATACTCATTTGGTGTTTTAATAACCTGAAGGGAGGTGATCTTGAAAAATCCCTCTTTCCAGTTAATAGAAATTGGTATGATAGAGGAAGAAGGAGTAGGTAAGTAGAGTATGAGTTGCTAGGGAAGTGGTTTCTGTACAACATGTAATCCAATTCATATATATTCAAAATAAATAAATCAAGCTAAGTAATGTGAAAACTGTATTGTTAAATTAAAAATGACCTATGCAGCTATGTTCAAAATCACCTTAGTTTGAATTATTATAGTGAATTCACAGTGACCTTCAGATACAAACAGTTTAAATAGGGGAAAATATATTTTTTCTTTCATCCATTGTGGAACACGGGAACCATGGGAGTGAAGTTGTTAGATCAAAAAGGCATGACACTTGCGAACTAAACTCTCTGGAGGTGGAAATTGTCTCCCAGCACCACTAAAACCCCACCCAGCAGATTTTTTTATTATTTTACTAGCAGTGTGTGTTTTTTTTTTTTTTTTTTTTTTTTTTTTTGTATATTGTTCTTTAAAGTGTAATTTATGGATACAAGTTTGTTGTGAAGGGCATTTAGTGACTTACAATGTATTTGAGAAACTATTCATAAAATTACCAATGCATGATATTCACATGGGCGTCAGTTGTGGCTTCTGTAGTGTGACAGTTTCACACAGTCATGTTTGTAAAGGAATTGTTATGACAGGTATTTTTTAATTATTTGTTGAGTGTGCTTATGTGTGTAATATGTGTACAGACTTGTGAAAATGTGTCATAATTGTTATATACGTAGTATAGGTATATGTGTAATATTGTTTGTCGTGCTATTTTGTGAGTTATGTATGTAAAGGGTTGAAAGGTGTTGCTAGCCCTTAAAGGGATAGTAATACTTCATTTTATCTTTATTTTATTTTGTAGGCATTAAAAAAACATGAACGATATAAACCTTTATGGTTTGAGAGATATTCACCAGCAAATTTTCCCCTCCCGCCCCTTTAGCCTAATGTAAGCCATCTCTTCTCAGATGTGGAATGCAGTCCGTAGACCAGACAGATAACAGCAGGGGATAGTCTTCTTCGTATGAGAACAATGAAATCCCTGGCCCCTTGACAAGTTTTTCAGGTTTTCCCTAATCTTAATTGAAGATTGTCCCTCTCTGCAATCTACCTGGGCACCTCCCTTCTGCTCTGGCTGAGCAGTGGTACATCAGTAAAAGGGGCGGGAGGGGGATACTTTGTCATTGAATTACTCTTGAACTACAACTCTGACAGAATTGAAATAACACTCTCCAAAGTCCAAATACTATGATGATTAATTGGAGCTGCTTTTATTATGAAACATTACTATCCCTTTAATGCCGAGCCGAAGTCCAGCAGCTTGCTGCCTGACATCTCACACTGTCCTCTGCATGTTGATGATGGTATGGGAGAGCCCGCCTGCTGGTTCCAGGCCATACGGAGTGCACTTCTCTCTCTTTGGGTCCCCCTAGAGCTGGATTGAGATCCTGCCTAGGACCCAATGGAGTCTTAAGTTGGACTCCCCCCCCCCCCCCCCCCCTCGCACCCTACAAACTTCTTAGTTAGACCATTACTCTTATGAGTATAGACACACTAGTACCAACTTAAAAGACAAAAAATAGTGCTTTAAATTTATTGAAATTTACTGCAGAGCTTATAATTGAAACAGTTCACAAATGATTCCACAGAGTTTTTAACTGAAATGGGGCTACGACATTATATTAAAGATTTTACAATTTAAGTGTAGTTATGCAAGTAACACCACAGAGCTTATAATTGAAATGGGACTACAGTACTACTGTAGAAACATTTAAATTGTAAGCTTTGTAGTTGCACTTGTAAAGCTCCATTTCAATTGTAAGCTCTGTGGTAACACTATCCCTCCCTATCCCACTCTCCCTCCAGTTGGTGGCAAACTTGAATTTTCTACCAGTTCTCTGCTTGTCTCTCCAAGGTCCCGGCAGATCCTGAAACATTAGAGAGGCATGTTAGGAAGTGGGCAACAAATTCAAATATGCCAGTCTGCCCCTGAATGCAGGTACTGACCAAATTATGTTAGAAGCAAGCTGTCCATGCTCTTTAGTCTTTAATTGCAGTCTACCAGCGGTTCTGAAATCCCACCTAACATTTAAAGGATTAGTAATGTCTTTATAGAAATTAAAGTTAATATTGTAGCTATTCAAAAAATAAGTCCACCGATGCCACTGCAATCTCTCAAACCTTTATAGTTTAAGAGATATAAGGTGATAAAATTCCCGCCTCACTGAGGTCAGCTGTAAAGCTGACAGCAGCTGGTCTGTATTGGTGGACTTAACCCCTTCAGTGCCAGAGGCTCGGGCCATTTTCTGAACCCTGCAGGCCAGACACTTTTTCAACATTTTTGCTATCCTTCCGTTTAGGCTTGATTTCCTCTGGGGATTTTTAGTTAAATATGGAAAACTATATATTGTTTTTTTCAGAACGAATTGAGCTTTCTCGTGATACCTTACATGAAGAGAATTTTACATCGTGCAAAAAGCTATGATGTCATAATGACAAAAAAAAGTGAAAATTTACTCATTTTGCTAAAATCACATACTATGTATCAAAAACATTTACCTTGATTGAAAAAGTTTCAATTATTTGAAAAAGCCCCGAGTCCCCCGAGTAAAAAAATACCAAATTTGTATAGTTTTACCTAAGTCCAAGGCTAGCGTAGAGCCCTAATCACCAGCAGCGCAAAATGTCATTTTCAACTTTATAAACTAAAATGCACATTCTAGGGTTTTTGTGGTAAAACTACCCTAAAACAGTGGAATAACTATATAAAACTATATATTTCTGAAAAGTAGACAACCTGCCGCATCTAATGAGGGGTAACTTGCCTTCTTGCCCCAAGCCTGTGGTGCCCAAATGCTTCCAGAAGGTGGCACTATAGGAAAAAAATGGCATTTTCTTACATTTCTGCCCCTTCAACTGTACTGAAATCTGTGAAAACCATGGAATTTACAACTGTATTAATTAGCTAGTGCTCTTGGGAGAAAAATGACACCCCATTGGTTTGGGTTCACCTACCACAGGGGATGCTAAAAGTGCAAAAAGACACCTACTACAACCTCTAAATTTTCTAACATTTTCTCAAACATTACTTGTCTATACAAAAATGGTTATAACAACTAGAGAATTAAAGAGAGGCTACACAAACCATACCATTTTGGAAAGAAGACAACCTGCCGCATCTAATGAGGGGTAAATTGCCTTCTTACCCCAAGCCTGTTGTGCCCAAATGCTTCCAGAAGGTGGCACTATAGAAAAAAAATGGCATTTTCTTACATTTCTGCCCCTTCATCTGTATGGAAATCTGTGAAAACCATGGAATTTCCAACTGTATTCATTAGCTAGTGCTCTTAGGAGAAAAATGACACCTCATTGGTATGAGTTCCCCTACCTTAGTGGGCGCTACAAGTACCAAACTACACCTATTGCAACCACTAATTTTTCTAACATTTTCTCAAACATTACTTGTCTGTAGAAAAATGGTTATAACAACTAGAGAAGTGAAGAAAGGCTACACAAACCGTACCATTTTTGAAAGAAGACAACCTGCCGCGTCTAATGAGGGGTTAATTGCCTTCTTACCCCAAGCCTGTTGTGCCCAAATGCTTCCAGAAGGTGGCACTATAGGAAAAAAAATGGCATTTTCTTACATTTCTGCCCCTTCATCTGTATGGAAATCTGTGAAAACCATGGAATTTCCAACTGTATTCATTAGCTAGTGCTCTTAGGAGAAAAATGACACCCCATTGGAATGAATCGACATACCTTAGGGGTGCCAGAAAAGCATAACTACACCTACCTGTTTGCTTCTTCGAAAATGGCTGCTTGTACTAAAATGTTCATAACTGTTAGAGACATGATGGAAAGGTTTAAAAGGTATACCATTTTGGAAAGTAGACATTCTCCCGCATCAAATGAGGGGTCACTTGCCTTTCTACCCCTGGGCTGAAGTGCACAAATATTTCCAAAAGGTGGCGCTATGGGAATAAATAAATGTTTTTTTACATTTCCACCACTTCAAAGATACTAAAATCTTTGAAAACCATAACATTTCCTGCTGTATTCAGTACCTGCTACCAACATGAGAAAAATGGTAGCCCATTTGTGTGGCTTAACATACAATGTGTGGGTGCTAGGAACACGTACGTAAACCTGACACTTTTGTTTCTTAAATTATCTGCTTGCACTAAAATGGTTATAACCATAATAGATATGCAGGAAAGGTAGAAAACAATGCCATTTTGGAAAGAAAACAACCTGACGCATCTAATGAGGGGTCACTTGCCTTCATACCCAA
This sequence comes from Rhinophrynus dorsalis, assembly GCA_037306005.1. Taxonomy (NCBI): domain Eukaryota; kingdom Metazoa; phylum Chordata; class Amphibia; order Anura; family Rhinophrynidae; genus Rhinophrynus; species Rhinophrynus dorsalis. Next base: position 174,576,233 of record CM074724.1, on the reverse strand, counting down.
AGGCTGGCATGCACAAATGCTTCCAGGAGGTGGCGCTAATGAAAAAAAAGGCATTTTCTTACATTTCTGCCCCTTCAAATGTATGGAGCTCTGTGAAAACCATGGAATTTTCAACTGCATTCGTTAGCTAAAGCTCTTAGGAGTCAAACGACACCCCATTGGTATGAGCTGAACTATCTTAGTGAGTGCTAGAAGTAGAAAACTACACCTACTACAAACTGATGTTTCTAACATTTTCTCAAACCTGACTTGCCTCTATGAAAATGGCTATAACACCTTCAGAAGTGAAGAAAAGGTAGATAAACTATACCATTTTGGAAAGAAGACAACATGCCGCATCTAATGAGGGGTCACTTGCCTTTTTACCCCTAAGTTAGTTGGCACAACTATTTCCAGAATGTGGTGCTACAGGAAAAAAACCAAACATTTGTTTTACACATCAGTCACTTCAAAGATACTAAAATGGTTCAATGGCGTGGGATTTCCTAGGAGGACTTCTTGCCAGCCTAAGAAAAATGGTACCCCACTGCTGTGGGTTGACATACCAATTTACACTACAGGAGCGTAGCTACCAGTGAAACAGGAATGGGAAAGCAAACAGTGTATGTGTGATTTTATGGCTAACAGATTAAAGAAGCTAGGGCGTCAGCCAGTGTACGCGCGGACCTGTGACTACCAGTGTAACAGTGTGGGAGGGTGAGGGATTAGGCAGTGTGTGTGTGGGTATGAGCAGAGGAGCAAGGATGGTGGAGATGGTGGGGCAGTGTCTGAGAGTGTGTATGGGAGATCTGTGACTACCAGTGTGCACTGTATGTCTCCCTCATACAAAGTTTGATTCCCAGCCTGAATCTAGTGCATACTGGTACTTTGAGTCTACCAATAGGCAGTGGAAACAGGCTGGGGGTCAGGCTGGGGAATGAGACTGCCAGTTGGCTGTGGAACCAGGCAGGGGAATACGGTACGTGTGTGTGTGTGTGGGGGGGAATCGGAGGCATTTTCTGTGCATGCCACAAGGGTGCCCAATGCACTGCAAAGCAATGCGTTGGACCCTCTGTTGCAGACAAAGAGGTTTTTTTTTTTTTAATTATTATTTTGTATTCATACCTCGTTGGGGAGGCGGTGTCAGGAACATTCCTGGTGTCCCCCATCCAGGTCTAAAAACAGAATAATAATAAAAAAAAAAAAAAAAAAAGTGTGTGTGTGTGTTACAGGGGGTCCAACGTATTGCAAAGCACTGCGTTGGACCCCCCCCTGTGGCACGTGCATTTTTTGGGGCTTTTCCCCCAATATTTTTGTGTAGACCTCGTTGGGGGCATCAGAACCCATACAATGAGGTCTAAATAAAAAATAAAAGGGGAAAAAAAAATAATCCTTTGGGTGCCACAGGGGTGTCCAGTGGATTGTAAAGCAATGCATTGGGCCCCTGTGGCACACAAAGGGTTAATTTTTTTATCGATACTTTGTATTCAGATGACCACCAAACAAGCTCTGATCACAAAGTAATGATAAAAAGTCCTGTGTGTGTGCCACAGGAAGGGGGTCTGCATTGAACCCCTATCCCAGTGGCACACACAGGGTTAAATTTTTTTTAATTTTTTTTTTTTTTTTTTATTATATACCTCATTGAGGGGCATCAGGACCCCCTGATCCCTCCCCAATGAGGTCTTAGTAAAAAAAAATATATATGTCCACAAACGGAGTGACCCTGTGAGTGCCACAAGGGTCTCCAGCGCATTGCAAAGCAGTGCATTGGATCCTTGTGGCACTCAGAGGGTTAATTTTTTTTCTATCATTACTTGGTAATCAGAGCTTGTTGGGGGGCCATCAGGACCAATCCTGATGACCCCCCAACAATCTCTGATAACAAAGTAATGATAAAAGCCCTGTGTGTGCCGCAGAAGGGGGGCTGCATTGCCCCCCCCCCCCCGTGGCACACACAGGGTTCATTTTTTTTTTTTAATTTACTTTTTTTATTATAGACCTCATTGAGGGGTATACAAACCCCCCTGATCCCCCCCAATGAGGTCTTACCAAAAAAAAAAAAAAAGTTATCAAAAAAAGTGTCCCTGTGAGTGCCACCGGGGTCTCCAGCATTGGACCCTTGTGGCACTCTGAGGGTTAATTTTTTTTTTTATCATTACTTTTAATCAGAGCTTGTTGGGGGGCCATCAGGAGCAATCCTGATGGCCCCCCAACAATCTCTGGTAACAAAATAATGATAAAAGCCTTGTGTGTGCCACAGGAGGGGGGGGTGCATTGGACCCCCACCTGTGGCACACACAGGGTTAAATTTTTTTTTTTTTTTTTTCCAATTATAGACCTCATTGAGGGGCATCAGGATCCCCCCTGATCCCCCCAATGAGGTCTTTAAAAAAAAAAAAAAATCCCCCCCAAAGAATTGACCCTGTGAGTGCAACAGGGGTCTCCAGCACATTGCAAAGCAATGTGCTGGGACCCTGTGGCACTCACAGGGTTACTTTAATTAAATTTTTTTTTTTTTTTTTTTTTTTTTTTATACTTTTCAGACCTCGTGGGGGACATCAGGACCCCTCCTGGTGTCCCCCCAGTCATTGATCTCCCAGCCGATAGGCTGGGAGATCAATGATGCGACCGCAGGAGAGCAAGAGCTCTCCTGCCCTTCTCTCCTACCACCGGTAGGAGTGAACAGGACCGGGGAAACTTCCCTAACGTCATCGGTGACCATGTCACCGATGACGTTTGGAGGATTCCCCTGGTCCCGCCCACTCCTACCCGGAAGTTCGGGTAGGAGAGAGGGGGAAGGAGAAACTCTGTTTCTCCTTTGTGTTTATTGATCTCCCAGCCCGATCGGCTGGGAGATCAATAACTGGGGAGGCATGAGGAGTGATCCTCATGCCTCCCCATGAGTGCCAGGGTTTTTTTTTTTTTTTTTTTTAATGCGGCCACTGCATGCCGGTTATACCGGCTCATGCAGTGACCGCATTTCACTCTTACGCCGTACGAGCGTGGCACAGCAGGTACAGCTGTGTCCACTCGTACGGAGTAAGTAGCTGGCACTCTAGGGGTTAAGGAGGCTTTTCAGCAGAGCTGAAATACCGTGATCTACAAAGAAATACTTAATTGGAACTGTATTTCTTTGTAGATTGCAGTATCTTGGCTCTGCTGAAGAGCCATCTGTTGGTCCCGGGACCAGGATCAGCTTCTGTTAGCTAGACACTGATGTCAGTGAAAGGGGAGGGGGGTGGACTTTATCACCTTATATCTCTCAAACCATAAAGCTATGAGAGAGGAGTGGTATCGATGGACTTATTTTTTGAAGAGCTACAATATTGCCTTTTATTTCTATAAGACATTACTAACCCTTTAAGAGAAACTTGCACAGGGGTGATATATCCCCTTTACGTTTTGTATTGCATTGTACTGCAGATCTCATTGCTGCGCGTGTTAAGGACGTTGCTGGAAGGACACTGCTATTTGTGTCACGTATGATGTTGCACAGGGCAGAAATATTCTGGCTTCACGTCTGTTGCGGCTAAGCCAAGCTTGTGTACTCTCTGCCTTTCCACACTTCCAGCACCTAAGGAGTTAACATCAGCATGGTTTAAGAGTTAAATTAATTCTCCAGATTGTTTAGTTCTTAAAATTCCTTAAGGTATGGGTGAGCAACATGCCCCCCCAGCTGCTGTTGGACTACACTTTAAGGATTGTGTCTACTAAAATAACATATACAAGTGTTCTGAAATTACACAACACGTTGTATGCTAGAGGGGTTGGGTTGTAGGCCTCTAGCACTTGAGGGGTTAAATATTACACTCCTTATGTGTCAGAGTGGTGTCCAATGGGCTCTGGCACTCAGGGTTAAAGAACTGCAGAGAGACAGCAATTCACTCTTTCTCTCCCACTGTGAAAAATGTTTTTTCATTCTTTACATATCAGAATTCAGCCTGCTGTGAGCTGCATAGAGGACACACAGAGAGGGCTGATCAGGATTCCCTCTGTCTGACTGGACTCCCCTTTAACACTCTCTATCATAAGAAGAGCGCAATCCTTGTTTTGCGCAAGTCACCTCTATTGACAGATCTTGCCCTGCTTCTTGTTGATTCTTGTACTCCAGTGTATATTTCAACAGTTGCAGTCTAATCACAGCTGGGACCAGAAATAGGCTCTTAGAAGATATCAGACTGCACCTCTGTAGTTTGAATTCACCCACAGACATACAGAATCGGCACTAGAAGCAGTGCAAGTTGTGTCAGTAGAGGTCACTTGTATAAGCAACGATGGTGTTTTTCTTATGATGGGAACTGTTAACCCAGAGTGGTAACTGTTAACTGTTAATGCCAGAGTGGTACAGAATGCATTGCAAAGCTATGCATTCCATACCACTCTGGCACTCAAAGGGTTAAAAAGTTGGTCAGTGGGAGAGAATCCATATCAATCCTCCATGCTGCTCACTCAAATCAGTATGCACTTCAATTGGAAAGAAAATAAAAACACTTTTCTCAATGGTAGTGAATAAGTAGCATAAAAAAGTTTTAATTAGCATTCGTGTTGTTCAAATTGGTTCATTAAACATAACAATGTGTTTTTTCTTTTTTGGGGGTGGGGTGGGATGTGGAATGCAGCATAAACAACATGGCTTCATGACTTCTGTAGATACATATTATGATTTGTAATCCTTATATTAGTCTTTAAAATACTTCTGATTGTAAGGATTTAGTTGCAAATGTTCTCCATCCTAACAATACCTCAGTTTCCTTGTATCCTGGTAGTCTCCCAGTATTCCAAGTCAGTGGATTAAAGATACAGTTGGATATTGTTGCCTTAACCCTTTGAGTGCCAGAGGGGTATCCAAAGCATTGCTTTGCAGTGTGTTGGATATCTCTCTGGCACTCAAAGGGTTAATGCATGGTTGTGCAATTTATATCGCCCGACACCCTGGACATGTAGTTCTGGGGTGCTAGGCAGGTACATTTTTCTCACATTTAGCCCTGCTTTGGGCAAGTGGAGCCGAACACAGGGCCTGATTTATGAATAGGCCGACTAGGCACTTGCCTAGGGTGCCAAATTTTTAGGGGCGTCTGGCAATGGCCCATCATTCCCACTGGTCAGCCCGTCACACACACTGGCCTGCCCATCAGCCCAACCACCGGCCCTGCCGCTCCCAGAAAGTGCAATGTGTGCATTCCTTGGTTTCTGCACCTCCCCCTGTTGCTCCTGAAGTCTCACTGGATGACGTCTGATACGTTATATAGTTTGCGCGGTTGCTTTGATTCAGAGGGCCCCAGCACTTGCTCTGCGTAACTAGTGATGTACATGTTCCAGCTGTAGACAAGGAATCCGCAGCGGCACCTCAGTTGCTGCTTGAAGCGGCTGTGCCCTCTGAGATAATGTTAGATTATGGAAGCTGGCATTGATGTAGGGTTACCTTCACTTTATCTCCCGCTTGCTTCTGTAAAGCAAGGGAGGTGTAAGTGTGCAGGGCCGAGTGGCACCACAGTTAGTTGGAAGCACTCAATACTGCATGATCGCTGGGGCACCAGGGGCAGACAGTGGTGTGGGCTGCCTCTTCACGCAGGAGTCTGGCCGCTGCTGGGCTCAGCTGATGCTGTGCGATATATCTTAATGATTAACCTTTTGAATGCCAGAGTGTGCTGGATACCCCTCTGGCACTCAAAGGATTCCACATCACAACATAAACAGATACAATCTCATCACCATTGAAACTTATGAGAGTGGGGAAAGCCTCCATGCACTAAAGAATGCACAAATTCCCTCCCTCTCTAATGCTATCTTTGGTGTAGGTCACAGTTTGTTGATTCTGATTGACCACAGAGCATGTGAGATGAAACAGTTAGAACTGGAAGTAGCTGTTTCCCATTGTCATCCCTAGGGCCTGGAACCGTCTTGTAATACATTTTGGGGTTCTTTCAGCTACATTTATGTAAATTAGCACAGTCCCCCACCAAATCCAATTTCCATTTGGAATATACAATGTCTTTTTGTTGGTAGCCTTTGATCAAAGGTTTAATCAGCAGCATGCATCACCTAATAGAACATACATGGTATAATTCTGTATTGTACATATTTAAGAGCTAAGTGATGCATAATAAATATAATATTATGCTAGGGCACTTGGTTTGTATTACCTGTGTTTCCACAGAGGTTATCTATGTACATATATTTCAGCGTACAGGGGAAGTTTAACTTACCGGATGATTCCCAGCTGTTAACCCCTTAATGGCCTATGATGTACCAGGACCCTCATGGGTAGATTTACCACAAGGATCCATGGCGATCCCGGTACGTCATTGGTTAAAATCTCCCATCGCCACTGCACAGAACAATGGGAGATCGTGGGCTGCCTTTTGCTAAGTTCTCCAATACCGGGGCACTTAGTTTCACCCAGTAGAGGCATGTTGCATATTTTATATATAATTATAATTTAGATAGGTAGTTGAATTGGGTTAGGTAGGTTCAGGGAATACATGGGTTAGGGTAAGGCTTAGGAATAGTTTTAGGTTTAGGAGTAGCGTAGGGAAAAAAACAAACAAAAAAGTCATTTATATGTATGTATCATAGGAATAGTGACCGTTTGGGGTTACAGTTAGGTATAGTATTTACATAGTAATAGTTAAGTAGCAGGTGGGTAGTTATTTAGGAGAAATTAGAAACTTATTTAGTTTAGGGTAGGTGTACGTAATGCAGTGGCGTTATAGTTCAGAAGAGTCATATGCCTTTTTGGCATCTGACTCAGAAGCCACAGACACTGTGTCAGACTTCGATATAACACAGTTTTCAGAGAGTGAGAGCAGCTCTAGTCATGACTCTGAACCTTCTGTAAAGAAAAGATGTACTGTCTGAAGAGCTGCCCCGGCAACTGCCACAGCAACTGCCCAAAGACCTGCCAAAAGACCTTCCCGAAGAGCTGCCCAAAGAAATGCCCCAAGCGCTTCCCAAAGAAATGCCCCAAGACCTGCCACTCCTTCTGATCCTAATGAATGGGTATCACCAACCAATTTATGCCCACAAATCCCAGAATTCACAGGCAACCCAGGAATTCAAATTGATGTGCAAGAATTTACTCATGATCAGTTTTTTGATTTGGTTTTGGGGGAAGACATTTTGGGGGAAATTGTGTCCCAAACCAATTTGTATGCAGCCCAGTATATTGCTGCCAATCCATCAGCTTTAGTTGTTAAGCAAGAAGTATGGAAACACACAGACATCGCAGAATTTAAACAATTCTGGGCCCTAATAATGGCAATGGGGATAGTAAAAAAGCCAAGTATCTGACCCTACCGGAGCAAAAACCCCATATGTGATACCCCTATATTCTCCAAGACAATTACCAGGTCTGTATTTGAAGTGATTTTGCACTTTATGCATTTTAGTGATAATATCATGTACCTCCCAAAAGAACACCCCCAGTATGACAGTCTGTACAGAATTTGACCCCTAATAAATTATTTACAGAAAAAGTTTGCTCAAATATATATGCCCCAAAAACAAGTTAGTATAGATGAATCCCTAATGAAGTGCAAAGGCAGGTTAGGGTTCAAGCAATGCATCCCCTCCAAGCGCTCCAAGTCTGGTGTTAAATTTTATAAATTGTATGAAAGTGTCACAGGCTATACCCAGGCTCTTCGAATTTATGAGGGCAAGGGCAGCCAACTTGATCCTCCTGTTTGCCCAGAATTTCTGGGAACAAATGGAAAAATAGTTTGGGATCTAATTTACCCTTTATTAAATAAAGGTTATCAGTTATTTGTTGATAACTACTACACCAACCCCACTTTATTTAAGTCTGTTTTTTGTTTTGACACCGTGCCCTGTGGCACTGTTAGGCACAATTGCAGGGAGTTGCCTAAAAAACTTGTAGATACCAAACTAAAAGCTGGGATGTCCTTATCTTTGTGCCAACAGGAGCTGCTGGCAGTTAAGTTTAAGGACAAAAAAGATGTCTACATGCTGACCACCATGCATGAGGACAGAACTGTGGCAGTCACTGTTCGTGGCAGGAGATGGGTGCTGAGAAAGCCAGTCTGCATCAGTGACTATAACAAGAACATGGGGGGAGTTGATCTGTGTGATCAACTAATGCAGCCATACCTTGCTATGAGAGAGTGTAGGGCATGGTACAAAAAAGTTGCCATCTATAAGATGCAGGCTGCAGTACACAATTCATTTTTACTTTTCAAACTGGCCAACCCCAATCCAAAATGTAATTTTTTTTACAGTATCCGCTACAACGCCCTTCCCTATTTTTGTTTCAAGATGCACCAGAAATCATTCCAGCAAGAGCCGAGGTAGCACACTTTCTTCTGTACTATCCCCAGCTCTGTACGATGGGTATTGTCTCAGCCCTCTTGCTGGGGTAGGACCAATCAAAAAAGACAAAATAAGGAAGCCCCTCTCCACAGCAGATATTCTTTTTGGTCCTACCAAGCTGGGTGTAGGGCTGTTAGCCTTGCTCCGCTTGTTAGGAGTAAGAGTTCTCAGTTTGTTTGCAGGTTTGTTAATTTTAATCCTACCTGGGCCGCAGTACAGTGCCGCCTTTCCAGAGGCTGATTCCCTCTGATGCCCCGTGGTGGGTGTCTGGATGTGTTCTCTGTTTGGTCTCCATATAGTGCATAACCGCCTGGAAGGGCTGGAAGTGAGCCAGGACTTTTTCGCGCATGCTCCTCCCTTGTGCGTTCCATGATTGAAACGCATCCCGTTTGGGACTGCTGCATGCCTCCATAGATGCGCGTGCAGAGACCAGAGGTACAGGTAAGTGCCTAAATTATAATTTCTTCTGTGTACTCCCCGCCACAGGAAACAGTGGGCTTTATCTCCCACCTCCAGCTGGTAGGACCGAACTCTTTTCTATAAAAACTCACTCCACCCCTTCCCTCCAGCTGGAGGACGCGAGGCGAGCAGCCTCGATGCGTCCTGTGTGGAGGAGAAATAGAAGAAGATACAGGCAGCGTCAGATGTTCCCGGTGCCCCTACCTTCACAACCAGGCTGAATAGGAGGCACCGGTGAAGTGATTAAAGGCTGAGCGCTTGGTTTCTCTTTACCTCCCCGATACAAGCCCGAATACCTGGTTGCACAGGGTAGCGAAGCAGAAGCAGAAGCGGGACGCGGCTGGATGACGTCAGAGGCAAGCCGCATCATCAGTGCTGCACAAGGGGGAGAGGACACGGAAGGAATGGTTCAGCAACAGACAAGCTTTATCCCTTCTGCAGACAGATGGCGCCACTCAGCGTGTGTTCCACTGATAGAACACAGATGCTATATAACAGACAGCAGGATGAAGACAAGTTCTACACATGTTTTGTAATTTTTTTAATTGAGTTATAATAAATTATAGAGTTTTAATTGGTAGAACCAGCTAGAATGTCCACTCCAGCTAAAACTAGCTCCTCTAAGGAGAAAGGAGATTCTGGGACCCCAAAGGAATCTAATGTTTCTGATACCAAGACTCCCAAAGCTAGGGTTTGTATGGGCTGCGACAGGAAGGTTCCTCCAGTAGAAGGATCCAAATTATGCCTAGAATGTTTAAAAAAGGCTTCAGGACAGGAAATTCCACAGCAATTTCAAAATTTTATATCATGGATGCAGACTTCTATGAAAGAAACTTTTTCGGCCATGCAGGAAGCTGCAAATCCTAGAAGAAGAAGCAGAATGGAAGATCCAGGAGAGGGTACATCATCCATTAAAAATATGGAAGAAGGAAATAGCCAGGATGCATCGGAATATTCATCCGAGGAAGAAGGGGAGATAGTTGAGGGAACAGGCTCATTCTCCCTGGAGAAAATAGACGGGTTTGTAAAATACATTAGGAAATCATTAGGTATTGAAGAACAACAGAAAGACCTAAACATTATGGATGCCGCCTTTCTGGGTAATCAAAAGAGTACCCCCTTTTTCCCAGTGCATCACTCTATTTCTGATATAGTTCTAGAAGAATGGAAAAGAACAGAAAAGAGAACTACTGTAACTAAGCGATTTTCCAGAATGTATCCTTTCTTGGAAGAAGATGTAAAATTTTGGTCAAATCCCCCTAAGATAGATGCAGCGGTGTCGTGTCTAGCAAAACATACTACTATTCCATTAGAGGACGGTTCATCCTTGAGAGATCCAATGGAAAAAAGAATGGCAGTACTAAAAAAGCAATATGCCCTTATAGGTAATAATATCAAAGTAGCGGCAGCTTTACCATCAGTCTCTAGAACCATGAGAATCTGGTTAAACACTTTAGAGGAAAATATAGATTCCTCTGTGTCTAGATCAAAGCTATTAAAAGAGCTAGCCATTATTAAAGAAGCTAATAGTTTTATATGTGGCGCTTCTCTAGACTCTGTTAGACTGGCGGCAAAATCCTCAGCCTTATCAGTCTCATCACGTAGAGCTCTATGGTTAAAATCATGGGGAGCTGATGTTCCTTCTAAGAACAAACTAATTTCCTTACCATTTAAAGGAGAAATGCTGTTCGGAGACCAGTTGGAGGAAATAATAAAAAAAGTTGACGGGGACGGAGTGCCTTTTTACCTCAGGCGAAAAAACACAGATCATCCCCGGTACGTTCCACACAGTACAGATCCAGAAATTATTCCTTTCGGACACAAGGAAGATACCATCAAAGTAGACAAGGAGAAGGAAGAAGACAGCAATCAAACCAACCTACTAGAGGATCCTTTAGAAGAGTTTTCCAAGAAGTTGCCTTTCAAAAAAGAATTCTGAGATTCAGTGGGTCCTGTCTCCATGTCAAGTAGGGGGTCGTCTTCACAGTTTCAGACATCTTTGGAAGACCAAGGACAAATGGGTAAACAAGATCCTGGAGACAGGATATCCGCTAGAGTTCAAAGAAACCCCCAGAAAACAGAGTTTCAGACAGTCAAGAATGCCAAGGAATCCTCAGAAGGCAAAACTTTTCAGATTGGAAATCCAGAAATTAATCAGCAGAAGAGTGGTGGAACAAGTGCCAATGGATCAGAGACACTCTGGAGTATATTCCATCTTATTTGCAGTACCAAAACAATCAGGAGCATACAGGATAATTTTAGACCTGAAATCACTCAACAGACAGATGAAACAAAGGCGTTTCAAGATGGAAACAATAAATACAGTGATCAGGTCGGTGTGCCCCAACAACTTCCTAACAAAGATAGACCTACAAGAGGCATATTATCATGTTCCAGTAAGGACGGAAGATCGAAGGTTTCTCAGGTTTGCAATAGAAGGAAATCATTATCAGTTCAGGTGTCTCCCGTTTGGTCTATCAACATTCACAAAGATATTGGCAGCTGCTCTGGAAATATTAAGAGTAAGAGGAATCCAGATCATACCCTACCTAGACGATCTTCTTATCATCACAGAGTCAGAAGAAATGGCAAAACCTCAAACTCGGACTGTGATCAACCACCTAACAGAACTAGGGTGGTTAATAAATGCAGAGAAGAGTCAGTTTTCTCCCACTCAGAATCTTCTCTTTCTGGGGATAAGACTAGACACCCAAAAGGCCCTAGCAACACTTTCGGAAGACAGAATCCAGAACGTCATAAGGAGAATTCTGGAATTCAAGAAAAAAGAGAGACACACGGCTCAGAGAATAATGGAAATCTTGGGACTGATGACATCGACTATTGAAATAGTTCCATGGTCGAGATATCACACAAGAAGATTACAGCTTCATCTTCTAAGAAATTGGTCTGCACAGCAGGACATCCATCAAACAATCCTCATTCCTCCACAAGTCAGAAGAAGTCTGATATGGTGGACAGAGAGGAAAAAATCTGGAAAAAGGCACTCCACTAGTAGACCATCAATGAGAGATTATATACACAGATGCAAGTCCCATGGGATGGGGAGGAACCTGGAAAACAAGAATAATACAGGGAAGTTGGAAACCAGCATAAAGGCAATTACACACAAATAGTCTGGAGATAAAAGCGGTGAAATACACACTGTTCCATTTTCAAAAACTTCTGAAGAACAAAGCAGTGCACGTGAGAGCACTGTCCAGTATATAAGGAACCAAGGCGGAACAAGACGCCTGGCCTTAAACAAGGAAATCTACCCAATATTCAGATGGGCGGAAAGAAATCTGAAAGCACTGTCTGCCTCTCACATCGCAGGAGTACAAAACATCAAGGCAGATTATCTAAGCAGGGTAAGGATAGATCCAGGGGAATGGTCCCTAAATCAGGAGGTGTACCTGCAGATAATAGAAAAATGGGGAAAACCCATAATAGATCTAATGGCAACACAGAAAAACACAAAATGCAAAAAATTCTTCTCCAGGTGGGAGGACAAGAAAGCAATAGCCCAGGATGCGCTGAAACACCCATGGACATTCTCCTTGGCTTATATATTTCCACCCATACCATTAATAAGGGAAGTAGTAAGAAAGGTGAAGATGGACAAATCAGAGATCATATTGATTGCCCCCAACTGGCCAAGAAGATCATGGCTATCATGCCAGGATCCGTGGAGACTTCCAAACAGGAAAGACCTACTACATCAGGGACCATTCCTTCATCCGAATCCGGATATTTTCCGCCTAACAGCATGGAGGCTGAGCGGCAGCACTTAATAGCAAAAGGTTGCTCAGGAAAAGTAGCAAACACTATTATTGCCAATAGGAAAGCTTCCACTAATAAAATACATGATAGGATCTGGAAGACATTCAGAGGCTGGTGTAATAGAAACAAAATATCAAAACAGGATGTATCCACGGGAAAGATCTTAGAATTTCTACAGAAGGGATTTGACATGGGTCTTAGCCCTGCATCCCTGAAGGTTCAAGTATCAGCCCTGTCAGCAGTACTGGTAAAACATTGGGCTGAAAAGGACATAGTAAAGAGATTCATCAGAGCAATTGAGAGGACTCGTCCAAGGATCAGAGAAGTAATCCCATCCTGGGATTTAAATATTGTATTAAATCAATTGGTAGATTCTCATCTCTTTGAACCTCTGGATAAGATTTCTATAAAACATCTGACATGGAAAATGGTATTCCTGACAGCCATTACATTGGCAAAAAGGATTAATGAACTTCAGGCTCTTTCCTGTCAAAGTCCATACTTAACTTTACATCAGGATAAGGTGGTCCTAAAGATGAAGCCTAGTTTTAGGGGCAAGGTGGTGTCGGATTTCCACCTAAATCAGGAAATTATCTTGCCTTCCTTCTGTAATAATCCATCAGGTGATAAAGAAGCTAGACCATTCCCTAGACTTGGTCAGGTGTATATCAACCTATTTGGACAGGACTAGGGTTTTTAGATCCTTGACTCCCTTTTTGTACATTTCCAAGGGAAAGGGAAAGGTACAGCTGCCTCAAAACCATCAATCGCTAGGTGGATTAGGCAATGTATAATTGAGGCTTATAAAGAAGGGAACTTAGTTCCACCTATTAAGATAAAAGCTCATTCCACCAGAGCAATCTCCACATCCTGGGCTCTCAGGGCAAGTGCTTCCCCTGCAGAAATTTGTAAAGCAGCCACTTGGACGTCCTGTCTACCTTTATTAGACATTACAGATTGGATGTGAGCTCGTCAGCTGAAGCCAAATTCGGAGGTCAAGTGCTACAATCAGTGATTCCTTCCTAATTTCCGGTAAGAAGTGGCTTATGTCATATAAATTATGTGTATGAGTATATATGCCTGTAGATAATGGAGCATAGATATATATACAGAATATATGAGTTCAGAATATAGTATCTTGATTATTCCCTCCCTATAAGTGGCTTTGGTATATCCCACTGTTTCCTGTGGCGGGGAGTACACAGAAGAAAGGGTGAAATTTACTTACCGATATTTCCTTTTCTTCTGTGTATCTCCCCGACACACCCACCCTTAATTATGTTAATTTCTTTTTTAAGATCAAGCAGCTTGGCTAATACAAGATAATTGGAGCGGAAGGGGTGGAGTGAGTTTTTATAGAAAAGAGTTCGGTCCTACCAGCTGGAGGCGGGAGATAAAGCCCACTGTTTCCTGTGTCGGGGAGATACACAGAAGAAAAGGAAATATCGGTAAGTAAATTTCACCCTTTCATCGCTCTGTCGGTCTTCCTGAGAGTTATGAGACATGGCTGTGTTCATCGGGCTTGTGAGTTCTTCAGATAGGATCTGGGAAGAAATGATCAGGCTGAGGCTTTATCCCTTCATCTAGCCTATGCATGTTTTGGATACAGTCTGTTCAGGACGGCAGTACGTTAACCTTATACATTCCAAAGGAGTGTGTATTTGTTTGCTTGACAGCCTAAAACTCCTACTCCATATTCTAGTCCTCGCCCCTTTGAGTGTAAGGGGGATATGCAGCACAGCATTGTAAAGCAATGCTTTACGTGCCCTTTGGGACTCGCTGGGATCAAATGTAACATTATCCCATAGCCTTCTATATCGATTTCATCCTGATAGGAGTATGTTAGGGCTTCTGGATAACATGAGTGTTGTATAAAACTTAGTTTTAGTGTTGTGTTGGTATATTTCCCCTGCTAATACGTCTTCCAAGCTAAATCTTTCCCCAGAGGTGACTTCTTAAATTGTGACTAGCCCATACTTATCTAGAGTGCCTCATGAAGGCTTCAGGGCAAGGGATGCCCACACTGTTCATATATATTTGGACAAGGATATACAGTATTGATACGCTTCGACATGCTCCAGACCTCAACCCCTGCAACATAATGTACACGGATGTTGGATCAGAAGTTTGCATTACTTCTGATGTTCACAGAAATAGGGTGAGTTTCACATTGGACAGAACCCTTCCAAGTTATATGGGAAGAATCCCTTGGCCTATGTCACTCTTTCTGAAGTTGGGCGTTTCATATGGGCCTTTATGGGGAGTAAATGGCTTATTCAGTATTTTCATATCAATCATCCTATTTCTGATATCTATTTTGTAGAAAGGGGACATCTGTACTGGTATGACCAGGTAGTTTCCCCTTCTGAACTCTTTGCTAAGATTGGAGGGTTATAGCTGATAAATATCCTATCATTCACATCCATTGTTTGTTTTCTTGAAGGGCCATTTGCCTTTTTTATCCATTTTCTGTCAGGGGTTAGTGTTTGAAGTTAGTTTCTGCACTGGGCCTGCATTGCTGGAGCCATCTATATGGCTTAGTGAAGCAGGAGGTTGTATCTTTCTAGGAAGCAGTTAGCCTTTACTACAATGCCTCATTTAGTCTTTATAAGACTTGCGGCTAGGTCATCAGCCTTTTCCATCACAGTAGGCGAGTGTTGTGGCTGTGATCATGGGGTGTGGACACCTCTTTCAGATGAGAACTTGTCGCGCTTCCCTTCCAGGAGGCAGAACAAGATTGTGCAGTTGGTTATTGTACCAGCTGTAGAATCTAATGAAGCCACAAGGTTGCAGATCTAGTTCCGGCAAGGTCAGCTCAGCTTCTCTTCCCTGTGGGGTAGATAAATGAGTCCAGGACATACTTTGAAATGAGAAACTGTATTTGTGTATTGTTACTGGTGATCTACTTTAGCAGACCCAGATCCTGCTGGGTAGATCTGTCAGATGTAAGACAAGAATACATATGGTTTCTATCAGAGATGGCAGGTATCCTCACAGTCGTCCCTTTTGAAATGTAATGCTATTGAACAAGAACGGACTCTGATTCCAGTCCCAGTAGAGGCTTCAGTCTGGCGTTTTTTCTTCTGTTTTGTTTTTATCATCAGAATCCACTCCAGGATCGATGGGTTCACCAGATATGGGAATCCAGGTACCCACTGTAGTTAGACCACTTTCTTCCTAGAGTACATCAGGCCCTGTCAAGGCTCTGGAGCCCCGCATTAGCGGTCAAGGTTCTGTTTAGTCAGAGTGTGGTAAAACAGTTCCTCTGTCAGAAGAGCTTTGGGAGTTATTCCTTATTGCTCTTTTCAAGTTTTGGGGGCTTCAAACTATTTGGTATTCAAGATCCTAAATGCCCTTGACAAGCTTCTGCCTTTCAAAGGGAATCCGCAAACCTTAGTTTTTAGGCATTTCCACTAGATGCATTCATACTGACCGTAGACTTTAAAATGCTTATTATCTTTCCAGTTTGGTATCTGAAGTTTATACTGGAAGGTTTCTCTTCCAATTCAGCAGCATCCAGAGTCTTCACCAGGTGTTGGCAAGTGTGTCCACAAACTTTAAGGCTGAGCCTTATATCTGTTCACTATTTGAATAACTAAAGGTCCAATAAGCAGACCTTAGACCACTGTGGTCATACCCAGGGCAAGTTGTATTGCACAGAGAGGATTCCTTTATAATTTCATTTAGCCGTCTCCCTCAGTCGTGACCACAGAGGTCAGCATCACGGGTTGGGGGAGGGCACTTGGTAGAATGTGTCATACCAAAGAAATTTGGTCTCCAATCAAGTAGCGCTTGCACTAATAGGCTTCAGACCAGTAGCTACCACCCTTGTTTCTAGCACATCAGAACCCAGCTATATCTATCTATTCTGGCCCACTCATACAACACTGCAGCTGTTACACTCATATACAATTAGAGAGGCTTCAGGAGAGTATCCTCATAAGAAGGGGAAAAGAGCCTACATTGGGTCAGATAGAATCTGAGCCATCATGTCCCCTCACATTACGAGAAGCCTAAATCAACAAGCAGTTTTCTGAACAGAACACATCTGGATCAGTAGGGGTCGGTATATCTGATGGCTACCAGCAAATTGGCCCTATTGCTTGATCCCAGACAGATTGAAAGATCATTTTCATCTTCCACACTGTCCAGGAGAACTTGTTACGCTAACTTAGTCAAGTTGTCAGTGTATCATCCCATGTCCCTACCTCTCAGACAGGATCTGTGGTCTCGGGGACCTCTGTCTCTTCTTAAAACCCAGACTTCTTAGTCTGAGGGTTGAAGGCTGAGAGAGTTCTCTTGTATAAACTGTCAGAACCAACAGTCTTACTGTTTGTCTCTGGGAAGAAAGCTTTTATATCAACTAGCTTCTGCACAATTGATAAGTTCTTAGGAACTATGGCTCTAAAGACCCCTGAATTTGGCTAGCATCATAATGGGTTCGGAATAGCTGAAGTCTGCTTCCGTCAGTTAGTCTAGATGTATTTTACCAGGAAACCTGTGCAAATGGATGAACGGGGTTGACCGAAACGAGAATTATTATTATTATTATTATTATTCCTTATATAGCGCCAACTAATTCTACAGCGCTGATCAATTGGGAATAGGCATACAGAGGTAGTAAATACTGCACTCTAATATGGAGAACAGAAGGATCGGAAGGCCCTGATCTTTAGAGCTTACAGTCTAGAGGAAGGTAGGTTTGACACAGAAGGTGTAACTTATGTTGGTTATAGTACCTCCTGCCACATGAGTTTAATTGAATCCAGCCCTTGTATTAATAAGATTCCCAGATGGCACTTCGATATAGGTTTTAAGTGGATATCTAGTGCTATTTTTTTCAGCCTTTGTTGGGCACCTACACCACCAAGGCTTTAACATATAACTTATTAAAGTGTTAGTAATGTCTGAAAAAAACTTTTTTGCATTTAGAAGAGCTTAAGAAGCTGATCTAAATGCAAAAAAACGTATCTCTCAAACCGCTATGGTTTAAGAGATACGGCCGTTTAACGTTTGATTTCTCCTACTGACAGCTGTAAAGCTGTCAGCAGGAGATCCGTGTCGGTCGACACGCTGGCGCTTGAGAAGTGCCGAGTTCTCTTTACTTACATGGGATCCCTTCATTGGAATGGTTTAAAACGTGTGCCTGAACACCAGGCACACGTTTTAGACCATTATAATGAAGGGATTCCGTGTAAGTAACGAGATCCCGGCACTTCTCAAGCGCCAGCGTGTCGACAGACACGGATCTCCTGCTGACAGCTTTACAGCTGTCAGTAGGAGAAGTCAAACGTTAAACGCCCGTAACTCTTAAACCATAGCGGTTTGAGAGATATGTTTTTTTGCATTTAGATCAGCTTCTTAAGCTCTTCTAAATGCCCAAAAATTTTTTTTTCAGACATTACTAACACTTTAACAGCTTCTTTTGCTAGGAAGGTGGGTGAGCTGCAAGCCTTCTCTTGTAATCACTGTATTTGGTCATCCAATAGACTAAGGTGCTTTTCAGCATTATACCCTCCTTTAAGTTCATAGGTGAATCTTCATTCTATCTTGAGTCAGAAACTTATCCATCTCTCCTTTATTGGAACTAACTTTATAAATACAGTTCCACAACCCTGATCTAGGACTCTGTATCACTTGTCATTGGGGAGGAACAGAGGAGTATACTAGATAGGCTCCTTATATTTTATCCTCTGGTACTTTTAGGGGTCCTCAGTCTATAAACTCTTTGGCTAGAAGGACCTCTCTATTTATTGGAATTTGCTACTAGTAGGTTAGATTTCTCCCTCCAGTTGGATCAAGGTTCTTTCCAGAGGTTGCTGCCCATGTCTCTGGCAGGTATGTTTTCTACCTATCTGGAGGATATGTGTAACACTGCCAATTGGTCATCCTTATCAACATTCACCAGGACATTATACTATTAATGCCCAGGCCTCAGCAGAAGCCAGGTTCGTGAGACAAGTCCTTCATGGGTCATCCCTGACTAAACTGGTAGGAGAATTCCTTTTTATCCATCTCTATAAGCCTGTCTGCAGTACTTAGGATATATCCCCTCCCTCTTTGTGTTTACATTGCGTTGATAATAACCCATTGTACGGAGATGGGGATAGGACACAGAAGAAAATATGAAATTTACTTACCAATATTTCCTCTGTGTCCAATCCACGGCAATACTGTGGGTTGTAACTCCTCCTCTCAGCTGGTAGGACCAATTGATTTTTTTTATTTAAGCGCCTGCTCTGCTCTCTGTCACCAGTTATTTGGTCCTACCACAGCTGGGAGGACGGAGGCACAAGCCTCTACGCCGTGGTTTAAAAAAAACAAAAACAAAAAAGAAACATGCTGATTTGTTATTTTCTTATGTCGCTAGCCTCACACGCTAGCGACATTTTCATCCCTCACCTCTGTCTACCGGATCGCAGACTCAGAGGAGCAGACTGAGTCCTGCATCCCCTTGCCCCGTTCTGAAGCGGCTTCCTCCGATTCGGGTGCCCTATACTTCCCGGCGGGCTATGAAGGACGCGGGCGGCTGGTGCTTAACCTTATGCCGCAGGACAGGAAATTATCAGCGTGCGTTCCAGCAATGAACCGCACGCTAAGGGAAACAGAGGGGGAGGCGATCTGGAGGCATGCTGCGTCTAACAGCACCAGCTAAAGGCATGGGGTAAGTTCTGTTACTCTGGCTGCATTTATATATATATAGATGTAGATTTTTTTTTTAAGCTGATATATTGTCAAGTGCTTTTGTTGATCATGTCTGCTCAAAAAGGCCAGAAATCTGAAAAGCCTAAACCTTCATCTGATTCTAAGGAGGAAACAGCAGCTCCTAAGGCTAAAGTGTGTGCAAGTTGTGATACTAAATTGAACCCCTCTGATTCTTCCAAGTTATGCGCAGAGTGTTTAAGGAAAGCAGCAGGAGATGTTATCCCTTCTCAATTCCAGGAATTTTTGGGGTGGATGCGCTCATCTATGCAGGAGACATTTTCTGCCCTCCAAGAGTCTTCTAGGAAGCGTCAGAGACCATCTGATCCAGATGAGGGTCCTTCTAGGCGAATACAAGAGGAAGAAGATGAAGATAGTGTTATGGATCTTGAATCAGCACCCTCTTCTACAGAAGAAGGTGAAATTACTGAAAAGTCAGGCAATTTTAGTATTGATAAAGTCAACAACCTGATTAAGATTATGCGTAAAACTCTAGGCCTGTCTGAAACACAAAAGGACCTCAACGTAATGGATGCAGCCTTCATTGGGTATAAGAAGTCTTCGCCGCAGTTTCCAGTCCACAGTTCCATCCAGGACATCATTAAGAATGAATGGAAACAGGGTGATAAAAAGTCCGCTATATCGCGCAGATTCCATAAAATGTACCCTTTTCCAGAAGAAGTGGCAACTTGGATTAACCCTCCTAAGGTGGATGCTGAAGTAGCCCAGGTGTCCCGCAGAACAACGATCTTAATGGAAGATGGAACGACACTACGGGACCCAATGGATAAAAGAGCAGAAAGTGCCTTAAAGAAGCAGTATACTACAATTGAGCATAATCTCAAATCAGCCACAGCAATGACTTGTATGTTCCGCACCCTGCGTCTGTGACTGACAGATTTGGAAGAAAAGATCGACTCCTCCGTCTCAAGATCTAGACTCCTGAAGGAAGTCGCCACTATCAAAGACGCGGTGAATTTTTCGTGTGATGCATCCCTGGATAATATCAAGTTAACTGCTAGATCTTCAGCACTATCAGTCATAGCTCACAGGGCCTTATGGATTAAGGCTTGGGAAGCGGATGCCTCATCCAAGAACAAGTTAGTTTCTCTGCCATACTCAGGAAGCAAACTTTTTGGAGACCAGTTACAGGAAATTATTAAGAAATCTTCAGGCGGAAAAAGTCCTTTCCTCCCTCAAGAGCGTAGCCAGAGGGCATCCTCTCCAAGATCTGCTAGATCTAAGCGTCAGTCCTTTCGTGAATCCAGAAGGTATAGGCCAGGTTCTTCCTATAACCAAAGAAGAGGGGGCTCTGGACAAAACACACGATCTGGAACTAGAAGAGAGTTCCAGAGAGAGACCAATTTCACTCAAAACCCTCAATGAAGCCAGCAATACCCTATCTCTTCCGGTGGGGGGCAGACTTCAAGCTTTCCAGAAACAATGGAGAGAAGTTCAACCAGACCACTGGGTATCCCAGATTTTAGAGATGGGGTATGCTCTGGAATTCCGAACTATCCCCCAGCGTTCAAAGTTTCAGACATCCAGCATCAGGAACAAACGTTTAATTCCACATATGACGAAAGAAATCCAGAGGCTTCTTCAAATGGGAGTCATAGAAGAGATCCCTCAGATCCAGAGGTTCAGAGGAACTTGTTTGAATCTTTTCTGGGTTTCAAAGCCATCAGGGGAAATCAGAGTCATTCTGAATCTCAAGCAAGTGAATAGATGTCTAAACATCAGAAAGTTCAAGATGGAGGCAATGTCCTCTATTCTCAAGATAATCCAGCCTCAAGCATTCCTGACCAGCATAGATCTCCAGGACGTGTATTATCACATCCCAGTAAGGGAGTCTCACAGAAGATTCCTGAGTTTCCACATACTGGGACGTCGTTATCAGTTCAGAGTGCTTCCTTTCGCCCTGGCTACAGCTCCCCGAACTTTCACCAAGGTCTTGGCCGTGGTAATGGGTGTTCTGAGGTCAAAGGGAATCCGGATAGTTCCTTATCTGGACGACATGCTCCTGATAGCAGATTCTCCACAGCAGGCATCCGCCAACACTCGAGTATGTCTAGATCTTCTAAAGCATCTGGGTTGGATCATCAATCTACGAAAAAGCTTATTATCCCCCACTCAGTCACTCACCTTTCTAGGGGTCAAAATAGACACTCTTCAAGCCCTGGTGACTCTATCAACAGAAAGACAAGACAGAATATATCATGCCGTAAGTCGGTTCAGAAAATCCAGAGTTCAGACAGCAAAATCATTTGCAAGACTTCTAGGCAATCTGACCTCCACTCAACAGGTGGTTCCTTGGTCCAGGATCCACGGAAGATTAATACAGGAAAATTACTTAAAATTTTTCAAGAAAGACCCATTCAATCCATCTCTACCAATTCCTCTGTTTCCCTCAACCAGGAAGGAATTAGTGTGGTGGAGCATTCCGGAGAACCTCAAAAAAAGGGAAACCTTTCTTGCAACCTCAATGGGAGACGGTGACTACGGATGCCAGCCTTCGAGGTTAGGGAGGTGTTTGGAGGACAAGAACAATACAGGGCACTTGGTCAGCTAGGGAATCAAAATTTCACATCAATTATTTAGAACTCCTGGCAGCCTGGAAAATGTTCAAAGCATTTCAGCCCTATCTGAAGAAGGCAGCAGTTTTGGTGAGGTCAGACAACACCACAGTGGTCAGCTACCTGATGAATCAAGGGGGAACGAAAAGCCTTAGACTCAACCATCTAGCTATTCAGATTTTATATCGGGCAGAACATCACTTACTGAACCTCAAAGCATCCTACCTTTCAGGCAGATTAAACAGGGAAGCGGACTTCCTAAGCAGGAACCACTTGGATCCAGGGGAATGGTCCCTGAAAAAGTCCATCTTCAGAAACATCACGTCAGTACTGGGTATGCCAGTAATAGATCTCATGGCCACTCCAGAAAACGCCCAGTGCAAGCAGTTCATGTCCAGGTGGAGGACTCCTCTGGCTCTACGGCAGGATGCTCTTCAAACAGTATGGAATTTTCCACTAGCATATGTCTTTCCTCCTTTTCCACTAATCATGGAAGTAAGAAAAGTAAGAAGGGACCACGCCAATGTGATCCTGATCGCTCCGAATTGGCCCAGAAAACTGTGGTATGCAGACCTCATAAAACTCTCAATCCGGTCTCCAATAAAGCTGCCAAACATACCAGACCAGACCTGTCACAAGGTCCTGTTCTACATCCGGACCCAGCTTTCTTGAATCTGATGGCCTGGAGGCTGAACGGAGCTCTTTGAAAAACTCTGGGTTATCAGACTCGGTCATCAGTACCATTCTGCAGGGCAGAAAACCTTCTTCTTCCCGGATTTACTACAGAGTCTGGTCAATTTTTCACTCATGGTGTGACATAATATATCCCCACAAACCATTTTGGAATTCTTACAAGAAGGATTTAACAAAGGATTAAAACCAGCATCCTTAAAAGTACAGCTGTCCGCCATCTCTGCCATTCTTGCCCATCCATTTGCTGAACAGTACATCATTAAAAGATATCTTTCAGCCATATCTAGGATTAAACCCACTATTAGGGAAATTATCCCTCCTTGGGATTTAAATTTGGTTCTTCAACAACTCTCCGCTCACCCGTTCTTTGAACCTCTGGAGCTGGTATCCTTGAAACACCTCACTCTAAAAACCATACTTCTTACAGCAGTCACCTCGGCCAGACGTGTGGGCGAGTTACAGGCTTTACTTTGTAAATCACCTCATTTAGTGTTCCACCAGGACAAAGTAGTTCTGAGGCCTAAATCCTCCTTCAGATGTAAGGTAATCTCCAGCTTCCACTTGAGTAAGGAAATAGTCTTACCCACTTTTCCTCCAGCTTCTATTCATAATCCAGATAGTCGCCTGCAGAATCTTGATGTGCGTAGATGTTTACAAATTTATCTCAAACGTTCTGAGTCCTTTAGGAAAACAGATGCCGTCTTTGTGCATTTTTGTGGAAAATTTAAAGGGACTGCAGCATCCAAGGCATCCATTGCTCGATGGATAAGAGACTGCATTTTCTTAGCCTACCAGTCAGCTGACAAAATACCCCCAACAGGGTTAAAAGTTCATTCTACGAGAGCAGTGGCATCTTCCTGGGCTTTAAAAAATGTGGCTTCAGCAGCTAAGCTCTGTAAGGCAGCCACTTGGTCGTCAGTGTCTACATTTGTCAGACATTATAGTCTAGATGTCCAGGCTGCAGAAGATGCTAGTTTTGGCAGGAAGGTGCTCCAAGCAGCCACTCCTGTCCAGAATCCTTGAATAAATCCCATCCCTTGGGATACTGCTCTGGTAAGTCCCACAGTATTGCCGTGGATTGGACACAGAGGAAAAGAGAAAATTTACTCACCGATATTTGTATTTCCTCTGTGTCCTTCCACGGCACCCCACCCTGATGGTATTGGTAATTGTATCGTTCCCTGGATTAATGCTTAACAATGTTCAAATGGGGAAGTTTCTCTATATAACATATAACATATAACTAACGTGTTCTCTCATTCCAGCTTTGATATACATATAACTGGTGACAGAGAGCAGAGCAGGCGCTTAAATAAAAAAATCAATTGGTCCTACCAGCTGAGAGGAGGAGTTACAACCCACAGTATTGCCGTGGAAGGACACAGAGGAAATACAAATATCGGTGAGTAAATTTTCTCTTTTCCCTTTCTTCTGTGTCCTTCCACGGCTCACCCTACCCTTGTAGCTATTATATTTTACAGCTCAGACAAAAGTAAGACTGTCTGCTGTTGAGAGGGGCTTCCTTGTATTGTCTTTTTTGATTGGTCCTACCCCAGCAAGTGGGCGGAGACAATTCCCATTTTACAGAGCTGTGGAAGGACACCGAAAAAAGGGAAATACCGGTAAGTAAATTTCATATTTTATTTATAAAATCCCCCCAACTCCCCAAAAGAACAAACCACAGAAGCTCTGCAGGGTTTGCTACAGCAAGGGAATACGGACAGACACCACTGCTTTACTGTCCTGATTGCCCTTCCAAACCTGACCTCTGCATTGGTGACTGCTTCAAGCAATACCATGCAGGCACAATGCAGCAGTGCTGTAAAGTTTATTTTATTATTTGGCCACTTTTTCCCTCTGAAATATCCTGTTTTCTCTGTCGTCCAATACAGGTTACTGGTAACTTGGGTAGGCAATCCGCCCCTTTAAGTAGGCAGGAACAATTCTAGAGATGATTGCAGGGAATGAAGCCTACCTTCATTTCTTGGCTGCAGCTAGCCAACCAGCTCCAGAAAGATTTGTTAATGATGAAGATAACACAGGCAAGAGAACAGTTCTGCTATAGCTTTAGAAGTTTATTTTACTGTTAGATATTGAATACCACGATTAGGCGGATTACCATAACTGACAATGCCCTTAGATGTGGCTAGCTCAGTATCCAGGTGCTTTTTGTGGACCTTAAGCCCTGGGGGGGAAATCTTGGGTACAAGTTCTTTCCTCAGGAGTTGCCCACCGAGGCTTCTTCTTGATACATGGTAATCTGAAGACAGAAGATCTTCAGGAAAGGTGAGCAACCCTTTGAGTGCTGCAGGTCCACATGTCCCACAGTTTTTTTTTCCTTGGGAGTTCTTATTGCACACTCCTGCACTCATTGGCTCTATCTGTATGTCTGTTGGGTGTTTTGGAACAGGTTTATGTGGTAACTTAACCGTATAGCTGCTGGTTTGCATCTTTTTTTTTGGGGGGGGGGTTATTGTCACTTTCCCTACTGGGTTCAGTGTTTTTTGGGTCTTCTAACTTCTTCTAGTGATGCCTCATGTAATTTTATTTCACAGTTTTAACTTTGACAAAATTTGAGTTCACTCCTGTGGGACTGTTTGGGACGTATCTCTGTAACCGCTCAAGGTAGCGACTTCAGAGAGGGCTCATTTTAATTGCCTGACCTTGCTCTATCATCCATTTACCATTGGAAATGTGTTGGGGGCTCAGGGGGCTTCGGGCACTGTTGGGGTACTTATTCTGGGAAAACTACATTTCCCATGAGCTCTTGCATTGCTCGCTCATTTCTGATTGGCTCCCACCGCGGCAGCCATTTTGTGCCTTTTCTGGAACGAGTATCCTACGCAGGGCTTGGACTTTCCTCCTCTCCTCAGCAGATTAACCCTTCGTCTACCAGATAAGTGTATTTTAGCGATTTCTGGGGTGAAATTTTAATCTTTAACACTGTAATTGGGTTATTCCTTATACTAAACGTTTTTGACACTGTGAGAATGTCTAATCCGTTGGCGCTTGGGGCCAGGCCTTAAGACTAAGGACGCTGGGTTCTCTGTGTCCCCTATTGCACATTGCTCCTCATCTCATTCAGGGTTACTTAGAGACTTCTCAGGTCATTTATGCCCAGCATGTTCTAATGTCCCTGTCTCTCTCCCAGGGACCTCCAGCCATGCAATAGAGCCAGTTTGGGTGCAAGAGTTCAAGGCTGCTACCAGAGACTTTCGGTCTACATTACAACTCTTTCCATCCCAGTTACAGGGGGACTTCCACTCATGGCAGACCCCTTCTTCAGTCAGATCTTCCCTGCCAAAACCTCAGGGAGTACCTGACATGTCAGATTCCTTTGAGGAGGAACTGTTGGTGGATTCAGATGTTGAGGAATGTTCTGCTGTGGGCTCCTCTCAGGTTTTTGGGTACCCCTTTGAGGCTGATCCTGAGCCTTCGGCTGAGGGCCTGATCAGGGCTGTCTTGACCACCCTAAACATTCCCCTAGTTCAGGAGGTTCCTTCATATCCCTCTGATGTTTTCCAGGAGCATAAAAAGCCCCTTACTTGTTTTCCATCTAACCCCACTCTTGACCGCCTTGTGTCTGATGAGTGGAAGCCTTCTGTTTCCAAGAAGTTTGCTAAGCTTTACCCCTTTTCTGAGGCAGCGCTTGCTCAGTGGGTTCATCCCCCCCAAAGTGGATGCTCCTGTATCCAGGCTATCTAAATCTACTGCATTGCCAGTTTCTGATGCGTCTGCTTTGAAAGAGTAGACTGACAAGAAGCTTGAGGTTTCCTTCAAGTCCATTTTTGTCACTGCTGGCACTGCCATGCGTCCAGCGTTTGCTGCGGCATGGGTTAACCGGGCCATTGTGGTCTGGACTGAACCGCTCATCCTGGCTGTACATCAGGGTGCTCCTTCTTCGGATATGTTGTGGCTTCTTTCCAACATCTCTGAGGCCCTGCATTATGTTTCTGCTGCCTTATTTGATGCCATCCATTTGGTGGCATGGGTTTCTACCATGTCCATGGTTGCCAGACGAGCTCTTTGGCACAAGATCTGGTCTGCTGACACTGCTTCCAAGAAAGTCTTACTTTTCTTAACTTTTCAGGGTACATCCTTATTTGGGCCAGATCTTAAGGTTTTAGTCAGGCCACAGGGGGTAAAAGTACTCATCTGCCCTTGGTCCCCAGGAAGAAAACTCTTCTCAAGCGTAACAGGTTTATTTCATCCCTTCCAGACTGAGGCACATCCGGCGAACCAGGCGGTTCCATCAGCTCGACGTGCCTCCTCCAAGCCCAAACAGCAATGGAAACCCAAGGTCTCCTCCAAGCCTAAGGCTTCCAAGACTTCTTTGGGCCGAACCCGGGTCCCCACTTGGCTGTGGGTGGCCGTCTGCGTCACTACCACAACTTCTGGGAGGGTTCAGCGGCGCACCCGTGGGTTTTACAGGTGGTGACGGAAGAGTACAGGATCCCTTTCATCTCTCTTCTTCCCTTTCGCTTTTACCCCTCTCATACGCCCCAGGGTGCAGAGAAACACAGTCTGTTCAATGGTGCTATCCCGGCCCTTCTGGACAAGGATGTTCTGGAGCCTGTTCCAGTTTAGGACAGAGGTATGGGTTTTTACTCAATCCTCTTTGTGGTCTCCAAGAAGTGTATGGCGGTTGTTGTCCCATTTTGAATTTGAAAGATCTCACTTCCTTTGTGATCAGGACTCATTATCACCAGGAGTCCCTAAGGATGGTGATTGCTGCTTTGTCCCTGGGGGAATTCCTTGCATCTCTGGATCTTCAGAATGCATATCTACACGTCGCCATTCATCCAGAGAGCCGGCAGTATCTCAGATTTGCCTGTGAACAAGGGCACTTTCAGTTTTCAGCTCTTCCCTTTGGTCTGACTATAGCTCCTCAAGTCTTCAACCGTGTTCTGGGATCTTTAGTATCTGTCCTCTACCGGGATGGCATCAGAGTTACTCCATATGTGGACAACCTGCTTCTGAAAGCCCCTTCTGCGGAACTTCTTCATCAGCAGGTTCAGGACTGCATTCATGCTCTCACCCATCACGGGTGGGTCATCAACATGGACAAGTAGGATCTTGTCTCATCCCAGCGTCTGGTCTTCCTGGGCCTTCTCTTCGACACTCAGCAGAGCATGGTGTTTCTCACGGAAGAAGTGGCTTAGCAGATCGCCCAAAGAGAATCTGCTGTTCTGGCTCTCGATCCAGTTCCAACCATGAAGCTGTCCTCTCTAGTGGGGAAATTCATCTCCACCATAGAAGCAGTCCCATTTGCCAGGGCTCACACCAGGGAACTCCAGAGGTTTGTGATCCAGGTGTACAGGGGTCAGCCAGACCTTCTGAAGACGTCAGTATCCCTTCCTCTTCATGTGGAACTGAATTTGTCCTGGTGGCTTGGCCTCTCCAATCTGCTGAAGGGCAAGTCCCTCCTAGTATCCTCCTGGACCACGGTGACGACTGATGCCAGCCTTTCTGGTTGGGGAGTGGTCCTGGGTCACCTGAGTGCGCAAGGTTGGTGGTCTCTGGAGGAATCTCTCCTTCCCACCAACGTGTTTGAGCTTCGGGCGATATTCCATGCCCTTCAGCATTGCACTCCCCAGCTGAAAGAATTCCCAGTCCGGGTACAGTCTGACAATGCCACGGCCGTGGCCTACATCAACAAGCAGGGAGGAACAAGAAGTCTCGCCGTTTGGTTAGAGGTCAAGGCTATGTTGTCCTGGGCAGAAGAACACATTCCTGCCATATATGCAGTACACATTCCTGGCATAAACAATGTTATGGCAGACTTCCACAGTGGACAGTGGAGAGTGGAAACCGCACCCAGAGATACTCACCCTCATTGTTTAGAAGTGGGGTCTTCCTTGCATCGACCTGATGGTGACAAGACACAACCAGAAGGTGGCGAGGTTCTGCTCTCGCTGAAGGGATCCTCTAGCTCTAGAGGTGGATGCCATGTCCATTCCTTGGCTATTTCCTCTGGCTTACATCTTTCCTCCCCGTCCCATGTTGCATAGGGTGTTACGGAAACTGAGACTGGAACGCTGTCCAGTCATTCGGATTGCTCCGTACTGGCCTTGGAAGGCTTGGTTTCTGCAGCTTCTGGATCTGTCAGTGGCTGAGCCATTCCGGCTCCCTTGCCATCCGGATCTTCTTCTACAGGGTTAACTGTGGAAGGAGGATGATCATTGTCTACCTTTGACGGCTTGAAAATTGAATCCTCAATACTAAAGAAGAAGGGTTTTTCTTCTAGCGTGGTGGCTACTATGCTTCGTGCCCGCAAACCTGTTTCTTCTAAGGCCTACCATCGTGTTTGGTCGACGTTCCTATCTTGGGTTCTGATAGGGACCTCTTCAGGATTTTGATCTGCCTACGGTCCTGGCCTTCTTGCAGGATGGTGTGGACAAGGGCCTCAGCTTGTGTTCCCTTAAGGTTCAGCTTTCTGCTCTCTCTGTTTTCTTTCAGAGGCGCAAAGTTTTCTTCCAGGGCATTGCTCATACTCGTCCTTTCTTTAAGAATCCCGCTTCTCCGTGGGATCTTAATTTGGTCTTGACCGTCCTTCAGCGCCCTCCCTTTGAGTCCTTGACTACTATTCCTCTACTCCTGCTGAAGTGGAAAATGGCCTTTTTTCTGGCGATTGTGTCTGTTCGCCGTGTTGCGGAGTTACATTCTCTGTCTTGTAAACCATCCTGTTTGGTGTTTCACAACGACAAGTCGTTGCTTCGCACTTCTCAGGAGTTTCTCCCGAAGGTGGTCTCTGAGTTCCACATTAATCAGGAGATTGTGGTGCCTTCTTTCTGCCCTGACCCTACCTCTGACAAGAAGAGGGATCTCCACTTGTTAGATGTGGTGCATTGTCTCAAGTTTTATGTACATTGCACTGAGTCCATTAGACAATCTGACGCGCTGTTTGTCATTTCTGAGGGCCCCAGGGCAGGAAGATCTGCATCCAAAGTGACTATTATGTCTTGGATCAAGTTCACTATTCGTAAGGCTTACGAGCTGAGGAAGAAGCCCGTTCCTTTTCAGGTTACGGCTCATTCTTCCAGGTCTATTGGGGCTTCTTGGGCTTACAAGAATCAGGCCTCTGCTGATTAGTTGTGCAAGGCGGCCACTTGGTTGTCTGCGCACACCTTTTCGAAGCACTACTGTGTTGATGTGCTGGCATCGTCTGACGCCAGCTTTGGGATGAAGATCCTGGAGTCAGTCTTTCCTGTCTAGGATCTTCTTCTGTTCTTGGTGCTTCCTTCACTTTTGAGCCCTTTTGGCTCTAGTTTCGTGTGCTGTGTAACAATTCTTGGGGTGTTGTTATCCCTGTTCAGTGTCCGTTTACACTTCATTTGTTTTGTTGTTCATATCTGCTCTGGTGACTTTGGGGGCCTTGCACCTGGTCCTTGCCTTACTTACCCGCCTCTGGGAAACTCAATGGTTGGACATCCCAAAGTTACCAGTAACCTGTATTGGACGACAGAGAAAAGAGGATTTTAGTCTTACCTGTTAAATCCTTTTCTCTTTGTCCATACAGGTTACTGGTCTCCCACCCTCTCAAGGAACCATGTGAAGAAATATATAAATTGAGAGTCAGATAGAAAAAGACTCCCACAACTACTGCGCCTACTTTCCCCAGTATACACTCAAAAACAATAGGGGAAAAAAACAAACAAAAAAAAACAGTCAGAAAGGACAAATTTTACAAAGAGAGAGAATATATCTTAAACAAATACTTAAGTATCTAATTGGTTTTTCTCAATTACATGAGTGCAATGCTGCACACTTCCAAGAAGATTGGGTTTCCACTCCGAACTTGACGAACTAAAAATAAAAAAATAAAAAAGCGGCACAGAGGAATTTCTCTAAGCGTAGTATACCAATCACAAGAGGTAGATCCTTCACCAAAACACCATGGAACAAATCAGAATATTACTCACATTTTTCAGAGGCTTTAAACCTGCCTCTTAGTTCTTGCGCTTGTACTGGCTTATACCCCAGTATGGTTAGTTGTACATCTCCACTTAGGGTCACAGGTCCACACAATTCCTTCTGGGATACTCCAGTGGGAGTGAAAAGTTATTAAATGTATGGAATCAGCCGTTCAAACACAGGATACCTTTAGAAATCCAGTGTGATAATGGGCTGACCCTTATATGATCTTTAAAAAGAATATTAGTCACTCCTATGTGTGAACTGTAATAGATATTAGTCAGCCAGTATTCCAAAAGCCACAATTGTGAGTAAGGTTCAAAAAGTAAATATTTTATTGTCTTCCAAAAAAGGATAACTAACATATAAAATGTATAGTTATATATATAAAAATAATATATATATATATATATATATATATAAAAATAAATTAAAACCAAAAAATAAAAATTATATTGTTAAAAATTGCTCTTACAGACAAAACAGAACAATTCAGCAGTTCAAACAGAACAAAATAGATTAGCAGCTAACGCGTTTCGTCACTACATGTGACTTTTTCAAAGCTGAAAATTCATATTACATATCTTAAAAAGTGAGCAAACCAATTAGATACTTAAGTATTTGTTTAAGATATATTCTCTCTCTTTGTAAAATTTGTCCTTTCTGACTGTTTTTTTCCCCTATTGTTTTTGAGTGTATACTGGGGAAAGTAGGCGCAGTAGTTGTGGGAGTCTTTTTCTATCTGACTCTCAATTTATATATTTCTTCATATATTTTATTTCTGGGTTTTTTTCTACTAGCAGCCCTCCTTTGGTTATTCTCAAAATGGCATGTAATTCAATTAGAATGAGGGAAAAAAGGAAAAATGATTTAACAGCATTTTTTAAAGTGAATAAGCAGGGAACGGAAATGGCAGTCACTGAATTTAATGAAGAAAACGAAATAAGGAGTCTATTTAATAAACTTGAATCCACTTTAGGAGCAGAAGTTAAACATTGGTGGGACTGCCTTTTGCTCCAGCAGTATCTGGAAAAAGACATCATACCTAGAGGATTAAGGATTATTAAGAACTGTCCTTTTCCTGATGTCTCTTTTTCAAGTATGTGGAAGGATACTCTGGAGCAATGTTCTAAAACTCTAATGAGATCAATTATACAGCACAGAGAGGAGTGTTTAAAGAAAATTGAAAAAGAGGTTGAGGAGATAAATGTATCCCTCAGCAGATATGAACAAAATTCATTGTTCTCTGAGCTGGATAAGAGAGTACAAAAGAATATTGCTGATTTGGAAAAGAATTTAAAAGAAAGAAAGGGAAATAAATTAGAAAGAGATGTGAATGATTATAAAGGAATCAACTATAATAAGAATATAAGGAATGATAGAATACAGCAGAAACAAGGATTTACTAATAGTAAATACAAATACTATGGGGAGAATTATAAGAGGAAAGAAAGTCAAAATAACAATAAAAACACTGAGGTGGAAAAAGGAAGAAATAGTAAAATAGATGTAGAGGCAAAAAGAGAGATAGATAAAACTAGTGATGGAAGGAAGGAGAAATTAAATCAAGAATTTAAAGATAAGGATAAAGCAAAAAAGGAGGTTACATTACAGAACAGATATGCAGTTCTCTCAGAAGAAATTGCAGTATTGGATAAAGAGATTTCAATTTTAAAAGAGTTGGGAGCTAGACCCAAAATTAAAAAAGGAATTCCCAATGGAGAGAATATTGAATATATATTATAACTATACATTTTATATGTTAGTTATCCTTTTTTGGAAGACAATAAAATATTTACTTTTTGAACCTTACTCACAATTGTGGCTTTTGGAATACTGGCTGACTAATATCTATTACAGTTCACACATAGGAGTGACTAATATTCTTTTTAAAGATCATATAAGGGTCAGCCCATTATCACACTGGATTTCTAAAGGTATCCTGTGTTTGAACGGCTGATTCCATACATTTAATAACTTTTCACTCCCACTGGAGTATCCCAGAAGGAATTGTGTGGACCTGTGACCCTAAGTGGAGATGTACAACTAACCATACTGGGGTATAAGCCAGTACAAGCGCAAGAACTAAGAGGCAGGTTTAAAGCCTCTGAAAAATGTGAGTAATATTCTGATTTGTTCCATGGTGTTTTGGTGAAGGATCTACCTCTTGTGATTGGTATACTACGCTTAGAGAAATTCCTCTGCACCGCTTTTTTGTTTTTTTTCTCTCAAGGAACCATGCTTGGCTCTCCTGTGGCAGACCATGGGGGTCCTTCGGGGTCATGCTCACAGGAGTCTTCTTTTCTTTCACTATCTAATCAATAGTTAGTGTCTCAAATCTTTCTGGAGCTGGTTGGCTAGCTGCAGCCAAGGAGGGAAGGTAGTCTCCACCCCCTGCGATCAATTCTAGAATTGTTCCTGCCTAGTTAAAGGGGTGGATCGCCTACCCAAAGTTACCAGTAACCTGTATGGACTAAGAGAAAAGGATTTAACAGGATTTTTTTTTTTTTTTTTTTCAAAACACATCCCTCCTTAGATCTAACACTATCAAGATATAATGGGAAGCAAAGCACCTTAAAGGAGCAGTAAACTTTTTTTTATGAAAACACATTTTATAGAGCATTTCCTGCTGAGTAAAACAAGGTCACTCCCACTGCTGTCAGATGTTTTATTCAAAATTTATAGCAGTTTAAATAATCACGAAGTGACTTTACTGTGTTTACTTCCTGAAAGTTCTAACTGACAGGAAGTGACAGGCAGTTTCTTTCACATTCTATGGAGAACTGTCTGTCTCTGACTTTTCTGACTTTCCTCTCCATTAGAATCTAATAGGAAATCTAATTAGAATTTGACCACTAGAGGGCACTGCTAATGTAAAAAAAAACATGGGGAGTGCCCTTATTTTACTCAATAGGAAAATCCCGACAATATATATTTTTTCATAAAAAAAAGTTTACTGCTCCTTTAAGTTTTTTTCCATCTTTGATAATGGAAACACAAATGTTCTGTACTGGGCCCAGTAGCACCCCCAATCCCTGACAAACCAATGCATATGGGGCATTGCCGTAATCAGACGATGTAACTCCCCACTAAAGTAAAGCACTTAAAAAAAAAATCTGCAAATATCATGTGATTGAAATCCATAGCAACACTAAAATATAAGTGTGAAAAAATGGTGTTTCTCTTACTTGCTGCAGGTTTTGGGAGTGTAGGATTATTTATATGAAGGTATCCAAAGGGTTAAAACAAGAGAACCACTCAGGTTGGATGTCTTCACTTAAATAGGCAAATGACAATATAAAATAATTTGAGAACTTTATACTTTATTAGGTATTGACACGCTACTTCACAGTAAAGAATTGATAATAATAATCAATCCCTCATATTTGTGCAAAAATATATATATAATTTATTAAAATACAATATAATATAATATATATATATATATATATATATATATATATATATATATATATATATATATATAAACAAGTATCAGCAACAATGAAATAAATGAGCGATTAGCAATTACAATAGATACATAGGAAACCAAACCACACTTACTACTATGAGGATTACCAGCAGTGAAAGGGTTAACCACACATAGGTATATTCAGAGGTATTAAATAACAATAATTGCACTCAGTAGCATAGAAAAGGTTAATTGATCCTTTCAATTAATATAATACAGTTGGCAGCAGTGTATATGAATACCCTATGCCCCAGAAACTGTATAGACTATGCTAATTATGATGTAAGGTATATTGTGAGATGAATTAAAATAATTCCTCTAACAATTATCCTTGTACCATATATAAAAATCAAATTTAGGGAATAACTGGAATAGAATCCCAGATTTAAATAATTATAATTTAATTATATACGGATTTCAACTATTGCATAACTTCTGAATCAACATATAAATTTCAATTAATAATTAGTCAATCAAAGATTATGCCAAGAATCTAATTAGAATTAATTCAATAACATATGTCTAGCAAGTATACCAACTTCATGCAACATATATTTTGACTATAGCAACATATATAAAACCTATAGGCACTCCAAGGGTTAATCCACTGATTTAAAATAGGTGCCACACCCAGAATTGTTTCTTTTGTCTATTGAAAGTGAGCACTTCCAATTTACAAAAGGCAAGCCTGGTACCTGCACAGAGAATTCCACAGAAAACACCACTAACAAGACAAATAGGGTTAATTAAGGGTTAAAGGGTTAATAACTGGATTCAAAGGATTTCCTAGATCAAATATTAGCTATTATAATCTTCCCAGAACCACAAAACATTATTCTAGGAATACCAAGACTTGTATTAACTGATATATAACCCACGCTATATAACTGTATTACACTGATGTGGCAAAATATAACACTTTCCCAATAAATATATAGATTCTGTTAATTCCAGACATCTAGAGCTAATATAGCTTACTATAACTGTTCCCAAATGGTTGGCCAGTCCACTTAAGACAATTATAAGACAATTTAAGTTTCTTCAAACAGAAGAAAAATTATGAAAATCTGGATTTAAATGAATCTAGATGAATAAATGATATAGTTACCAAATCCAAATTTCTTTGTCTTTCTCTGTTAGGTACCAGGATCAGATGTTGTTAGGAGTTCAACCAGGAAGCCAAGAGACTGAAATTCCCTCCCCTTGGCATTATATTAGGCAATTTTTACCTATCTGTGATCTCCACCCATTCCCAATGATTGGACAGAGATCCATTTCATTATATCGTGACATCATTAGTATGCCCTGATTGGATACTTATATTATCCCTAATTATTCAAGGAATGTGAATAATTCAGTCATGACGCTATCAAAACTATAGAGGGTACTCTTACTCTACCTAAAATTCACATCTAAAAATGATAACTTGGTGTGTTATTTTTCATACTCAGGAATTTAAGCTTTGACCTTACGTCATATAAAGATGTCACGTTTCAAAGAGGAGGAATTCTCTGTTTAAAATTTTCAGATTCTCCCATAAGATAATCCTATTGCTTGGCACCATGGTTGTCTGCAATCCCCTATTCATCACCATTAGTGTCATTTAGTTATTTTCCTCCCTACCTTGGACCAATGGGCCTTTGTTCAAACATGAGATCATTTTAAACACATCATCTCAGTAGATTTTTCTTTACAATTAACCCTCTATGTTCCACCAGGACAAAGTCTCTGACAGGAGGGATTGGTGATAGAGTGGCAACGAAAAAATTGTTAAAATGTGAGTGTAAATGAAAACACACATGTTCCCAACTGGGACCAGTAGCTCTCCCCAAACCCTGACAAACCTATGCATTAATGCCGTACTCAGAAGAAGGAGCCAAACCCTAATCAATTCAGTTTTTAAAATCTACACCTATCATGTGCTTGAAATTCACATTAACATTGAAACATAAGTGTGAAAAATGCTGAATTTTTTACTTACGTAAAGTTTTACGAGGGATTGCTGGTAAAATGGCTGCGTAAAAAAAATTTGAAAACATGGCAAAAATGAAAGCCTGGGGTGTCTACTTTCCAAAAATATACACCTTAAGGGTGAACTTTTAACCCCTTAAAGTGTTAGTAAGGTCTAAAAAAAACTTTTTTGCATTTAGAAGAGCTTAAAAAGCTGATCTAAATGCAAAAAAAAACGTATCTCTCAAACTGCTGTGGTTTAAGAGATACGGGAGTTTAAAGTTTGATTTCTCCTTTACAGCTGTCAGTAGGAGATCCGTGTCGGTCGACACTGAGGCGCTTGAGAAGTGCCGAGATCTCGTTACTTATACGGAATCCCTTCATTGGAATGGTATAAAACGTGTGCCTAGTATTCAGGCACACGTTTTAGACCATTCCAATGAAGGGATTCCGTGTAAGTAACGAGATCTCGGCACTTCTCAAGCGCCTCAGTGTCGACCGACACGGATCTCCTGCTGACAGCTTTACAGCTGTCAGTAGGAGAAATCAAACTTTAAACGCCCGTATCTCTTAAACCATAGCAGTTTGAGAGATACGTTTTTTTGCATTTAGATCAGCTTTTTAAGCTCTTCTAAATGCAAAAAAGTTTTCACTGTCGTCCAATACAAGTTACTGGTAACTCTGGGAGGCGATCCACCCCTTTAAGTAGGCAGGAACATTTCTCCAAATGTATGCAGGGGGCGGAGCCTCCCCTCCCTCCTCAGCTGCTTCCCAGTCAGCTAACACCAGAATGATTTGTTCCTGGGTGTGTACACACCAGGTGGAGAACATCTCTCTTCAGTTTTAGTTTTTTATTGTTTTCTGTCAAATATGGAATACCACCATTAGGCGGGTTACCATGACTAACAAATGCCCTCTCCAAAGTGGCTAGCTCAGTGTCCAGGGATTTTTGGTGGACCTTATGCCCTGATGGGGGAACAACTTGGTTTCAAGTACTTCCCTGGGGGATTATCCTCTGAGGTAATCCTTTCTTTGCATGGTGACCTGAAGACAGAAGTCCTGCAGAAAGATGAGCCACCCTTTGAGTGCTGAAGGTCCACTTGTCCCACAGTGTCCCTTAACTGGGCTTGTATTTGGGAGTTCTCATTGCGCACTCCGGCACTCATTGGGTGTTTATGTGTGTATGTCATTGTATATATGTGTATGTCTGTGAGTTTTGGAGCAGTTTTGTGGCACTTTAACCCTTTATCTGCGTGGTTGACTGTGTTTTGAGGGTTTGGTTACACTTTCTTTAGGGTCAGTGTTTTCTCCTCATGTATACATGATTACTATGTGTTTTTAACCTTTTCTTTCTTGGGGTTAATGTTCTGTAATTTTATGTTCTGCGCCTTTAAGGAGCGCTTTTACCGCATAGCTGCCATTGCTCCTTTACTCTCTATGGGCTTACACTGTGTGGGATGTATCTCTGGAACCGCTTCACATAGCGACATCAGAGTGGGCTCATTTTGATTGTCTTCCCTTGCTCTTTCATCCGGTTTCATGTTCAAGTGTGTTGGGGGGCTTCGGGCACTGCTTTGGGGTAGTTTTTGAGAAAAAATAAGTTTCCCATGAGTGCTCGTTTCGCGCCTCTTTTCTGATTGGCTCCCGTTGCGGCAGCCATTTTGTGAGTTATTTTCATCGAGTATACTACGCAGGGACCGGACTCTCTCCCTCTCCTCCGTTGATTAACACTTCGCTTGCCAGTTTAGTTTTTAACGTTTCTGGGGAGAATCTTTAATCTTTCACACTTAAATTGGGTGATTTCTTGACAGCGGGTTCATTTTGACTCTGTGAGTATGTGTACACCGCTGGAGCTTGGGACTAGACCTAAGACTAAGGAGGCTGGGGTATCAGTATCCCCCATTGCGTATTGCTCCTCCTGTCATTCAGGGCTGCCTAGGGAATTCTCTGGTCCTTTATGCCCAGCGTGCTCAGAAGGTCCTGACAGCAACCCAGGGCCTTCCAGCCATGCTATAGAGCCAGCTTGGGTTAAAGAGTTCAAGGCTGCAACTAGGGACCTCAGGTCCACTCTTCAACTCTTTCCCTCTCAGGTTCAGGGAGCACTGCAGTTATGGCAGGCTCCCTCTACTATCAGGACCTCCCTGCCTAAACCACAGGGGGCACCTGATGTGTCTGATTCTTCTGAGGAAGAATTGTTGCTAGATTCTGATGTTGAGGATGGTACAGTTATTGAGTCTTCCAGATCTGTTGGAGACCCCTTTGAATGTGACCCTGAACTCTCTGCTGAGGGCTTAATTAGAGCCGGTCTGACCACCCTCAACCTTCCCTTGAGTCAGGAGGTTCCTTCTGACCCAACTGGTGTCTTTCAGAAACCGGCCAAAGCTGTTACTTGTTTCCCACCTAACCCTACCCTTGACCATTTGGTTTCCGATGCTTGGAAAAATCCTGACAAGTACTCTTCAGTCTCAAAAAAGTTTGCTAAACTTTATCCCTTTTCTGAGGCTGAACTGGCTAAATGGGTTCATCCTCCCAAGGTGGATGCTCCTGTTTCTAGACTGTCTAAATCGACTGCTTTACCTATATCTGATGCTTCTGCTTTACAGGATTGGATGGACAAAAGTTGGAGGTTTGCCTCAAGTCTATTTTTGCCTCTATTGGCACTGCTATGCGACCGGCTTTTGCTGTGGCGTGGGTTAACCGGGCCATTGTGGTCTGGACTGAGCAACTCACCACGGCAGTCCGTCAGGACGCGCCAGTTTCAGAGCAGTTGCGTTTGCTTACTAATATATCTGAGGCTCAGAACTATGTTTCTGATGCTGCCTTTGATGCTGTCCGCATGATGGCGAGGGCCTCCACCTCTTCTGTCGTGGCCAGGCGTGCGCTTTGGCTTAAGATTTAGTCTGCTAACACTTCGTCTAAGAAGATTTTGCTTTCTTTGCCTTTCCAGGGTACTTCCTTGTTTGGTTCTGAGCTCAAGGAACTAATTAGTGAGGCTACTGGGGGTAAGAGTACCCTTCTGCCCTTGGTCTTTAAGAAGAAGTTGCCGGCTAAGCGTTACCGGTCCTTTAGTTCAGACGGAGACTCGTTCGGCGACCAAGACGGTTCCTTCTGATCCGCGTCCCTCCCCCAAGCCCAAACAGTCCTGGAAGCCCAAGGTTACCTCCAAGCCCAAGACTTCCAAGACTGCTTCGGCATGACTCGCTGAACCCGTGTCCGCACCCTGCCGTGGGGGGACGCCTCCATCTCTTTCGCAGGGTTTGGGAGGAATCTGTGACGGACCCATGGGTTTTACAGGTGGTCTCGGAGGGATACAAGATCCCCTTCTTTTCCCTTCCTCTCTTTCGTTTTCATCTCACTCGTTCTCCGCAAGATTCAGAGAAACTGCGTCTGTTCGCTATTCAGGATCTCTTGGACAAAGAGGTCCTGGAGCCAGTGCCTCCTGTGGACGTGGGTTCGGGGTTTTACTCCAACCTTTTTGTGGTGACCAAAAAAGACGGCGGCGGTCATCCTATTTTGGATCTCAAGGATCTCAATTCCTTAGTGATGAAGACTCACTATCGTCGGGAATCTCTGCGTACTGTGATTGCTGGCATGTCTCCAGGGGAGTTTCTTGCTTCTCTGGATCTTCAGGATGCGTATCTTCACATTCCTATTCATCTAGAGAGCAGGCAGTGTCTGAGGTTTGCCTGCGCCAGGGGTCATTTTCAGTTTTCAGCTCTTCCATTTGGGCTGACAACTGCTCCCCAGGTTTTCCAACGAGTTCTGGGAGCATTGATATCTGTCCTGTATCGGGATGGCATCAGAGTGACTCCGTATATGGACGACTTGCTGTTGAAGGTGGAGTCTGTGGAATTTCTTCATCGGCTGGTCCAGACCTACATTCAAGCCCTCACCCATCACGGTTGGATTGTGAATTTGGACAAGTCGGACTTAACTCCATCCCAGCGTCTCATTTTCCTGGGTCTGCTCTTCGACACTCAGAAGGGTATGTTGTTTCTGCCAGAGGAGGTGGCCCATCAAATTGCTCAACAAGTTTCCAAGATTCTGGCACTCGATCGGATTCCAGTGCCGAAGTTGTCTTCACTGGTGGGGAAGTTCATCTCCACGATAGAGTCGGTGCCATTTGCGATGGCACACACCAGGGAACTTCAGAGGTTTGTGATCCAGACGTGCAGGGATCGACCGGATCATCTGAAGCTGTCAGTATCTCTGCCTCCTCATGTCGAGTTGAGCTTGGAGTGGTGGTTGGACCTTTCCCATCTCCCGAAGGGGAGATCCTTCCGGATCCCTTACTGGATCAAGGTCACGACGGACGCCTGTCTCTCGGGCTGGGGTGCTGTCTTGGGTCGCATCAGCGCTCAGGGGAAGTGGTCCTTGGAGGAGTCTCTTCTCCCCATCAACATTCTGGAACTATAGGCGATTTTTCATGCTCTGCGCCATTGGGAGTCTCAGCTGGAGGACTGTCCGGTCAAAGTGGAATCCGACAACTCCACTGCTGTGGCTTACATCAACAGACAGGGCGGGACAAGAAGTCTCGCCGCTTGGCTAGAGGTCAAGGCCATTCTGTCCTGGGCGGAAGTTCACGTTCCCGCCATTTCAGCGTTGCACATTCCAGGCGTAGACAACGTCATGGCAGATTTTCTCAGTCGTCACACAGTAGACAGCGGAGAGTGGGGACTCTATCCGGAGGTGTTTCAGCTACTGACCCAGATGTGGGGCGTACCTCTAGTGGATCTGATGGCAACCATGCACAACAGGAAGGTTCCAACGTTCTGCTTCAGGTGGAGAGACTCGCTGGCTCTGGTGGTCGACGCCATGTCAATTGCTTGGGCGTTTTCCCTAGCCTACATCTTCCCTCCCCTTCCAGTGTTGATCAGGGTAATCCAGCAGCTGAAGGTGGAGCGTTGTCCGGTCATCCTGATTGCTCCGAATTGGCCTTGTCAGTCCTGGTACCCGGACCTTCTGGCTCTATCTGTGGCGAAGCCCTTTCCGCTTCCCTCTCATCCAGATCTTCTGATACAAGGTTATCTGTGGAAGGAGGATGTTCATCGTCTCCATTTGACGGCCTGGAGGTTGAATCCTCAATTTTGAAGAAGGGGTTTTCTTCTGCTGTGGTGTCTACCATGCTACGTGCTCGTAAG
The DNA here is from genome assembly GCA_037306005.1 of Rhinophrynus dorsalis. NCBI lineage: Eukaryota > Metazoa > Chordata > Amphibia > Anura > Rhinophrynidae > Rhinophrynus > Rhinophrynus dorsalis. The sequence goes on along the minus strand of CM074724.1, from coordinate 174,535,239 downwards.
CCTGTTTCTTCCAAGATCTATCACCGGGTCTGGTCGACCTTTGTTTCTTGGTGTGCTGACAGGGACCTGTCTCACGATTTTCATCTTCCTACTGTCCTGGCCTTTTAGCAGGACGGTGTGGATAAGGGACTCAGTCTGAGTTCTCTTAAGGTTCAGACTTCGGCACTTTCTGTCTTTTTCCAGGAGTACATTGCTATTCTCCCTGATGTCAAGGTCTTCTTCCAGGGCATTGCTCATGTGCGTCCTACTTTTCGGAGTCCGGCTCCTCAGTGAGACCATAATCTGGTTTTGGGTGTTCTCCAGCGTCCTCCGTTTGAGTCCTTGGCTACTATTCCTTTATGCCTTTTGTCGTGGAAAATGGCTTTTCTTCTGGCTATTGTGTCGGCCCGCCGGGTGGCGGAGTTACAAGCTCTCTCCTGTAAACCACCTTATTTGGTGTTTCACAAGGACAAGGCGGTGCTTCGCACTTCTAAGGAGTTCTTACCTAAAGTGGTTTCTGAGTTTCACATCAATCAGGAGATCGTGGTGCCCTCTTTCTGCCCTAACCCATCTTCCGATAAAGAGAGGGATCTCCATTTGTTGGATGTTGTGCGTTGTCTCAAGTTTTATGTGCATCGCACGGAATCCATCAGGAAGTCTGACGCTCTGTTCGTCATTCCGGAGGGTCCTAGGGCTGGGAGACCGGCATCCAAAGTAACTGTTGCATCTTGGATTAAGTCCACTATACGTAAGGCGTACGAATTGAGGAATAAGGATGTTCCCTTTCGGGTCACGGTCCATTGGGGCCTCTTGGGTCTACAAAAATCAAGCGTCTGCTGATCAGATGTGCCGGGTGGCCACTTGGTCCTCTGTGCACACCTTCTCGAAGCACTACCGTGTGGATATGCTGGCCTCGGCTGATGCCAGCTTTGGGAGAAAGGTCCTGGAGGCAGTTTTGCCTGTCTAGGATCTTCTTTTTCTGAGGTTCTTAGTGTTTCCTTACTGTTGAGCCCTGTTGGCTCTAGTTCAGTGTGCTGTGTAACAGTTCCTGGGGTCTGTTTTTACCCCTAGTTGGTGTCTGTTGACACTTCAGTTTTGTTGGGATCTCTGACCGGTTGGTTCATTGAATTTGGGGGCCTTGCTCCCTGGTCCTTGCCTCCTTCCCGCCTCAGGGAAATTCAGTGGTTGGATATCCCAGAGTTACCAGTAACTTGTATTGGACGACAGTGAAAATAGGATTTTAGTCTTACCTGTTAAATCCTTTTGACTTAGTCCATACAGGTTACTGGTCTCCCACCCTGTCAAGAGAATATGCTTGGCTCTCCTGTGGCAATTTGTGGGAGTCCTTTGGGGCATGCTCACAGGAGTCTTCTTCTCTCCTATTTCTGGTCAGTTAGTAGGGTCTCAAATCATTCTGGTGTTAGCTGACTGGGAAGCAGCTGAGTAGGGAGGGGAGGCTCCACCCCCTGCATACATTTGGAGAAATGTTCCTGCCTACTTAAAGGGGCAGATCGCCTCCCAGAGTTACCAGTAACCTGTATGGACTAAGTAAAAAGGATTTAACAGGTAAGACTAAAATCCTATTTTTTTTTTAGACATTACTAACACTTTAAGGACCAAATGAAGTGCTATGACCGTCACGGTCCTTATACCCTAAAATAGACCGCTCCAAGACTGGAGCAATGTCTTAGGCCCCAAAGCGGTGGGCCGGTATGCGTAACAGGTCACGTGTACCAGCATGTCTGCAAGGATAAAAGCAGTCCTTAATGGATGGTAAATTCCCTGGACCACTGTTCCTTAAGGGGTTAAAGTGGAGCACTGGTACACAGCCCCAAATGAGACATGGCACCAGTGACGCAAGCTGTGAAAATTCAAAGTGTGAAACTGGAAACGTGCATGTTCCAATTTGGGCCCCGTAGGTTCCCCAAACCTTGAGAAACCTATGCATATGGGGTATTGCTGTACTCAGGAGGAGCTGAATACTAATCAATGTTTTTTAATTTTCAGCTATCCCGTGCTTGATATCAACAGTAATATTGAAATATAAGTGTGAAATCTGCAAAAAAAAAAAAAACTTGGGTGGGTATACAAAAGAAGAAATATGGTTGAACAAAGACATAGTCAAAAAAGTCAAAATTGCTCTGGTCCTTAAGTGAAATCCACCTCAGATTTTCCCGGTCCCCCTTCCCCGAAGTCAACGTTGTAGCTGACTGAAGGGAAATCTGGTCTTGTGATCATCAGGCAGCTCTGCAGCAAAGCCAAGATAGCTTTAATAATAAAAAAAAAAAAAAAAAAAATATTTCACTTAAATGGTCTTCTAAGTGTCCTTGCAAACCAAGCACACACAGAAGACCATTTCAGTGAAAGATTTTTTTTTTTTTATTAACGCAATCTTGGCTGTGCTGCAGAGCCGCCTGATGGTCGTATGACAGGCTTCCCCGCAGTCAGCTAGAACGCTGACTTTGGGGAAGGGGGAGGGAGAGGGGAACTTTAGAAGTGATTATCTCTCAAACCATAAAGGTTTGAGAGATGACACTGGGGGCAATACATTTATTTTTAATATGACTTCAATACATGGGTTAGTAATTATTAAGTATTAGTATCCCTTTAAGAAGTCACTGGTTTGTCTCCCCTTTCAGGCCAAGTCTCTTTTTGGTCCTGAGCTAAAGCAGATTATCAGTGATGCTACTGGGGGCAAGAGCACCCTGTTATCCCAGGCAACAGTGGAACTCAAAGAGCTCCTCTTCCAAACCCAAGTCTGGCAAATCTGCCTACACATGACTTGCAGAATCCTACCTGTGGGTGGGTGTCTGTGCTGCTTTTACAACATATGGGCAATGTCCATTGTGGACCAGTGGGTTTTGCAGGTGGTTTCGGAAGGGTACAGAATAGGGTTCGAGTCACTTCCTCCCTTCAGGTTCTTCCAGTCCATGGTTCCCTGGGCCAGGAAAAGTTGAGGCTTTTCAACGAAGCGTTTCAATCTTTCTTCTGTGTACTCCCTGTCACTGACACAGATGGGGATTACTTCCTGCCTTTAGCTGGTAGGACCATGAAACGATTTAAATAGACCCCTCCCCTAACCTCTTCAGTTATCTCTGGTCCTAGCAGCTGGGAGGACAGGAGGCGCGGGCCTGCGTCTTGTAGTAAAAAAAAAAAAAAAAAAAAAAAAAAAGAAAAAGAGAGAGAGTCTGCTTGTGCAGCGTTACCTTGCTGAAGGAGTCAGATGGCCAGTGTGTTGTTGCTCCACGCGGCAAGGAACTCCAGAACGGTGCAGTCAGCACCGGGATGGCGCCCTGGCAAGCATTGTATTCCTTTCTGGTGGCAGTCCTCCTCCTGTTACGCGGCCAGTACAGGAGTGATGCCTGGAAATCCCTTCAGATTGCGGCAGGAAGCCCTGGTGGGGGGGGATGGTCTGCAGGCATGCTGCGTTCCAGCGTGAGGCGCACGCTGTGCGCACAGGGTCGGAAGGGAAGTGGTGGCTGTGGACGGAGACTTCAGGATTCCACTTGATCACATGGGCGGTTCAGCTATGGAACGCACGCCGAATAAAAGGAGCATGCTGGCATCGTCAGGTAGGATTACCTTTTTATTTTGTGGGTGTTAGTTTTTAGAATATTTATTAATAAAGGTTAAGTTTTAGACCATGTCTGCTAATAAGTCCTCTTCTGGCAAAGACAAGGTTGAGGCAGGTCCCCCCAAGGAGGAAAAGTCCCAAAAAGTTAGGTCTTGTGCTAATTGTGACAAAAAGCTTCCAGTTTCTGATTCCTCAAAATTCTGCCAGGATTGCATGAAGAAGATAGCCCTGCAGGAAATGCCAGGGCAATTTCAAGATTTCCTCTCCTGGATGAAGGTCTCAATGCAGGAGACCTTCTCCGCTATGCAAGATTCCCTAAACACCAAAAAAAAGGCAGAGGTTAGAAGATCCGGGTGAGGGTCCCTCCTCCCCTGGGGTATTGGATAATGAGGATAAGAACAGTCAAGGAGCCTCTGACTCACTCTGAGGAAGAAGAAGGCGAAATAATAGAAAATTCAGGTGAATTTGCTCTGGATAAGATTGATGCCTTTTTAAAATCTATGCGTAACTCGCTTGGATTAGTGGAAGAACAGAAGGACTTAGGCATCATGGATGCAGCATTTATAGGAAGTAAGAAACCAGCTGTAACCTTTCCAGTTCATCAGTCCATAGCAGATATTGTTGCGGACGAATGGCAAAAGAAATACAAGAGATCTTCAGTCACCAAAAGATTTGGGAAAATGTATCCATTTGATCAATCCCAGACTAAGAATTGGATATCTCCCCCAAAGGTCAATGCGGCTGTTTCCAGATTAGCTAAGCATACTACTATACCATTAGAAGATTGTTCTTCCCTTAATGATGCTATGGATAGGAAGCTGGAGTCAACCCTTAAAAGGCAGTATTCCCTCATTGGTAGCAACATTCAGATCGCCACCGCCCTAGCTTGTGTTTCCAGGGCCATGAGGATTTGGCTTACTAATCTGGAAGAAAATATTGAATCAGGGGTATCAAGATCTAAGTTAGCCAGAGAAGTAGCTGCTATCAAAGAAGCTAATAATTTTGTTTGTGATGCTTCTTTAGATTCGGTAAAACTGGGAGCAAGAGTATCAGCTCTTTCTATTGCTTCTAGAAGGGCTCTGTGGCTTAGACCCTGGGGCGCTGATGTTTCTTCCAAACCAAATTAGTCAACCTCCCCTTCAAAGGAGATATGTTATTTGGTGAACAACTTGAGGATATAGTTAAAAAATTATCAGGCGGAAAGAGCGCGTTCCTCCCTCAGGAGAGAGAGAAAAGATCCCCTCCTAGAACAGCGGCATACAGGAATAAGTCATATTCCTTTTGTGATTCCAAAAGATATCAAGGGAGGCAGTTTGATCAGAGAAGACAATCCTCTTATCAGCCATCCAGAGGACCTTACAGGAAGGATTACCCCAAGAAGCAGTTCAAAAAAGAATTCTGAAGGTCAGCGGAGCCCATTTCCAGAGCAGGTAGGGGGTCGCCTGCATTACTTTCAGGACCAATGGGAGTCTTTGGATCGTTGGGTCCACCAAATTCTGGAAATGGGATATCCGCTCCCCTTCATGCAGACCCCAAAGGCTCACAGATTCCTAAGTTCCAAGATCCCTTCCAGTCCCAGGAAGAAAAGGCTGCTGTTCCTGGAGATCCAGTCTCTTCTAGAGAAAAGAGCCATTCAGCCAGTTCCAAAAAGCCAGAGGTTCACGGGAATTTATTCCATCCTGTTTATGGTTCCAAAGCCCTCCGGTTCAAACAGAACCATCTTGGATCTAAAGGCGGTCAATTTGTGCCTAGAAAAAAGTTCAAAATGGAGTAAATTCGGTGATAAGGTCAGTTCTCCTGGGCAGTTTTCTCTCCAAAATAGATCTGCAAGATGCATACTTTCATATTCAGATAAGAAGGGATTATCGAAAGTATCTAAGGTTTGCCCTGGGGGATCAGCATTTTCAGTTCCGAGTTCTTCCTTTTGGGCTCTCCATGGCCCCCAGAGTGTTTACAAAAGTCTTAGCTGCTGCCTTAGAAGGTCGTCTAAATAAGGAATGACCAGAATCCCCTTCTGCCTTATTGGTTCTAATAGTATCCCAGTCAGAAAACCAGGCTGCTATCAATACAAAGATAGTGTTGGAACATCTTTCAAGCCTGGGTTAGGTAATAAACAGGCAGAAGAGCCATCTAGTCTTCATAGGCATGAAGTTCAGTACTCTAGTGCCTCTCATAACCTTAACAGAAGACAGGATCAGAAACATAGTGAAGAATGTGAAAAGCCATGTTGCTCACATTTTCATGAGGTGCTTAGGAATCATGATGTCAGCAATTCAGATTGTTCCTTGGGCCAGGTTTCATGCAAGGCATCTTCAATGCTACTTCCTGAAGTATTGGGACAGGCATCATCAGAACCCTCTACAGAGAATCAAACTTTCTCCGGAGATACGCCAGGAGTTGTTATGGTGGACTAGGGAAAAAAACCTGCAAAAAGGAACATCGCTAGCAGACCCAGTATGGAACGTCATCACTACGGATGCCAGTACTCTTGGTTGGGGAGCAGTCTGGGCATCAAGATCGTCTCAGGGATCATGGTCCAAAGAAGAAAAATCCCTGCACGTAAATGTGCTGGAGCTCAGAGCAATAAGATATGCTCTTCTAAGTTTCAAGCATCATCTACGAAACTCAGCGGTTCACATCAGGTCGGACAACATGACAGCGGTCCTGTATGTGAAAAACCAAGGGGGAACAAAGAGTGTATCTCTAAACAAGGACCTGACCAGCATATTCAGGTGGGCAGAAAAAAACCTGTCAGCAATCACTGCTTCCCACATATCAGGAATGCAAAATGTTCAGGTAGATTACCTGAGCAGGAAAAGAGTGCATCCAGGAGAATGGTCCTTAAATCAGGAGGTCTTCATTCAAATCACCAAAAGGATTGGAACCCCTGTAGTAGATCTCATGGCAAGCCCAGAGAATTGCAAGTGTCTCCGGTTCTTCACAAGATGGAAGACAGCTGCGGCCTTAGGCCAGGATGCCTTGAGGCATTCCTGGAATTTCTCCCTAGCTTACATCTTTCCGCCTATTCCCCTAATCAGAGAGGTTCTGAGAAAGGTGAGGCTGGAACAAGCGGAAGTCATAATGATAGCTCCAAAATGGCCAAGGCGCACTTGGTACTCAGACCTGGTCAGGATGTCCAGTCAGGATCCATGGACTCTGCCAGAGAGAGAAGATCTGTTGGTTCAGGGGCCTCTGTTTCATCCACATGCAAATTTTTTCCGTCTAACAGCCTGGAGATTGAGCGGCATGCTGTATTAGCCCAGAGAATCTCTAACAAGGTAGCAGATGCCATTCTTTCAGGCAGAAAAAAGTCAACTCTTAAAATCTATGATAGAGTCTGGAAGACTTTTAGAACCTGGTGTATCAAGAATAAGATCTGTAAGGATCAGGTAAACGCCCCAATAATCTTGGAATTCTTGCAGAACGGTTTTGATATGGGGCTAAGCCCAGCCTCTCTGAAGGTTCAGATCTCTGCCATTTCAGTGGTTATGACAAGGCACTGGGCTGAGGATACCCTAATAAGAAGATTTGTCAGAGCAATAGAAAGGATTCGTCCAAGACTCAGGGAAATAGTCCCTGCTTGGGATTTGAATGTAGTTCTGACGCAGTTGGTAGATTCTCCACTATTTGAACCGATTGACAAAATATCCTTAAAGCACTTGACCTGGAAGACAATCTTTCTTACAGCCATAACCTCTGCCAAAAGAGTCAATGAGTTGCAGTCCTTTTCCTGCCAGGCCCCTTATTTATCTTTCCACCTGGATAAAGTGGTGCTTAGGATGAAGCCTTCCTTCAGGGGAAAAGTAGTCTCTGAACTCAGTCAGAATCAGGAAATCATTCTTCCCACCTTCTGTTCGTCCCCAAAAGGTGAGAAAGAAGTAAGGCTGTACTCATTAGATCTAGTAATATGTCTTTCCACTTACCTTCAAAGGACGGCAGACTTTAGGAAATCAGACACTCTTTTTGTGCAATACTGGGGAAAAAGAAAAGGTTTTTCAGCATCCAAACAATCCATTGCCAGATGCATTAGGCAGTGCATAATCTCTGCTTACATTGAGGCTAAATTGGATCTGCCCCTTAAATTAAAAGCTCATTCTACCAGAGCTGTAGCCACATCATGAGCTATAAGAGCCAATACTTCTGCTGAAGAGTTATGTAAGGCGGCTACATGGTCCTCTATCTCAACCTTTATTAAGCACTATAGGTTGGATATAGAGGCTTCTGCGGATGCAAAGTTTGGAAGAGGAATTCTGCAAGCAGTGATCCCTCATTAGCAGGGTAGGATTATTCACTCCTTTCTTTCATTATATCTTCTGAATATGTTAGAGTTTTTGTTATATGTGGATGTGGATTTCCCTCACTTATTGTTTTGCTTGGGAAGTTCCCATCTGTGTCAGTGACGGGGAGTACACAGAAGAAATAGAGAAATTTTGCTTACCGTTATTTCCTTTTCTTCTGTGTATCTCCACGTCACACCCGCCCTTAACCATATTATGTTCTTTATATATTGTTTCAGCTTGGACAAAGGTGTAACTGAAGAGGTTAGGGGAGGGGTCTATTTAAAGGGATAGTAATACTTCATTTTAACTTTATTTTATTTTGTAGGCATTAAAAAAACATGAAGAATGATATAAGTCTTATCTCTGAAACCTTTATGGTTTAAGAGATATTCGCAAACAAAGTATCCCCCCCCGTTTAACCAGATCAGAAGGGAGATGCCCAGGTAGACTGCAGAGAGGGACAATCTTCAATTAAGATAATGGAAAAAGCTGAAAAACTTGTCAAGGGGGGAAGGGCTTTCATTGTTTTCATACAAAGAAAATTGTCCCCTTCTGTTATCTGTACTGTCATGCAACCAGACTCACATCTGAGAAGAGATTGTTTACACTAGGTAAAAGGGGCGGGGAGGGGAACTTTGCTTGTGAATATCTCATAAACCATAAAGGTTTGAGAGATAAGACTTATATCATTCTTAATGTTTTTTTAATGCCTACAAAATAAAATAAAGTTAAAACGAAGTATTACTATCCCTTTAAATCTTTTCATGGTCCTACCAGCTGGAGGCAGTGACCTGGAGATGCACAGAAGATGTGTGTGTGTGTGTGTGTGTGTGTGTGTATTATAAAAAAGGATAGGGAGAGCAAAAATTCTCTATGTAATTTATGTGAATTTGTTCACTTTGTTTTAATAAATATATTTACATAATTACATAGGGAATTTGCTCTCTCCGTTTTTTGTTTTGTTTTTTTTTTTCTGTTTTTCTCTATTTTGGAAATTTAGGGATTGTAGCAACAGTTCTCTGTGTGCTTTTTATTTGGAGAACTTTAACGTCAGAACTAGTTTTTGGCACCAATCTTCCATATGTATTATGTGTGTATATAATAATGTGTTAGAAAGTTGATACCTAAACCATAGATTTGTATATATAAAACTGCTAAAAGGATATACTACACCACTCCCACCTAAATGGTATATATACAACTCCACAAAAAATATAAGAAATATATATCCTAGCTCTAAAAATAATTTGCCAATACAAGATACAATTAAAGGGTGAAATTTACTTACCGATATTTCCTTTTCTTCCTTGTATCTCCACGGCACTGTTAACAAATGGGCTCTTAATCTCCTCCTCCAGCTGGTACGACCGGATAATTTTCTATTTAAGGTGGCTCCACCCCTTCCTTCACCAGTTTCTTTATTAGCCAAGCTGCAACATATGAGATATAGGTTTAGGGTGGGTGTGCCGTGGATATACCCAGAACAAAAGGAAATATCTGTAATTAAATTTCACCCTTTCTTCTGTGTACTCCAGGGCACTGTTAACAAATGGGAATTTCACAAGCAAATAATAGGGTGGGTAAAACTGATGTCCCCACAAGAATACATAGTGTCAAAAAAGAATGATATACAGATACATCTAATTTTTATATTACTATTCCATACATAAAAATAGAAGGAAAGATACTTCCTACCGGGTTTAAGAAGGAATAACTGCCTCCAGGACTTTCCTTCCGAATCTGGTTTCTGCAGAAGCTGTCACGTCCGGTTTATAATGTCTTATAAAGGTAGAGGCTGATGACCACGTTGCTGCCTTACAAATTTCTTCTGAGGAAGCGTTCGCCTTGTATGCCCAGGATGTGGCCATAGCCCTGGTAGAGTGCGCCTTAATGGTTAAAGCGGACTCTTGTTTGGCTTCTGAGTATGCACTTTTAATACATTGTGTAATCCAGTGTGCAATCAATGTCTTGGGTGCTGCTGAACCCTTGTATTTACCTTGGAAGTAGATGAACAAGGAGTCTGATTTTCTAAATTCTTTAATTCTCTGGAGAGAGGTAGAAATGCATCTGACCAGATCCAGGGAGTGTAGTCTCATCTCCTTTGGTCCCTCAGGGTTGGAGCAAAAAGATTGGAGTATAATCTCTTGTTTTAAGTGAAAGTCTGATATGACTTTGCTTCTGAAGTCAGGTTTTATGCGTAACACAATTTTGTCTAGATGGATGGATAAATATACAGTCTGGCATGAATGGGCCTGTAGCTCATTGACTTTTTGCCGATGTGATGTCTGTTAAGAAAACGGTCTTCAATGTTAAATGTTTGACATGTGTTTGATCCAAAGGTTCAATCAGAGCTGAGTCTGCTCTTGCCTTGTCGATTCCTAGGTGCTTACATCTTTCCTCCAATTCCCTCATCCCCAGAGTCTGATGGACAGTCCGGCAGTTATGATTGCCTCCCTATTGGACCAGAAGGGCATGGTTCCCTGAGCTGGTTTGTCTCTCCATTTGGCATCTGTTTCTACTGCCACTCAGACAGGACCTCCTCCTTCAGGGGTATCTCTGGAAGGAGGATGTGGAGGTGGTTGGCTTTGACGGCATGGCTGTTGAAGCCTCCATTCTGAGGAGAAAAGGAGTCTCCTCTGAGGTTATCTCCAGGCTAGGAAGCCTGTCTCCTCTAAGGCCTGGTTTGGTTAATATTTTTTCATTCTTGGTGTGAGACAGGGATCTGTTTTAACAGGAGTTTGATATTCCGTTTTTCCCCTCCATTTTTTAACCCTCTGAGTGCCAGAAGGGTACACAACACATTGCAAAGCAATGCGGTGTATATCCCTCTGGCACTCAAAGGGTTAAGCATGGCTACTATTCCTCAGCATTCTACTTCTAAGTAGAAAGTGTCTGGGGAAAGCAAGGAGGATAAAAATTATCAGAAAAGCAAGAATTGTGTTTTATGTGATGTTAAGCTGGCTACCTCTGATTCTAAGCTGTGCCAAGACTGTCTGAAGAAAACAGCAGGGCAGAATGCCTGCTCAGTTTCAAGATATTTTAACATGGATGAAAACATCCATGCAGGATACTTTTAATTCCATTCAACAATCTGTCAGTTCCAGGAAAAGGCAGTGTTTGGATCACCCAGATGAGGGTACACCACTCAGAATGTATTTGGAGGACCAGGAGAGTGCTCTAGATGGGCTGTCTGATTACTCATCTGAGGAAGAAGGAGAAATCAAAGATGAGGGTGCCTCTTTTAATGTGGAGAAAATTGAAGTTTTTCTAAAACATATCAGGATGACTCTGGGGCTCACGGAAGTGCATAATAAAGAATTGGATGTTATGGACACAGCTTTCCTAGGTAGTAGGAAATCGGTACAGCTATTTCCAGTCCATCATTCAGTCTCTGACTTATTAAAAGCTGAATCAGCCAAGTGTGACAAGAGGGATTCCATCTCAAAGAAATTCCAGAAAATGTACCCATTCAATGAAGCAGATACAGCAACCTGGTCTGATTCCCCCAAGGTTGATGCTGTGGTGTCACAGCTATCTAGAAAGACCATGATCCCCATGGAAGACTGTTCTTTGTTAACACTGCTTGGATAGGAAAATGCATTAAAAAAGCGGTTTTTTGTCTTAGGGCAGAAACATGAAGGTTGCCACCACCATGGCGTGGGTGTCAAGGACCATACTTATATGGTTAACAGAGTTGGAAGAAAACATTGAATCCTCTGTCTCCAGATCCCATCTTATGAGAGAAGTAGCTACCGTAAAAGAGGCAGTTGGATTTTCCTGCGATGCATCATTAGACGGAGTTATCGCTATCTATTTCCTCAGGAAGAGCATTATGGCTTAGACCATGGGGAGCAGACGCAGCTTCTGAAAACAAACTGTTTTCCTTGCCATTTTCTGGATCTATGCTTTTTGCAGAACAGCTTGAGGCCATCATCAAGAAGATAACTGGAGGAAAGAGTGCTTTTTTTTGCCTCAGGATACAAGCTCAAGATCATCTCAAAGGGGAGGGGTGTCCTTCAGGGGTCGCAGGCAGTCCTTTCGGACAACAAGCGCTATGAATCCAAACCAGAGGGGGATTTAGAAAATAAGGAGCCAGAAGAGGCCAGTACAAGAATGACTTCTGAAGATCAGCGAGCCCTGTCTTCAGGCATAGTGGGAGGTCGTCTGGAGCATTTCATCCAAGTTTGGTATACAAAGACAAATCCAGACAGATGGGTGCTACAGAACTTGGAGGCAGGGTATCTGCTGGACTTCAGGATCATCCCAAGGAGGGATGTGTTCAGATCCTCAAGATTGCTACCCAGTGTCAGCAAGAAACTATAGCTGAAGCAAGCCATAAAGTCTCTCATTCAGAACAAGATAGTGGAAGCTGTACCAGAAAAGAACCGGGACCTAGTCAGTCAATTTTCAAGGCCCAAAATCTTCTGGGGCAGTCAGGATCATCCTGGACCTGATATTAATCAATTCACTTATCCGTTACAGAAGATTCAAGATGGAGACAGTAGCCTCGGTCTTGAGTAAGGTTCCTAGCTGAACCATTCTCACAATGGTGGATCTGCAGTATGCCAACCATCATATCCCAGTCATACCATGTAACAGAAGATTCCTCAGGTTTTCCATCTTGTGTCAACACCTTCAATTCAGGGCTTTCCCTTTCGGGCTATCCTCCGCTCAAAGGATATTTACGAAAATGCTGGCAGTGGCATTGGAGAAACTCTGGGAGGAGGGGATCATGTTGATTTCTTACCTCAATGATATTCTCATAATAGCAAGGTCCTTCTCCCAGGTGGAGTTGATTACAACAAGAGTGGTCAATTATCTGGAAGATCTGGGATGGCTAGTGTGCAGGTAGAAGAACCAGTTAATACCAGCCCAGGAATTGACATTCTTGGGAATAAACTTCACCACAAGAAAGACAGTAGCTTGCTTATCTACCACCAGGATAAATAATATGATGTGTCTTCTTTCAGAAAGATGAGAGTTCATCCATCTCAGGATTTTATGCTGAGTCTTAGCCTCTTCCAGTCAAATAGTTCCCTGGGCGAAGTTGCATATGCAACCTGTTCAAAATTTCTTCCTGAAAAATTGGTGCAAGGATTCTTACTATAGATCCTAGAGGATTCCTCTTCCACAGAAAATCAGATCACAGTTGCTGTGGAGGATAACTCCAAGCAATTTAAAGAAAGGGTCTCCCTTGGAAGAGATGAACTGGGAAGTAGTCAAGACAGACGCAAGCCTGAAGGCTGCTGGAACAATATGTTGAAACAAGGTACATGACGCTCAAAGAAAAAAAAAAAAAAACCCTTCACATAAATGTCCTGGAACTAAGGGTGTCATAACACCTAAAGAGTCTAGGTACCTACCTGAAAGGGTAGCCGGTGCACATCCAGTCAAACAGTATTGTGGCAGTAATGTATCTCAGAAATCAGGGAGGAACTCGAAGCAGACTGATGAACATAGAAGCAGAAAAACTGCTAAAGTGTGCAATCAAGGTGTTGCATGTACCAGTAAAACAGAACTCCCATGCAGATTTCCTGAACAGAAATCGGCTGGATCAGTGGGAATGATTTCTAAACAATGAAATATTTGAACACATCATTCAGAGATGGTGGTCTCCAACAGTGGACCTGATGGCATTAAATCTCAAAAAGAAATTACAGAAGTTTTTTTCCAGACAGCAGCATCCTCTTGCTCTGGGTCAGGACGCCATGAGATTCCTTTGGGACTTCAAGATGGCTTATGTGTTCCTCCTGTTCCCATGATCCCAGAAGTACTGAAGAAAATAAAACTAGACAGAGCGGAAATCGTCATGATGGCTCCCTATTGGCCCAGGAGAACCTGGTACTCAGATCTAGTGAGCCTCTCAGTGGATCAGCATTGGCTTCTTCCAGTAAGGAAGGATTTACTACTACAGGGGCCCATAGAACGTCTGAAGCCAGGATTCTGGAAACTAACAGCATGGAGTCTGAGAGGACATCCTTGAGTCTCAGGAGATTATCAGATCTGGTCATAGACACCATTATAGAAGACAGAAAATCATCCAGTTGTAAAGTTTACAGTACAATTTGAAAAACCTTCTGCATCTGGTGTCAGGAAGAAGGGTTAGCCATACTTTCCATCAATGCATCCCATATTCTCAATTTCCTTCATAAAGGGTTTTAGCTGGGGTTACGTCCAGCTCTCAGCCATTGCAGCCATACTAGCCAAACAGGATCTGGTCAAAAGCTATCTAAAAGCCATTTCCAAAACAAGGGCTAGAATTAAAGAGAGTGTGGCCCCTTGGGATCTGAATACAGTTCTTAATCAGTTGTCTTGTTCTCCAAGATTTGAGCCTTTGGAGGAAGTACCAGTGAAGAATTTTACGCTAAAAGTATTTTTTTTTAACTGCCATTACGTCTGCCAGGAGGGTTAGTGAAGTTCAAGCCCTATGTTCCATCTCTCCTTATCTGATCATTCATCAGGACAAGGTAGTCCTTAGGACCAAGCCAGATTTCAGATCAAAGGTGATTTTCTCATTTTGTCTTAATCAGGATATAGTACTCCCCTCCTTCTGTCCTAATCCTAATATGGAAAAGGAGAAATAATTTCATAACTTGTACTTGGTACATTGCATATCCAATTAGCTAGACAGAACCAAGCATTTAAAAAACAATCAGATAATCTTTTTGTCCATTTCCAAGGAAAATTGAGGCATTGCTGAGTCCAAGGCATCCATTGCTAGATGGATTAGAGACTGTATTAATATTACATATTTGGGAGCTGGTATAGATCCCAGAAAGAAAATCAAAGCTCATTTGTCAAGGGCCGTCTCTACATCTTGGGCCTCCAATGCAGCTGCATCAGCGGAGGATATATGCAAGGCAGCAACATGGTCCTCTCTCTCGACATTCATCAGGCAATTACCATATCAATGTCCAGGCTTTGGCAGAGGAGAGCTTTGGCGGGTTTTTTGGGATTAAATATTTGATTCTCATCCTAAGTGGCACTGTTCTGGGATGTCCCACATTTAAACGCCATGGTTTGGGACACAGAAGAAAGGATGAAATGTACCTTTCAATATTTCTTTTTCTTCTGTGTCCCTCAACGGCACACTCTGCCCATTAACCTCTTAATGTTTTTCCTAGCTCTGACAAAAATTGACTGCCGGTCAGGAGCAGGTAGATTGGTTCTGCACCAGCTGGAATTAGGGACAAACACACGTTTAAGTGCCATGGAGAGACACAGAAGAAAAGGAAATCTCAAAAGGTAAATTTCACCCTTTTTGCAGGATAGAGAGAACAAATGACTTGGTGTGAGTTCCTTGAAGGTTCAGACTTCTGCTCTGTGTTTTTCTAGAGATGCATTGCTATCTTGCCAGATGTTAAGGTGGTGTTTCTTTAGGGGTTGCTCATGGATTCCATGCTTAAAAGGCTCCCACTCCCCAGAGGGACCTTAATTTGGGTTTTGGTGTTTTGCTTTGGCCTCCCTTTGAGTCCTTTGCTACCATTCCTTTACATCTTTTACATGGAAGATGTTGTTTTTTCTGTCTGTGGTACCTGTGCGCAGAGTCGCTGCGTTTCAGGGTTTGTTTTGCAAGCCGACTTTCCTAGTGTTTCACAAAGACAAGGCTATGTAGAGGAAACAAAAAAGCATAGGAGGAACTTTTATGGTGTATTAACCAATGTACACTTGTACTTTTCACAGTATACAAATAAAATGCAATCTCAGTATATTATTGTTGACTGTCCAGCTTATGCCAGCAACCAATTTATAAAGCTTGCAGGGTACTTTACCTGTTTCTGTTTGGGTAACATTGTTCCTCTCCTCTCAGAGTTCTTCAGTCTGTCATTAACAGGTCGTTCACACTTGGACAAAATGTCCCAAACATCAATATATATATATATATATATATATATATATATATATATATATATAATATATATATATATATATATCCTTTTATATTCTCAATACAGGCTTTATTGGCTGAGGAATCAGTCTAGTACTGCGAAACGAGTCTAGTACCATTTATCCTGTTTTGTTTTAATAAATTTGTCTTTTTTTTTTTTTTTTTTTTTTTTTTATAAATACTGCTGCATACTTTATTTTTTTTTTTTTTTTTTTTTTTTTTTATATTTTGATGTTTGGAACATTTTGTCCAAGTGTGAACCACCTGTTAACGACAGATGGAAGAACTCTGAGAGAAGAACAATGGCACCCAAGCAGGGATGGGTAAAGTACCCTGCAAGCTTTATATGTTGGTTGTTGGCATAAGCTGGACAGTCAACAATAATATAATTTGAGTACATTTTATTAGTATTCTGTGAAAAGTACAAGTGTACATTGGTTAATACACTGTAGGTGCTCCTCCTATGTTTTTTGTTTCCTCTACATATTCCTACTTCCACGTGCTGGTTGACTGTCCTTGGAAGTGGAGCCACTATTGGATACTGCTGTAGAGGGGGGGCAGTTGGTAATATATCCCAGAAGCGATTGCAGCTGGACTATACTAAGTGTTAAGTTCAGCAAATATCCTTGTGAGTGTATTTCCTTATGGTGAAAGGTGGTGGTTTTTTTTTTTTTTTTACTTGAAGAGATTACACCAGGAGCACATCCTGTTTTTCTTTTTTCTTTTACAAGGACAAGGCTCTTATTCAACTCTCTAAGGAATTCCTTCCTAATGTGGTCTCCACATCAATTAGGAGATTGTTGTTCCTTCATTTTGTCCTAAACCTACATCTGACTAGGAGAGGGATCTCCACTTGTACTTGTGTGCTGTCTCAGATTTTATGATTTTATGTGCAACGTACTGTACTGAGTGTTTATGTAAGACTGATGCCTTATTTGTCATCCCTGAGGATCCTAGGGCAGGTAAGGCTGCGTCCAAGGTCACTATTGTGTCCTGGATTAAAGGGGAACTATTGCCCCAAATAAAGTCCCCCCCCCCCTCAATAATTAGCCATATAGCGATAATCTTACAAATGTACTATTATAAGTAGCACGTTATTCAGAATTCCTACTGCCAGCCAGGCTTCTTGATTTTAGAGGCATCTGCGTGCCTGCACCATCAGTCCCATCTGTCACTTTAAGGTACTGTGCAATGTCTCTTAGAGGAGACTGGGACGGGCAGCGCAGGCGCAAAATGTTTCTAAGCCAAGATGTCTGTGCTGATGCCTGACCGTCCGTCTCAGGGCAGTCGGCTCTTCTGGGCCTGCAAGAACCAGACTTTTTTTTTGTTCATGTCTTCGTTGTTGATAACGACTCTTCACACATTTGTTGCGCTTTACAGAGTTGATGTTCTGGCCACAGCTGAGGACATTTTTTTGGAGATAAGTCCTACTAGCGGTAGTGCATGTGTAAGTCCATCTTTTCCTTTGTCTCTAGTAACCCTTCTGATGTTTTCTTAGATTTTTATATGTTGGTGTTCTTTGACACCTGAGGTTTATGATATTATCTGGATTTTGTCTGTGACTAGTTTTATTATTGGGGGTTTTTCTTCTCTTCCTTGGAATTCTGGTTGAGATAGCTTTGGTATATCTTCATGATTCATGTGTTCCACTATGTACGAAACCTAAAAGGTGATTTTTTTTTTTTTTTTTTTGTTTTGTACTTACAGATAAATACTTTTCTCTTAGTCCTTGTAGAGTGCAGAACATCCCTTCCAGAGGAAAATATGTTCTGAGTAGAGGTGTCCTTTGGCTTCTCTGATGTAGGACCTCCTTTCTGCCCTTCTTCTCTTTGCCTGCCTCTTTGCTTGCATCTTTACTGAACTGAAGGTGGCTGCTGCTGCTGCGTGTGGGTTAAAACGGAACTAACACCGCTAACAAACATTGTCTTTAATAATTCCCTATCTGCCGACTAGCTGCTTAGTAGCGCTAGTCGCCAGAATTATTACCTCTTCACGGAGAACTTTGAAGTGATCCTCGGCTGACAGGCAGGACGGAGCCCTGACATCTTGCCCTAGTGACGTCCGCGCGCCTGCTCTGTCAGTCCCAGACGGCTGTAGGAGGCGTTGCTAGGAGCCATTCGGCTCCGGAAGGGACTGACAGAGCAGGAGCGTGGACGTCGCTAGGGCAAGATATCCGCACTCTGTCCTGCCTGTCAGCCGAGGATCACTTCCAAGTTCTCCGTGAAGAGGTAATAATTCTGGCGACTAGCGCTACTAAGCAGCTAGTCGCCAGATAGGGATTATTAAAGACAATGTTTGCTAGTGGTGTTAGTTCCGCTTTAAGAGAAGCTGGGAAGGAGTCTCCCTCCTCAATAGGCAAATGCCTTGCCTCCATAAGGCAGCAAATTTTTCTCATGGTTCCTGTGTTCCAAAAGATCTAAAAGAAAAGTTTTTATTGGTCAGTACACAAAAATCTTCTAAAAATGTGGCTGTAAATATATAGGGCCTTATGTGTAAAAAAAGTGGAGCAATTCTGGGACAAATTAACTGCAGTGCATTGGAGACCAGTAGCATTCAGGGACTTAAGCTCCCTAGGTAAATCAGTGGGAATTTTAGAATTTTTTTTTATTCTTACCAACAATATAGTTGGTTTGCCCCAGATCTCCTCTAGTTTACTGTTGTACATAATGTCAGTTGTATTTTTGTGATGATCTTTGAAGATTTTAGTTTTAACATTTTTCAAATTGTGATATTATTCAGACATTGATATCATTTTTAATGTTTTAACATTATCCATTCTCCTCACCATCTTGGAAAACCAGTGTTTAATGCCATTGTGATGAAACTTGTGTATGTATATTTGTATCTTTCAGAACACAGAGCTGAAACCCCTCACCCCCTACAAGACTTTATATCTGAATTTCTGAGATCCTCTACCCCCACAGACAAAGATGTCTGGTGCCTCCGTAAAAGTGGCCGTGCGGGTGCGGCCCTTCAATTCCCGGGAGCTCAGCAAAGAGTCCAAGTGCATCATTCAGATGCAGGGCAACTCTACTAGTAAGTAGATGCTTCGCAGATACTTTACATAACAGATGCTTTCTGTTTTGAGCAGCTTTTCATGCAGAGAACCAGTTGCTATGGATATGACATAATCGGCAGGATATCTTATGGTACCAGTGCGCAAATGACCTTTGCAGAATCTCACTGCATTTATTATTAATCTGGGCCAAAGTGAGTCATTGGTCTGCTCAGTGCTCTGCCTTTATTATTTGCTACTAAGCAGGTATTACAGCAAGTCTTTCTCAGCAAAATTACATCTCTATAAATAATAATAAAACCATCCATGAACCATATTTTTATTTTGTTAACCTTTGTCCAAATGTATTCATATCCTACTTCCCCTTTTGCTAGGATCTTGTGTAAGCTTGGAACTCGTTTATATTGTTCTAAAATATTTTACTTTATTTTTAAAAAGTCGATTTCCTTGCATCCAATATTGAACCCAGGAGCCTTGGGGGTTGAACTAATTCCTCCAGGAGGGCAGGGCACTTAAAAAAAGACAGGGTCTTTTGGGGGGTGGAGACTCCCTCCTCTTTCTCCAACTCAGCCCTCTGCCCTAATCCAGATTCAAGCACTCTGCATCCAAGGAGATGGTGGTGCAGTGGAACTTTTTAGTTTTTAGGCTATTTTATTTTTCTTAGATGGCCTGTCATCACTAGAGCTGGAATGGCCACCTCACACCAATTTATGGACCATTTTTCCCTCTGGAGGCTGACTTTTAGATAAGTATGTTCATCACTGCTGCTTATCTTACAGATTCTGCCCTTTTGACATTGTAACCTGAAAATAGAAAAGTGGTGATAAACCCTTTGCGTGCCATGGTCCATTGTTTGTCAGATTCAGAGATTCCATACTCTGTGTTATTGATGGACTCATTACTAACTATGTTCGTTCCGTCTTAGCCTGGTAGCACAGACAGCTGCACTATTTTTAACCCTTTCTTTACTGCTTGGGGTATTTAGGTGCCCCCCTTCCTAGCATTTTATTATTCATCTACCACCCCCTGGTACTCCCAGGGGATTTTGGGACTTGTTTACATTCATTTGACAAACTTAAGTCCTTAAGTGCCGGAACCAGCGTGATGGTCCTGGCACGGCATGGGTACATAAGGGGTTAAGAATGGGAGCCCAGCTTGCTGAATAGGTTCTTATGGGATCAAATTCTTTGGAACATATCTCTGCAGCCGTTCATGCTAGAACTGTAGAAAAGCCTTTTTCTTTCAACATGCTCACATGAGCTAGTTTATGCGAGTCTACAGTGTGCACTGTGATCTGTGGCTGGAGAGCCACACGATGCTACAAAACAAATAAAGAAGAAGACTATAATACCCATAATGGCCAATTTCCTCTGTGTCCAATCCACGGCATACTGTGGGTAATTGGCTCCGCCTCCCAGCTGGTTGGACCAATCAAAAAATATGAATTCTGTGAGCTTACTTCCCCCTGCAGTTATTTTGGTCCTACCAAGCTGGAGGACGGAGTCTTTTTGCGTCTCTCTCTCTCTCTCTCTCTCTCTCTCTCTCTCTCTCTCTCTCTCTCTCTCTCTCTCTCTCTCTCTCTCTCTCTCTCTCTCTCTAACTTTGAAAGTACTACATTATTATTTTCTCTCCCATGTGGCCTGCCTAAACGCGGCTTACATCACCTTGCAAAGGAACCTCAGAATCCAGGTGACGTCGCATGGGTTCCGATTTAGTTGGTCCTGGGGTTCTGGCCAGATGCACAGCGCAGTGCTCAGTCCTCCCTTCTTGCCATCCAGCTCAGAGCGCTTGTTTGAAAATGCGCGCGTGTAGAGAAGCCTTGCCTCAACCGGAAACCGGAAGTTCAGCACTTTTGTATTCCACTGGTGAAACGCTAAAGGAAATAGGCTGTTCGATGGACCTGGGACAAAACGCGCATTCAGGATGGCATGCAGGCACAGTGAGTAACCCTTGTGGTGTTCCATTTGCCTTAAATATATATTTATTGCTTGTTGATTCATACAAGTGCTTGTGGTTGCCTTCTATACTTACGGTGAACTATTGCGTATTGGTGCTATTCCATTTGCACTATGTTTACCCCTAACGAATGTTCTAGGGAAAAGCCCAAGGCTTCTGACCCTCCCAGGCAGAGATGATAGACCCAAAGTCCAAAACCTGTGCAGGGTGTGATCAGGATATAGCTATGACAGGCCCTGCCAAACTCTGTGCTACTACCTTAGCATGCTGCTGCTAGTATTGTACCTGCTCCGTTCCAGGTCTTCCTTAGCTGGAAGAAGATATTGCAGGAAGCAGCGCAAAGGCAGCCTAGACCTTCTGACCCAGATGAAGGACCCTCTAGGGCACATGATGAAGATAGTTTCACTGATCTTAATTATGCAGTCTCCTTAGCTGAAGAAACTGAGATTACCAAATAAGTTGACAGCTTCATTTTTTGATCAGCTGAAGTGACTGGTAAGGGCCATGAGAATATTTTTGGACCAGACGGCTTTGACTTGTGCATACTGCATTGTGGGATATAAGAACTCAAGCCCCCACATACTGGTGCACAGCTCTATACAAGATATTATTACGAGTGAGTGAAAACAATTGGGCAGAATTTGACCACTGACATTCCCATGGCATCTTTCATACACCACGTATATGGCTAACCAAACTAGAAGAATTGAGTATTCAAGTCTCTAGATCCCATATCTTAAAAGAACTGGGTGTTATCAAAGAGACTGTCAGCTATTCTTATGATCTGATGATCAAAGCCTGGGAATCAGACCCTTCTTCTAAATACAGACTGGTCTCTTTGACTTTCTCTGGAACTAAGCTATTCTGAGACCTGCCAGAAGAAATTTTCAAGAGGTCATCAAGATCCCCTTTTACCCAAGGAGAAAAGAGCCAGATACTCTCCTGCCAAAACTGGTCACTTCAGACATCAGTCTTTTAAGAAGTCAGGGGATACAACCAAGAGGAAGTGTGGCCTTCTCCAAAATCAGAGAGCTGGAAATGGTAAAGATTTCCAACAATTCCAACAATTAAAGTCAGACCAACCAGGCCTGGATTCTAGTTCATCACAACAGATGGGTTCTGGAATTTCAACCTGTCCCTATGAATCTTCGCTTCAGGTCATCTATATAAAAACAAGGTCTCTACAGATGAAACAGGCAATGCAGATTCTGCTTCAAACAGGGTACATAGTAATTGGGTCAAAGACACAGGTCCATCATGTTTAACCGTTGCTTCATACCCTAGTGACATGAGAATTGTATAGCTATCCTGCTCTCCATTACGTTAGTCATTTATCGGACCTTCCTAAATTGCATAGTGATATTCTGTATAACCCTGTATGTTCCCTTTTGCAATAAATGTATCCATTGTATCTGCCATAAACACCTCCTTGGGCAAGGAATTCCACAATTTGACCTTTTGGGTGCAGGAGTGGTACTGAGTGTGTTGCAAGTGGTGTGTTCCGTGCCGCTTTGGCACCCAGGTGGTTAACAGACCTTACTGTGCACCCCTTCCTCTACTGAAGTCTAAACCTCCTTTCCTTTAATCTCAAGGGGTGTCCCCTGGCCACCTCATCTAGGTTTGTCTTGTCATTCCTCATGTGTCAAGTACAACATTCCCTTAATAGATAGAGGGGTCCCACCACATCAGAGATTCAGGTGCTCCATTCCCCTCTTTTTATGTTATCCAACCTATTGGGTAGCTATGCCTCATCCTGGACCTTAAGAAGCTCAACTCTGTACTAAAGGTCCATCATTTCAAATGGGAATTGAGTAATCAACTCTAATTTTGATACATCCACATGTCTTAGTCACCTGAATAGATATGTGTGACACATACTATCATGTCCTGATCTGGGAAACAAACAGGAACTACTTCAGATTCCAGATCTTCTGTCATCCGTATTGGTATAGGGACTTCCCATTTGGAGTGGCATCAGCCCCAAGAGTCTCCACAAAGATTAAGGTAATGGCAATGCTGCAACATTCATCTGATCAAAGTGGCCCGCAATCTAGACAACATTCTTATTAGTGAGATATCATAATCAGTTACCAGCAAACATTTGCCGGGACCTTCTCAGCAAACTCTGCTAGATAGTCCGTTTGGAAAGAAACTCTCTCCCTACCAACAGCTAAGATTCTTGGGGATGCAACTCAATACCAGTCAAGGGCAAGTAACCCTGTCCCTAAATACCCAGCACCGCAGTTTCAACAGAATCATGGCCTTTTCTTCAGTGAAAGTTCCACACCTCAATAAAGCTTTTCACGACTACCGGGATGCCTCTCCTCAGCTTATCAGATCCTACCATAGGCCTAGGTTCATTCTCATTTAATCCAAGAGAATGATCTCCATTATTACAAAAGAAATCCCCCCTACCTGACCGAGGATTCCAGCCCACCAGTAAGCAGTTGTCTTGGTAGACTCCCCAGAAAAGCCCTCAAAGGGCTGCCCACTTATTGAGCCAGACGGGCAGATCCTGTGTACAGACAGCAGCAGCACAGATTGAGGAACAATCTGGAATCTGCACACTATTCAGGGCATTTGGAAACCACTACATACACATCAATGTTTTGTAAGTTTGTCAATCATTTCAGGCCGATCTACAAAGTACAGCTGTCTTGATTAGATCAGACAATATATTAGCAGTACACTACCTTCTACACCAGGGAGCACTACACTCAACATCCATGCATTGGGGATTTTCTGTTGGGTAGCAAAGAGCCTGCTGACTCTCTCAGCATCCTTCCTGTCCGGTCATCTAAATGTTCAGGCAGAATTTCTAAGTCTCAAGAAATTGGATCCAGGAGTGTGGACTCTAAACAAAGAAGTGTTTCATTCAGTAACAGCAACTTTAGGAGACCCTCATCAGATATGATGGACTCCTCTAAGAACAGACAATGTCAGACCTACCTATCCAGATGGCACGAACCTCTGGCCCTGGCACAGAATGCGATTGGTGTCCTGGGACTTCCATCTGGCATACCTGTTTTCTCCTTCCTATACTCGTGCAGGTAATAAGATAAGGTGAGAGGTCAAATGTCATCCTTATCACCCCGGACGGGTCCTGGAAACCCTTGTATGCCGATCTCCTTTAATTGTCAGTCATGACCCCATGCCTCTGCCAAACATACCAGACCTGTTATGACCAGGTCCTCTTCTTCCCGGATCCAGCTTTCTTCCAGCTCAAGACCTTGGAGGCTGAGCAGGAATCCTTAAGACTACAGGGTGTATCTGAGCCTGTCATCCAAACCATGCTGAGAGGCAAACGGCCCTCTTCTACAGAGCCTGGTCTATTTTCCACAAGTGGTGCCTGTCACAGAATCTGGATCATAAATCAATCTCTGCTCCAATAATCCTTCAATTTATGCAGGTAGGGTTTGAAAGGACCTTGAACCTGCATCCCTGAAAATCCAGCTCTCTGCAATCTCTGCATTTCTATCTACTCCCTTTGCGGACCACCACCTGGTAAAGAGATATTTACCTCAATATAAAAAAATCATGCCTTGGTATGTGTTACTCCAATTTTGGTCTTCCATCAAGATAAGGTCGTCCTACATCCTAAGGCTTCCTTCCGCTCCAAGTTCATTGCTCAGTTTCACCTTCACCAAGGAATTTCTCCTGTCCTTCTGTCCCTAACCTTCAAATGAGATTGAGAAGAGACTACATCATTTGGATCTTCTCCACTGCCTTCAGATATATCTCAGCAGAACCAAACTCTACGTAGGACTGTCACTTTTCCCAATTTCTTGGAAAATTCAAAGGGTCTTTAGCCACCAGACCCTCTATTGCACTTGGGATTCGTGACTACATTATGAGGGCCTATGACTCGGCTATTCTAGACCCTCCTCAGGGTATTAAAGCCCACTCTACCAGTGCTATCACAACCTCATGGTCTCAGGACGCAGCTGTAACACCTATTGAGATTGCAAGACTGCCATTTCATCATCCGTCTCTACTTTCATCAAACAGTATAGACTGCACCTTCAACCATCACCGGACAACAAGTTTGGAAGGAAGGTGCTTGAAGCCGCCATTCCTATCTGAACTTACTGTCTCAGCCCTCCCGAACTTCTGGGGTACTGCTCTGGTAAGTCCCACAGTATGCCGTGGATTGAACACAGAGGAAAAGGTGAAATTTACTCACCGATATTTGTTTTTCCTCTGTGTCCTTCCGCGGTAACCCTCCCAGAAGGTTATTCTTGGGTATTTGTATCGATTCCATAATACTATACCATATCCGTCATGTAATATCTACTGCAGTGTGCCTTTACTGTACCATCTCTAACCTGTTATGTCTTGCAGCTTGGACAGCGGAGCCAATTACCCACAGTATGCCGTGGAAGGACACAGAGGAAAAACAAATATCGGTGAGTAAATTTCACCTTTTTCCAGGCTTTTTTTCTGATTGGTTGGCACCTTTTCTGGTGGCCATCTTGCTTCTATCTTACTTAACCAACATAAAAGCTGACTCTACTGCTCTGAGCTCTTCTCCAGTTTAACCCTTTCAGTTTGTGAAAACTGAGGATACTTTTAACTAGATTTATCTAGTTTTAGACACTTAACTCTTGCCATTTCTGGCCAAATGGGACATATGGGGAAATCCAGAATCAAGGTTTCAGGGGCTTCCCTTACCCCTGTCACTCACTGTGCCTCATGCCATTCTGGGCTTCCAAGGGAATATTCAGTGTTCCTATATACTGTGGGCCCCTACTATTCCCCCGGGGCCATCCAGCACTGACCAGTAGCCTGCTTGGGTCAAAACCCTGATGACCACTGTTACTGCTATTTCATCTTCCATTCGGGTGGTTATCCATTCCTGGAAACCCTTACCCACCATGAAGCAGGTTGATCCTTTCTTTGGGTGCATTTTGAGGTTATTGGGGCACCTTCTGAGGAAGAATTAGATTTAGAAGATTAAGCTTATATTGACTCTTCCTTCTCCTTTGGTGTCTCCTATGAGGCTGACCCTGTATGCACTGTTGAGGGGTTCATCAGAACAGTGTTTAAGACCCTTAAGGTCTCTGAGGCCTCTGATGCGGCGGATTGCTTCTCTGGATATTTTCCAGAGGCATAAGGATCCCCTATGATCAAATTCTCCTGGAAGAACAGAAAATTCCAGAAAAGAGACTTTTCCTTAATAGTGTGTCTCTAAGCTATATTGTTTCACAGCTGTGGCTAGCGCAGTGGGCTCCCCCCCCCCCCCACAGCAGTTGCATCCATCTCATGCTTCGCTAAAAACAAAGCCCTTCCACTTGCAGATGCCTTTGCCTCGAAGGATCAGGTGTCTTGATTCTCTTCTCAAAACCAACTTTGAAGATACTGGTGCAGCTCTGCAGCCTATTTTTGCCTCCACATGGGTCAACAGGGCAATAGCCATATGAGGAGAGCAGCTTTCTGACACAATGTGTCCCGATGCTCCTAGAGATTACCTTCTTTTTATTCTGGTTAACCTTATGGAAGCTTATGCCTATATCACTGAATCTCTCTTTGATGCGGCACATCCGTGTGGACTGATGGTTACCAACCTACGCTTTGTGTTTTACTAACTTTTGGCAAATATAGTTTTTGATACCTTTTATTGGCTAACTAAGCAGATTTAAAATGCAAGCTTTCAAGACCTTAGGTCTCTTCCTCAGGCATGTTATACAGATAAATATGAAAACATCTCTCTTAAATACAAGTACACATTGCATTGTCTAGAATGGAAATCCGATAAGAGAACTCAGCCCAGATCCAGATACTTTGATCAGTCAATGGTAAATTGCACTCTTCCTCTGAGGCTTTAGAGGTATTTACGATGCCTGTGGGTCTGTTGGAAAGGTTAATCCACTAAGTTATAATGTGACTAGAATTCTCTGTCCTTATTCAAACCACCATGAATAGCATTTTATGAAAAACACAGACTCAAGGAATTGTTCCATGGCAAAATGGAGAATGTTGATCGCAACACCACAATGTCAATGCACCCACAAAAAGATCCACCTACACTCCAAAAACAGGAAGTAACCCTACACTGGATAGATACATAGAGAGCTTCAGAAACAGTCACTACAGAAATACTGGAGAAACAGTGTGAACCAACACCCAACCTAACCCACAAGGAACAGAATGCCATACAGTCACTAAAGAATAACCAGGACATTATTATTAAGCCTGCAGACAAGAGGGGAACTGTTATTATGAACCCTGTGGAATACATTCAAGAAGCAAACTGGCAATTATGATGAAATGTACTATGTGAAATTACAAAATGATCCCACATATACAAAACAACTTAATAGGATCATAAAAGAACTGCCATCCCACATTGGATAATAGATAAGCCCCCAGCGGATCCAAAAATAGGCTCCTTTTACATGTTACCAAAAATACACAAAGAAGGAAACCCAGGAAGACCCATAATTTCAGGAATTGTTACACTCACAGAGAATATCTCTGGCTGGGTAGAAAATACCCTGAAACCCCTGGTAAAACAAAAACCCAGCTTCTGTCAGGACACCACGGAGCTTTTAAACAAATTAGCGGACTTGGGCCCAATTCCAGAGAGCACCATCCTGGCCACTATGGATGTAGAATCCCTTTACACAAACATTCAACACACGGATGGCATAGCAGAATGCCAGGGATATCTGTAACAAAATAACACACCTATGGAACCGGTAACAAAACTCATTCTCTCATACTCTTATTCTCACCTGCAATTACTTCAAGTTTGGACAGGACCTCTACCTTCAGAAAATGGGGACTGCAATTGGTACCTGAATGGCACCACAAAATGCCAGCCTGTTTTACAGAATTGGAAGAGGATTTCCTGTCCACCTGCCAGATAAATCCCCTGCTTTATCTCCGCTACATAAATGATACTCTTATCATCTGGACCACCAGTGAAGAGGAACTTCTTAAATTCCATGAGAACTACAATACATTCCACCCCTAAATCAACCTAACACTCAGTCAGTCACGCACAAACATTAACTTCCTTGACACATCAGTATTCAGAACAACTCCATCCACACATCCCTGTACTGCAAACCAACCTACCTGAAAAACAATAGCTTCCACCCAAAACACACAAAGAACTCCATCATATACAGCCATGCCATCAGATACCACCACATCTGTTCTGACATGACGGACCTTGACAAGCATCTCCAGAAACTCAGAGGAGACTTTATAAAACGTGGTTACAGTGCAAGGATTATTGACAGTGAGATACAGAAGGCTACCCAAATACCAAGAAAAAAATCTGTTGATCTACAAAGAACAATATAAGGGAAACCGGATGCCACTGGTGGTCACCCCCAGGTTGAAGTTCTGTGCAAAATATCAAGAGAACTTCCGACCGGCTCAAAAGGGACTGACAGCGCAGGCGCACGGACGTCACTGTGAAGAGACGTCCGTGCTTCCTGCTCCTGTCACCATCGGTAAAACGCAGATATCTGCAGAACCGGGTAATATTTCTGGCGACTAGCGCTACTAAGCAGCTAGTCGCCAGATGAGCAATCAATAAAGTTTGTTATTGCGGGGTGGTAGTTCCCCTTTAAGGTTACGTTTTGTGGGTGGTTCCTGGGCCTACAAGAACCAAGCTACTGCTGAGCAAGGCTGTGATGTGGTCCTCCTTGTATGTATGTTTCTTTATTTATATAGTGCCATACATGTACACAGCGCTTAACAGAAGTTGAAAGAATACAATACAAAAATACAGAACAGGGTTAAGAGCATTAACCTAAAGTGCAATCATTGCATTATTTTTTGGGGAAAGTGCAACTAGGGAATCATACATTGGGAAAGGGACCTTGCCCCAAGAAGCTTACAATCTAATTAGAATTCATGATGACTTACAGAGACAGTAGGAGTTGCATAGATTTACCAAACTTTACTGTGTCAATGTTCTAGCCTTAGGGAGACAAAAAGAGTTGTGAGGAGCACACATCAAGCACGAACAAGATTAAGTGTCTTGTTCTAAGGCATGGTAGCCTCTCAATGGTGCTACAACTCACGTTTTTCACTCCCATGTGCCATTGCAGAGAGGAAATCTCCATGTCCATATCAGTCTGGTCCCGTCCACAGACAGTCCAGCTCCGAAATGTCAGGCAAATCCTCTCCGCACGAGAGAAACGGCAAAACCACAGACGTACGTTTCGGCCTATGTGAGCCTCGTCAGTGTGGTGCAGCCGAATCCCTCTAGGCACATGGAAGCAAGGGCCCATGCCTGGGATGCCCTTAAACTTAGGGAGACAAAAAGAGTTGTGAGGAGCACACATCAAGCACGAACAAGATTAAGTGTCTTGTTCTAAGGCATGGTAGCCTCTCAATGGTGCTACAACTCACGTTTTTCACTCCCATGTGCCATTGCAGAGAGGAAATCTCCATGTCCATATCAGTCTGGTCCCGTCCACAGACAGTCCAGCTCCGAAATGTCAGGCAAATCCTCTCCGCACGAGAGAAACGGCAAAACCACAGACGTGCGTTTCGGCCTATGTGAGCCTCGTCAGTGTGGTGCAGCCGAATCCCTCTAGGCACATGGAAGCAAGGGCCCATGCCTGGGATGCCCTTAAACTTAGGGAGACAAAAAGAGTTGTGAGGAGCACACATCAAGCACGAACAAGATTAAGTGTCTTGTTCTAAGGCATGGTAGCCTCTCAATGGTGCTACAACTCACGTTTTTCACTCCCATGTGCCATTGCAGAGAGGAAATCTCCATGTCCATATCAGTCTGGTCCCGTCCACAGACAGTCCAGCTCCGAAATGTCAGGCAAATCCTCTCCGCACGAGAGAAACGGCAAAACCACAGACGTACGTTTCGGCCTATGTGAGCCTCGTCAGTGTGGTGCAGCCGAATCCCTCTAGGCACATGGAAGCAAGGGCCCATGCCTGGGATGCCCTTAAACTTAGGGAGACAAAAAGAGTTGTGAGGAGCACACATCAAGCACGAACAAGATTGTGTCTTGTTCTAAGGCATGGTAGCCTCTCAATGGTGCTACAACTCACGTTTTTTTTGTCTCCCTAAGTTTAAGGGCATCCCAGGCATGGGCCCTTGCTTCCATGTGCCTAGAGGGTTTTGGCTGCACCACACTGACGAGGCTCACATAGGCCGAAACGTACGTCTGTGGTTTTGCTGTTTCTCTCGCGCGGAGAGGATTTGCCTGACATTTCGGAGCTGGACTGTCTGTGGGCGGGACCAGTCTGATGTGGACATGGAGATTTCCTCTCTGCAATGGCACATGGGAGTGAAAAACGTGAGTTGTAGCACCATTGAGAGGCTACCATGTCTTAGAACAAGACACTTAATCTTGTTCGTGCTTGATGTGTGCTCCTCACAACTCTTTTTGTCTCCCTAAGTTTAAGGGCATCCCAGGCATGGGCCCTTGCTTCCATGTGCCTAGAGGGTTTTGGCTGCACCACACTGACGAGGCTCACATAGGCCGAAACGTACGTCTGTGGTTTTGCTGTTTCTCTCGTGCGGAGAGGATTTGCCTGACATTTCGGAGCTGGACTGTCTGTGGGCGGGACCAGTCTGATGTGGACATGGAGATTTCCTCTCTGCAATGGCACATGGGAGTGAAAAACGTGAGTTGTAGCACCATTGAGAGGCTACCATGCCTTAGAACAAGACACTTAATCTTGTTCGTGCTTGATGTGTGCTCCTCACAACTCTTTTTGTCTCCCTAAGTTTAAGGGCATCCCAGGCATGGGCCCTTGCTTCCATGTGCCTAGAGGGTTTTGGCTGCACCACACTGACGAGGCTCACATAGGCCCAAACGTACGTCTGTGGTTTTGCTGTTTCTCTCGTGCGGAGAGGATTTGCCTGACATTTCGGAGCTGGACTGTCTGTGGGCGGGACCAGTCTGATGTGGACATGGAGATTTCCTCTCTGCAATGGCACATGGGAGTGAAAAACGTGAGTTGTAGCACCATTGAGAGGCTACCATGCCTTAGAACAAGACACTTAATCTTGTTCGTGCTTGATGTGTGCTCCTCACAACTCTTTTTGTCTCCCTAAGTTTAAGGGCATCCCAGGCATGGGCCCTTGCTTCCATGTGCCTAGAGGGTTTTGGCTGCACCACACTGACGAGGCTCACATAGGCCCAAACGTACGTCTGTGGTTTTGCTGTTTCTCTCGTGCGGAGAGGATTTGCCTGACATTTCGGAGCTGGACTGTCTGTGGGTGGGACCAGTCTGATGTGGACATGGAGATTTCCTCTCTGCAATGGCACATGGGAGTGAAAAACGTGAGTTGTAGCACCATTGAGAGGCTACCATGCCTTAGAACAAGACACTTAATCTTGTTCTTGCTTGATGTGTGCTCCTCACAACTCTTTTTGTCTCCCAATGTTCTAGCCTTGTCTGAGGCCAGCTTTTCTGGAAGGTCCTTCAGGCTTCATTCCTGTTTAAAGTCTCCCTTTATTTTCTCTACATCTACTGCCACATTTTGTTCAGTAGCTATCCCCGTTGGCTCTTGTTTGGTTTACTGTGTTAGTTTTGGTGTCACATGAGATTTCATAGATCCAGTATAGTCCTGTGGAATACCGGTATCCTTAAGGAAGAGGACGTTTTTCTCGTTTCCCTCCCTGGAGTCTTGGGGATGCTTTAGTATATCCCCATGATTCTTGTGTTCCATATTGAAAGAGAGAAAATAGGATTATAGTGAATTTATCATTAAATACTTTACTCTTTAATCGATATGGAACACAGGACTCCCACCTAGAGAAAAGCCCACCTGAGTTTACTTCACTGGGCAGAAAAGTCCTCTTGGGGTTTTAGTCTAGGGAGCTTCCTTTTTTTCTTGCCTTCCTAGATTCTTTTTTTCTGTGGTATACAGAAAATGTGGTTTGGACTGGGTGGTGGTGGGGGGAGTGAGCTGGAGGAAAAGGAGATGGATGTCTTTTTGAAGTGCCTTGCCCTCCTGGTGGAGGGAGCTCAACCACGGTGGTTCCTGTGTGAAATAGATTAATGAGAAAAGGATTTAATGGTGAGTTCCTTAAAATCCTATTTTCTATTTTTGTACTCAAGTTAATATAGATAAAATAATTTCTTCAGAGCAGAAAGCTGGTCTGGATGGATCGTGACGAGGGACAGCCTTGTATCCGCATAAGGAAAAATCTGCCCTCCTTTGTCAAGGGGCTCAGGGTTTTTCATTATATTGATAGCCACAAGATTGTCCCTTGTTGTGATTTGTAAGGTCATGTGACTGGATTTCAGATCTGAAGACATAATAGTGATGTATGTAAAAGGGGGCGGAAGGAGGAGACTTTAAATTTCACAAAAATACTACATGAATCATAACATTGCCGACGCTACAGAGCATTATTACAAAGCATAAGGAATAATCGAATGTTCATTTATACTGAGACATTATGATCTCTTTAAATAATGTAATAATGCTTTCACGTATAATCTGGTCACAAAATGAGCGTTCTGCATTAGAAGCAAGGTATATGGATGGGGTTGATGCATCTGCTCTTTTATTAATGCTGCAGGATGTGCAAGTAATGGACTTGCTTCTAAAGTTTGTTCTCATATACTTTCCATGGTTCTTGTTTTTATTTTTGGAAGGGGTTTTCTAATTTGAGCCCTTTTTTCCTACACTAATAATAGTTCAGCAAGTCCCACTTGGTCCCTGGCAGTATGAGGGAGGCCTTTTCCTTGACATACTTGTAATGTTAAGTACTAGGTTGTAAATAAGAAATTTAAAACCACTTCTCTAAAGAGATAACATTCATTTTACTGATAAGTTTCACCTTTAAATTATTGAAACCTATTTCACTGTCGTCCAATACAGGTCACTGGTACCATGGGATGTGTAGTCCCCTTTAATAGGCAGGAACAATTATGCAAATAATTTGCAAGGGGCGGAGCCTCCCCTCTTACTTAAGCCACCTTCTGGCCAGAGCCACCCATATTGATTTGTTCCTGGTGTGCTTGCACACCAGGCAGAGAACAGCTATGCTTCTTAGAGTTTTATTGTTTTTTATTCAAATATGGAATACCACCATTAGGAGGGTGACCATGGCTGTGAATTGCCCTCTTCAAAGTGGCTGGTGCAGCTTCCAGGGATTTCTGTGGACCTATACCTGAAGAGGGGACAGCTTGTGTTAAGCAGCTCCCCTGTTGGGGAAATTACCTCTGGTTCTTTCCCTCCCTATCATGGTCACCTGAAGACAGAAGTCTGCGAGAAAGGTGAGTCACCCATTGAGTGCTGAAGGTCCACTTGTCCCCACAGTGTCCCTTTGATGGGCTTGTATTTGGGAGTTTTAATACACTCCAGCACTCATAGGGTGTTTTTATTGCATTATCACTATTTATGCAATTTCTGTGTTATTCTCTGAGTTTTGGAGCATTGGGTATTCATTTATTTATGTTTCTCATGTATTTCATGCTTGTTTGGGCACTTTTTAATGTTTTACTAAACTTTATTAAAAATGGTGTTCCGCGCCTTTAAGCGCGGCTTTTTCCCGCTCAGCAGCAGAGCTCCTTTACTCTCTATGGGAATTCACAGTTTGGGACATATCTCTGAAACCGCTTGTCACAGCAACTTCTGAGTAGGCTCATTTTAATGCTAGGCTCCTGCTCTATCATCCGGTTGGTGTTTTATTACTGTAGGAGGCTCAGGGGGGCTTCGGGCACTGTTTGGGGTACTTGCATAGGGAAAACTACATTTCCCATGAGCGCTTAGCTCGCGCTTGTTTCTGATTGGCTGTCATGACGGCCGCCATTTTGTGGTACTTTTCCAAGGCGAGTACACTACGCAGGGACCGAGCCTTCTCTCTCCTCACCAGATTAACCCTTCGCTGGCCAGATAAGTCCGTTTTTAGACCTTTTCTGGGGTGAAACTTTAATCTTTAACACTTTTCTGGGTGATAGTGTTTTTTGTGGGGTATATTGACGCTGTGAGCATGTCTACTTCACTGGAGCTAGGGGCTAGACCCAAGACTAAGGAGGCTGGGGGGTCTTCTACCCCCATGGCGTTTTGCTCCTCTTGCCACATTGGGCTGGATTGCGATAATGTGGGGGATCTATGCCCTAATTGTACTGATAAAGATAGCAACCCTGGGCTTCCCAGCCACGCTATTGAGCCATCTTGGGTGAGGGAGTTTAAAGCTGCCACTAGGGATCTCAGATCCACGCTTCAACTCTTTCCCTCTCAGGTACAGGGGGCTCTCCAGGTCTGGCAGACCCCCTCTACTATCAGGACCTCCCTGCCTAAGCCACAGGGAGCTCCTGATATCACTGATTCTTCTGAAGAAGAACTTTTACAGGATTCTGATGCTGAGGAACGTACTGTTATTGAATCTAACAGGTCCATTGGGGACCCCTATGAGTGTGACCCTGAAGTTTCGGCTGAGGGTCTGATCAGAGCGGTTCTGAATACGCTCAACCTTCCTCTGACTCAGGAATCCACTTATGATCCTACTGATGTTTTTCAGAAAAAGCCATCTAAACCTGTTGTTTGTTTTCCAACTAACCCTACTCTTGCCCGTCTGGTTTCTGAGGCATGGAAGTATCCTGATAGATCTTCCTCTGTCTCCAAAAAGTTTGCCAAACTTTACCCTTTTCCCGACGCGGAGCTGGCAAAATGGGTTCATCCTCCCAAGGTGGATGCTCCTGTGTCTAGACTATCCAAATCTACTGCTTTGGCTGTCTCAGATGCCTCTGCCTTGCAGGACTGGACGGATAAGAAATTAGAGCTCTCTCTTAAATCTATTTTTGCCTCTATTGGCACTGCCATGCGCCCCACCTTTGCTGTGGCATGGGTTAATAGGGCTATTGCAGCCTGGACTGAACGACTGACTGAAGCGGTTCGCCAGGATGCTCCTGTATCTGAACAGTTGCAGCTTCTTGCTAATATCACTGAAGCTCAGAACTATGTTGCTGATGCTGCTTTTGATGCTGTGCGCATGATGGCGAGGGCCTCCACTTCTTCTGTGGTGGCTAGACGCGCTCTTTGGCTGAAAATTTGGTCTGCTGATACAGCCTCTAAGAAAGCCTTGCTTTCCTTGCCCTTTCAGGGGAATTTGCTCTTTGGCTCTGAGCTCAAAGAAATGATCAGTGAGGCTACTGGCGGTAAAAGTACTCTTCTACCCTCAGTCTTTAAGAAAAAGTTTCCAGCCAAACGCAATCGGTCCTTTCGTTCCTTTCAGACTGAGACACGCTCCTCGGCCCAAACGGGTCCTCCCACTACGCGCTCCTCCTCCAAGCCCAAACAGTCCTGGAGGCCCAAAGTTGCCTCCAAGGCCAAGACCTCCAAGACTGCTTCGGCATGACTCGCCGAACCCGGGTCCGCATCCGGCTGTAGGCGGTCGTCTCCGCATCTTTCGCCGGACTTGGGAGGAGTCAGTGGCGGACCCATGGGTTCTTCAGGTGGTGTCAGAGGGATACAGGATCCCTTTCTCTTCCCTTCCTCCTTTTCGGTTCCATTTTACTCGTCCTTCTCAGGAACCCTCAAAAAGGCGTCTGTTCGACGACGCTATTCAGGATCTCTTGGACAAAGAGGTCCTGGAGGCGGTTCCGCAGGGGGACACAGGTTCAGGATTTTATTCCAACCTGTTTGTGGTAGCCAAAAAGGACGGAGGAGCCCGTCCCATCTTGGATCTCAAAGATCTCAATGCCTATGTGGTGACTTCCCACTTCCGCCAGGAGTCCCTGCGCTCTGTGATTGCAGCAATGTCTCCAGGGGAGTTTCTTGCCTCCCTGGATCTTCAGGATGCTTATCTTCACATCCCTATTCATCCAGAGAGCAGGAAGTATCTCAGGATTGCCTGCCACAGGGGACACTTTCAATTTACAGCGCTCCCCTTTGGACTGACTACAGCTCCTCAAGTCTTCCAGCGGGTGCTGGGCTCCTTGATAGCGGTGCTCCATCAGGATGGGATCAGAGTGACACCCTACATGGACGATCTCCTACTGAAGGCCTCCTCAGCGGAGCTTCTCCACCAGCAGTTGCAGAGGTGCATGCACACCCTGAACCGTCACGGATGGATCCTGAATCTGGACAAGTCGGACTTGATTCCTTCTCAGAGGCTTCTGTTCC
The DNA here is from genome assembly GCA_037306005.1 of Rhinophrynus dorsalis. NCBI lineage: Eukaryota > Metazoa > Chordata > Amphibia > Anura > Rhinophrynidae > Rhinophrynus > Rhinophrynus dorsalis. Next base: position 174,499,476 of record CM074724.1, on the reverse strand, counting down.
TGGGTCTCCTGTTCGACACTCGCCAATGCATGGTGTTTCTTCCAGAGGACGTGGCTCACCAGATAGCCGTCAGAGTGGCTGGGATTCTGGACATGGACGAAATTCCAGTTCCGAAGTTGTCGTCCTTAGTGGGGAAGTTCATTTCCACGATCGAAGCAGTACCATTTGCCATGGCCCACTCCAGGGATCTTCAGAGATTTGTGATCCAGACGTGCAGGAATCATCCAGATCATCAACATCTGTCTGTTTCTCTTCCTCCTCATGTCGAGTCGAGTCTGCACTGGTGGTTAGATCTCTCTCATCTCTTGAAAGGGAAATCCTTTCTAGTTCCTCATTGGACCACAGTCACAACGGATGCCAGCCTTCGGGGCTGGGGTGCAGTCTGGGGTCGCTTCAGTGCTCAGGGGAAATGGGGTCTGGAGGAATCCATGCTCTCCATCAATGTTCTGGAACTTCGAGCTGTCCGGCTGGCCCTGAGGCACTGGGAGTCTCAATTGACCGGTCTTCCAGTCAGAGTAGAGTCCGACAACGCCACGGCGGTGGCTTACATCAACAGACAAGGCGGCACAAGAAGCGGTTCCGCCTGGTGGGAAGTCAAGGATATTTTGTCTTGGGCAGAAGATCACGTGCCTGTCATCTCTGCAGTTCACATTCCAGGCGTGGACAACGTCATGGCAGACTTCCTCAGTCGTCACACCGTCGACAGCGGAGAATGGGCTCTTCACCCAGAGGTGTTTCACATGCTCACTCAACGGTGGGGGATGCCAGTGGTGGATCTGATGGCTACCAGACACAACAGGAAGGTTCCGGTGTTTTGCTCCCGTCTGAGGGACTCCCTTGCTCTAGCGGTGGATGCCTTGTCGATCCCTTGGGACTTCTCCCTGGCTTACATCTTCCCCCCTCTTCCTCTATTGATCAGAGTTATTCAGAAGTTGAAGAGAGAACGTTGTCCTGTCATCCTGATTGCTCCGAACTGGCCTCGCCAGTCCTGGTTTCCGGAATTGATGGCCATGTCAGTGAAGGATCCAATCCCACTTCCAGCCCGTCCGGACCTGCTTCTTCAGGGGTATCTGTGGAAAGAGGATGTTCACTCTCTCCGTTTGATGGCATGGCGGTTGAATCCTCGATTCTAGCTCAGAAAGGCTTTTCTCCTTCTGTGGTGTCGACGATGCTCAGTGCTCGTAAGCCTGTGTCTTCCAAGATCTATCATCGCATTTGGTCAACTTTCGTGACATGGTGCTCTGTCAAGCAGTTGTCTCTTGACTTCCATCTTCCCACTGTCCTGGCCTTCTTGCAGGACGGTGTGGACAAGGGGCTCAGTCTGAGTTCCCTCAAAGTTCAGACCTCTGCCTTGTCTGTGTTTTTCCAGGAACGGATTGCCATCCTTCCTGATGTGAAAGTCTTCTTCCAAGGTGTGACTCATGTTCGACCTGCCTTCAAGAGTCCTGCTCCCCAGTGGGATCTCAATTTGGTGCTGGGTGTTCTTCAGCGACCACCGTTTGAATCCTTGGCTTCCATTCCAATACGTCTTGTGACTTGGAAGATGGCCTTCCTTTTGGCTATTGTGTCAGTACGCCGGGTGGCAGAGTTACAGGCATTGTCTTGTAAACCTCCTTACCTGGTGTTCCACAAGGATAAGGCTGTGCTTCGCACTACCAAGGAATTCTTACCCAAGGTTGTGTCTGAGTTTCACATCAATCAGGAGATTGTGGTTCCCTCTTTCTGCCCTAATCCTTCATCTGACAAGGAAAGAGATCTCCATTTGTTGGATGTGGTGCGTTGCCTCAAGTTTTATGTGCACCGCACCGAATCTATCAGGAAGTCTGACGCTCTATTCGTCATTCCTGAGGGGCCTAGGGCAGGAAGACCGGCTTCCAAAGTTACCATTGCCTCTTGGATTAAGGCTACCATCCGTGAAGCCTATAAGTTGAGGAATAAGCATGTTCCCTTCAGGGTGACTGCCCATTCCACCAGATCTATTGGGGCCTCCTGGGCCTACAAGAATCAAGCTTCTGCTGATCAACTGTGCAGAGCGGCCACTTGGTCCTCTGTGCACACTTTTTCTAAGCACTACCGAGTTGATGTACTGGCATCGGCTGATGCCAGCTTTGGAAGGAAGGTCCTGGAGGCAGTCTTGCCTGTGTAGGTCTTCCGCTCTGTGATCCTTAGTGCTTCCTTACTGTTGAGCCCGGTTGGCTCGTGTTCCGTGTGCTGTGTTAAGTTCAGGGATTGTTCCCTTGGTTGGTGTCCGTTGACACTTACAGTTTGGGCTATGTTATCAACTGGTTAACAGTTCTAGTGACTTGGGCCTTGCGCCTGGTCCTTGCCTTACTTCCCGCCTCTGGATCAGCTCAATGTTTGTACATCCCATGGTACCAGTGACCTGTATTGGACGACAGTGAAAATAGGATTTTAGTCTTACCTGTTAAATCCTTTTCACTTAGTCCATACAGGTCACTGGTCTCCCACCCTGTCAAGGGACCAGTCTTGGCTCTCCTGTGGCATTCAGTGGGAGACCGTTCGGGCATGCTCACAGGAGTCTTTCTTTTTGCTTACCTGGGGTCAGTTTAGGGTCTCAAATCAATATGGGTGGCTCTGGCCAGAAGGTGGCTTAAGTAAGAGGGGAGGCTCCGCCCCTTGCAAATTATTTGCATAATTGTTCCTGCCTATTAAAGGGGACTACACATCCCATGGTACCAGTGACCTGTATGGACTAAGTGAAAAGGATTTAACAGGTAAGACTAAAATCCTATTTTCTCTTTAACTCTTTGAGTGCGAGAGGGGTACGGATTGCATTGCAAAAGCAGAGCATTCTGTACCTCTCTGGCACTCATAGGGTTAAGTCGACAAGCATGAAAAATTGAATCCAATCACTTGCCTGCAAATGTTTACTGCAGTATAATATTGTGAAAGAGCACCAATTTTTATAAAATAGCCATGTGTATGTGCCTTGGCTGAGGCAGCTGCTTTTCTTGTCATTCCCTTACTTGCATTCAGAAATTACCAGTGTGACTCTTCAACCAGTTATTAAATCAAAGCTGCTGCACTAAAATTATAGATATCCATAGCACTTGTGCAATTTAAAAGTTTTATTCACCTAAGATTGAAACTTTTTTTTTTATTATTATTTTTTTTTCTTGTGTTCAGTAAAATTGTATGTTCTTAAAATGGTATTTAGATGTTTGTCATCTAGTTCTAATATGCAGGAATGTTTAGTTCCTTTTTGGCTTTTTGTTAGACTGATCCTATATGCACCATGTGTACTTTACTAATGGATCATGTCTTTTTGTTCTTGTAAATGGGCAGTATCACTGTTTTGAAAGTTTAGCCTCTAGTTATTAGACTAAGTTACATGAAACAGCCATGCTTCTCCATTTTATAAATAATGTTAGTGTCCCAACTTTACAGTACACATTTAGGCTTTTCTATTTTGTGGATTATGTGAAAAAATAAAAATTCTGCTCTACTTATCACTTCAAGTTGAAATGTTTGTGATATATACATTTAGAAGGACAATTCTGTATAATGCAACATTTTTGTGTATATTTAGGGTGTGTGACAAAGTAAGAGAGAATGCACAAGATAGTACAAAAATTAGATTGTGTAGGACGATAGCACAGTGATTTTGGCTGAAAATCGAAGGATGTTTTTTGCACAGAACACAGTTCTATACATAAAAAAAAAAATTGCCGATTAATGATTCAGCACGGTTCTCTTTTAATAACCTTTCATTTATATTTAAAGTTAGATTTTTCTGTGGTATTATTTTAAGAAATTATCCACCGGGCCAGGAAACCTGTATGTATAACTTCCATATGCAGTGTGGCCTTGCAGTCTCATGAAGCTTATCTTTTAATGTATTGGTCTCCTGCTGTTGGAAGTTTTTAGTTTTTCTTAAAGGCACTGTGCCTCCTAAATGGGAAAATAAAATGTTTGGGAAGTTTATACCTGACAATCCTAAGTGGCCTTACAAAATTAAATAATTTTCCCCATTATCCTTATTTATTGGAGGCCTATAAATTAAGCTGTTGCTCACTTTTTCCCCACTTTAAACCTGTCACTGATTAGGAAACCTCACTAGAAGGAATTTGAAGTAAGAGCATGAGAGGGCTAGATGGTATTTGGACAGCTGACTTCACCTGAGTAAGAGATGTTGATCGTAAAGACACTGCCCTTTTCCATCTCAAAAGTTTTTACTGCTCTAAAAATGTTTGTGAAGAAGTGCTATCCAGATATAAAAAAAAATCAAGGTTTAATGTATGTTCTCCTCTTAAATAGTGTTCCTTGTAAAGTTTGCACAGGGGAGCATCCTGGCCCTGAAAAAGTTAGACGGCAGTTTATGCAGGGCTACAGTGGTATAACTGGTGCAGCATGCAGCCATGCCCAGTTTTAATTGCACTGTCAGCTCGTACAGTGCTAGATTGCTTACTGCTGCTCATCTTAGAGGGAATGCTGCTCTTAAAGGATCAGTAAACTTTTAATAAAAAAAAAGCTTTTCTTGCTCAGTAATACCAAGTCAATCTTACTCCTGGGAAATTTTTCATTCAAAAATTATTATAGGTGAAACATATCATTATACAGGTTTTAGTATCAAAAATATCTAATTAAACTGCTTATTGTGATTTTTTGTGTTTCAGTTGAGTATTGGTTTGAGATTTTTGGTTTAGTAGTTAGGGATTCTAATTATATAACCTCAGCAGAGCTGAGTTCTCTGCCATGTGGGATACAGCTGGCATAGGACTTCCAAATGTAAGAAGATATTGAGCTGCTTCAGTCCTTTCTCACTGTAGAGACCTCATGTCTGGTTCTGGCAAAGATTCGTTGAATCTTGTTCATGTTTGGATCCTTGGATGGATTTTTCCCAACTTTTTGTTTCATAAACCCTCCAGCATCCCAAGCCCTCTTAAGTCTCAGGTTGTCATACGAAACATTCTCTCCGCTTGGGCTTTCTGCAACACCAAGTGCTAGCTGGCTCCTTATCCCTGCCCGTGTCTTTTTATTTGGAGAAACCTGGGCTTCCCCCACAGGTGTTGGGACACAGACCCTACACCGTGGGTAGCCGTGAATATTCACACAATTGATCAACTGATCCTGGATACAGGCAGTATATATGTGTGTGTGTGTGTGTGTGTGTGTGTGTGTGTGTGTGTGTGTGTGTGTGTGTGTGTGTGTGTGTGTGTGTGTGTGTGTGTGTGTGTGTGTGTATATAATATTCTGTATATAAAAAAAATCAAGAATCTCTCATGATTCCTTTTTCTGTTTTCTTTGAAGAGTTTTCATATGGATATGGTTTAATCCATATTTGATCTGCGGTACAAACAAACTAATATTTGTATGCAAACTAAATACAAACCACAAAATATCATGTATATTTTATATTCATCACAGAGAGAAACCAGAAATATCACTTTAAATTCAATTGTCACTAAATTTAAATATAGGGAATATGTCTAGAAACCTATATTAAATATATATATGAACATTTATCCAACAGAAATAAAAAAAGAAAAAACTACACTTAAGTTCCCCTAACTATAAATGATTAGAAGTGTAGGACCAGTTCAGCATAAAATTGCAGGAAAATCTGAATCGTGTTTCACAGTACTGAGGATGTGTAAAAATTTTCTTTATTACAACATATAATAAACATTTACAATATTAAAATTTATTTATTGTAACTCAATGGGAGAAATTATTCTTAAGTACACTGGGAAATCTTACTACTAATTCTCCTTTAAATAGTAGGAAAATATAATTTCTTCTGGTTGTTACTCTGTTCAAATACTAATATGTAATGACACGTACAACAATATAGTAAACTATACCATTATCTCATGTAGCGTACACACTAGCATTATATCCCTATCGGCTGGGAGATCAATAACTGGGGGGACACCAGGAGGGGTCCTGATGTCCCCCACGAGGTCTGAAAAGAATAAAAATGTAAATAAATAAAAAAAAGCCTAAGTAACCCTGTGAGGGCCGCAGGGGTCCCCAGCACACTGCGGCACTCACAGGGTCACTTCTTGTGGGCCAGACCTCATTGGGGGATCAGGGGGGGTCCTGATGCCCCTCAATGAGGTCTATGAGTTAAAAAAAAAAAAAATTAACTGTGTGTGTGCCACGGGGGGTCCAATGCACCCCCCCCTCCTATGGCACACACAGGGCTTTTATCATTCCTTTGTTACTAGAGCTTGTTGGGGGGCCATCAGGATTGGTCCTGATGGCCCCCCCAACAAGCTCTGATTACAAAGGAATAATAAAAAAATTTAACCCTCTGAGTGCCACAAGGGTCCAGTGCATTGCTTTGCAATGCGCTGGAGACCCCTGTGGCACTCGCAGGGAAATTTATTTTGACTCTTTTTTTTTTTTTGTAAGACCTCAATGGGGGGAATCAGAGGGGTCCTGATACCCACCAATGAGGTCCATAATAAAAAAAAAATGTAAAGAAAAAATTAACCCTGTGTGTGCCACAAGGGGGGCCAATGCAGCCCCCCCTTCTGCGGCACACACAGGGCATTTATCATTACTTCATTATCAGAGATTGTTGGGGGGCCATCAGGATTGGTCCTGATGGCCCCCCAACAAGCTCTGATTACCAAGTAATGATAAAAAAAAAAAAAAAAAAAAATAACCCTCTGAGTGCCACAAGGATCCAATGCATTGCTTTGCAATGCGCTGGAGACCCCTGTGACACTCACAGGGTCACTCCGTTTGTGGACATATATATATTTTTTTTTTACTAAGACCTCATTGGAGAGGGATCAGGGGGTCCTGATGCCCCTCAATGAGGTATATAATAATAAAAAAAAAAAAATTAAAACAAAAATTAACCATGTGTGTGCCACTGGGAGGGGGGGTTCAATGCCGACCCCCTTCCTGTGGCACACACAGGTCTTTTTATCATTACTTTGTGATCAGAGCTTGTTTGGTGGCCATCTGAATACAAAGTAACGATGATAAATTTAACCCTTTGTGTGCCACAGGGGCACAAATGCATTGCTTTGCAATCCACTGGACACCCCTGTGGCACACAAAGGATTTTTTTTTCCCCCTTTATCTTTTATTTAGACCTCATTGTATGGGTTCTGATGCCCCCAATGAGGTCTACACAAAAATATTGGGGGAAAAAGCCCAAAAAAATGCACGTGCCACAGGAGGGGGGGGGGTCCAACACAGTGCTTTGTATGAGGGGACATACAGTGCACACTGGTAGTCACAGATCTCCCATACACACTATCAGACACTGCCCCACCATCACCACCATCCTTGCTCCTCTGCTCATACCCACACACACTGCCTAATCTCTCACCCTCCCACACACTTTGTTACACTTGTAGTCACAGGTCCGCACGTACACCGGCTGACGCCCTAGCTTCTTTTATCTGTTAGCCATAAAATCACACATACACTGTTTGCTTTCCCATTTCTGTTTCGCTGGTAGCTACGCTCCTGTAGCGTAAATTGGTATGTCAACCCACAGCCGTGGGGTACCATTTTTCTTAGGCTTGAAAGAAGTCCTCCTAGGAAATCCCACGCCATTGAACCATTTTAGTATCTTTGAAGTGACTGATGTGTAAAATAAATGTTTGTTTGTTTTTTCCTGTAGCACCACATTCTGGAAATAGTTGTGCCAACTAACTTAGGGGTTAAAAGGCAAGTGACCCCTCATTAGATGCGGCAGGTTGTCTTCTTTCCAAAATGGTATGGTTTATCTACCTTTTCTTCAATTCTGAAGGTGTTATAGCCATTTTCGTACAGGCAAGTCAGGTTTGAGAAAATGTTAGAAACATCAGAGGTTGTAGTAGGTGTAGTTTTCTACTTCTAGCACCCCCTAAGGTAGGTCAACTCATACCAATGGGGTGTCAATTGACTCCTAAGAGCACTAGCAAACAAATGCAGTTGTGAATTCCATGGTTTTCACAGAGCTCCATACATTTGAAGGAGCAGAAATGTAAAAAAATGCAATTTTTTTCCTATATCGCCTCCTTCTGGAAACATTTATGCACACCAGTATTGGGGTAAGAAGGCAAGTGGACCCTCATTAGATGCGTCAGGTTGTCTTCTTTCCAAAATGGTATGGTTTATCTACCTTTTCTTCAATTCTGAAGGTGTTATAGCCATTTTTGTACAGGCAAGTCACATTTGAGAAAATGTTAGAAACATCAGAGGTTGTAGTAGGTGTAGTTTTCTACTTTTAGCACCCCCTAAGGTAGGTCAACTCATACCAATGGGGTGTCGTTTGACTCCTAAGAGCACTAGCTAATGAATGCAGTTGAAAATTCCATGGTTTTTACAGAGCTCCATACATTTGAAGGGGCAGAAATGTAAAAAAATGCAATTTTTTTCACTAGTGCCACCTCCTGGAAGCATTTGTGCATACCAGCCTTTGTGTAAGAAAGCAAGTGACCCCTCATTAGATGCAGCACGTTGTTTTCTTTCCAAAATGGCATTGTTTCTCTACCTTTCCTGCATATCTATTATGGTTATAACCATTTTAGTGCAAGCAGATAACTTAAAAAACAAAAGTGTCAGGTTTACGTACGTGTTCCTAGCACCCACATATTGTATGTTAACCCACACAAATGGGCTACCATTTTTCTCATGTTGATAGCAGGTACTGAATACAGCAGGAAATGTTATGGTTTTCAAAGATTTTAGTATCTTTGAAGTGGTGGAAATGTAAAAAAACATATTTATTCCCATAGCACCACCTTTTGGAAATATTTATGCACTTCAGCCCAGGGGGTAGAAAGGCAAGTGACCCCTGACTTGATGCAGGAGAATGTCTACTTTCCAAAATGGTATACCTTTTATACCTTTCCTTCATGACTCTAACAGTTATGGACATTTTAGTACAAGCAGCCATTTTCGAAGAAGCAAACAGGTAGGTGTAGTTATGTGCTTCTGGCACACCTAAGGTAGGTCGACTCATTCCAATGGGGTGTCAGTTTTCTCCTACGAGCACTAGCTAATGAATACAGTTGTAAATTCCATGGTTTTCACAGATTTCCATACAGATGAAGGGGCAGAAATGTAAGAAAATGCCTTTTTTTTCCTATAATGCCAACTTCTGGAAGCATTTGGGCACAACAGGCTTGGGGTAAGAAGGCAATTCACCCCTCATTTGATGCAGCAGGGTGTCTTCTTTTCAAAATGGTATGGTTTGTGTACCCTTTCTTCACTTCTGTAGTTGTTATAACCATTTTTGTACAGACAAGTAATGTTTGAGAAAATGTTAGAAAAATTTGAGTTTGTAGTAGGTGTTGTTTTGCACTTCTAGCGCCCCCTGAGGTAGTTGAACTCATACCAATGGGGTGTCATTTTTCTCCTAAGAGCACTAGCTAATGAATACAGTTGGAAATGCCATGGTTTGCACAATTTTCAGTACATTTGAAGGGGCAGAAATGTAAGAAAATTCCTTTTTTTTTTTCATTAGCACCACCTTCTGGAGGCATTTGTGCACTCCAGGCTTGGGGTAACAAGGCAAGTCACCCATCAATAGATGCGGCAGGGTGTCTTCTTTTCAAAATGGTATGGTTTGTGTACCCTTTCTTCACTTCTGTAGTTGTTATAACCATTTGTGTACAGACAAGTAATGTTTGAGAAAATGTCTTCTGTCTTCAAGAAGTTTGCTAAGCTTTACCCCTTTTCTGAGGTGGTGCTTGCTGAATGGGTTCATCCTCCTAAGGTGGACGCTCCTGTCTCAAGGCTATCTAAGTCTACCACCTTACCAGTTTCTGATGCGTCCCTCAAGTCCATTTTTGCCACTGCTGGTACTGCCATGCATCCAGCATTTGCTGCGGCATGGGTTAACCGGGCCATTGCGGTCTGGACTGAACAACTCACCCTAGCTGTACATCGGGGTGATTCATCTTTGGATATGTTGCGGTTTCCTGCCAACATATCTGAGGCCCAGCACTATGTTTCTGCTGCCTTATTTGATGCTATCCGTCTGGTGGCAAAGGTTTCCACCCTGTCTGTGGTTGCCAGACGAGCTCTTTGGCTCAGGATCTGGGCTGATGACACTGCTTCTAAGAAAGTCTTGCTGTCCTTGCCTTTTCATGTTACATCCTTTTTTGGGCCAGATCTTAAGGATCTGATCAGTTGGCCACTGGGAGTAAGAGTACTCATCTGCCCTTGGTCCCCAGGAAGAAACCTCCTCTCAAGCATAACAGGTTTTTTCGTCCCTTTCAGGCTGAAACTCGTCTATTGAACCAGGCGGTTCCCTCAGCTCCACGTGCCTCCTCCAGTCCCAAACAGCAATGGAAGCCCAAGGTCTCCTCCAAGCCCAAGGCTTCCAAGACTTTTCCGGCATGACTCGCCAAACCCGGGTCCCCATTCAGCTGTGGGTGGTAGTCTTCATCACTGTCACAGCATTTGGGAGGATTCAGTGGTGGACCAGTGGGTTTTACAAGTAGTGGCGGAAGGGTACAGGATTCCGTTCACCTCTCTTCCTCCTTTTTGCTTTTTCCCCTCTCATATACCCCAGGGCGTGGAAAAATGCCGTCTCTTCAACGGCGCTATCCAGACTCTTCTGGACAAGGATGTTCTGGAACCTGTTCCAGTTCAAGACAGAGGTACGGGTTTTTACTCAAACCTTTTCGTAGTTTCCAAGAAGGAAGGCGGTTGTCGTGCAGTTTTAGACTTGGAGGATCTCAATTCCTTTGTGATCCAGTCTCATCATCACTAGGAGTCCCCAAGGACGGTGATTGCTGCTTCTCTGGACCTTCAGGATGCATATTTACATATCACCATTCATCCAGAGAGCCGGCAGTATCTCAGATTTACCTGCGACCAAGTGCATTTTCAGTTCTCCGCTCTTCCCTTTGGTCTGACTACAGCGCCTCAGGTTTTCAACCGTGACCTTGGGAGCCTTAGTGTCCGTCCTCCACCGGGACGGCATCAGTTACTCCATACATGGACAACCTGCTTCTGAAAGCCCCCTCTGAGGAACTTCTTCATCAGCAGGTTCTGGACTACATTCACACTCTCACCCATCATGGGTGAATCATCACCTTGGACAAATTGGATCTTGTCCCATCCCAGCGTCTGGTCTTCCTGGGCCTTCTCTTTGACACTCAGCAGAGCATTGTGTTTCTCACGGAGGAAGTGGCTCGCCAGATCGCACACAGGATTTTGGCTGTTCTAGCTCAAGATCCAGTTCCAGCTATCCTCTCTGGTGGGGAAATTCATCTCCACCATGGAAGCAGTCCCCTTTGCCATGGCTCACACCAGGGAGCTCCAGCAGTTTGTGATCCAGGTATGCAAGGGTTAGCCGGACCTTCTGCAGACGTCAGTATCCCTCCCTCTTCATGTGGAATTGAGTTTGTCATGGTGGCTCGACTTCTCCAATCTACTGAAGGGCAAATCCTTCCTGATATCCTTCTGGATCACGATGACGACGGATGCCAGCCTCTCCGGCTGTGGAGCGGTCCTGGGTTGCCTAAGTGCTCATGGTCGGGGGTCTCTGGAGGAATCTCTCCTTCCCATCAACGTGTTGGAGCTTTGGGTGATATTTAATGCTCTCTGTCATTGTACACCTCAGCTGGAAGGCTGCCCAGTCCGGGTACAGTCCGACAACGCCACGGCCGTGGCTTACATCAACAAGCAGGGCAGAACAAGAAGTCTCGCCGCTTGGTTAGAGGTCAAGGCTATTTTGTCCTGGGCAGAAGAACACGTTCCTGCCATATCCGTAGTGCATATTCCAGGCGTAGACAAGTCATGGCGTACCTCCTCAGTAGACACACAGTGGACAGCGGAGAGTGTGAACTGCATCCAGAGGTGTTCAACCTCATTGTTCAGAAGTGGAGTCTTCCTTGCATCGACCTGATGGCGACAAGACACAACCGGAAGGTTCCAAGGTTCTGCTCTCACTGCTGGGATCCTGTAGCTTTGGCTGTGGATGATATGTCCTTTCCTTGGCTTACATCTACCCTCCCCTTCCTATGTTGCACAGGGTGTTACGGAAATTGAGACTGGAGTGATGTCCAGTCATTCTGGTTGCTCCGTACTGGGCTCAACAAGTTTGGTTTCCAGAGCTTCCGACTCCCCTCCCATCCGGATCTTCTCCTCCAGGGTTACCTGTGGAAAGAGGACGTTCATAGTCTAGCTTTGACGGCTTGGAAATTGAATCCTCAATATTGAAGAGAGGTTTTTCTTCTGGTGTGGTGGCTACAGGGTTTATAATTTTAAGTCCTTTGCTACTAGCCAGACCTGAAAAGTTACTGGCCACTGCAAGCCAAAACATTCACACCAGGGCTGAATTTCTGCTCACCAGGGCTAAATTTTCACTCACCATTGGCTAGTGGCGAGTGTAAATTTTGAGCCCTGGTGGCTGCCATGCTTACTGCTCGCAAGCGAGTTTCCTCAAAGGCCTACCGTTGTGTCTGGTTGACCTTCCCATCTTGGTGTGCCGATAGGGACTTGTCTAAGGAATTTGATCTGCCCACTGTCTTGGCCTTCTTGCAGGACGGTGTGGATAAGGGCCTCAGTTTGAGTTCCCTTAAGGTTCAGACTTCTGCTCTCTCTGTTTTCTTTCAGAGGCGCATTGCTATCCTTCCTGATTTCAAGGTGTTTTTCCAGGGCGTTGCTCATACTCGCCCTGTCTTTAAGGCTTCTGCTCCTCATTGGGATCTTAATCTGGTTCTGGGTGTTTTTCAGTGCCCTCCCTTTGAGTCCTTGGCTACTATTCCTCTACGCTTGTTGACATGGAAAATGGCCTGTCTCCTGGAGATCGTGTCCGTTCGTCGTGTCGTGGAGTTACATGCTCTGTCCTGTAGACCACCATTTTTAGTGTTTCACAAGGACAAGGCGGTGCTCCGCACCTCTCAGGAGTTCCTTCCCATGTTGGTTTCGGAGTTCCACATCAATCAGGAGATTGTGGTGCCCTCTTTCTGCCCTGACTCCATCTCTGACGAAGAGAGAGATCTCTACTTATTAGACGTGGTGTGTTGTCTCAAGTTTTATGTACATTGCACTGAGTCAGGCAATCAGACGCGCTGTTCGTCATTCCTGAGGGTCCCAGGGCAGGAAGGCCTACATCCAAAGTGACTATTGCTTCTTGGATCAAGTCCACTATTCATAAAGCTCATGAGCTGAGGAAGAAGCCTGTCCCTTTCAGGGTCACGGCTCATTCTACATGATCTATTGGGGCCTCTTGGGCTTACAAGAATCAGGCCTCTGCTGATCAGTTGTGCAAGGCTGCCACCTGGTCATCTGTGCACACCTTTTTCGAAGCACTAACGTGTTGATGTGTTTGCATCGGCTGATGCCAGCTTTGGGAGGAAAATCCTGGAGGCAGTTTTGCTAGTCTAGAATTTTCTTTGGTTCTTGGTGCTTCCTTCACTTTTGAGCCCCGATGGCTCTAGTTCAGTGTGCTGTGTAACAGTTGGGGTGTTGTTACCCCTGTTTAGTCTCCGTTGATACTTCATTGTTTTGTTGGGCTATCTCCGATCTGATGGTTCATATCTGCTCTGGTGACTTTGGGGGCCTTGCGCCTGGTCCTTGCCTTACTTCCTGCCTCTGGGAAACTAAATGGTTGGACATCCCAAAGTTACCAGTAACCTGTATTGGACGACAGAGAAAAAAGGATTTTAATCTTACCTGTTAAATCCTTTTCTCTTAGTCCACATAAGCTACTGGTCTTCCACCCTGTCAAGAGACCATGCTTGGCTCTCCTGTGGCAGACTGTGGGGGTCCTTTGGGGTCACCCTCACAGTCTTCTTTCCTTCCACTATTTAGTCATAGTTAGTGTCTCAAATCTTTCTGGAGCTGGTTGTCTAACTGCAGCCAAGGAGGGAAGGTAGTCTCCACCCCCTGCAATCATTTCTAGAATTGTTCCTGCCTACTTAAAGGGGCGGATCACCTACTCAAAGTTACCAGTAATCTGTATGGACTAAGAGAAAAGGATTTAACAGGAAAGACTAAAATCCTGTTTTTGTCTTTTTTTTAACTGCTTGTTTGCAGAAATTAGAAGAATAAATATAGCCCTGCGCCGCCTTCCGGGCAGGCTGCGGTTACCTGATACTTTCCGCAGCCTACATCTCTGCCTCTTTCTATCCAGCATCCTCATATGATGGAGGCTGCCTGTCTGTAAGCTGGAGTGCTCTCATTGGCCAGAAATCGATCTCTGCCAATCAGAGCGCTCCAGCTTACAGACAGACAGCCTCCATCATCGGAGGAGGCTGGGTAGTGGGAAGAGAGCAGACGCAGTACAGCAAGCTTCGGCAAGAGCAGTCTATGCGGATGTAGGCTCGGGGCTGTATTTATTCTTGTATTTTCTGCAAGCAAGCGGTTAAAAAAAATAAACTTTAAAGCATATTCGCTATATAAGAAAACTATTTACATAAAGGTGTAAAGGTTTGATAGATCCCTTTTAAAATGTCTTGTCAATGGTGAAGCGGGACAGTCTGAAGTGGCGGGACAGTTGTATTGGACCCCAGAATCGGGGCTGCACCACATAAATCGAGACAGCTGCCGGTTATGCAGTCAGGGTAAATAAGCACATCAAGGAGGTAGCAATCCATGAAGAGAGAGAGAGAGAGAAATAGGCAGCCAGAAAGAGATAAACACAATATTATCTGAAAAGAGACAACAGGCAAACCTCCCAACATTTTAAATGACCAAAAGAGGAGCGCTTTTATTTTAGGTGGTGTTGCTGGGGGTTTGGTTGGCGGGTTGGGCATTACTGATACTTTTTAGGTTATTTCATGACCTATTGTCACCTCTTTGCGTAAATGAATAAATGGTGTAGAGCAAGCCTGCAGTATTATATTTACAAAGACTAAGTTGTAAACACATATGCTGAACATTAAACAATCATTAATGTGACTTTTATTGCTGTGGAGAAATGTGATAACCTTATTTCACTGTCGTCCAATACAGGTCACTGGTACTCTGGGAGGCGATCCGCCCCTTTAATAGGCAGGAACGATTATGCAAATGATTGCAGGGGGCGGAGCCTCCCCTCCTACTTAAGCTGCCTTCAGGCCAGAGCCACTAGATTGATTTGTTCCTGTGTGCTGTGCACACCAGGTGGAGAACATCTATACATTCAACTTAGTATTTTATTATTTTTATTCAAATATGGAATACCACCATTAGGAGGGTGACCATGGCTGTGAATTGCCCTCTTTAAAGTGGCTAGTGCAGCTTCCAGGAATTTTCTGTGGACCTTATGCCCTGAAGAGGGAACAGCTTGAGTCAAGCAGCTTCCCTGCTGGGGAATTTACCTCTGGTCTATTCCTACTTCATCATGGTCACCTGAAGACAGAAGTCCTGCAGAAAGGTGAGCCACCCCTTGAGTGCTGAAGGTCCACTTGTCCCCACAGTGTCCCTTTGATGGGCTTGTATTTGGGAGTTTGCATTGCACTCCAGCACTCATAGGGTGTTTTTATTTGCATTTATCATGTTTATGCAATTTCTGTGGTATTCTCTGGGTTTTGGAGCTTTGGGTATAGTTTTACTTATGTTTCTCATGTATTGGGTAACTGTTTGGCACTTTTTAAAGTTCAGTGGGACTTTATTAAAATTTAGTGTTCCACGCCTTTAAGCGCGCCTTTTCCCGCTTAGACGCCATTGCTCCTTTACTCTCTATGGGATTTCACAGTGTGGGACATATCTCTGGAACCGCTCGTCACAGCAACTTCAGAGATGGCTCATTTTATTTCTATGCTCCTGCTCTATCATCCGGTGTCTGTTTTCAGGGTGTGGGGAGTTCAGGGGGGCTTCGGGCACTGTTTGGGGTACTTCTGAGAGAAAACGACATTTCCCATGAGCGCCCGGTTCGCGCTCGTTTCTGATTGGCTGACCTGACGGCCACCATTTTGTGGTGTTATTTCTCAGCGAGTATACTACGCAGGGACCGAGCCTTCTCTCCTCTCAGCAGATTAACCCTTCGCTGGCCAGATAAGTCCGATTTTAGGCATTTCTGGGGTGAAACGTTAATCTTTCACACTTTTACTGGGTGATATTTGTTAAGTGGTGTATATTGATGCTGTGAGCATGTCTACTCCACTGGAGCCAGGGGCTAGACCTAAGACTAAGGAGGCTGGGGTGTCTGTTCCCCCCATTGCGCTTTGCTCCTCTTTTCACTCTGGGCTGCCTAGAGATTGTTCTGGTAATTTATGCCCTAAATGCACTGATTGTCATGATAGCAACCCTGGGCTTCCCAGCCATGCTATTGAGCCAACTTGGGTGAAAGAGTTCAAGGCTGCCACTAGGGATCTCAGAGCCACTCTTCAGCTCTTTCCCTCTCAGGTACAGGGGGCTCTCCAGGTTTGGCAGACCCCCTCTACAATCAGGACTTCCCTGCCTAAGCCACAGGGGGCTCCTGATGTGTCTGATTCTTCTGAAGAAGAATTATTACAGGATTCTGATGCTGAGGAAGGCACTATTATTGAGTCTACCAGGTCCATTGGGGACCCTTATGAATGTGACCCTGAGGTTTCTGCTGAGGGTTTGATTAGAGCTGTGTTAACTACGCTCAACCTTCCTCTGACTCAGGAATCTACTCATGATCCAACTGACGTTTTCCAAAAACCATCTAAGGCAGTTGTATGTTTTCCAACTAACCCTACCCTTGCCCGTCTAGTCTCTGAGGCGTGGAGGAATCCTGACAAATCCTCCTCAGTGTCCACAAAGTTTGCTAAACTTTACCCTTTTCCTGAGACTGAACTGGCAAAATGGGTTCATCCTCCCAAAGTGGATGCTCCTGTTTCCAGGCTATCCAAATCTACTGCTTTAGCTGTCTCTGATGCCTCTGCCCTGCAGGATTGGACGGACAAAAAGCTAGAACTTTCTCTTAAATCTATTTTTGTCTCCATTGGCACTGCCATGCGTCCAACCTTTGCAGTGGCGTGGGTTAATAGAGCTATTGCGGCCTGGACTGAACGACTGACTGAAGCGGTCCGCCAGGATGCACCGGTATCTGAGCAGTTGCAGCTCCTTGCTAATATTACTGAAGCACAAAATTATGTTGCTGATGCTGCCTTTGATGCTGTGCGCATGATGGCGAGGGCCTCCACTTCATCTGTGGTGGCTAGACGTGCCCTTTGGCTGAAAATTTGGTCTGCTGATACAGCCTCTAAGAAGGCCTTGCTTTCCTTGCCCTTTCAGAGGAACTTGCTATTTGGTTCTGAACTCAAAGAAATGATCAGCGAGGCTACTGGCGGTAAAAGTACTCTTCTACCCTCAGTCTTCAAGAAAAAGTTTCCAGCCAAACGCAACCGGTTCTTTCGTTCCTTTCAGACTGAGACACGCTCCACGTCCCAGACGGGGTCGTCCTCTACGCGTCCCTCCTCCAAGCCCAAGCAGTCCTGGAAGCCCAAAGTTGCCCCCAAGGCCAAGACCCTCCAAGACTGCTTCGGCATGACTCACCGAACCCGGGTCCGCATCCGGCAGTAGGTGGACGTCTCCGCATCTTTCGCCGGACTTGGGAGGAGTCAGTGACGGACCCATGGGTTGTTCAGGTAGTGTCAGAGGGATACAGGATCCCTTTCTCTTCCCTTCCTCCTTTTCGGTTCCATTTTACTCGTCCTTCTCAGGAACCTACAAAAAGGCGTCTGTTCGACGACGCTATTCAGGATCTCTTGGACAAAGAGGTCCTGGAATTGGTTCCTCCAGAGGACACAGGTTCAGGATTTTATTCCAACCTGTTCGTGGTGGCCAAAAAGGACGGAGGTGCTCGTCCCATTTTGGATCTCAAAAATTCCTATGTTGTGAGTTCCCACTTCTGCCAGGCGTCCCTGCGCTCTGTGATTGCCGCAATGTCTCCAGGGGAGTTTCTTGCTTCCCTGGACCTTCAGGATGCATATCTTCACATCCCTATTCATCCAGAGAGCAGGCGGTATCTCAGGATTGCCTGCCACAGGGGACACTTTCAGTTTTCAGCTCTTCCCTTTGGACTGACTTCGGCCCCTCTGGTCTTTCAGAGGGTGTTGGGTTCTTTGATAGCTGTACTTCATCAAGAAGGTGTCAGGGTGATCCCCTACATGGACGATCTCCTCCTGAAAGCCTCCTCAGCGGAGCTTCTCCACCAGCAACTGCAGCTGTGTATACACACTCTGAACCGTCACGGCTGGATCCTGAATCTGGACAAGTCAGACTTGGTCCTATCTCAG
Organism: Rhinophrynus dorsalis; assembly: GCA_037306005.1. NCBI lineage: Eukaryota > Metazoa > Chordata > Amphibia > Anura > Rhinophrynidae > Rhinophrynus > Rhinophrynus dorsalis. The sequence continues at coordinate 174,481,354 of CM074724.1, read as the reverse complement.
AGGCTCCTTTTCCTGGGTCTCCTGTTTGACACTCGCCAATGCATGGTGTTTCTGCCAGAGGAAGTGGCTCATCAGATAGCCATCCGAGTAGCCGGGATCCTGGAGCTGGACAGAGTTCCAGTACCGAAGTTGACGTCTCTGGTGGGGAAGTTCATTTCCACGATCGAATCGGTACCATTTGCCATGGCCCACTCCAGGGAACTTCAGAGGTTTGTGATCCAGACGTGCAAGAATCATCCAGATCATCAGCATCTGTCAGTCTCTCTACCTCCTCGTGTCGAATCGAGTCTGCACTGGTGGTTGGATCTCTCTCATCTCCTGAAAGGGAGATCCTTTCAAGTTCCCTATTGGACCACGCTCACAACGGATGCCAGCCTCCGGGGATGGGGTGCTGTGTTGGGTCGTTTCAGTGCTCAGGGGAAATGGGGACTGGAGGAATCTCTTCTCTCCATCAATGTTCTGGAACTGCGTGCCATCCGGCTTGCCCTGAGGCACTGGGAATCTCAACTGGAAGGTTGCCCAGTCAGAGTGGAGTCCGACAACGCCACCGCAGTGGCCTACATCAACAGGCAAGGCGGCACAAGAAGTTGCACCGCCTGGTTGGAGGTCAAGGATATTTTATCTTGGGCAGAAGATCACGTGCCTGTTATTTCTGCAGTTCACATTCCAGGCGTAGACAACGTCATGGCAGACTTTCTCAGTGGTCACACAGTCGACAGCGGAGAATGGGCTCTTCATCCAGAGGTGTTTCACCTAATCACCCAGAGGTGGGGGGTACCTGCAGTGGACCTGATGGCTACCAGACACAACAGGAAGGTACCGGTGTTTTGCTCCCGGTGGAGGGACTCTCTTGCTCTAGCAGTGGATGCCTTGTCAATCCCTTGGGATTTTCCTCTGGATTACATCTTCCCTCCTCTTCCTCTATTGAACAGAGTCATCCAGAAGTTGAAGCTGGAGCGCTGTCCTGTCATCCTGATCGCTCCAAACTGGCCTCGCCAGTCCTGGTATCCGGAGTTGATGGCCATGTCAGTGGCGGAACAGTTTCCACTTCCTGCCCGTCCGGATCTACTTCTTCAAGGATATCTGTGGAAGGAGGATGTTCAGCATCTCCATTTGATGGCATGGCGGTTGAATCCTCGATTCTAGAGAAGAAAGGATTTTCTCCTTCAGTGGTGTTGACGATGCTTAGTGCTCGTAAGCCTGTGTCCTCCAATATCTATCATCGTATCTGGGCCACCTTTGTAGCTTGGTGTACTGATCGGAAGATGTCCCTAGAATTTCATCTTCCCACTGTCCTGGCCTTTTTACAGGACGGTGTTGAGAAAGGGCTCAGTCTGAGTTCACTCAAAGTCCAGGCTTCTGCTTTGTCTGTGTTTTTCCAGGAAAGGATTGCTATCCTTCCTGATGTCAAAGTTTTCTTCCAAGGCGTGACTCATGTTCGGCCTGCCTTCAAGAGTCCTACTCCCCAGTGGGACCTCAATTTGGTGCTGGGAGTTCTCCAGCGACCCCCGTTTTAATCCTCGGCTTCCATTCCATTACGTCTCTTGACTTGGAAAATGGCCTTTCTCTTGGCTATTGTTTCAGTTCGCCGGGTAGCAGAGTTACAAGCTCTGTCTTGTAAACCTCCTTACCTGGTGTTCCACAAGGATAAGGCTGTGCTTCGCACTACCAAGGAATTCTTACCCAAGGTTGTGTCCGAGTTTCACATCAATCAGGAGATTGTGGTTCCCTCTTTCTGCCCTAATCCTTCATCTGACAAGGAACAAGATCTCCATTTGTTGGATGTGGTGCGTTGCCTCAAGTTTTATGTTCATCGCACCGAGTCTATCAGGAAGTCTGACGCTCTATTCGTCATTCCTGAGGGGCCTAGGGCAGGGAGACCGGCGTCCAAAGTTACCATTGCCTCTTGGATTAAGGCTACTATTCGTGAAGCCTATAAGTTGCGGAATAAGCATGTTCCCTTCCGGGTGACTGCCCATTCCACCAGATCTATTGGGGCCTCTTGGGCCTACAAGAATCAGGCATCTGCTGATCAACTGTGCAGAGCGGCCACTTGGTCCTCTGTGCACACATTTTCAAAGCACTACCGAGTTGATGTACTGGCCTCGGCTGATGCCAGTTTTGGGAGGAAGGTCCTGGAGGCAGTTTTGCCTGTCTAGGCCTTCTACTCTGTGGTTCTTAGTGCTTCTTTACTGTTGAGCCCGGTTGGCTCTGGTTCTGTGTGCTGTGTTAGTTCAGGGGTTGTTTTCCCCTGGTTGGTGTCCGTTGACACTTACATTTTGGGCTATGTAATTAACTGGTTCATAGCAGTTCTAGTGACTTGGGCCTTGCGCCTGGTCCTTGCCTTACTTCCCGCCTCTGGGTCAGCTCAATGTTTGTACATCCCAGAGTACCAGTGACCTGTATTGGACGACAGTGAAAATAGGATTTTAGTCTTACCTGTTAAATCCTTTTCACTTTGTCCATACAGGTCACTGGTCTCCCACCCTGTCAAGGGACCATGCTTGGCTCTCCTGTGGCATTCAGTGGGAGACCTTCGGGGCATACTCACAGGAGTCTTCCTTCTTGCTTACCTATGGTCAGTTTTGGGTCTCAAATCAATCTAGTGGCTCTGGCCTGAGGGCAGCTTAAGTAGGAGGGGAGGCTCCGCCCCCTGCAATCATTTGCATAATTGTTCCTGCCTATTAAAGGGGCGGATCGCCTCCCAGAGTACCAGTGACCTGTATGGACTAAGTGAAAAGGATTTAACAGGTAAGACTAAAATCCTATTATACACACCACACAGTCTGATCTCCTAAAAATAGGCACACAGTGGTGGGAAAGAGGGACAGAGGGATTTGGGCCTCAGAGAGGTACTGCCCCTCCCAAAGGGAGGCATAAACAGGTTACAATCCACAATTTGTGGATTTTCCTGACTTCGTAAAGGAAAGTCAGGATTTTATTAAAGACACGGAAGCGAGTAATATGCATTAAACTCTCTCTACTGTCCCTCAGCAGCAAAGTCAATAAAGTTATTTTAACAAAGACAAAATGTTTAAAGTCATAAAAACATGCTTGTAACCCTTTTACCCCAACCACCAATCAGCATGCATTGACCCCTATAAATTATGCTGTATTCTCTGAAGATTCCCTCTTTCTTTGGTGTCCGGAAGATGAAAATAAATCCAACAAGTCAACATTTCATGACGGCAACATGGAACTCCTGTCCCAATGAATTCAGAAGAAGGATAAACACAGAGGAAATCCGGAACATAACCATGAATAGTTCAACCTGTGGAGACATGAGAACAGAGAATATATCAGATAAAATCCTGACTTTCCTTCACGAAGTTAGGAAAATCCAGGAATTTTAAGGCAAGACACGGAGGCTCCTATTATGCAAGTTCAAAGCTGATGAATAATATTAGCAGTTTCATGAGTAATTGGTTTAAAATAAAATGTCTTAAATCAGCCGCTTTAAGTATGTCCTCAAGTCTGCCGCCAGTAAGGTAGGACTTGGAAGCCATCGCTCCTCTAGAGGAGTGAGCACCATACAGATTAGTATCAATGCCCGCTGACTTCATGATCCAGCTAATCCATCGTGCTAAAGTAGCAGTAGAAACAGGTAGATAAGGTTTAACAAATGAAATAAAGAAATGCTGTGAACTACTAGATCTAATTTTTTTGGTAGCTAATTCATAAGCTTTCAAACAAAGTACAACACAGAGTTGAGGATTTTGAGGAAAATTTGCATAGAAGATTTCCCTAGATAAGGATTTAATTTGTCTAGATGTTATGAACCAGGTGGAGGAAGATTTCTAATATCTGTTGGAAATGTCCAGAGCATGGACATCAGATACTCCCCTAAAGGAAATAAGACAAAGCAACATTGCGAGTTTGGCAGAAAGTTGTTTTAGCGATAAGTCTTCATTAGGAGGCCAGGATTCCAAAAATTGGAGAACTACCTGTACATCCCAGAGGTCGGAATATCTAGTAGTCAGAGGTCTAGAAATTTTAATACATTTCATAAGTTTACACACCAAAGGGTCCTGAAGGAAAACCTGCTATGTGTGAATGACCAGCTGAAATAGCTGAACGGTAACAATTAATGATTCTGTATGCTTTACCTTGTTGAAAACATGAAGACAAAAAATTAATGATAGAACTTAAATCAGCAGAAATGGGATCCAGGTCCCGTTCCAGGCACCAACATGCCCAGACATTCCAGCATGACTTGTAACATGCTCGAGCACCTGGTGCCCAAGCCTCGGGGATGAGTAGTTGAGCCGATTCTGAAATTCCATAGATAAGCCACTGATTCCTGAAATCCCCCAGGCCAACAGATGTAGTTGATTTTGAAGTAGTAGGTTGTGTGAATTCCCCGATGGATCCAGCAGTAATTGGGGAAATGGAGTTAGATAATGCTGGAAATTTTTGGACATCTCAAAAAGTGGAGGAAACAACGGTTGAGCAGTCCAAAATGGAGTCACTAGAACTGTGGTGACTCGTTTCCTGATCTGGAGAATGACCCGGAGAATCATAGCAAAGGGAGGAAACGCGTAACTCCCTATTACAGGCCATTGTTGAAGGAAGACATCCACCGCCAAAGCGTCCGGATCCGGTCTCCAACTGAAAAATCTTGGAAGCCGAGTGTTCAATCTGGAAGCAAAAAGGTCCAGTTGTAAGGGACCCCAGATTGAATTTAGTACCGCAAAAACTGTACAGTAGAGCGTCCAATTGCTCAAGTCTGCAAGATGTCTGGAATTCCAATCCACAATGGTATTGGATAGTCCTGGAAGATATTCTGCCTGAACTGAGATGTTTCTGTCTAGGCAAAATTGCCAAAACCACATGGCCAAAATTGCCAAGGTTTTCGATTTTGTGCTGCCCAGATGGTTGATGTATCTCACCACTGATACACTGTCCATCTTTAGCAGGATACAACAATTCGACATGTCTTTTGTGAAGCTCTTGATTGCGAACGATCCTGCTAATAATTCCAAGCAATTTATGTGCAAAGTTTTTTCCATGAGGGACCATTTCCCTCCTGTAGTGAGATTTCCACATCGAGCTCCCCAACCTATGTTGCTGGCGTCTGGTTCTATGATCATGTCCGGAGACATTACGAAAATTGCTCTCCCGTTTCATGCTTCCATGTTGTTTAACCACCATAGAAGCTGTTCTCTGGCATCTAAGGACAGAGGGATATGTTCTGAATAAGCCTCTGCGAAGATGTTGACGATAATGTGATAAGGATTGAAAATTCTACATCATCAACATCATAATCATTATTGATCTCTATATCAGAGTTCTGACCCTTGAGTTCCTCGTATTCATTACTTGATTCATCAGTAGATGAATCCAAGCAAAAAGAATCAGGTTTGCACCTGACCTTATTTATTTTACTTGGCACTCCATCCTCCCGAGTTGAGGTTCTTTTTTGTGGGTTTGATCCACATGATTTCCTACTACTTGTACTAGTTTTGTCTCTTTGAAAACGTGTTGGTGTTCTTTCTGAGGAACAGTGCTTTACTTTATACTTCTTTTTACCCCCAGTTTTATTCTATTAAACTTTCTCAGGAGCGGAGTCAGACAAAGTCTTCTTACCAATAGACTGGGGTATAATAGTCCTCTTAAGAGGCTTATTCAATTTATTCTGGTTTAAAGCATCACACAAAGATTTTGCCAAAGTCTCAGTCATTTGGTTCATACAAGATGCAATAGCACTGGAAACAGATTTACTAACCGTTTGATCCATTAAGTTTTGAATGTGATCATCATTAGACTTAGAAGCAAATGCTATTGCCTCTTGTGAGTCAGAATTATTAGAGACGTTGTCAGTCACACAAAAATGAGCCGGAATCCTATTACCCTTCTGGGGTGTAATAGGGGAGACTATTTACTTGTGAGACATATTGAAGCACAAAAGAACTAAATCAACAGGAAATATATTTAATAAATTTAAATAATATGTTGAAAGAATATGGGTGACAATCCCAATTGAATAATTAATAAAAACTGCAAATAATAAGAACTGAAAATTAAAACAGTAATTCTATTTAGAATAGCTGCAAAGTGGAAGAAAAAGTGTCGTTACCACAGGTCGGCACAAAATGGTGCTGACACCTGAGGTAACTTGGGCACGTGCAGAACTGACTTTCAGGGCATTGCCCTTAAACAAAATGGCTGCCGCTAGGGTATAAACCCATAACATTAGAAGAACAGTGAAAGAAAAAGCCATAAATACATGAAAGAATATTAAGTAGTTTTATTAAGCGAACCTCTTAAATTTTACACAGCGAAAATGGCGCCAAACGGAGCCGTGAGGCAGAACAAGCAAGAAGGCACAGTGAGAGAAGCCCTGCTATCTGCGCATTCACGAGACTCGGCCGGCAGCAGAAGACAAACTAACAGCCCGAGAGAAGGTTGTTGAGGTGAAATGGGGCAGAAAAAATAAAACCATACCAAAGTATGAATACTAAAAAGGAAGAGGTATAACACCTCACATATAAAGGGAAAACGGTTACAAAACGAAGCCAAAACGGTTCACGTAAATAAAATGATGGAAACTAAAAATTTATACTAAAGCAAAGACAGCTATCAACACATAATAATGAAACAAATTAAATATAAAGGAACACACACACACTCATTTTTTATTAAGTTGCAAATTAATTAAGAGGAAATCTTCAGAGAATACAGCATAATTTATAGGGGTCAATGCATGCTGATTGGTGGTTAGGGTAAAAGGGTTACTAGAATGTTTGTATGACTTTAAACATTTTGTCTTTGTTAAAATAACTTTATTGACTTTGCTGCTGAGGGACAGTAAATAGAGTTTAATGCATAATAGGAGCCTCATTGTCTTGCCTTAAAATCCAGCCAAAAAGTACCCACAGCAGTTGAAGGATGTGATTCAAAAATTACTATAACCATGACTATGAGCAATTGCAGATTAATAACTGAGATAAAACACTTTGGCTAACTCTCATAAGGAGACTTAGAACCAGAGTTTTTAGAGATAAACTAGCAAATACAATAGTGTTGCCTATAACGCTCACTCACATACAGACATAGCCATGCACCTGTTTTCACACACTGGAACAAAGAGATGTACTGACAAATACAAGCACACACACATACTATTAGCACACATGTACTATAAACACACACACACACACACACACACACACACACACACACACACACACACACACACACACACACACACACACACACACACACACTTAAAGATAGACACACTCATTTGGTAGAGACATGATAGGTGGGAGACATGGGTATGTGAGCGAATTGTGGGAAAAGGTGGAGAAACAGGAGGGGAGGAAGAGCGAGAGGGGCATAGGGCAAAGAGTGACACGTAGGGGAGTGTGTTTTAACCCTTTGATTGCAAAAAGAGTGTCCAGTACATTACCCCACAATGAATTGGGCATACCTTTGGCACTCAAAGGGTTTATAACGTGACTACTACATCTGTGGAATATTTCCACATACCCAGTATTATGTGCAGTCCCCTTCGATCTCATTATGTGCCCCAGTATTAGTTCACCTTGTCTTTCCATTGTCCCATGGCACTGTATCTCTTTCCTCTGGTGCTGCTGTGCTTTACGCAAGGAGAATACTCACTTTAACATTGCCTGGTTCTAAAATAAAGTGCTCCTGTCTCAGCATTGAGTAGTGAATTGAACTACATTTGGGTGTCTATTTTAATAAGCAAATGAACCCTTTGCTAACACATTGGTTTTGTACTGTATTGGACAACTAGTGCTTACCCTGGGATGAGCAAAGATGAATAACCCAGCACTGAGAAGGTTAAAATGACTTTTTGAAGGACTGTGTTGTAATAACATATGTATATGTTTTAGTATTCTGGTGTTTATGGTGGAGAAATATTTGTTCAGTCAAGCAGCCACTACACACACATTATATATGTCCAACACTTTTACAGTTAGGCGCAACAAATACATTATTTGCTAGACAGAATAAAGTGTGTCATGCAGTCCTTTTCGGTTCACATATTTAACATTTTCAGTGCTGGATTTCTTACCTTAAAGGGAACACTGCATCTCTTTCAGTGGGTTAACATTCGCTTAGCCATTTTGAGTTCGCTTATTTGTTAATGTGAATAATTCTGTTGGATGGAGAAATTTTAATGAGAGACCTAGGTAAGAGTAAAAATGACAAACATATGGCTTGCTGGATGCATAAAAATCTTTAATAAATAGGGCAAATTAGTGAAACATGTTTTCGATCACCCCCTATTTTGCACATGGAAATGTTATCAAGCCCATAGTGAATACTAGCATGTGAGAAACTGCCCTAGCCTTCATGGAGTTAAAAGTCCCAATTAAATCCATGGTAATGTTTTTCACTTAAAATGAATGAAGACTCTCCTTAATTCAACTTTTATGTAAGATTGCAGAAAAGGAGCTAAGCTGATTTGCCTGGTCTGTGGTGTGTGTGTATATTTAGGGCCTTCACCCAAAAGACCAACTGCAAGGATATATTTATAGCGGCTCAATCCACAGGAGCAGCTGGAGAGAGGGAGCTTTTCCAGGAATTTTTGCTGCTCCTTGCATTCCTGTAGTTTTGATATCGTATTTGTTGTTTCTCCCTGCATTCCTAATGTTTTCATTCCTAAAGAGTTTACAGAGCTTTAAGACTTGTGCCTCATTTTTCATTTAATTTTTCTTTTAATTCTGTGATTTGTATTTATTTTAGTTATTTTAAGCAGTGACTCCTTTAAGCCAAGACTTAGTGCATGTTGGAGAATAGTACACTGTATATTAAGCTAATCACATTTCTTCAGTTGTCTGGGTCCATGCCTCACATTTAAGGGTTAAAAAACTCATGTTTCTCATATTATGTAGTAAGTAGCACAGTTGATCAGGGTGATAAAAGACCTTTCCAAGTATAACCTTTGCCATGTCGCCTCTGTTGAAACATGGGATGGCAAAAAAAAAAAAAAAAAACTATTGAAACCATTTCCAATTAAAAATTATCAACCTCTTATCTGCATTGAAACCAAATGCCATAATAATCAAAACTGTTCTGATATTGAAAGGCATCCAGTAATTTTTCAAAGCATCTACACTGTCCACAAGCAGCCTCCTGAGTCATATTCCACAGTCTTACTGTACTACCTTTTTGTTTTAGTCAAACATGCCTTTCCTCTATTCTAGTCTTATTGGGTCACCCCTTGTTTTCTTTGGGTTTTATTTTGAATGAAGAGCTCTCCAAGTTGGTTTTTGTACTGGCCTTGATTATATGTGTAAATGATAGTCCTATTCCTCACTAGATGACTCTTCTCAAATGTAAACAAACCCAGTTTGGACAGTCACTCTTTATAACTATAATCTTCCAATCACTTTATACATTTTGTTGCACTTCTCTGAGGTTTCTCCAGTACAATAATGTTCATATTATAGATGAGTTCTTGCAAAGGATTTCTAAATCGGCAGCATTATATTCCCATCCTTTGCATCTGTAACTCCTTTTTATACATATTAGCCTATTGGCTCTTGCAACGGCTGAGTGACACTGGGCACTGTTGTGAAGTACTTCTAAATATTTCTCTAAGAAGGAGTCTGCAAGTTATTTTCCCATTTAGTGTATATGTAACATGTTGGTTTCTGCATAACCTTACATGTATCTATATAAAAACCCCATCTGCCACTTTTCTGCCCATTCACTCAGTTAATCCATATATTTGTACTGAGTAAAATACATCCTGATCTGCATGTATTTGCTTACACAGTGTGGTGTAATCAGCAAAGATTGAGACACTACTTTCAATACCCACTTCAAGTTCATTAATAAACAAATGAAGAAGCACTGGACCCAGGTCTGAACCTTTTAGCACTCTGCTTACAATTTTAACCCCTTAAGGACTGGGAAAATCTGAGTTAGATTTGACTTAAGGACTGGAGCAATTTTGACTTTTTTGACTGTCTTTGTTCAACCATATTTTCTCTTTAATTCCTTTTGTGTACCCACATAAATTATATACTGTTTTTTTAAGCACAAGTAGGGCTTTCTTTTGATACCACAATTATATGAATACCTCGTTGTTTAATTTGATTAAAATAGAAAAAAAGAGGAAAAAAATTGAAAAAAAAACATTTTGCTTACATTTTTCTGTCAGGATTTGCATACTATTAGTTAATGAAAAAAAAAAATACCCCTAAATATATTCATTTGCTTCTCCTGAATATAAGAGTACCCCATATGCCTAGTATTTTAGTCCTTTACTCACATTTACAAGGTAAATATTACAAGATGGCTGCCGTTATTTCCAACTTGGGATTTTTCAACAATTGGCATGTGAGCATCATAGCTTAGCTGACGGTGCCAGAACCAAAAATGTCCCACAAAGGTATATGTTTCTGAAAACTACACAACATAAGGTAAATAATCAGGAGAATTTTGGAGTTTTTCATGCAGCTATTTTTCCAGAAAAAAAATTCAAAATTGTGGTAATATTGTTTTTTTTGCAGTTTTCACACTTACATTTAAATACTACTGTTGATATCAAGCACATGATAGGTGAAGATTTTTAAAAATGCATTGTTTAGTGTTCAGCTCCTCCTTCTGAGTACGGCAATACCCCATATGCATAGGTTATTCAAGGTTTGCGGGAGCTATGGGGCCCAAATTGGAACATGCGCGTTTCCAGTTTCACACTTTGAATTTTCACAGCTTGCATCACTGGTGCCATGTCTCATTTGGGGCTGTGTAACAGTGCTCCACTCTAAGATTTCCCCCCAAAAGTATATATTTTTGGAAAGTAGACACCCCAGGCTTTCATTTTATGTATGTTTTCTTTTTTTTTACGCAGCCATTTTACCACCAATCGCTCGTAAATCTTGACGTAAGTTAAAAAAAACAGCGTTTTTCACACTTGCACTTCAATGTTGATGTGAATTTCAAGCAAATGATAGGTTTAGATTTTTAAAAATGCATTGTTTAGTGTTTAGCTCCTTCTTCTGAGTATGGCAATACCCCATATGCATAGTTTTCTCAAGGTTTGGGGGAGCTACGGGGCCCAATTTTGAACAAATATTGAATTTTCACATCTTGGTTAACTGGTGCCATTACTCATTTTGGGCTATGTTCCAGTGCTGCACTTTAGGATTTCCCCCCAAAAGTGTGTATTTTTGGAATGTAGACACCCCCAGCTTTCATTTTAGGTGTGTTTTCAAATTTTTTACACAGCCATTTTACCACCACTTTCTCGTAAACTTGACGTAAGTAAAAAAACAGCGCTTTTCACACTTTGCCTTCAATGTTGATGTAAATTTCAAGAACAGAATAGGTGAAGATTTTATAAACTGAATTGATTAGTGTTCAGCTCCTTCTTCTGAGTACGGCAATACCCCATATGCATAGCTTTCTCATGGTTTGGGGGAGCTACGGGGGCCAAATTGGAACATGCGCGTTTCCAGGTTCACACTTTGAATCTTCACAGCTTGCGTTATTGGTGCCATGTCTCATTTGGGGCTGTGTAACAGTGCTCTTTTTTAAGATTTCCCCCCAAAAGTGTATATTTTTGGAAAGTAGACACCCCAGGCTCTCGTTTTAGGTGTGTTTTCCAATTTTATACACAGCCATTTTACCACCAATCCCTCGTAAACCATGACATAAGTAAAAAAAAAACAAAACAAAAACAGCGTTTTTCACACTTAGGGTTGGCGGCAGTATACTGGGCTGCATACAAATTGGTTTGGGACACAATTTCACCTAAAATGTCTTCCCCCCCAAAAACAAATCAAAAAAATGATCATGGGTAAATCCTTCCACATCAATTTGAATCCCTGGGTTGCCTGTGAATTCTGAGATTTGTGGGCATAAATTGATACCCATTCATTAGGATCCGGAGTGGCAGGTGTTGGGGCATTTCTTTGGGCAGGTCTTTGGGCAGATCTTTTGGCAGGTGCTGGGGCAGTTGCCAGAGCAGCTCTTGGGGCAGTGCGTCTTTTCTTGATAGAAGGCCCAGCGTCATCACTAGAGCTGCTCTCACTTTCTGAAAACTGCGCTATGTCAAAATCTGACACAGTGTCTTTTGCCTCAGAGTTAGATGCCAAAAAGGCATATGCCTCTTCAACGCTGTACCTGCGCTGCATTTTGCCCACTAAAAAACTTTTTTTTTTTTTCTTACGCTATCCCTAAATCTAAATCTAACCCTAAAACTTGCCCTACCCTACGTATATCCTGAACCTACCTAACCCAAGTAAACTACCTACCTAAACTGCACTTATTATATATATATTTTTTTTTCCCTAAACCTAAATCTATCCCTAAAACTTTCCCTAACACATGTCTACACTAAACCTACCCAACTACCTACCAAAATAATTAAAACTATATTTACTATTCATATTAAAAAAAAAATAAATAAATAAATAAAAATTTTTTAAAAAAATCTAAAAAAATTCAAGGGGGATGGGGGGTGGCCTACAGATCAGAAAACACTGATCTGGAGCAAATTGATCACTCCAAGAGGGAACTGCAGAACTGTGATCAAAGGGTTAATTTTCTTTATTTAAACTTTTTTTTTTTACTTTTTTTTTTTCCAGGAACACTGGAACACCATCTCTCTCTGTCTCTCTCCACCTCAGCAGTGTGCAAGGTGGAGTGAGACAGAGAGATCTGACAGGGACAGTATTTACAAATACTGTCCCTGTCATTCAGGTTTTGCAACATGTGATTCGCTTTTGAAGGGAATCGCATGTTGCAACAATGTTTCAATGGCTTGTTACTAAGTGTCCCGATACCGGGACGCTTAGTAACAAGCTGTTTGAACTCTTCCATCGCTCCGTGCGGCCGCGATGGAAGAGTTTAACCCTTGACGTACCGGGACCGTCAAGGGTCGTTGGAGCACATTTACCCTTGACGGTCCTGGTACGTCAAGGGTCCTTAAGGGGTTAAACCAACTTTATATTTTGTTTACCTAAACTTAATGCATTTCTCATTTTCCCAGTTCTCTAGACATGCACAGGCATTAATGTAATAAAAAAAACAGGAAAAATGTTGATTGCCATATGACTGACACCAAATTGAAGATTACATTAACTGGAGTATGTTCTGTATAATTGACCCTCAGACTTGCAGTCTACAGAACCAATCCACAGGTATTGTAGTGTAGCTACAGAGTGAGCCACAGCGCTTGCAGTCAACAGGCAAACTGAAAGAAAGCGCATGTAATCTAAAGAACTGAATTGACCCTGTGAGTGATTGCGTTCTGGGCCACCTATAATGCTATGCAGAAGGCACTGATTGAATGTTTTCTCATGGTTGGAGTAATTTCTTCTACTCCAGTGAGAAAACAACCATGCTCTGGGTAGACTTGCAAGGGACATATCAAGGTCATGCAACAGAAGTCTTTATTAGTAGACACAAATTTTCTCTATTAGTAATATGTCACTGTTCCGTTATAAGAGACCACCGCAGAATTCAATGGAAAAACAAGCAACTAAAAAAAGGGGAAGACAAACGAAAAAATAAAAATCCTAAAACAGTACATAGTTATAACGGACTGCTAAATGAAGGACAGATTCCTGAGCTCGTACTTCTATTAACATGCTGAGACACTTATTTCAAAGGTACCTTTCCCTTTTAACTTGTAAGAATTGCCCATTACAACCTTAAAGTGATAGTAATTAGTGTTATTTCAATACTGTCAGAGTTGTAGTTCAAGAGTAATTGAATGATAAAGTATCCCCTCCTGCCCCTTTTACCTAGTGTAAGCCACTTCCCCTCAGATCTGGAATCTGGTCTTGAAACCAGGCATTTCACAGCAATCCTCTTACTGTGAACATAAGGAAAACCCTGCCCCAACACTGTCCCCCTTGACAGGTTTTTCGGACATTTCCCTTATGCCAGTTGAAGATTATCCCTCTCTGAGATCCATCTGGACAGTCTTGCTGCTCTGAGCTGAGCAGTTTGATATCAGTAAAAGAGGAAGGAGGGGGATACCTTATCATTCAATTACTCCTGAACTACAATTTGGACAGTATTGAAATAACACTTTTCATGGCCCAAATACTACGAAGATTAATTGGAACTGCTTTTATTTTGAAACATTTCTATCCCTTTAAAAGCTATAGAGTTATCGTAACACCTGTCACCAAATTGAATTCAATTAGTACATGTGGAATTGAAAAGACACTACACAATATAAATGCTTCTTTGTTATTGTGGTTTTGCAGTTTGGACGTTCATCATGACCAGCTACACATTGGCTCATTTCTGATGCAAACCAGCTGCACTTCAAGGGACAAATAGTTAAACAAGGATTTTTAAGCCCTTGAATGCAAGAGGTCTCCAACCCATTATGAATCAATGTGTTAGAGACGCATCAAGCATTCAAGGTGTTAAAGGCCCATTTATATTGGTGGGGATTTTTGTGTCCCCCTATGGAGCAGTTTATTTGACACAGAATGTGACTACATTGCCTTTATACATAAGGCCTTTTGCCAGCATTTTATTTTGTTAGCAATTTGATATCTCCAGCAACCTGGGGATTAGGTTTTTATTGGGGCTGAAAATTTGGAATTATTTGGGAATAAAAATTAAAAGGTGAGTGCTTCATATCTAATAAGCGATGAGTGCAATTTGTGTTATAATTTAGGTAAGTAAACAAATAGTTTGAGTGTCTGAGAATTATAACACAAGCTGCTAAACTGCATCTTAACACCTTAAGGACCCATGACGGTCCTGCACCGTCATGGGTTCTTATACCCTTAACGACCCATGATGGTGCTGGACCGTCATGGCTTAAATGATAGCAGCGTGCCTCCGTGCACGCTGCTATCATTAATTCCAGGCTGAGACTGAGTGCTCCGAGACCGGGGCATTCAGTCTCAGCCCTTCTTGTGTCTGCCGTTTCATGCGATCGCTGTATCAGCGATCACATGTACCGGCATTCTGAGACAGAGGTAAGCACACAACGCATGCTTACCTCTGTGTGTCTCCTCTTTTTCTGTCTCCCTTGCTATCAAAGTAAGGGAGAGAGAAGTAGAGAGGAGACACCTAGTGGTCAAATAAAATCCAGCAGCTGGGGGTTTTAACCCCCTTCACTGCTGGTGTTGGAGGCTGGCTAAATGCATGTCAATTTCTGACCTGCAATAATACACTTTTTTTTTTTTAACCCCTTAAGGACCGGGAAAATCTGAGGTCGTTTTCCCTTAAGGACCGGAGCAATTCTGACCTTTCTGACTATGTCTTTGTTCAACAGTGTTTTCCCTCTTAGGCTTTTATTCCACTCCCATAAATTATATACTGTTTTTTAAGCATAAATAGGGCTTTCATTTGATACCCTATTTATATGGATAACCCACCATTCACTTTATTAAAATTAAAAAAAAAAGGTAAAAAAATGTAAAAAAAAACACCATTTTTGATTTTTCTCTTAGGATCAATTGGCCACAAAGGGTTAAATTTTTATGGAGACTGCATGAAAGGTATAACCGGTCAGTCATACCTACAAAATGCGCAGTTTAAAGTGGCCACTGTCCCCCCTGGGTGAAAATCCCCATGTCCCTTTTTCCCACCCTATTTTGACACTTTTTTTTGTCCCTGGCATTTGGTGGTGTATATAAGTGTATTACATGGCTCCACAACAATCACACTTGTAATATTGTTTAATTATCTTTTTTTTAAAAATAAAAATGTTTTTGTAAAAAAAAAAAAAAAAATGTGTTGTGTTTTTTTTTTTTTTAAAGTGTAATATTGCAGGTCAAAAATTGACCTGCATTTAGCCAGCCTCCTGCACCAGCAGTGAAGGGGTTAATACCCCCAACTGCTGTATTTTTTTAACCACTAGGTGTCTCCCGTCTACTTCTGTCTCCCTTACTTTGAGAGCAAGGGAGACAGAGGCAGACGAGACAGGCACAGACAGCATGCTTTGCATGCTGTCTCTGCTGTCACTATGCCGATACATGTGATCGCTGATACGGCGATCGCATGAACCGGAGGAAAGAAGAAGGGCTGAGACTGAATGCCCCGGTCTCGGAGCGCTCAGTCTCAGCCTGGATTTAATGATAGCAGCGTGCACGGAGGCACGCTGCTATCATTTAAGCCATGATGGTCCTGGACCGTCATGGGTCGTTAAGGGCATAACAACCCATGACAGTGCAGGACCGTCATGGGTCCTTAAGGTGTTAAACACAAAACACAAAACACACTTTTTTTTTTTCCAAAAAAATATTTTATTTAAAAAAAAATATCTTAAAACTGGGAGCGTGATTGTTGTGGAGCTATGTAATACACTTATACACACCGCCGAATGTCAGGGATAAAAAAGTGACAAAATAGGGTGGGAAAAAGGGACATGGGGATTTTCACCCAGGGGGGACAGTGACCACTTTAAACTTCGCATATTGTAGGTATGACTGACCGGTCATACCTTTCATGCAGTCTCCATAAAAATTTAACCCTTGTGCCCAATTGATCCCAAGAGAAAAAACAAAAATGGTGTTTTTTTACATTTTTTTAACATTTTTTAAAATTTTAATAAAATAAACGGTGGGTTATCCATATAAGTGGGGTATCAAAAGAGAGCTCTATTTGTGCTTAAAAAACAGTATATAATTTATGGGGATGGAATAAAAGACTTAGAGGGAAAACGCTGTTGAACAAAGACATAGTCATAAAGGTCAGAACTGCTCCGGTCCTTAAGGGAAAACGACCTCAGATTTTCCCGGTCCTTAAGGGGTTAACATCGCTCACTTTCATTTATGGTAGATTTTAATACTTTTGGAACAAGGAAAAATGCTCCATAAAATGAAAACCCAAAATGCTGTCTAGGTGTAGGTATTTACTTGAACGAATATGAACCCTTTTTATGTTTTTGAGATACTGAATCTTTAACTAGGATAATCTGGATTTATGTCTACTGTGCAATAAGATTCCTTCAATACAAGTAGTTTAACTGGCAGTCGGCTTACAAGATTGTCCAGTTGCCTCATATTGCTGTCATATTCCATATTTGTTTTTTGTAGTTTTATGTGGTATGTCATGTATTTGTGAGTAGACCTCAAATTTGCATCTTAGGATCTGTCTGCATTTAACCCTCAAGGGGTTAAAGTAATACATATCTTATAGTAACAACTTCCCACTTCCTTTTTTTCTAGACAGAAAATTATTTTAACTCTGAATCCTTTCCATACGGATTGCTTTTCCATTAGTTAATCTTTAAAATATGTAATTACTAATGGATATCATAACCACAGAGGCATGCAAGAGTATTTGCTGTAGGACTCCAGTGGGGAGATTCACTAAGTGGTAAGAAAGAGGTGATAATGTGGAGATGACTTCTCCAGTTTATCACTTTTCCAGTTCTTATGTTATTCTATGGAGTCTATTCACTAAGATTTCCAAAGTTGAAGAAATATTAGTGAATAGGCTCCAAAGAATAACATATGAGTTGGAGAAGTGATAAACTGGGAAAGTCATCTCCACTTTATCACCTCTTTATCACCACTTAGTGAATCACCCCCAGGACTCCAAAAGCCTCCAAATGAGTCCTGCATAAAAGAATCATGTTCTCCTCCATAGACATGATATCCAGTTCTACTTACTGATGGATTTTGGAGAACAAGTCCACAAAGAGTTGATTCATAGTGGCCATTAGGATTTTCTGCTCAGAGGTTTGTGATTAAACCTCTTGCACTGTGCTATTAGAAAAGCCCCCTAGTCCTCAACCCAGTAGCATAGTGTTCATTAATACTGGTCCAGCATAAAATTTAATTGGCATAAAGTGCCAGTATGCCACCAACAAATAAAGTTTAAGGTCTAACTTTTTATATTTCAAACAAATGAGTAGCTCAACATATAGATAGTTTTTAATTCTCTTTAAAGTTAACTAAACTTAGGTTGATGGGTATGCTGAAGGTAATTTGATTAGCCATTTGAATGCCAGTTGGGAAGTCACTGGTAGAAAAGCATGTGATTAACCCCTTAAGGACTGGGAAAATCTTAGCTGTATTTCACTTAAGGACCGGAGCAATTCTGACCTTTTTGACTATGTCTTTTCTTTGTTCAATAGTGTTTTCCCTCTAAGGGCCATATGTTCAAAGAAGTAGCGAAATAGCTTTTGTCATTTGTGACGACTTTTCAAAGTACAGTGTCGTTGGGATCATTAATATTTTCAGAGAGTGTCGGTTGTGATTGGAAATGTCGTTTGTCCTGACTGAAATTGTCGTATGGAACGACAAAGAAATGTCTTAACTAACGACAAAAATGTCTTAACTAAAGACAAAAATTCTCACATTCAGAACACATTCCCTCCACTTTTTTCTTAACGTATAAATTTTGTCTTTTGAAAGACGTTTTTTTTTTTTTGTCGTTAGTTACGACAAATTTTCTTTTCCTCTATACAACATTGGAGAATAGTTTAGCCACGCCCCTTTGCCCATCAATTCTGGAGTTGTGTCTTACACAACGGACATTACTAGTTTTTTGTCGTATACTCTATAGAAAATATGTTTTTCATGCATTCAAGGACTTATTTTTGTCTTTCATACAAAAATTTTATGTCGTTATCCCTTTGAACATATGGCCCTAAGTACTTTATTTTACCCATGAAAATTATATACAGTTTCTTTACGCACAAATAGGGCTTTCTTTTGATACCACACTTACATGGATAACCCACCGTTTATTTTAGTAAAATTAAAAGAAACTGAAAAAAAAAAAAAACGCCTTTTTTTTTTTTTTTTCTTTTTTCCTCTTGGGATCATTTGGGCGCGATGGGTTACATTTTTAAGGAGACTGCATGAAAGGTATGATCAGTCAGTCATACCTACAAAATTAACTGAAATATTTTTTTTCTCTTAACTTTATTTAAAAAAAAAATTGCTTTTAGCAAGTCAGAAATGGACCTACATCCAGCCAGCCCCCAGCACTGAAGGAGTTAATACCCCCAACTACTGCATGATTTAATCTCACTGTGTGTCTGCTCTCTGCTTCTCTCTCCCTTACTTTATTAGTAATGAAGAGAGAAGCACAGAGCAGACACAAAGGCAGTGTGTCAAGCACACTGCCTTTTTCACTCAAAATACTGGAACATTTGATCGCTCCTGGAGTGATCACGTGAACCGGCAGAACAGACAATGACTGAAGCTGAGCGCTCCGGTCCCGGATCGCTTCGTTTCAGCCTAAAAAGAATGGTAACAGCGTACACTGAGGCATGCTGCTATCATTTAACCCATGACGTGCCATGACCGTCATAGGTCCTTAAGGGAAGTTTACCCATGACGGTCCTGGCACATCATGGGTTGTTAATGGGTTAATTCTTATTATTTTCCTGATAGATATGGGGCTGTCACATTCCCCCATTAGGCGGATTACCATTACTTGATCTTCCCCTGAAGTGGACCAGTGACCAGTGTACAGGTGCTTTGTTGGAACCTTGCAGCCCTGAGGAGGGAATCTCGCTGTCATGTTTGCCCTCCCAGCAGAGTCTCTTGGGTCTTTATTTGTTTTCAGCTACAATGGTAACCTGAAGAAAGAAGACTGGCGAGTAAACCTTTGAGTGCCTTGGTCCACATTTGTCCCAGTCACTGTGCCTCTCCCTACAGGGCTTTCTTAGTCTTGCAGGACTCTTGCACTCATTTGGGAAAAAAATTATTTGGCTTTGTTTGGTATTTCTGGGTTTTTGTGGGGTCTGTGATCACATTCCCTTCCCTTGTACCTTAATTTTATATCCCCCTTGGATATTCCCTTGGGAATGATCCTTAACCACTGCACCTGCCGGGTCAAGCAGCTGTTAAGGGGTTAAAACAGAATACTGCTTGAGAGTCACTATCTCTAATCCCTTACTATACCAAGCCTCACAGCTGCTGTCATCAACTCCATGCAGGGAGGAGCTCTTGTCAGCATTGCCTAGTAACGGTTCCTAAGCACTGTGTCACAATAGAAGGGACTAGTGTTCTATTTATAATGCAGGGCATATGGGCCAGAGGTTTTTTTTTTTCCTCACTGTGTTAGCTTTGACCCATTTATAAACAGTTAATTACTATAGTGATAAGCAATTACTCATTATTAAATGTGGTATTTGCAGAAATTGTTATGATCTATTACCAGTTATGGCCTTATTCAGCAAGCTAAAGAGGTGCAATTCTGGAGTAAATCGTTTGCATAGTATTTATTATTATAATGTGTGTGTTGTAGATGGCTGGCTTTACTGCAAGCGCTGTTAACTCTTTCTGTTCTTATCTCTGCTTTTACACCTTTACTCCCCCTGAGCTTTTGTATTGATTCAATTACTTTTCAGTTGTTTTCCAGCTTTTTTAATTTAAATGACGCTTAAAGGGGAACTACCACCCCGCAAAAACTTATTTATTTAAGTCTTCATCTGGCGACTAGCTGCTTAGTAGGGCTAGTTGCCAGAAATATTACCCGGTTTACAAGATTTTCTACTTACTCTGAGGCGGACAGTAGCAGGAAGCACGGACATCTTGCCAATGTGACGTCCGTGTGCCTGCGCTGTCAGTCCCTTTTGGAGTCGGCCTGATAATACTTTAGGTACTTGGTGAGTACTTGAAATATATATATATATATATATATATATATATATATATATATATATATATATATATATATATACATATACATATACATACACACACACACACACACACACACACACACACACACACACACACACACACACACACACACACACACACACACACACACACCCACCCACACACCTCTTGATTCTCCCCTTTTGCCTCTTTCTCCCCCTCTTGATTCCCACCTTTTTCCTTGGCTTTTTCTCTCCCTTTTGATCCCCCTCCTTGACTCTTGATCCCACCCTTTTGCACCTCTCTCCCTCCTGATCCCCCCTCCTTTTGCCTCTTCTTGGCCCCCCCTCCTTTTGTCTCCTGATCCTTCCTCCTTTTGCCTTTTTTTTTTTTTTTCTTCTCTCCCTTAGTCCCTTTTGCCTCTTTTTCTCCCTCTTGACCCCCCTCTCTGCCTCTTTCACCACCCGCTCTTCATTCCCCATCTTGCCTCTGTTGATCCCCCTTTTCCTGTCTTACCCTCCACTGCTGGGTGCTTGCTGTTCTCCCGAGCCCCGGCAGAGGTCAGCGTCGGAGCGTTACCATGGTAACCCGCGGCAACGCTCCGATGCTGCAGGAGGGAGAGAGGCGACCGGGGAGCATTGTGAGCAGCTCCCCGGGCTCCCTCTCTGCAGCACCGACCCTGACACAGGGTATCGGTGCTGGCATCGGCCTCATTTGCGCGAGTACGGGTACTCGCGCAAATGCTGGTATCGGCACCGATACCGGTATCGGTGCAACCCTAGTTTCACTGTCGTCCAATACAGGTCACTGGTACACTGGGAGGCGATCCGCCCCTTTAATAGGCAGGAACATTCATTCAAATGTATGCAGGGGGTGGAGCCTCCCCTCCTACTTAAGCTGCCTTCAGGCCAGAGCCAAGCCAGATTGATTTGTTCCTGTGTGCTGTGCACACCAGGTGGAGAACATCTCTCATTCAACTTTAGTTTTTTATTGTTTTCTTTCAAATATGGAATACCACCATTAGGCGGGTGACCATGGCTGTGAATTGCCCTCTCCATAGTGGCTAGTGCAGCTTCCAGGGATTTTCTGGTGGACCTTATGCCCTGAAGAGGGAACAGCTTGAGTCAAGCAGCTTCCCTGCTGGGGGGATTTTCCTCTGGTTAATCTCCTTTTAACATGGTTACCTGAAGACAGAAGTCCTGCAGAAAGGTGAGGCACCCTTTGAGTGCTGAAGGTCCACTTGTCCCCACAGTGTCCCTTCTCTGGGCTTGTATTTGGGAGTTTGCTTTCTGCACTCCAGCACTCATAGGGTGTTTTTATTCATATTGCTTGTAATTATGCAATGTTTGTGGTATTCCCTGGGTTTTGGAGCATTGGGTCCTTATTCTCTCATGTTTTCCATTGTCAAAAGTGTGTTTGGTGTACTTTTTACTTTTAGTATACTTTATTAAGGTTTAGTGTTCCGCGCCTTTAAGCGCGCTTTTTCCCGCATAGACGCCATTGCTCCTTTACTCTCTATGGGATTTCACAGTGTGGGACGTTTCTCTGGAACCGCTTGTCACAGCAACTTTAGAGAGGGCTCATTTTGTTGGTCTTCCCCTGCTCTATCATCCGGTGACTAGATTCAGTGTGCTGGGGGTTTGGGGGGGCTTCGGGCACTGTTTAGGGGTACTTCTGAGGAAAACTACGTTTCCCATGAGCGCCCGTTTCGCGCTCGTTTTCTGATTGGCTCCCGTCGCGGCAGCCATTTTGTGGTGTTTTTCTCAGCGAGTATACTACTCAGGGACCGAGCCTTCTCTCCTCTCAGCAGATTAACCCTTCGCTGGCCAGATAAGTCCGATTTTAGGCATTTCTGGGGTGAAACTTTAATCTTTAACACTTTTACTGGGTGGTTTTATTAGGTGGTGTATATCTGATGCTGTGAGCATGTCTACTCCACTGGAGTCAGGGGCTAGACCCAAGACCAAAGAGGCTGGGGTGACCATTTCCCCCATTGCGTTTTGTTCCTCTTGTCACTCTGGGCTGCCTAGAGAATTTTCAGGTCATTTATGCCCAAAATGTGCAGATAGTCAGGATAGCAACCCTGGGCTTCCCAGCCATGCTATTGAGCCAACTTGGGTAAAAAAGTTTAAAGCTGCCACTAGGGATCTCAGATCCACTCTTCAACTCTTTCCCTCTCAGGTTCAGGGGGCTCTGCAGATCTGGCAGACCCCCTCCTCAATCAGGACCTCCCTGCCTAAGCCACAGGGGGCTCCTGATGTGTCTGATTCTTCTGAAGAAGAACTTTTGCAAGATTCTGATGCTGAGGAAGGCACTGTAATTGAATCTAATAGGTCCATTGGTGACCCTTATGAATGTGACCCTGAAGTTTCGGCTGAGGGTTTGATCAGAGCTGTACTTACTACGCTCAACCTTCCTTTGACTCAGGAATCTACTCATGATCCAGCTGATGTTTTCCAAAAACCATCAAAGGCTGTGGTTTGTTTTCCTACTAACCCTACCCTTGCCCGTTTAGTCTCAGACACATGGAAGAACCCTGAAAAATCCTCTTCTGTGTCCAAGAAGTTTGCTAAACTTTATCCTTTTCCTGAGACTGAACTGGCAAAATGGGTTCATCCTCCTAAAGTGAATGCTCCTATTTCTAGGTTATCCAAATCTACTGCCTTAGCTGTGTCTGATGCTTCGGCCCTGCAAGATTGGACGGACAAAAAGTTAGAGATTTGCCTTAAATCCATTTTTGCTTCTGTTGGCACTGCCATGCGTCCAACTTTTGCAGTGGCGTGGGTTAATAGGGCCATTGCGGCCTGGACTGAGCAATTGGCTGAGGCGGTTCGCCAGGATGCTCCAGTGTCTGAGCAGTTGCAGCTTCTTGCTAATATGTTAGAAGCTCAAAATTATGTTGCTGATGCTGCTTTTCATGCTGTGCGCATGATGGCGAGGGCCTCTACCTCCTCCATAGTAGCTAGACGTGCTCTTTGGTTGAAGATTTGGTCTGCTGACACTGCATCTAAGAAAGCCTTGCTTTCTTTGCCCTTTCAGGGGTCCTTACTGTTTGGATCTGAACTTAAGGAGATGATTAGTGAGGCCACTGGTGGCAAAAGTACTCTTCTGCCATCGGTGTTCAAGAAAAAGTTTCCAGCCAAACGCAATTGGTCCTTTCGTTCTTTCCAAACTGAGACACGCTCCACGCCCCAAACAGGTCCGTCTTCCACGCGCTTCTCCTCCAAGCCCAAACAGTCCTGGAAGGCCAAAGTTGCCCCTAAGGCCAAGACCTCCAAGACTGCTTCTGCATGACTCGCCGAACCCGGGTCCGCATCCAGCTGTAGGTGGACGTCTCCACATCTTTCGCCGGGTTTGGGAGGAGTCTGTGGCGGACCCTTGGGTTGTTCAGGTGGTATCAGAGGGATACAGGATCCCTTTCTCTTCCCTTCCTCCTTTTCGGTTCCATTTTACTCGTCCTTCTCAGGAGCCTACAAAACGACGTCTGTTCGACGCTATTCAGGATCTTTTGGACAAAGAGGTCCTGGAATTGGTTCCACCAGAAGACACAGGTTCAGGATTCTATTCCAACCTGTTCGTTGTGGCCAAAAAGGACGGAGGTGCTCGTCCTATATTGGATCTCAAAGATCTCAGTTCCTTTGTTGTGAGTTCCCACTTTCGTCAGGAATCTCTGCGTTCAGTGATAGCAGCAATGTCTCCAGGGGAGTTCCTTGCCTCCCTGGACCTTCAGGATGCATACCTTCACATCCCTATTCATCCAGAGAGCAGACGGTATCTCAGATTTGCCTGTCACAAAGGCCACTTTCAGTTTTCAGCTCTTCCCTTTGGTCTGACTTCAGCTCCTCAGGTCTTTCAGAGGGTATTGGGAGCTTTGATTGCTGTGCTTCATCGAGATGGAGTCAGGGTGACTCCTTACATGGACGATCTGCTCCTGAAAGCCTCATCTGCGGAGATCCTTCACCAGCAGCTGCAGTTGTGCATACAGACTCTCAATCGCCACGGCTGGATTGTGAATCTGGACAAGTCAGACTTAGTTCCATCTCAACGGCTCCTCTTCCTGGGTCTCCTGTTCGACACTCAGCAGTGCATGGTGTTTTTGCCGGAGGAAGTGGCTCATCAGATTGCTGTCCGGGTGGCCAGGATCCTGGAAATGGACAGGGTTCCAGTACCAAAGTTGTCTTCTCTGGTGGGGAAGTTCATTTCCACGATAGAGGTGGTGCCTTTTGCCATGGCACACACCAGGGAACTTCAGAGGTTTGTGATTCAGACTTGCAGATCTCATCCAGATCACCAGCATCTCTCTGTATCGTTGCCCCCTCATGTAGAGCTGAGCCTGGAGTGGTGGTTGGACCTGTCTCATCTCCTGAAAGGGAGATCCTTTCGGGTTCCCTATTGGACCTCAGTCACGACGGATGCCAGCCTCCGGGGTTGGGGGGCAGTGTTGGGTCGTTTCAGTGCTCAGGGGAAATGGGGTCTGGAAGAATCTCTTCTCTCCATCAATGTTCTGGTACTTCGTGCCATACTTTTTGCCCTGAGGCACTGGGAATCTCAGGTGGAAGGTTGTCCAGTCAGAGTGGAGTCCGACAACGCCACAGCAGTGGCCTACATCAACAGACAAGGCGGCACAAAAAGCCTCACCGCCTGGTTAGAGGTCAAGGCCATTTTGTCTTGGGCAGAAGATCATGTGCCCGTCATCTCAGCGGTTCACATTCCAGGCGTAGACAACGTCATGGCAGACTTTCTCAGTCGTCATACTGTCGACAGCGGAGAATGGGCGCTTCATCCAGAAGTGTTTCACCTTCTCACCCAGATGTGGGGGGTGCCAGTAGTGGATCTGATGGCAACCAGACACAACAGGAAGGTGCCAGTGTTTTGCTCCTGGTGGAGGGACCCTCTTGCTCTGGCAGTGGATGCCTTGTCAATCCCTTGGACGTTTCCTCTGTTGATCCGAGTCATCCAGAAGCTGAAGGTGGAGCGTTGTCCTGTCATCCTGATCACTCCAAATTGCCCTCGTCAGTCCTGGTATCTGGAACTGCTAGCCATGTCTGTGACGGATCCTGTCCCGCTTCCTGCATGTCCAGATCTACTTCTTCAGGGATATCTGTGGAAGGAGGATGTTCAGCATCTCCATTTGATGGCTTGGAGGTTGAATCCTCAATTCTAAAGAAGAAAGGGTTTTCCTCTTCAGTGGTGTCTACGATGCTTAGAGCTCGCAAACCTGTGTCTTCCAAGATCTATCATCGCATATGGTCCACCTTTGTAGCATGGTGTACTGCTAAGGATCTGTCTCTAGATTTCCATCTTCCCACAGTCCTAGCCTTTTTACAGGATGGGGTTGAGAAGGGACTCAGCCTGAGTTCTCTCAAGGTTCAGACTTCAGCTCTGTCTGTGTTTTTCCAGGAAAGGATTGCTATTCTTCCTGATGTTAAGGTTTTCTTCCAAGGTGTGGCTCATGTTCGGCCTGCCTTCAAGAGTCCTGCTCCCCAGTGGGACCTCAATTTGGTGCTGGGGGTTCTCCAGAGACCCCCGTTTGAATCCTTGGCTTCTATTCCTTTGCGTCTCTTGACCTGGAAAATGGCCTTTCTTTTGGCTATTGTCTCAGTTCGCCGGGTAGCAGAGTTACAAGCTCTGTCTTGTAAACCTCCTTACTTGGTGTTTCACAAAGATAAGGCAGTGCTTCGCACTTCCAAGGAGTTTTTACCCAAGGTTGTATCCGAATTTCACATCAATCAGGAGATTGTGGTTCCCTCTTTCTGCCCTAACCCTTCCTCTGACAAGGAAAGAGATCTCCATTTGTTGGATGTTGTGCGTTGTCTTAAATTTTATGTTCATCGCACTGAGTCTATCAGGAAGTCTGACGCCTTGTTCGTCATTCCTGAGGGGCCTAGGGCAGGGAGACCGGCATCCAAGGTAACTATTGCCTCTTGGATTAAATCTACCATCCGTGAAGCCTACAAATTGCGGAATAAGCATGTTCCCTTCAGGGTTACTGCTCATTCCACCAGATCAATTGGGGCCTCTTGGGCCTATAAGAATCAGGCATCTGCTGATCAGCTGTGCAAAGCGGCCACTTGGTCTTCTGTGCACACGTTCTCAAAGCACTATCGTGTTGATGTACTGGCCTCTGCTGATGCCAGCTTTGGGAGGAAGGTCATGAAGGCAGTTTTGCCTGTTTAGGACTTCTACTCTGTGATTCCTAGTGCTTCTTTACTGTTGAGCCCGGTTGGCTCTAGTTCAGTGTGCTGTGTTAGTTCGGGGGTTTATATTGTTTCCCCCTGGTTGGTGTCCGTTGACACTTCTGTTACTGGGCTATATGATTAACTGGTTCATAGCAGTTCTAGTGACTTGGGCCTTACGCCTGGTCCTTGCCTTACTTCCCGCCTCTGGGACAGCTCAATGTTTGTACATCCCAGTGTACCAGTGACCTGTATTGGACGACAGTGAAAATAGGATTTTAGTCTTACCTGTTAAATCCTTTTCACTTAGTCCATACAGGTCACTGGTCTCCCACCCTGTCAAGGGACCATGCTTGGCTCTCCTGTGGCATTCAGTGGGAGACCTTTGGGGCATGCTCACAGGAGTCTTCCTTTTCCTTCTTACCTCTGGTCAGTTTAAGTGTCTCAAATCAATCTAGCTTGGCTCTGGCCTGAAGGCAGCTTAAGTAGGAGGGGAGGCTCCACCCCCTGCATACATTTGCATTAATGTTCCTGCCTATTAAAGGGGCGGATCGCCTCCCAGTGTACCAGTGACCTGTATGGACTAAGTGAAAAGGATTTAACAGGTAAGACTAAAATCCTATTTTTATAGACCCTTTTCCCTCTGGATGTTGATTTTTTTTTTTTTTTTTTGATAAGTCTGTTCCTCATGCTGACTCGCCTAGAGTGTCTGCCCTTTTGATATGGGAGCCTGAAGGCAGAAGAGTGGTTAGTAACCCTTTAAGTACAATGATCTATTGTATGTCCCATTCTGAGCTTTCCACATGCTGTGCATTGTTAAGTGCACTCCTAGCTGAGTTCTCTTCCTCTTGGCCTTGTGGAACAGATGGCTGCAGTAGTTTTTATTTTGTTAACCCCTACTGTACATTCTGGGTTTATGTCCCTCTGGTTTCCTATCTGGGTCTATCTATGCAGTACTAGGGGCTTCTAGGTGCCCCCATAGCATTTTATTATTCACTATTTACTTCCCCCTGGAACTCTTAAAGGTGTTTTTTTCCCCACTCTATTTCAAAATGTCTTTGAACTGGAGCCCATGCAGTGACCATCTTTGCTGCATTGGTTCATCCTCAGGGCATATCTCTACAGTTGTTCATGCTAGAACAATCAGAGAGGGCTCTTTCTTCTTCTCTGATCATACACTGTCACATGATCTAGTTTGTGGGTTTTCGCTGACTGACCTGCAGTTGGAGAGCCATGTGTTGCTAGGCAACAATTAATTGAGAGAACTAGAATATGCGTAGTGCCCAGCTTCCTGGTATTTGCTGTCGCCTTTTGTGTTGGCCATCTTACTTCTCCATTGCTTAACCTATGCAGAGGCTGACTCTCCTGCTCTCTTCTCCAGTTTAAAGTGGAACTTTCAGATCTTACTAAGTTGCCATGCATTCATTAAACGCATTGCGACTACTTTGGAAATCGATGTCATGCCTTTAAAAAATAGCAGATTGTAAAGAAATCCTTGCTGTTTGAGGCCTGCGCCGTCAGTCCCTTCGGTAACCTTATGTTACACTGCAGTCTACTCACTGGAGACCGGGACTGGCGGCGCAGGTGCGCAGACAAAATGTCTGCGCTGTAGCCTGGGTTCCAGTCTCCAAACGGCAAGGATTTCTTTACAATTTGCTATTTTTTAAAGGTAAGACATTGATTTCTAATGCATGTTGACTTGGTAATATCTGAAAGTTCCGCTTTAAAAGAGAACGCATTCTTCAAAAATTAGAGATACAGAATCCAAGCCAAGAAAAAGGGGCGCTCTTATATCAATAGGTCAGGGATCTCCATGGCTAACATTTTAATTTGTTTATTTTAATAACTAATACATTAATTAATAAATTTATATGGCCTTTATCGTAATATTTGTCCACCGATAATCATTTGTTGCCAGAAGCTGCGGAGATCCCTGACCAGGGCAGGTAGTTTACCTGTTGCTTTACCGGTTGCATGTAGTTAAACTGGTATTCATTGACATGTGGGCGTCTCCTCCAGCAGTCAACCCCCCCTATTTCATGCCTGGCTAAACACACAGGCCTTCCACTTGCAGAAGCTGCTGGGGTGAAGGACCAGGCTGATAAAGTCAAATTTGCTGCTAGAGGGGCAACCCTGAGGCATATTTTTGTCTCCACTTGGGTCAGCAGAACCATTGCTGTGTGGGGAGATCAGCTTTCTGATGTAATGTTTTGTCTCTCCTAGAGAGGACTTGCTTATCATGCTAGCTAATATTATGTAAGCTAATGCCTACATTGCTGCAGCCCTCTTTGACGCGACTAGGTTCTCAGGAAAATCCTCAGCATTCTCTGTTGCCACCATTGATTCCTGGATCAAGGTGACCATCTGCCAAGTGTACGTCCCCAGGAAGAAACCTGTTCCCTTTTGAGTTATGGTGCATTCCACCAGATCAGTGTGCACCTCTTGGGCCTACAAAAAAATCAGGCCACTGCTGAAACACTTGTGTTAGTCTCTGCACACTTTCACCAGACTCTGAGTGAATGACCTGGCCATGGCTGAAGCCAGCTTTAGACAGAAAGTTCTTCAGGCTATTCTGCCTGTGCAAGAGTCCTCCTAACTCCTTTTTTCCCTCTTACGTCCTATATGGAAGATGGGTACCATGGGGTTCACTCATTCCTCTGGAATGCAGGGCATATCAAAGTCCGAGTCTTGTTGGTGGAGACTCCCAGCCACTCCACCAACTTAACCACTCCCCTCTCTTACATTTGCCAGTAAGAATGTGTCCTCTGTAGTGAATGGATAGAGCAGAGACACACTCTTAGTTTTTAGCTTCTTTTATTATTTTTCGTTTAGATATGGGGCTGTCAAAATTCCCCTCATTAGATGGGTTTCCATTACTGGGATTCCCCTGGAGTGGATTGACCAGTGTACATGTGCTGTGTGGACCTTTACAGTCATGTGGAGGGAATCTTGCATCCCAAGTTATCCCTCCCAGCAGAGTCTCATTGTGGCACTGCTTACTTTCACAGTGGTAACCTGAAGAATGAAGACTGGTGAGTAATCCTTTGAGTGCCTTGGTCCACATTGTTCCCTACCTTTGTCCCTCTCCATACAGAGGCTTTCTCTGAGCCCTTGGGCTCCTGCACTCATGTTTGGTATCCTTATTATATGTGTATTGTTCATTCCCTGAATTATGGAGCAAGGATGGCTGTTCCCCTCCAGGCTGTGGACCTTGCCTTGATCTTTCCCTTTAGTGGACTGTTTTTCGAGTGCTCCTAATATGATCCCTGGGGAATTTTGGGTCTTTGGGTACCTTTGTCCAGTTGTTTGATTTAGTGCCGCAGCCCCTTTAAGAACTGGTTCTTGTTCCGCTGCCAGCTTTGCTCTGTTGACTTCTATGGGTGAAATTCATTGGGACATATCTCTGCGCCTGTTTGACATACAGAAGTCAGAGCGGGCTCTTCTTTTATCCTCATTCTTTTTCATCCGGTTCATGTCCTGGGTGACTTGGGGGCCTGTGGCAATTCCACAGCCAGAGACTAGGCATTTTACTTACTCTCTTGCTTATCCTAGGCATAGGCAGACTCTCCTTGCGCTCATTCTCCAGATTAACACTTCGCCTGCCAAATAATTGCTTTTCCTGGCTTTATGTGGTGAATTATTAATCTGGGGAATTTATTACTGTTGTTTTAGACTAGTGTGAAACTCTCTTCCTGTCAGGATGTTGGATTCTAAGGGACATGGGAGTAATTGAAGACTAAGGATTCAGGGACTTCCCTTACCCCTTTTCCTTACTTTTTCTCATGTCAAACGGGGCTCCCAAGTGAGCATTCTGGATCTCTCTGCCCCTCTTGTACTGGGGCCCCTGCTACCCCCTCCAGGGCTCCTCTAGCACTGAACAAGAGCCAGCTTGGGTAAAAACACTGCTGTCCTCAGTGGCCCAAATTCCTTTCTCCCTTGAGGGGGTCCTATGATTTTGGAAGTCCCACTATCTTTAAATATGTGACCCCTATTTCTTAGTGTCCCTCAGGTTATAGGGGGGTCTCCTCAGAGGAAAAATTGTCTGAAGGGAAGAATGAGGAAGGAGCATATGGACTCTTCCTGCTCCTATGAGACTGACCGCCTTAAATCAGCTGAGGGACTCATCAGAGCTGTTTTGGAGACACTTCAGGTCTCTGACACCTCTGATGAGGGGTCTTCCTCTACAGATGTCTTCCAGAGGCATAAGAAATCTTTAACATTTTTTCTCCCTAGTCTCATGCTTGATCAGATCCTTCTGGATGAGTGGGCGACCCCAGACTAGCGACTGTCTATCACCAAAATGTTATCTAAGCAGTATCTCTTTTCAGAGGCAGCTTTAGTTCAGTGGACCTCTCCTCCTACTGTGGATCCCCCAGTTTCCATATCTACCGCCTTGCCCTTTTCAGATGTAGCAGGTCTGAAGGATCCAGCAGATAAAAAGCTGGAATCTATTCTCAGGGCCACTGGAGCAGCATGGAGTCCTATTTTAGATTCTGCCTGGGTTAACAGAGCTGTTGCCGTGTAGGGCGAACAGCTTATGAAGGCTATCCATGCTGAAGCTGGATCTGTTGGTTATTTAGGCTAACCTTAACACTTATGTTTGTGAGGCTCTCTTTGTGGTGGTTTGCTTGTCCACTAAGGTCTCAGCCTTTTCTGTTGCTGCTGTATGCACTTTGTGACTTAAGATCTGGTCTGCGGATCAGTCTTCTAGGAAGTCACTGGTTTCCTCACTTTTTCAGGACAAGTCCCTGCTTGGACCTGATCTAAAGCAGATCATTAGTGATGCTACTGTGTGCAAGAGCCTCAGATGTCCACCAAATTGCTTCTTTTTCGTTTTTCCGCCAAGCCCTGACAAGAGTGGCAGCCCCAAAGGCTAGGTTGTCAAGCATTCTTCTGAACAACTTCTGGAATCCTGGTCCACTGGCACCAGTAGCAGGGCATCTGTGCCTTTTTCGAGATGTCTGGGAGTTCTCAGTGGGTTTTACGGGTAATCTCAGAAGAGTACCGCATAGATTTCCTCTGTGTCCTATCCACGGCATAGAGTGGGCTTTGGCTCTGCCTTCCAGCTGGGTAGGACCAATTGATTTCTTTAAATTTCACTTGCTACCTCTCCTCTGCTGTTATTTTGGTCCTACCGAGCTGGTGGACGGAGGCTATGCCTCACTCTCCGTACAGGCGGCTAAGATCGCGTTCCCAAAGGTGTCTGCCAGAAAAATCACGGGCACAGTACCTGAAAGAGACATCATACGCTGTCTGCATTGGTTTGGGGATAGGAAACTGGCTATTCGCGCGGCGATTGGCCACTTCTCCCCACGCTGCTACTCACTGCCGGCTTGTCAGCACGCACCCGCTCACACCAATCAAGCCCCAGACAGGAAGAACGTCATTAGACGTTCCAACGGTGGAACGCACGCGGGTCAGGAAGCATCCGCTTTGGGGCTGAATAAAAGCAGCGACTGGGCTCTCAGCAGACAGGTATGTTATTAATTTACAAGAAGCTTCTTGTAAGGCTTGCTTGGTTGATAAAGCAGCCGTGGGTGCTGTGAAACGCGTTCCGTAGAGCCTTTTTTTTCTTTTTTGCCTAATTGGGCATTTATTTTATGTTTTAAATAAAGCATTTTTATTGAAGAATCCGGCTACTATTTTATTTTAAACAAGACTGTTTTGAAGATTTGTTCGTCTCCCATTTGGATTATTCAAATCGGAGTGTGGAACCCAAGCAGGGACGGGTAAAGTACCCTGCAAGTGTGATTGTTGATCATTGACGTATGTCTCTAGGTCAACTTATTGTTAATGTGAGTGAATTTTTGTGTATTATTTAATATTAGTATACTGGGATAACGCACTATTGGCGCTTTTTTCTCCCTTTTTTTTTCTCTTCGTTCAGGTGGAAAGAGCCAATTCTTACCTCAGGACAAGAAGATAAGAAGATCTCCAGGAAGATCAGGCCAGTTCAGACGACAGTCCTTTCGTGAGGCCCGAAGTTATAGACCAGGAAGAGGTTATGACCAGAGGAAGAGAGGTGCTCCAATTTCCCAGAGACCTGGAAAACGCAGGGATTTCCAGAGAAGAGGACAGTTTCCCCAATGAAGCCAGTCGTCCCCCTTCTCCTCCAGTAGGGGGCAGGCTGGAGGAATTCCATTTGGCCTGGTCTCTCATCAATCCAGACAAATGGGTAAGGGAAATTATCCAGAAGGGGTACTTTTTAGAATTCAAGATTGCCCCCCTTCCTCATTGTTTCCAGACTTCCAAGTTGAGACAGAAGTCAAGAACCCAGCAGATGAAAGCAGCCTTACAATCCCTATTAACCAACAGAGTCATAGAGGAGGTCCCTCCTTATCAGAGATTTCGGGGCTTTTATTCAACTTTTTTTTACACTATAAAGCCTTCTGGGGAACTTCGCCTCATCTTGGACTTGAAAGATCTCAACACCTTTCTACAACCTCATCATTTCAAGATGGAAACTGTTTCATCCACTCTCAAATTAGTACAACAAGGGGCATATCTCGCTCGTATAGATCTGCGAGACGCATACTATCACGTACAGCAATATCTCCTCAAAGTAATACCCTATTTGGACGATATACTGATAATCGATACATCATACCAGAAAACCATCAACAGCACCAAAACATGTATAGCTCAGCTACAGAAGCTGGGATGGATTATAAACTACAACAAGAGCTCCCTGATGCCCTCACAGGACCTGGTATTTTTGGGGATACACTTCAGCACCCAACTAGGCCAGGTGTTCCTGTCGTCAGAAAGATGACAAAGGATCATCAAGCAGGTCCTCAAGTTTCTTCAAAAAAGAGAACAAACAGCGAAGCCCTACTCCAGACTACTATGTCACCTAGCGTCCACTTATCAAATCATAACATGGGCTCGGATTCATGCCCGCAGAACCCAGCTGCACTATCTAATGTATTACAAAAGACAACCCCTCAACTTCCATCTACGGATTCCAATACCAAAACAGATCAGATTGGAATTAAAGTGGTGGACTCAGCCTCTACATCTGACAAAAGGCAGAATCCTAGCAGATCCAGAATGGCAGATTCTACATACAGACGCCAGCGGAAAAGGTTGGGGAGGAATATGGAAAAACGAGACAGTTCAGGGTACGTGGAATACTCAGGAAGCCAAGTTGCACATCAATGTACTGGAGCTACTTGCAGTATGGAAAACATTGCAGCACTTCAGTCGCAACCTCAGACAATTACCTGTCCTGATCAGATCAGACAACTCTATGGCAGTCCAGTACATACTGAATCAAGGGGGGACTCACAGCCCCCAATTAAACAACCTAGCACTCAAAATCCTCCTTTGGGCAGAAAAACTCCTACAGTCTCTCACGGCATCCTTCCTATCCGGTCGATTAAACACTCAGGCAGACTTTCTCAGCCGGAATCTGATCAACCCAAGAGAATGGGAACTAAACCCAAGGATATTCCAACAAGTAGTAACCATATTGGGCCTTCCAGAGATAGATCTCATGGCTACAAGTCACAACAGAAAATGTATCCAGTATCTCTCCAGATGGCAGGAACCTCAAGCCCTGGCACAGGATGCCTTAAAAATCCCATGGAAATTCAAACTGGCCTACCTGTTTCCTCCTCTTCCTCTGTTGACGGAAGTCATCAGAAAGAGAAGACAAGACAGGGCAGAAGTTATACTGGCCAAGAAAGCCGTGGTTCCCAGACTCTCTTTGGATGTCCCGCAGACCTCCAATACAGCTTCCACTGTCACCGGATCTTCTCCTCCAGGGCCCCTTGCAACATCCAGACCTGGCCTTCTTCCAGCTCAGGGCCTGGAGGCTGAGCAACAATCTTTAAGGTTGCAGGGCACCTCAGAACCAGTTACTGACACCATACTGAAGGGTCGCAAGAAAACATCCACAAAGATCTACTACAGAGTATGGTCAATTTTCCACAGGTGGTGTAACAATAATAATCTGGACCGATCATCCATATCTCCGGTCAAAATTCTGGACTTCCTACAGGAGGGTTTCCAGAAAGGGTTAAAGCCGGCATCTTTAAAGGTCCAACTTTCAGCCTTATCGGCTATCCTGGCCACACCCTTTGCAGATAATTATCTTATCAGACTCTACCTTACGTCCATCTCCAAGATCAAACCAACTATTAGGGAGACTATTCCTCCTTGGGATCTTAACTTAGTGTTACAACAATTGGCCGTTCACCCCTACTTTGAGCCCCTTCAACAGGCCTCGTTAAAATTTCTGATGCTGAAAACGACATTTCCCATTGCTGTAACATCAGCT
This sequence comes from Rhinophrynus dorsalis, assembly GCA_037306005.1. NCBI lineage: Eukaryota > Metazoa > Chordata > Amphibia > Anura > Rhinophrynidae > Rhinophrynus > Rhinophrynus dorsalis. The sequence goes on along the minus strand of CM074724.1, from coordinate 174,446,372 downwards.
AGAAGAGTTAGCGAGATTCAAGCCCTGGTAGCTAAATCTCCCTTCATATCCTTTCATCAGGATAAAGTGGTACTGCGTCCCAAACCCTCATTTCGTTCCAAGGTGATCTCGCAATTTCACCTTAATCAGAATATAGTTCTTCCTTCCTTTTGCCCTAATCCAGTACATAAACTAGAAAAACGATTACATAACCTGGACCTAGTCAGGTGTTTACAGACATATCTTGCCAGAACAGAAGAATTCCGAAAAACCGACTTTCTCTTGGTTCAGTTTGGGGGAAAATTGCAGCCTCTAAGCCCTCTATTGCCAGGTGGATACGTGAATGTATTTCCATAGCATATGAAACGGCGGGTCAGGACCCTCCTCAGGGTCTAAAGGCCCACTCAACTCGAGCCATGTCAACCTCCTGGGCTCTCAAAGCTGCTGCCTCTCCAGAAGACATATGTAAAGCAACAACCTGGGCTTCAATCTTTACATTTATTAAACATTATAGACTGGACTTACAAGCATCTGCGGACGCCAAGTTCGTCCGGAAGGTGCTTGAAGCGGCCATTCAAATCTGAACTTTAGCTACCCACCCCTCTTTGGGTACTGCTCTGTTAAGTCCCACTGTATGCCGTGGAGAGGACACAGAGGAAAAGTGAAATTTACTCACCGATATTTGTATTTCCTCTGTGTCCTTCCACGGCAACCCTTCCAAGGTAATTACGGTATCTGTATCAGTCCATCAGTACATATTGCCTACTATGTTCAATGGTATTATGGTTTCTATCTCTGACCTATTCTATCTTTCAGCTCGGAGAACTGTATAACAGCAGAGGAGAGGTAGCAAGTGAAATTTAAAGAAATCAATTAGTCCTACCCAGCTGGAAGGCGGAGCCAAAGCCCACTCTATCCTGTGGAAGGACACAGAGGAAATACAAATATCGGTGAGTAAATTTCACTTTTTGTATCCCTTCCACTATATAGTTTCTTTTTGTCAATGGTGCCAAAAGAGCTAGACAAGGCATGACTTTTCAGGAGCCAGTTGATTCACTGCTGGCAAAGAAGATTCTGATTCCAGTACCTCCCCCAGAGCATGGTCCAGGTTTTTATTCCAATCTGTTTGTGGTTCCGAAGATGGACTGCTGCTGTCATCCCATATTGGACCTCAAATGTCTCAACAAATGTGGTGACTACATGCTTCAAGATGACATACTTGCATTCTGTCATTGCAGCAACGTGCCCAGGGGAGTATCTGGCTTCCCTAGACCTTCAGAATGTTTGCCTACACATCCAAATTCACCCAGACAGCCAGCAATATCTGTTATTTGCCTATGGCTCAGATCATTACCAGTTAACAGGTCTGCCATTTGGCCTGGCTTCTGCTCCTTGAGTATTCACCAGAGTCTTGGGGGCTTTAGTGGCCTTCATCGATACTCAGGGCATTTCCATGACTCCCTATCTGAACAACCTTTTGCACAATGCTCCCTCAGAGGAGCTCTTGTCCCAGCATGTCCAAGACTGGGTTCGATTGCTGGTCCACCTGAGTGGGTCCTATACATGCTAAAGTCCTTTTCAGTGCCTTCCCAGGAGCTGGGGTTTCTTAGAATGAAGTTCGACAACCGCCTGGGGAAAGTCATCCTACCGGAGGAGAAGATCCTTCAGGTGACACAGGAGGTGTCTTAGGCCCTGGAGTGGCCCTCTGCCACAATGAGGGAGTACATGAGAGTGTTGGGCAGACTGTTGTCAGCATTAGAGTCTGTGCCTTACACTCGGGTACATATCCAAGAATTTCAGAGACATGTCCTCCAGAGTTGGTCTGGCACATCTGGATTGGAGGTCTGCAAGGATCTTCAGTGATGGTTGTGATAACAGAATGGACACTGGTTATGACAGATGCTGACCTAAGTGGCTGGAGTGTGGTTCAGGATCATATGGGGGTCCAGGGCAAGTGGACTGCAGAAGAGTCCTTTCAGTCCATCAATGTCATAGAATTCAGAATGATCCATCTGGCTCTCGTGTACTGGGCCACCCTCCCGAGGGGAAAGCCAGTGAGGGTCCAGTCGGATAACACCACACCTATGGTTTACATCAACCATCAAGGGGGGAACTCAAAGTGCTGCCACCTGGTTCGAGGTAAAGTAAATTCTAGGTTGGGCAGAATCCAATGTTCCAGCCATCTCCACCGTTCACATCCCAGTGGTAGAAAACATTCTGGTGGACTTCTTAAGTCACCAAGATGTGGATCCAGGAGAGTGGGAAATCAATCCGGAGTTATTCTATCTGATTGTGCAACAATGGGGTATTCCAACAATAGATCTCATGGCCATCAGGGAAAACAGGAAAGTTTTGAACAACTTGTCCCAGAAGGGAGATGCTTTGGACTTTGCCACGGACACTGTCAATCTTATGGAATTTCAACCTCTCTTATGTCTTTGCTTCAATTTTTCTCGTACACAGGGTTGTCTGGAAGATCAGAATGGACAGAGCAATGGCCATTCTGGTTTCTCCTTATTGGACCAGGAAGGTGTGGTTTGCAGACCTTGTCAGTCTTTCCGTTCAGGATCCGCTCCATCTTCTTCCTAGTTCGGACCTCCTACTACAGGGTTACCTGTGGTACGGTATGTGGAAAAGATGACTTTCATTGTATGGCTATTAAAAGAGATAGTAATGTTTCACAAAAAGAGCAGCTCCAATTAATCTTCATAGTATTTGAGCCATATAGAGTGTTATTTCAGTACTGTCAGAGTTGTAGCTCAAGAGTAATTGAATGATAAAGATTCTCCCCTCCTTGGATATTTTATCCAAGGCCCAAATACTATGATGATTAATTAGCGCTGCTTTTATTATGAAACATTGCTGTCCCTTGAAGCCCACATCTTGAGGACAAAAGGGTTCCCCTCCAAGGTAATTTCCACTGTGATTCAGGCCCGTAAGCCTGTCTCGTCTAACGCCTACCATAGGGTCTTGTCTAATTTTCGTGCATGGCCAGGACTGTGTCCTCGCAGGAGTTTAGACCTTCCGTTGGTCTTCTTTTTCCAGGATGGAGTGAACAGAGGATTCGGCTTGAGTTCCTTGAAGGTTCAAATTTCAGCTTCTTCTGTGTTCTTTTAGAGACATTGCAACCATTCCAGATGTCAAGTTGTTCCTTCGGGGGATGGCCAGTGCCTTCCCTGCCTATAAGGTCCCCACTCCTCCATGGGACCTTAATTTGGTTTGGGCATTTTTCAGAGGCCTCCCTCTGAGCCTCTTGCTCAGAGGGAGGCAATTGATACAATTGATGCTTGAAATGGCAGTGCTCTCTGTCTGGTGAGTTGCAGACCTTGTCTTGCAAGCCACCTTTCCTGGTCTTTCGTAAGGACAAGGAGATGCTTCAGACCTCTCAGGAATTTCTTCCTAAGGTGGTTTGAGTTCCGAAACAATGAGGAGATTGGGTGCTTTCATTTTGTCCTGACCCTAAATCTGACAAGGAGAAAGATCTCCACTTATTTGTTGGATGTGGTGTGGTGCCTTAAATTTTATGTGCACCGCACTAAACCTTTTCATAAGACTGACTCTCTGTTGGTAATTTCTGAGGGTTCTAGGGCAGATCAAGCTGCTTCCAATGTCACTGTGGCCTCTTGAATTAAGGCGATCATATGCCAGACATATGAGCTCAGAATGAAACCCTTTCCCTTTAAAGTCAAAGCACATTCCACTAGGTCTGTGGGGGCCTCCTGGGCCTACAAGAATCAGGTCTCGGCTGAGCAGTTATGGAAGGCAGCCAGTTGGCCCTCCTTCTACCTTTGCTAAGCACTACCGTGTTAATGTTCTGGCTTCGGCTGAAGCCAGCTTTGGCCATAAGGTCCTACAGGCAGCTTTGCCTGTCTAGGGACCTACATAGTTGATTGTCTTACTGTTCTTCAGCTGTTTGAGCCCCACTGGCTCTTGTTCTTGTGTGATGTAAGTTTAGTGTCTGTTAACACTTTTCTGTGTGGGCTATTCATATTATTGATAGTCCTATGGAACTCTGGTATCATGGGTACAGGCATGAGGTCCTTTTTTGCCCACCTCTGTGAGCTTAGTGTTGATATATTCCTGTGGTACCTGTGTTCCATACTGGACATAAGAGAAAATAAGATTTTAGTATTGTTCCCTGTTAAATCCTTTTCTCTATAGTCCATCTGGAACATAGGTCTCCCACCCATCGAAATAGACTAGTCTGTATGGACTTGGTAGTCATCTTAGAGTCTTTCTTCTCACAGGAGATTTCTTACTTATTCTCTTGCTTGCCTTCCAAGGTTGATAAAATGAGTACCATCGATTGGCGTAATTATAATATCTATTATTCAGCTACCAGTTCGGTTAATTCCGAGAATGTGCACAGAAAGTGCTTTGTGTCCCACTGGGAGAAAAGCTATGTACAAATACTAGTTATTTTATTATTTCCTCTCCCTTCTGCTTTAACTTGGCTTTGCTATATATTGAAATGATGTGGGGATAAAGTGGAGGGAAGATGGGAGTCTCTGCCTCAGAGGCCTAACCTGCCATCCTGAGGAGAGGAACTTTACCCCTATGTTTCCTATGCTCTACATGGACTAAGGGAAAAGGATTTAACTATAAGTTCACTAAAACTCTCTTATGTGGTCTGTTCTTCTGTCACACTTTGCTTTCTGGAAACTGCCTAGGTGTTGACATATGTCCAGAGGAGCCTTGTTTAAACTTCCAGTTAGGAGTAGGTAAATGTGTTTAAAAGAATTTGATTTATTTTTCTTGTTGTTTGATTTTTTTTGTTGAAGGTCCAAACCAATTACAGCAATCCATAAAATAGCGCACCAAGGGAACTTGTAACTTTTGACTAAATCAGCTTGTGTACAGTAAGCACTATACACGTCTGGTTCACACCAGCAAAAAAATAAAATAAATTAAGATACAGCTCTACAACCATGATTTTCACATTCGTTCTTTGATGTAACAAGACCAAGGAGACCAGATGGTTCTATGCCTAATATCTTTATTTAGAAATCTTACAGTCACTGCTTCTAAGGATTTGTTAGAAGAGATTATGTTACATATCTCCTGTGTAGATTAGTTTTTTTTCCTTTTACAGGCTATTACTAGCTTATGTATCTTTAAAACATGAGTGAGTAATCCTTTGATTGCCAGAGGGGTGCTCAGTGCATTGCTTTGCAACGCGTTGCATACCCCTCTGGCACCAAAGGGTTAATATTGCCATGTGTAGTGCATGATCTTGAAGGTTAAAATTGAGTGAGGGATTCTCCCTAGCTCTGTGCTTTTGCATTGTATCCTTGGGCATCTCTTTCAATCTTGGCACATGATCTGTGTGATGTGGACACTTGCCCATTCTACGTCTCCCTTGTTTTCTGTTGTTGAAAACCTGGAGTTGCCTCCACGCTTCATGACCAACAGCTTTTGTATCTGGGCTCAAGCGCCATTGATTTCGACTATATGCTACACCACTTAATCATGCTCAATCACGGCAATATCACCAAGTTCACCATTTGGTGACCTTGCTGATTTCAAAAGGATACACCCTTGTGCTTCCTTGGTCTTAGAACAATTGATCTCTTGTTCCCCCTCTTCCTTGAAAATCCTGTCCCGGCTCTACCAGCTGTGTCTTATGCTGAATAACTCTTCATTGCTTCCCTGCATGGAACATTGGGAGGAGGAACTGGGCTGCCACTTAGACCACCTCCCGTGTCGGTTAGACTCTTTGTCTCATGCCTCTATGACTTTAGCTCGATTTATGCTTATGGCCGCCCGTACCCTAATTCCAGCGGCCTGTAAATCTTAGACTGCCCCGTCGCTTTCACTCTGGAAGAATAAATGACATGCTTACTGTGAAATGGAGCAGTTGCATTCACTTTCTGCTAATGCCCTGGCTACCTTTTGCTATTGTTTTCCTTGGCTGACTTAATTTGAGACATAGAGTCTAATTCTCTGAATTCCTGCTGCCTTTTTCATTTGAACCCCCTACGCTGATGGTCCCTCTGCTTGCTGTAGCAGAGAGCGGACTCTAATTGTTTTAGCTTTTCTCTGTGTGGGCACTCGCCTTATCTTCTGCCTCCCCCTTGTTGAATATCCCTCCCTGCCCTCTTGTGATTTACCCACTTGTAGGACCCAATATGTTAGTCCTCCTTTCTTCTCTACCATTTCCGCTTACTTCTTCCTCACAGTTGCTCCGTCTCTCCTTGCCTGCTCTGATATTAAGGATGCCCTTTAAATGATGAGTGTGTTTTTTTTTTTTTTCTCCTCATCCTTTTTCTGTCATATCTGGTATGATTTTGAGCACTACGTATTTGCATAGATTGTCTCACAAGGATATTTTATTATTTAATCCTTGCTATTTGCACTGTTACATTTGTTTCCTCTTCTTGTGTTTCTTATAATGCTATATCACCTTTACTTACTGTGTTATAAAGTAAAATGGTAACACATTTAATGAGTTCAAAAAGTCACTCACCCATTAAGTTCAGCCTTTGCCACATTACCTTTTGTTGAACAAGAGGAAGACAAAAAAAAAAACAAGCAAAGCCATTTTGTCCAGTACAGGTTACTGGTACCTTTGGGTAGGTGCTCCGCCCCTTTAAGTAGGCAGGAGCAGTGAGTGCAGGGGTGGAGCCTACCCTCTAACCTTAGCTGCAGCTTCCTGTTAGCTTCAGTAAGTTTTGTTCCTCGTTGCAAGCAACAAGGTAAGGGAACAGTTCTGTTTAGTTTTAGAAATGTATTATTTTATGCTGGATATGGAATACCACCATTAGGCAGATTACCATCACTGACAAATCACCCAAATGTGGATAGCTCAGTTTACCAGGTGCTTATTTGTGGACCTAAGCCCTGGGTGGAAAATCTTGGCCTGTAAGTTATTTCCCCGGGAGTTGCCCACCGAGGCTTCTTCTTGATATATAGTAATCTGAAGAATGAAGTCCTGCAAAAATGTGAGCAACTCTTTGAGTGCTGAGGTCCACATGTCCCATGGAACCCCTCCGCACTGGGGTCTTTATCATTTGAGTTCCTATTGCATAGTCTAGCACTCATTGGGTCTATCTGTATGTCTGGGTGTTTGGAGCAGTCTTCATAGGTACTTTAACCCTTTCACTGCTGGTTTTGCATGTTGTGGAGGGGGGGTGAGAGCACTTTCCCTACTATGCTTTAATTACATGTTTTTGTATAATTTTAGCTTAAAATTTACCTTCATTCATTTTTTGTTGAAATTGTGTACTGCGCTTTTAAAACAGCGCTTTACCACACAGATGCCATTGCTCCATTCACTTCAGTGGGACTGTACAGTTGAAGGTCAGAGACAGTGAGGTCAGAGACAGCTCATTTTTCTTGTCTGCCCTTTCTCTGTCATTTGGTCAACATTCTTAACATGCTAGGGGGCTTTGGGCACTGTTGGGGTACTTTTGTCAGAAAAACTACAAATCCCATGAGCACTTGCTTTGCGTGCTCATTTCTGATTGGCTCCTGTCGCTGCAACCATTTTGTGCCTTTCTGAGAACTAGTATCCTACACAGGGCCTGGACTCTTCCTCTCTCCTCGGCTGTTTAACCCTTTATTTGCCAGATAAGTTTATTATAACGTTTTCTGGGCTATTTTATCACTTTTAAACATTGTTTTTGGGTGATCAGTGTATTTATTGACCAATTGACTTCTGTGAGAATGTCTTTTCCACTTGAGGCTGGGGCTTAGACTTAAGACTAAGGAATCTGTGGTGTCTGTGTCCCCCATTGCTCATTGCTTCTCATGTCATACAGGGTTACCTAGAGAATTCTCAGGTCATATTTGCCCAGCATGCGCTACTGCCCTTGAATCTCCTGCAGGGACCTCCAGCCATGCACGAGAGCCAGTATAGATGCAAAAGTTTAAGGCTTACTACCAGGGACTTCCAGTCCACCTTACAACTCCTTCCATCCACTTTACACAGGGGGTCTTCCGCTCGTGGCAGACCCCGCCCCTATAAGATCTTCCCTGCCTAAACCTCCGGGTATACCTGATGTGTCTGACTCCTCTGAGGAAGAGTTGTTGGCGGACTCTGATGATGATGACTGTTCAGCTGTTCCTTCATCTCAGTTTTTTGGGGACTCCCCTTTGAGGCGGACCCCATCCCCTCAGCTGAGGGCCTGATCAGGGCTGTGTTGTTCACCCTGAACATTCCCTTGGTGCAGGAGGCGTCTTCTGACCCCTCTGATGTTTTTCTGGAGCCTGTTAGGCCCCATGCTTGCTTTCCACCTAACACTTGACTGCTTGGTGTCAGAAGAGTGGAAATTTCCAGACAAGAAACCATCTGTGTCTAGGAAATTTGCTAAACTTTTTTTTTTTTTTTTCTGAAACGGCCCTCACTCAGTGGGTTCCCTGGAGTGTATTGACCAGTGTGCAGATGCTGTGTGGAGCCTTACAGCCCGGTGGAGAGAATCTTGCTGTCAAGTTTTCCTTCCCAGCAGAGTGTCTTGGCGCTCTGTTTGCTTTAAGTTACAATGGTAGCCTTTAGACAGAAGACTTATGAGTAAACCTTTGCGTGCCTTTGGTCCACATTTGTCAACGTGCCTCTCCATACAGGGACTTTTCCTAGTCTTGCTAGGCTTTTGCACGCATTTGGGTGATTTATTTCTGTCTGCCAAATGCATAGGACTTTGGAGTAAGGATGCCCCCCCCTTTTTTGTTTGTTTCAGATTAACCCTTTCACTGCTGCTTTGGAGTTTCTGCAGCTTTGCGTGGTCTTTTTTCACGTTCCTCTCACTTGTACCTTAATTTTATATCCCCCTTTGATGTTCCCTGGGGTATTTGGGTCTCTGAGTGTCTTTAGTAAATTTGCCAGATTTCTCTGTAGCGGTACCTTTAAGAACGGGAGCCCACCGCCGCTGCCTTTGCTCCATTTACGTCTGTGGGTAATCTTCTTTGGGACATATCTCTGCAACAGTTTCACATAGAAAGTCTGTGAAGGCTCTGTCTTCTTCACCTCATGCTCTGTTAATCCGGTTCACGTTCTGAGGGTCCAGGGGGCTTGTAGCTATTCCACGAATGGAGCAGTAGGCATTTCTAGGCAACAGCAATAGGGAAGACTACATTTACCAGAATGCCTGTTTTGCGGGCCATCTTACTTCTCTCTTGCTTATCCTATGCAGGGGATGCTGACCCCCGTCCCTCTGCTGAGTGGTTCATTAGAGCAGTCTTGGAGACCCTTCAGGTCTCTAACACCACTGATTGGGGGGGTTGTCTTCCTCTATGGATGTCTCCCAGAAGCGTAAGAAGCCTTCAGAAGTTACAGTAGAATGACCTTGCAGGTTGGAGATTAGGGGTGATTCATATACTTCCTTTAATACTCACATCATAACTTTAGAGCTCCGAGATCTGAGTGGACCACCTGACTGTGCATGAGCAAAAGCTAATGCATATGAACATCACAAATGGAGAGCAGTTGATGTCTCTGAACTTCATGATCACAATGTGCTTGCATTAAATCTTTGACAGAGGTTCAAAATTTTTCGGGGCCACAGGAGAATGTCTAAGCTGCACTCTCCCACATGTCTGCCCATCAGTTTCTGCCTAACTCTTTGTTGTCAGAAGAATATAAAATGCGTTATGCAAACCTAAGGGTTAATGATCACTTAATGTGTAATTTGTTTTCTCTGTCCATATATTTAAAAGATTGAGAGATCATGCAATGAGCCTCGTTTACGCACGCACGCACGCACGCACGCACGCACGCACACACACACACTGGTGTGAGTCAGATTAGGGGGCCCACTGACTTGAGTTCTTAATAACTGTTAACACAGTTGAGTCTGTATTGACCCTTTTTTTTTACCTTTCATTGTTCTTGGAGGAGAAAAAACAATTGAAATATTAAAAGGTGTGTAGTTTTATGTGTGCCTGTTCAGATTGGGCTTCTGATTATGTGCACAATATTACAATTTGAATTTTATTAAATTTTATTGCAAAAAAAAAAAAAAAAAAAAAAAAAAAAAAAAAAATCGATCTTAACAGTTTATGGAAGTGGTGGTGACTGATTAGTTCATTAACATCCCATTTCTTTTATTTTTCTAGGCATTCTTAATCCAAAGAATCCCAAGGAACCAGCTAAAAGCTTTAGCTTTGACTATTCTTACTGGTCCCATACCTCGGTAAGTGACCCTTGGAATGATGTTGATGGGTAGGTCTGTTTTCTGCCTGATGAAATTGATGATAAAAATGTGTTTTACTTGGATGAGTGTCCAAAGCTTTTAGGCTTCATTCAAAATACTAATTTCGTTAAGGAATTAACACCTTAAGGACCGTCATGGCTTGTTATACACTTAAGGACTAATGATTGTCCTGGACCGTCATGGAATTCCCGGCTCCCCGAGCGGCTGCACGCAGTTCGCGGAGTCTGGAATCGGATTAAAAAAAAAAAAGCTCCGTGGTCCTCAACTGACCGCAGCGTGCATGCGTGGCTGGTCCTTATGGGGTTAAAGGGACAATAAGTAGAAGGCATCTCCTGAATGTGTGTGTGGGGGGAGGGAGGGGGGGCTGTACATGGTTATATACTGGCTCCAGCCCCTTCCACTCTGCTTGATTCATCAAGAAGCATCCACACTTATCCCTGACTCCCTTTGTTCTATATGCTGCTCCAAGGTTAGTCCTCTAATCAGGTTGACCACGTCAGCTTCAGGCCTGGGTTCAGGTAACTCAGGTTATTACACACATTTCTAATAGTCTTTATAAGCTGTTAACAGGTAGGACTAAAATCCTCTCTTCCTGGTCTTTGGTTTATAGGGTTGGTGTTAAAATACAGGTTCTTGATATGCTGGTTAATTTCTGGTTTGTGTATATTTTTCATCAACTGTCCAGTTGTTATTCAGTAGTTTGAGCCCTTCTGGCGCTTATTTGGTTTGTTTGTTCACACCTACATTTATACAGATCCATTTTAGTCCTAGGGAACACTGATATCTTTGCAGATTATTTTTTCCCCTCTTTTTCCTTCACAGAATTTTTGGGATGCTTTGATGTATCCCCATGGTTCCCGTGTTATATATAGGAATCAGGAGAAATGTGTATTTCTGTGTCGTCAAATATAACTCACAGGTACCATGGTGAGGCAACAGCTCCTCCCTGTAGGCTGGAACAATTCTGTAAAGAAGTTGTGGGCAGAGCCTCCCCTCCCTCTGTAACTGGCTATCCTATCTGGCTTTCCTACTAGACTTGACCAGATAGATTTGTTCCACTGTCAGGTTCTCAGCCTGTGCACAGTTCTGCTTAGTTTTTAGTTTCTTTTATTATTTTTCCATTAGCTATGGGGTGTCCAGATTCCCCCATTAGGCGGATTACCATTCCTGGCTTCCCCTGGAGCATTGTCCAGCTAACAGGTGCTGTTGTGTTGCTAGTATACCACATTAAGGAAATACTACAACTCCCTGAATACCCATTTCAAGGGCTTTCCTCTGATTGGCTGATGGTTTTCAGACACCATTTTCTTTCCTTACTGCTGTATCTTATGCATATGCTTGTATCTCCTTGCTCTCCTCAGATTAACCCTTTACCTGCCAGATGAGTACTTTCTTAGACTTTCTGAGGTGAATTATTGATCTGGGACACAGTATTTGGGATTTCACAAACTGTTTTGTCACTTATCCTGTTAGGATATTGAATCCTCCTCTACCAGCTTGTATCTGTATGTCACCCATCCTATACTTAGATTGTAAGCTCTACGGGGCAGGGACTTCTTATCCTAATGAATACTCACCTGTTGGTCACCTTATGACTGCCTATATAAGCACTTAATCACCGCACTTATTGTACCCCTTCTATATTAAATGTAATCTGTAAAGTGCCAAGTACACTGGTTGGCGCTATATAAATAAAAATATAGAATACAATACAATCCATAGGTTCATGGGGCTAGACCTAAGGCTAAGGATTTAGGAGCATCTCTGACCCCCCTTGCTTACTGTTTCTCATGCCAAACAGGGCTCCGTGGAATATACTCAGGTCACTTATGCCTGTCATGTGCTGTGGCCCCTACTACTACACCGAGGCCCTCCAGCCTTGAACAAGAGCTACTCTGAGTCAAGGTCTTAAATTCCTCTATGGCACAGTGACCTCCTTCCATCCATTCTTAGAATCCCCCACTTCTTTCAGGTTTGTGGTCCTTAAGGCCCCTGGCATTCCTGATCTCACAGAAATCTCCGAGGAGGATTCCTTTGAAGTTGATATGAAGGTAGAGGAGTGTAAGGGAAGGGCTTCTTCATATGCTTATGCAGACTCCTTTTGAGGCTGAGCCTGTGCCCTCCACTGAGGGCCTCATTTAGGCGGTTTTACTGACCTTACAGGTCACTATTACCACTGCTGAGGGCCTAACTTTTTCTGATGTTCTTCAATGGCGTGAGAAATCCCTCACTTTTTTTTTCCATGCACTTTCACTCTGGACCAGGTTATCCTGGATGTGTGGAAAATGCCAGACAATCTCCTTTCTCTTTCCAAAAAACTTTCCAAGCTGTGCCCCTTCTCTGAGGCAGCTTTGATTTATTGGGCTACACCTCCTCGGGTTGATGCCCCCACTTCTAGGCTTTCTAAATCTACTGCTCTACCCTTGGTGGATGCCATGGCAATGAAGGATTTGACTGATAGGAAGCTGGAGGCTATCCTGAAGTCTGAATTTGCCGATATAGGCTCTGCTTTGAGGTCTACCTTGGCTTCTGTTTGGGTCACTTGAGCTCTCGCCATCTAGAGTGATCTACTTACTGAAGCTAGCCCTCTTGGCCAACATGTCTGGTCATTGACACTCGTTTTTTGATGCGGTCATTTGCTGATAAGGCTTCTGCTTTCTCTGCGGCTTAATATTTGGTCTGCAGACCTCTCATCTAAGGAGTTGCTGATTTCTCGCCCTTTTCAGGGATAGTCTATCTCTTTTGGGCCTGAACTGAAACAGAGCTTCAGTGAGGCCACTGGAAGCAAGTGTACTCTATTCCCTTAGGTTTCCAAATGCCACAACTTGGTGAGGAAACAGCGTTTTTTTCGTCCTTGCCCAAATGATGCACAAGGCCGAATCGGAGTATGTCTCAGGCCAGAAGCCCACGTCTGACCACCTAACCCAGAGAGCAGTGGCACTCTGTGCTCCCCATCATAAAGCCTTAGTTTAGTACATCTGCCTTCGCATGATTCCCAGAATCCTGGTCCACAGCTCCCTGTGGGTAGTGGTCGCCTGCATCATTCTTTTCAGATGCTTGGGCGGCCTCTGTTGCAGTTCAGTGGGTTTTGGCAGATGGTCTCGGACGGGTACAGGATTCCCTTCAGTTCCCTTCCTTCCTTCACATTTTTCCAGTCCAGAACGCTGCTGGGTGCAGACAAGCTTCTTCTTTTCATTGAGGCAGTTCAGGTTCTCTTGGACACGGAGTCCTATCTCCAGTTCTTCGTCAAGAGTGATGTTTAGGTTTTTAGTCAAACCTCTTCGCAGTGGTTAAGAGGGATGGCAGCAGTCATCCTATCTTGGACCTCAAGGACCTCACTTTGTTTGTGGAGTCTTTGCACTCTGTCATCGCAGTTATGTGTCCAGGAGAGTTCCTGGCCTCTCTAAATCTGCTGGATGCTTACTTGCATGTCCCGATTCATCCGGACATCTAGAAGTTCCTCATATTCGTCTGTGACCTGGGGCACTTCCAGTTCTCCACTTTGCCCTTTGGTCTTATATCTGCTCCTCGGGTGTTCGCCAGAGTGGTGGGACGTTGATTGCCTTCCTGCATACCTGGGGGATTCAGGTGACTCCCTACATGGACAACCTTCTATTGGAGGCTCAGTCCAGGGAACTCCTGGACCACCATGTCCAGTCTTGTGCGCAGATTCTCCTCCACCATGGGTGGTTCTGATTATGGAGACATTTGCCACACTCCCTTCTCAGGTCATGGGTTTTCCTTGGGCTCTGGTTGATACTTCCCTAGGTAAAGTCCTCCTGACCAAGAATTCCTTCCAACAGATTGTGCGTCTGTTGTCCTGGGCTTTGGAGTGGCCTTTTCTCCACTCTGAAAATTTTTGACCTTGACGGGTTGTAGAGTGTCAATCATTGAAGCAGTCCCTTCCTCCATGACTTACACCTGGGAGCTTCAGAGACTCCCTATCCATGCTTGGCATGGGAAGCCGGATCTGTTGGCCCTCGGTGTGTCTCTCTAGCAGCAGGTCAGGCTGTTCCTGCTGTGGTGGCTGGACAGATCCAACCGGGAGAAGGGGTAACCTTTTGTCATTCAGGTCTGGATCCTTGTGACAACAGACGCCAGCCTCGGGCTGGGGAGCGGTCCTGGGTTCCCTGGGTTTCCAGGGCACATGGTCTGCAGAGAAGACTCTTCACTACATCAATGTTCTGGGGCTCCTGGCGATTTGGCAAGCTCTAGACTACTAATCCTCTCCTCTGAGGGACTGTCCAGTCCTCGTCCAATTAGACAATGCCACGGCTGTGGCTTACATCATCAAACAAGGAGCCACAAGACGCGCTCCAATTTGGGCAGAGGTCAAGGCTATCTTGACCTGGGCAGAAGATCTCGTTAAGGCCATTTCCACCATGCACATTCCTGTCACAGACAACGTCCTGGTGAACTCTCTTGGCCGGAGAAGGGTGGATCCAGGGGAATGGGAGCTCCAGCAAGATGTTTTCAACTGGTTGGTGTAGTAGTGGGGGTCTTCTTCATATAGACCTGGTGGCTCCAGATTCAACAGGAAAGTCATCTCTTATGTTTCCATTGGAGGGTCCCTCTAACCTTTGCTGTGGACGCCCTGGTGATCCCCTGGTGCTTTCAGCTTGCTACCATATTTCATCTGATTCCTCTCATCCCCTGGGTTCTTCAGAAGAGTCGGATAGATGGTCCGGCAGTCATTTTGATTCCCCCTATTGGACCAGTATGCCTTGGTTGGCAGAACTAGTGACTCTCTCCATTCGGGTTCCGTTTCCACTGTCACTCTGACTGGATCTCCTCCTTCACAGTTATCTCTGAAAGGTGGATGGTTTTGATGGCATGGCTGTGGAAGCCTCCATCCTAAGGAGGAAAGGCTTTTCCCCTGAGGTAGTCTCCACCATGATCCTGGCTAGGTAGCCGGTTTATTCTAAATCCTGTCACAGGCTTTGGTCAATTTTTCATTCTTGGTGTGTTGACAGGGACATCTTCACAAGAGTTGATCTCCCGGTGATCCTGTTCTTCCTTTTTCACAGGATGGTTTGATCAAGGGCTCAGTCTTCACTCCTTGACCGTTACGACCTTAGGTGTATCTGTCCCCCCCCCCCCCCCCTTTCCTGAGACACATTGCCATCTTGCCAGAGGTCAAAGTTTATTCTTTCTGGGCATTGTTCATGCCTTCCCTGCCCTTAAGGCTCCCACTCCACAGTGGGACCTTCATCTGTGTTTGGGAGTCTTGCAGAGGCCTCCCTTTGAGTCCTTGGAATCGCAGGTCTTGTCCTGCATACTGCCTTTCCTTGAGTTTCACAAGGGTAAGGCTGTCCTTTGTACCTTCTTTCTAAGGTGTTCTCTGAGTTCCACATCAATCATGAGATTGTTGTGCCTTCCTTTTGTCCTGACTCTAAATATGACAATGAGAGGGATCTCCACTTATTGGATGCGGTACGCTGCCTTAAGTTCTGTGTGCAACATACCGAGTCTCTGTGTAAGACTAATGAGTTCTGTCATCCCTGAGGGGTCCTAGGACTGGTATGGCTGCATCCAAGGTTACTATTGCCTCTTGGATTGTCTACCATTCGCAAGGCTTATGAGCTCAGAAAGAAGTCAGTTCCTTTCTGTGTAACAGCACACTCTACCAGGTCTGTTGGGGCCTCCTGGGCCTACATGAATCAGGCCTCTGCTGATCAGCTCTGCAAGGCGGCCACTTGGTCTTCTGTGCACACTTTTGGCAAACACTACCGTGCTGATGGTCTGGGTTCGGCTGAAGCCTGCTTTGGCAGGAAAGCCCTGGAAGCAGTTTTGCCTGTCAAGGGCTTTCTCCTTCCTGTGGCATTCTTCTCTTTACTTGTTTGAGCCCTGTTTGCTCTTATTCTTGTGTGCTGTGTTAGCTGTTATTCAGTGTCTGTCGACACTTAGTTTGGGCTGTTCGATGTCCTGGATAGGCCATGGTATCTCTGGTATCTTGGGGACTGGCGCTTAGTCCTTTCCTTTTCTTCCTACCCTGAGAGCTGAATGTTGTTATATCTCTATGGTTCCTGTGATTTATATTGGATGACAGAGGAAAGAGGAATTTAGTCTTATCTGTTAAATCCTTTTCTCTTAGTCCATATAACGCACAGGTCTCCGACCCATTGAAAGGAGCCAATCTTGGTCTCACTTGGCTGGACGTGGGAGTCCTCTTGGGTTGCTTACTCACAGGAGTCTTTCCTTTTTTTTTTTTTTTTTTTTTTTTTTTCTCTCTTGCTTTTTTGTCACAAATCTATCTGGGCAGGGCTAGTAGGATAGCCAGATAGGGCAGAATTGTTCCAGCCTACAGGGAGGAGCTGGTGCCTCCCCATGGTACCTGGGAATTATATGGACTAAGAGAAAAGGATTTAAAAGGTAAGACTAAAATCCTCTTTTGTTTATGCACTCAAAGGTGAAGCCTTTCCTCTTAGTCCATGTAGAAAACATGACCCCCCCCCCCCCGAATAAAACCCTAATGGTTTGTGCCCAGGTAGGGGGGTGGGATGAGGGGGCCCTCTACAGTTCTCCGTCTCATCCCCATCTTGTTTCTTTTCTTTTGGCTTTGCCATACAATTTAACAGAGCGTGTGCGTGTGCGTGTGTAGGTAGGTAGGTAGGTAAAGTGGTGCGGACCAGGAGTCTTCGTTTGAGACCTCTTTTGTTTATTGCCCTGCCATCTTGAAGGAGGGGACTTTACCCCATGATTCTTGTTTTCCACATGGGCTAAGAGAAAAGGATTTATTGGTATGTACACAAAAATCCCTTTATATGTGAACATAACCTGTAAGGACTAAGAGAAAAGGATTTAACAGGTAAAATTAAAATACTCTTTTATATGAGAACAAAATATGTATTCACCTGTTAAGGATGCGTTGTTTCCTTTTTTCATGCAAATACTTATGTTTATGTCAGTGCTGTTCATTTTGTAAATATTCATTTTGATGAATAATGTATTACACTTTTGCTAAAATTATCACTCCTGTTTTGCAGCAAGATGACCCTTGCTTTGCTTCTCAGAGCCGTGTATACAATGACATTGGAAAAGAGATGCTTGAGCACGCTTTTGAAGGTTACAATGTTTGCATCTTTGCATATGGACAGACCGGAGCTGGTAAATCTTACACCATGATGGGCAAACAAGAGGAGACACAAGCCGGTATCATTCCTCAGGTACTTAAATACAGTTCTGTGCTGTTGTATTAAAAAAGGACACTCTGGTATATGTATGGAAACAGGCAGTTGTATATGAACTTAAGATCTTTATTACTGCTCGATCTCTTATATTAGTCTCTTACACCTCCTTTTTTCCCTCTTATCAGCTCTGTGAAGATCTTTTTGAGAAAATTAATGATAACAACAATGATGAAGTTTCCTTCTCTGTAGAGGTGGGTTTTTATTATTGTTTTGGTAGAGTGTATTAATGTGGAACTGTATTTTTCTTGTGTCTTGTTTTCATAACCCTTCAAACGATGCATCTGAAAGCAATGCTTTGCACACCACTCTGACATTTAAAATATTATTAAAATCTAGTATTTATGTTTACGGAATACCATTAATTCAGTGATTTGGTAAACAGTCTAATGCTAAGGTGCCGTGCTTATCTAATGATATAAAAGATTTTCTGTTACATTCAATATGGAACACAAGATCCTTGGGGTTGAGCTCCCTCCTCTGGGAGTGCAGGACACTTCAAAAATAGTGTCTTTGGGGGTGGAAATTCCCTCCTTATCCCTACAGCTGAGCCCCCCGCCTCCAGAGTCACGTGTCTTGTATCCAAGATAGGAGCAAGCAGAACAACTTCTCTTTGTTTAAACACAATTGATGAGGCTGAAAAAAAAAAAAATGTTCTTCAAGTCCAGACCAGCCATTATCACCCTTGTTGATCCATAGGAAGGCAAAAACAAACCCAAAACTCATTGAAGTTATTTCCAGTTAAGCCCCAAATGGGTAAGAACAATCATTCCTGACTCCGTTAGCTAGCTATCCGTTATATTTTTAAAAGCAATTAAAGTATATGCAAGCACAGCGTCCTGAGGCAAAGAATTACATAAATTTACTGTCCTTACTGTGAAAAAATCCCTGCCTTTGTTTTAATTGACTGCACCTTTCCTCTAGTCTTAATGGATAACATCTTGTTCTATGCCCAGCTGTTTGAGTAAATAGTTCCTGGGAGAGATCTTTTGTATTGAAATCAACTATATTTGAAAATGGTAATCATATCACCCCTTAGACGTCTCTTCTCTAATGTAAACAAGCCCAGTTTGTCTAGTATCTCTTTATAACTCAGATCCTCCAATCACATTATCATTTTTGTTGCACTTTTTCCAGTTCATTAATATCTTTTTAAAAACTGGTGCCCAAAACTTTATTCCATATTCTAGATGAGGCCTCACCAAAGATTTATATAGAGGTAAAATTAAATTTGATCCCGTGAATCTTTACCCCTTTTTTTTTATGCAGGATAGTACCCTATTTGACTTGCAGCGGCTGAGTGACACTGCACACTTCTGTAAAGTCTATCGTCTATCAGTACTCCTAAATCTTTCTGTAATGAGGATTCTCAAAGCAGTTTCCAATTTACTGTACATATAGCATGTTTATTTCTACAGGCCACATGCATAACCTTAGATGTATCTATATTAAACATAATCTGCCATTTTTCTGCCCATTCACTACGTCTGATTTTATGACTATCCAGACAGCAGAGCCAATTCTCGATATCCTGCTACTAGGGGCTGTTATCCCCGCGACCCAAGCTACAAGGGTATACCATTATTGCCAGAATTGGCGCTCCCACTCCGGATTTTGCACAGATCGAAGCGGGGCTGCGCCGTATGTGCTGGCGCCCCCGGCTGTGATGTGGATGGACTGTGAGGGTGCCAAGTGCCTCACTGATGCTGCTTTGTGGGGAAAGCTATTATCTAAGTCGGATGCCTCGGGCATTGGAGGCGGAGAGCTCCACATTAGGCACATCATAATACGGGCCTGAGGCATGTGGTGGCTCTGCTGGTGCCTGAAGAGGATCGCGGTCACGGAGGTGCCTGTGGCGCATCTGGGAAGATAGCGGGGCCTCCTCCTGCCTGGTTGGTGCATACAGACACTAGTCCCTACCGGTGCCACAGACTTAACACTTCAAGGGATTATCTGCTTAACCCTTTGAGCGCCAGTGATACGCAATGCATTGCAAAGCTATGCGTTGAGTACCACTCTGGCACTCAAAGGGTTACAGGTACTCATACTTCTAAACTGTGAGCTGTCCTGCTGTGACCCTTGGAGCGTTTTGCTGCCGCCCCCTTGCTTTCCCCACACTATGGGCTGGGGGCACTGAATGGCCTGGGGGGGTTATTGTATGGGCTGGGGTTACTGAATGGCCTAGGGGGTTATTGTATGGGCTGGGTTTACTGAATGGCCTAGGGGGTTATTGTATGGGCTGGGAGTACTGAATGGCCTAGGGGATTATTGTATGGCTGGGGGTACTGGGTGACTGGGGTTACTGGATGGCTGGGGTTACTTACTGGATGATCTGGGGGATACTGGATGGCTGGGGTTACTTACTGGATGATCTGGGGGATACTGGATGGCTGGGGTTACTTACTGGATGATCTGGGGGATACTGGATGGCTGGGGTTACTTACTGGATGATCTGGGGGATACTGGATGGCTGGGGTTACTTACTGGATGGCTGGGGTTACTTACTGGATGGCCTAGGGGGTTATTGTATGGGCTGGGAGTACTGAATGGCCTAGGGGGTTATTGTATGGCTGGGGGTACTGGATGGCTTGGGTTGGTTACTGGATGGGCTGGGGTTACTGGATGGGCTGGGGTTACTGGATGGGCTGGGGTTACTGGATGGCTGGGGTTACTTACTGGATGGGCTGGGGTTACTTACTGGATGATCTGGGGTTACTTACTGGATGATCTGGGGTTACTTACTGGATGATCTATGGGATACTGGATGGCTGGGGTTACTTACTGGATGATCTGGGGTTACTTACTGGATGATCTGGGGTTACTTACTGGATTTCTGGGGGGGTGCTGGATGGGCTGGGGGATACTGGACGGGCTGGGGGTACTGGATAGTAAAATAAGAACAATGACATGTTAATGTAAATTTAAGTTTTTTATTCTGCTGTTTGTTTTTAACACTCAGTTGTTCATTAAATCATTTGACTATTTCACACACACACACACACACACACACACACACACACACACACACACACACACACACACACACACACACACACACACACACACACACACACACACACACACACACACACACACACCTACACACACACACACACACACACCTACACACACCTATACACACCTATACACACCTACATTGGAAATTGCTCCAGATGGCTTTTTTGTTGCCTTCCTCTGGATCAACAGGAGTGTTATTGGCATGGGCTGGACTTGATGGACGCATGTCTTTTTTCAGCCTTATCTACTATGTTACTATGTAAATAATGAAAAATTAGCATATTTTTTTTTTTTTATCCGATTAATCGAACAAATAATCGGCCAACTAATCGATTATCAAAATAATCGTTAGTTGCAGCCCTAGCTAGAACTGTCAGAGAGGACTCTTTATTCTTGTCTCCTCATGCTCTAACCTGCTACCTAATTTGTTAGTGTCCACAGTGCACACTGTGGTACATGGCTGGAGAACCACTCCTTGCAAGCAAGGGAGAAAACTACATTTTCCATAACCCCCCAGTTCCCACATTTTTTTCCAATTGGTTTTCCATTACTTATCCTATGCAGAAGCATACTCTTCTGCTGTCCTTTCCAGTTTAACCATTTGCATACCAAATAAGTACTTTTTTCAATATTTCTGGGGGCTTTGCATTAAACTGGTGATACATTTAAAAGAGGATTTTAGTCTTACCTGTTAAATCCTTTTCTGTTAGTCCATATAGGTTACTGATACGTTGGTTAGGCAACCTCCCCTTTAAGTAGGCAGGAACAGTTCTCGAAGAGAATGCTGGGTGGAGCCTACCACAGCTGCATCCTAGCCAGCCAGCTCCAGAATGATTTGAGACACTAACTACTGACCAGAAATAGGAGAGAAGAAGACTCCTGTGAGCATGCCCCGAAGGACTCCCATGTATTGCCACAGGAGAACCAAGCCAGGTCCCTTGACAGTGTGGGAGACTAGTAACCTATATGGACTAAGAGAAAATGATTTAACAGGTAAGACTAAAATCCTCTTTTCTCTGTCACCCGACATAGGTTACTAGTACATTGGGATGTCCAGCCATTGAGTTTCCCATGGACCCGAAGCCTTATGAATCATCAAATCATAAACAGCTCAACAAGAACACTGAAGTGTCAACGGACACAAAACCGGTGCAGAACCACACCAGGAACATAGCACAGCACACATAACTCAAGCCAGCTGGGCTCAAAAGTGAAGGAGCACTGAAGAGACGAAAGGAGAACCTAGACAGGCAAAACTGCCTCTAGGATCTTCCTTTCCAAGCTGGCGTCAGCCAACGCCAGAACATCCACTCGGTAGTGCTATGAAAAAGTGTGCACAGACGACCAAGTGGCAGCCTTGCACAACTAATCAGCTGAGGCTTGATTCTTGTACGCCCAAGAAACCCCAATGGATCTGGTGGAATGAGCCAAAACCCGAAAGGGGACCGGCTTCTTTCGTAACTCGTAAGCTCTACGAATAGTAGACTTAATCCAAGACTCAATAGTCACCTTGGATGCCAGCCTACCTGCCCTGAGCCCCTCAGGAATGATGAACCAGGAGTCAGACTGGTGAATAGACTCAGTGCGGTGTACGTAAAACTTAACACACCTCACTACATCAACAAGTCACGATCCCTTTCCTTGTCAGAAGCAGGGTCAGGACAGAATGAGGGCACCACGATTTCCTGATTTAATGTGGAAGTCGATACAACCTTCGGGAGATACTCCCGAGAGGTGTGAAAAACCTCTTTGTCTTTGTGAAAAGCCAAAAAGGGTGGTTTACAGGACAGGGCCTGCAACTCCGCGACACGGTGAACAGACACAATCGCCAGGAGAAAAGCCATTTTCCAGGTTAACATGTGCAAGGGAATAGTGGCCAAGGACTCAAAGGGGGGGCACTGAAGGACACCCAAAACTAAATTAAGATCCCACTGAGGAGTAGGGCTCTTAAAGGCAGGATGAGAGTGAACAACTCCCTGAAAAAAAACCTTGACATCAGGAAGGATTGAGATACGTCTATGAAAGAAGACAGAGAGAGCAGAAGTTTGAACCTTAAGGGAACTCAGACTGAGACCCTTATCCATCCAATCCTGCAGAAAAGACAGGACCGTAGGAAGAGCAAAGTCCTGAGAAAAATCCCTATCGGCACACCAAGAGAGAAAGGCAGACCAAACTCTATGGTAAACCTTGGATGAAACAGGTTTGCGGGCACTAAGCATAGTGTCCACTACGCCAGAAGAGAAACCCTTCCTTTTCAGCATTGAGGATTCAATTTCCATGCCATCAAACCCAGACAATCCACATCCTCCTTCCACAGATATCCCTGAAGAAGGAGGTCCAGACGGCAGGGAAGAGCTCTGCCACTGAGAGATCCAGGAGCTCCTGAAACCAAGCCTGACGAGGCTGGTACGGAGTAATCAGAATGACTGGAGAACCCTCCAGACACAGCTTCCGCAACACCCTGTGCCAAGAAGTACCAAGGTATCGACATGGCATCCACTGCCAGAGGTCCCCCCAGCATGAACAGAACAGAACCTTGTGATTGTGCCTTGTTGCCATTAGATCGATGCAAGGAAGTCCCCACTTCTGAATGAGGTTGAACACTTCTTGATTCAGTTCCCACTCTCCGCTGTCCACTGTGTGTCGACTTAGGAAGTCTGCCAGCACGTTGTCTACACCGAGAATATGAACCGCGGATATGGCTGGAACATGTTCTTCTGCCCAGGTTAAAATAACTTTGACCTCCAACCAAGCAGCCAGACTTCTTGTGCCACCTTGCTTGTTGATGTAGGCCACGGCCGTGGCATTGTCAGACTGGACCCTGACCGGGCAGTCCTGAAGATGATGTGTCTAATTACGAAGGACATGAAATATTGCCCGAAGCTCCAGCACATTGATTGGAAGGAGAGATTCCTCTGGAGACCACTGGCCCTGGGCATTGCTGTGACCCAGGACTGCTCCCCAGTAGGAGAGCTGGCATCAGTCGTCCAGAAGGAGACCAGGAAGGTTCTGCCCTTTAGCAGGTTGGGAAGGTGTAGCCACCATGACAAACTCCTCTCCACATGAAGTGGGAGAGATGCTGACATCCTCAATAGATCCGGTTGTCCCCTGCATGCCTGGATCACAAACCTCTGGAGTTCCCTTCTGTGAGCCATGGCATATGGGACCGCTTCCATGGTAGAAATGAACTTCCCCACCAGGGAGGTGAGGTCAGCTTCTTGGCTGGAACTGGGTCGAGAGCCAGAGCTGCCGAAACTTTGCGGACGATCTGGTGAGCTACCTCTTCCGTGAGAAGCCCCAGTAAGACTAGTCTCTGGGATTGTACGAGATCTGACTTGTCCATGATGAGGATCCAGCTATAAATGGCCAACACATGAATACAGTCCTGTACATGGTGCTGGA
The DNA here is from genome assembly GCA_037306005.1 of Rhinophrynus dorsalis. Classification (NCBI taxonomy): domain Eukaryota; kingdom Metazoa; phylum Chordata; class Amphibia; order Anura; family Rhinophrynidae; genus Rhinophrynus; species Rhinophrynus dorsalis. The sequence goes on along the minus strand of CM074724.1, from coordinate 174,422,638 downwards.
GGATATCTGGAGATGAGGCCTTCAGGAGTAAGTAGTCCATGTATGGAGTGACTCTGATGCCGTCTCTGTGGAGTACAACCATTAACGCCCCAGGACTCAATTTGAAGATCTGTGCAGCTGTAATCAGACCAAAAGGAAGAGCAGAAAACTGAAAGTGCCCTTGGTCGCAGGCAAACCTGAGGTACCGCTGAGTCCCTGGATGAATGCTAATGTGCAGGTGTGCATCCTGAAGACTCAGAGAAGTGAGAAATTCCCCCTGAGACGTGGCCGCAATCACCGTCCTCAAGGACTCCTGGTAATGGCGAGACTTGACCATAAAGGTGTTGAAGTCCTTGAGGTGAAAGCAGCCGTCTTTCTTGGATACCACAAAGAGGTTGGAATAAAATCCCAACCCTCTTTCCGGTACTGGAACCTGTTCCAGGACCTCCTAGTCCAAAAGGGTCTGGATAGCTCCATGGAATAGGAGGCGCTTCTCTGCTCCCTGAGGAGTGTGAGCAGAGAAACCGGAATGGAGGAAGAGACACAAAAGGGATCCTGTATCCCTCCGGCACAAAACCCACCATCCACACACTGAGGAAGTGGCGTAAATGGACGCCTATAGGCTCGTGGGGGCCGGGGTTTGTCGAGTCATGCCAGAGGAGTATTGGAGACCTTTGGCTTGGTGGAGGACTGCTTGGGCCTTCATTGTTTGGGCTTGGAGGAGGTGCACGCAGCCTGGGGAACCGACTGGGTCGCGGGGCGCTCCTCATCCTGAAGGGGATGAAAAAGCCTATTCCTCTTCACGGGAGGCTTCTTCCTAGGAACTAAGGGCAGGTGGGTACTCTTACCCCCATTGGCCTCACTAATAATGTCCTTAATTTCCGGCCCTAACAAAGAAGAGCCCTGAAAAGGGCAAGGAAAGCAAGGCCTTCTTAGAGGCAGTGTCTGCCGACCAGATCGTAAGCTAAAGAGCTTGTTTAGCAACCACAGACATGGGAAACCTTAGCCACCAAGCGGATGACATCAAATATGGCAGCAGAAACATAATGCTGAGCCTCAGAGATGTTGGCTAGAAGGTGCAACATGTCGGCAGTAGGTGCACCCTGACGGACAGCCAGAGTCAGCTGTTCAGTCCAAACCGCAATAGCCCTGTTCACCCAAGCAGCAGCGAACACCAGGCGCAATGAAGTGCCATCTGTAGCAAAAATGGACTTCAGGTATATCTCAAGCTTCCAGGCAGTGCACTTGGAAAGTCTAGAGACAGGAGCAATTGCCTTGGGTGGATGAACCCATTGAGCTAATGCCGCATCAGAAAAAGGGGTACAGCTTAGAAAAATTTTAGAGACAGAAGGCTTCTTGTCAGAAGCTTTCCACTCATCCGCGACAAACCGGTCAAGAGTGGGGCTGGGAAGGAAACGGGTAGACTGCTTCTTAGGTTCCTGGAACACATCAGAGGGGTCAACAGGAGCCTCTGGAATCAAGGGAATGTTTAGGGTGTTCAACACCGCCATGATCAGGCCTTCAGCAGAAGGATCAGGGTCAGCCTCAAAGGGATCCCCAAAGAATTGGGAAGAGACCACGGCAGAAGATTCCCCCTCGTCAGAATCCTCCAGTAACTCCTCATCAGAGGAGTCAGAGGCATCAGGTATGCCCTGCGATTTCGGCAAGAAAAACCTGATGGGAGTAGGGGGCTGCCAAGACTGGAAGACCCCCTGCAACTGGGATGGAAGAAGTTGAAAGGTAGACCTCAGGTCTCTGGTAGTGGCCTTAAACTCTTGCATCCAGTCTGGCTCAAGGGCATGGCTGGAAGTCCTTGGGGGGACACAGGGGCAACAGCGCATGCTGGGCATAAATGACCTGAGTACTCTCTAGGTAACCCTGATTGACATGAGGAGCAGTGTGCAGTGGGGGGCACAGACACCACAATATCCTTTGTCTTAGGTCTAGCCCCAAGCTCCAGCAGAGTAGACATTCTCACAGTGTCAAAACGTTTAAATCACCCAAATACAGCGTCTATGATTAAAATTTCACCCCAGAAATTGCTAAAATGCACTTATCTGGCAGGCGAAGGGTTAATCTGCTGAGGAGAGAAGGAGAGTCCAAGCCCTGCGTAGGATACTCATTTAGGGAAAGCACAAAATTGCTGCAGCGACAGGAGCCAATCAGAAATGAGCATGTGTAGCAAGTGCTCATGGGAAATGTAGTTTTCCCTATAAAAGTACCCCAACAGTGCCCAAAGCCCCCGAGCCCCCCCAACACACACAAAACCTTAACTGTATAATAGAGCAAGGGCAGACAAACAAAATGAGCCATCTCTGAAGTTGTTACGTTGAGTGGTTGTAGCGGTATGTCCCAAACTGTAAAGTCCCATAGAGGTGAATGGAGCATAGCGTCTATGCTGTAAAGCGTGCCTTTAACTCAAAATTGCAATATTTTACAGTGAGGTAAAAAAAGTTGTAAAAACACCACAAAACACATTGAAACTCAAATAAACCCAAAGGGGAAAAGTGCCCAAAGCACCCAGAAGGATGCCAACTAGCAGCCAGAGGGTTAAGTTTACCACTAACACTGCTTCAAGCCCCTAACAGACACACAGATAAACCCAGTGAGTGCAGGAGTATGTTTTAGGAACTCCAAGGAGACCTCTGTACGGAGACGGAATGTGGGACATGTGGACCTCAGAGCTCAAAGGGTTGCTCACCTTTGCAGTAGATCTTCTGTATTCAGATTACCATGTGTAAAGAAGAAGCCTCAGAGGGCAACTCCTGAGGAAATAAGTTGTGAAACAAGATTTTTTCCCCCCAGGGCTAAAAGGTCCACGATAGCTCCTGGAAACTGAGCTATCCACCTGGGAATTGTGAGTAATGGTAATCCGCCTAATGGCGGTATTCCATATCTAACAGAAAACAAAAAATAAACTAAAACTATTGCAGAACTGTTATCTTGCCTGCATCTTCACCAAGGAACAAATATTTCTGGAGAGGGGGGGCTAGCTGCAGCCTAAGGAGAGAAGGTAGGCTCCACCCAGCATTCTCTTTAAGAATTGTTCCTGCCTACTTAAAGGGGCGGTCGCCTACCCAATGTACCAGTAACCTATATTGGACAGCAGAGAAACTAGTTTTATCAAGTTTTATACACTTTCTCATGGACATGACTGAGCCTAAGGGCATTGGCAGGAAATCCAAGAATAAGGCCTTCCAAGGAAATATTCTGAGTCTCTATATAGAAAACAAAAGAGAAAAACAAGAGGCGCTTCTTGGTGTAATATCCTCTGAGTTATTTGACACCTCACCACCACCTGTTAAAAATGGTACTCACAAAATCACTTGCTGGAAATACACATATATGTAAACCAGCAATAAGACTCAGGGATGTTTAAGGTGTCCCTTATCCAGCTCTCTCCACTTCAGGATTTTGGCTGACAACCTTCACCTCCACTCACGAAGGACACAAATATACCCAAAAGACAAAAATCAAGGGGCGCCAATAGTGCTTAGATCCGACAAACAGTATATCAATATCAAAATAATAAGATTTACACTCACATGTATATATGGCTGTTTGTACACTTATGCATACACACAGCTAACCAAGCTTGCAGGGATATCTTACCACCCTTGCTCGGTAACTTCTCAGTCTCCAACCTCTCAGGATTCTGTCATCCGACTCCAACAGGATCCATTGTCAATCTTTGCTTGAAAAAAGGGACTGCCGTTCCAACAAGTACTGACAAAATCTCAATTTATTCAGCAGTGTTTAAATACAAATATAAAACATACCACCTAATAAAATAAAAAAGATGAGCAACCCTTTGAGTGCCATGGTCCACTTTACTAAAGATCCCCCTCAGCACAGGGGTCTTTCTGGAGTTCCTCATAACTTCTGCACTCATGTTGGTTAATTATATGGCTGTTCTCTGGGTCTTTGGAGCATTTGGGGCTGTTTGTGGTAATTAACCCCTTCCCTGCCATTTTTTTTATTGGTTTGAGGGATTTGTATCTCATTTTCCCTTTGGATTAATGAGTTTTTTTTTTTATTATATTATTTTGAGCCTTTAATAGCACGCTTTACCCGCACGGCCACACTTGCTCCATTGACTTCTATGGGACAGACTGCTTTGGGACATATCTCTGCAACCGTTCCACTTACCGAGTTGAGAGAGGGCTCATCCTTCTTGTCTCCCCTTGCACTGCATTCCGGTTTGCATCCTGTGTCTTGGGGGTCCCTAGGGGGTTCGAGCACTGTTGAGGGTACTTTCAAAGTGAGACACTACCATACCCAGAATGCCTGTTTTGCGGGTTTGATCTGATTGGCTGTGAGTCCAGTAGCCATTTTCTTTCTCTCTTTAGGAATATCCTTCTCAGTGGCTTTACTGTCCTCCTCAGGTTAACCTTTTGCCTGCCAAATAAGTACTCTTTTGGGCTTTCTGAGGTGATTTATTAATCTGGGTGACAGTATTTGGGTTCCCTGTTACTATTAGACACTTCTCCTGTTAGGATGTTGGATCCAAAGGGTTATGGTGCTAGACCTGGGGCTAATGATTCAGGGGCGTCTTTTGACCCCCATTGATTGATGATCCTCATTCCAAAGAGAGCATTCAGGACATTTATGTCCCTCATGTGCTGTTGCCCTTGCCTCTCTGCCCGGGCCCTGCAGAATTGAACAAGAGCCACTTTGGGTCAAGGACTTGCTGTCCTCTATGGCACAGTTACCTTTTTCCATCCAGGTGGTCCTTCAGTCTTGGAAACCCCCACCTCGTTCAGGTTCGTGGCCCCTAAGGCCCCTGTCATTCCTGAACTTTCTTATTCCTCTGTGGAGGATTCCTTTGAGGCTAAATCAGAGGATGGGGAGTTTGCAGAAGGGACTTCTTCCCATTCATATGGGGACCCCTTTGAGGCTGACCCTGAACACTCTGCTTAAGGTCTCATCAAGGCAGTTTGGACTACCCTACACATTCCTATTAACCCTGTAGAGGTCCAGTCTACTTCTGGCGTCTTTCAAAGGCACAAGACGTACTGTACTTTGTTTCTGCCTAATCCCACTCTGGATGAGTGGAAGACTCCAGACAAATGTCTTTCTCTGTCCAAGAGATTCTCTAATCTGTATCCCTTTTCTGAAGCAGCCTTGGTTCAGTGGGCTACACCTCCTCAGGCTGATCTCCCTATTTCTAGACTGTGTAAGTCCACAGATTTGCCTTTGGCTGATGCCACAGAGATTAAGGATTTAACTGATGGGAAGATTGAATCTATCTTGAAGTCTGCCTTCGCTGCCATAGGTGGTGCTTTCAGGCCTTCCTTGGCTCCTGTGTGGGTTAACAGAGCCATTGCTGTTTGGACCGAACAGCTTACTGATGTTGTCCACAAAGGTGCCCCCAAGGAGGACCTTTTGGACCTTTTAGCCTACATGTCAGAGGCTCAACACTATGTTGCTGACACAAGGAAGCAGCTTCTTTTTTGTCCACCCCAAAATGAAGCCCAGATCCGAGTGGGTCTCAGGCCAGCACCCTGTGCTCCACTTCCAAGCCCAGGCAGCAATGGAGATCTAAACACTCCTCCAGCAAATCGCTGAACCATGGTCTGCACTTTCCTTTGGGTGGTCACATGCAGCTTTTCTTTAAGCATTTGGGCAGGCTCTGTTGTGGATCAGTGGGTATTACAACTGGTTTTCAGGAAGCTACAGGATTCCTTTGTATCCCTGCCTCCCTTCAGATTCTTCCCTTCAGGGGACCCTCTAGGCCAAGAAAAGCTATGTTTTTGCAACTGGGCGATCCAGGCTCTCTGACAAGGGAGTCCTGGCTCAGGTTCCATCTCAAGAGAGGTTTTAGGTTTTTATTCAAATCTCTTTGTAGTTCTCAAGAAGGATTGCACCTGACACCCTATCTTGGATCTCCAGGATCTCAACTCTGTTGTGATCCATACTCACTACAAGATAGAATATTTGTGCTCTGTCATCACAGTTATGTATCCAAGGGAATCTCTGTCTTCTCTGGGTCTGCAGAATGCTTGCATGCATGTTCCCATTCATCCAGACAGTCAGAAGTACCTCAGGTTTACCTGCGCCTTGGGGCACTTCCAGTTCACCAGTCTGCACTTTGGCCTTACCACTGCTCCTCAGGTGTTTGCACGAGTCTTGGAAGCATTGATTGCCTACCTGCATGCCAAGGGGATTCCGTTGACTCTTGATATGGATGACCTTCTACTGAAGGCTCTATCCAGGGATCTTCTGGACCACAAAATCCAGAAATGCGCTCAGGTTCTTTTCCTTTACGGGTGGACTCTGCATATGATCAGATTCACTCTGGTTCCTTCTCAGGACTTGTTTTTTCCTGGATGTCAGGTTTGCCAGGGTATGGTCTTCCTGACAGAGTTTTCTGTTCAGCAGATCATGCGGCGGGTGTCCTGCACCTTGGAGTGGACCTCAGCTCCGATGCACAAGTTCTCATCACTTGTTATCCACCCTGGAGGAGGTTCTTACTCCATGGCTCTCACCATCTTTAGAGGTTCACCATCCCATCTGTCTCTCTTCCTCAGGATGTGAGGAAATTTATTGGTAACAAAAAAATATTAACAGGTGTATTTTCGAAATCATTCTTATTTTATAGGATTTAATCACAACTGCCTAAAACTTTTACAGATTACTGTGTAAATATCTATACTATAAAGGAGAAGCTGGTCAGGAGGAGGAGATAGCACATCTCCACCATTCACATTACTTCAACGTTCATTTGGCCCCATGCACACTCCTGTGAAAATCTCTGCAGGGAGTCGCACTGTTTTACTAATTGAACATTCCATCAGTCTCATTGTCTCTCATAGTACACGTGAAGCGTCTGCAAGGAATAACACAAATTTCAACTTTTATTGCCCTTTCCATGCCTCTTCAACAAAACAGTACACTCATGTATGCTTCTTAATCCGCTCAACTCTGCCACCGCTAAACTGTGCTCCACTAAAATGTGCCGCTGCTAAATTCTGCATACACTAAATTGTGCCCATCCTAAACTGTGCAGTACCCCTATGGCAGTCAAAGGGTTAAAACTCACACTTGTGCAGAAATGGAATGTGGGGAAGTGGAGTAGGATACTAACCCATTATCTGCCCTCTTGCCCCCCTTCGATGCTGCTCCTCTGCATGGGTCCCCTGCCAGCCTTTATCCTCTTCTTCATTCCGAAGTTCTCCATGGCCTCCTCAAGGACTGCACCCCGCCAGCCCACTCAATGGCCCTGACTTCTTCTGCAGATTGGGTCATTGGTAAGATATATACCGGCCTCCCCATTTCACTTCATACTTGGCAGGGGGTGATATTGTCAGGCCATGCAAAGGCCCCCCAAGCCAGTGCCTCTGTTAACCCTTTAAGTGCCAGGGGACTATGCAACGCATTGTAAAGCAATATGTTGCATACCTCTCTGGTACTCAAAGGGTTTGTGCTTTTTGAGATGACTAATGGAGGTACAAGAAGCACAGTAGGCCTTTGAGGGTGTACACTGCCCTTGCTTTCAAGCTGTCCGCTGCTCTTATTCTTCTGGCATTCATATATTATTGCTGGGGGAGTGTGTTTCATAATTTGCAGTTGAACACAGCGATCAGTGTGCGATCAGGAGCAGCAGCTACAGGTTTTCTGCATTTATTTAAATCGTAAGAGAGACACACAGAGAGAGTCCTGTGTGTTTAATCCCGTCCCCCTTTCTGTTCCAGTGCCCACAGCCCATCAGAGCACCATATACTCACTTGGCTTCTTTTAACCTTTTGAGTGCCACAGAGGTATGCAACACATTGCTTTGCAATGTGTTGCGCACCCCTCTGGCATGCAAAGGGTCAGTCCCAATACTCTCCCACTTCCTTTAGGGGATTCAATGTCACTCATGTTCATTTCACATAAACCATACATTTCCATCCAGCCACTAAATCTTTATTACAACATTTTCTACTACACTAACAACAATACCTTCTTTCTCCTAACCACCCCTTCTTTAAGATTATAATACAATGCACTCCTTTATTAGCCCCGCCCCTACTCATGATTAAACTCCACCCCCTTTTTCCATGAATTGCTTTATTTTGCTCTCCCCAGAGGCAGCACAGGACTCCCATCCATAATTCAAAGTTCTCACGTATAACTGCCTCTATATCATTACACAATCATTACAACAGTGGACTCCTATACACACTGCAATACATTCCTATATATAGTACAGTACAGTCCTATACACACTATAATTCAGTGTGTGTGTGCGTGTGTGTGTGTTTCTGTCTCTTTCTATGTGTGTTTATAATAATATGTACATGTATAGCAGTGTGGGACAGTGTTTCCCGTCTGGTCGTTTATTTTTTAAGCAGTGCTTAACCCTTTGAGTACCAGAGCGCTACACAGTGCATTGCAATGCATTGCTTACCCCTCTGGAACTGAAATGGTTAATGTGAGATGAGTGACACAGGAGTGTTTATATAACATATATTAATGTACACATACCATCCTGTGTATAGTGTGCAATAATATACATACATACATATAGATATATTTCACTGTCGTCCAATACAGGTTACTGGTACAGTGGGAGGCGATCCGCCCCTTTAAGTAGGCAGGAACATTTCTCTAAATGTATGCAGGGGGTGGAGCCTCCCCTCCCTCTTAAGCTGCCCTCAGCCAGAACAAGTCAGAATGATTTGTTCCTGCGTGCTGTGCACACCAGGTGGAGAACATCTCTCAATCAACTTTAGTTTTTTTATTATTTTCATCAAATATGGAATACCACCATTAGGCGGGTGACCATGGCTGACAGTTGCCCTCTCCAAAGTGGCTAGTGCAGCTTCCAGGGATTTTCTGGTGGACCTTATGCCCTGAAGAGGGAACAACTTGTGTCAAGTAGCTTCCCTGCTGGGGATTTTCCTTTGGTTAATTCCCTTTTCACATGGTTACCTGAAGAAAGAAGTCCTGCAGAAAGGTGAGCCACCCTTTGAGTACTGAAGGTCCACTTGTCCCACAGTGTCCCTTCATTGGGCTTGTATTTGGGAGTTCTCATTATGCACTCCAGCACTCATAGGGTGTCTTTCTTCATATTGCACTGTATTTATGCAATGTCTGTGTGTATTCCCTGGGTTTTGGAGCAGTTTATGGGGGTTTTAACCTTTTCCCTGCTGTTTTCCTCATTGGGATATTGTTTTATCATGTTTTATATGTGTTTGGTAACTTTTTACTGTCAGGGTAACTTTATTAAAAGTTTATGTTCCGCGCCTTTAAGTGAGCTTTTCCCGCATAGACGCCATTGCTCCTTTACTCTCTATGGGTTTACACAGTGTGGGACGTATCTCTGGAACCGCTTGTCACAGCGACTTCAGAGTGGGCTCATTTTGTTGGTCTTCCCTTGCTCTATCATCCGGTTGCATGATTCAGTGTGTTGGGGGTCTTGGGGGGCTTTGGGCACTGTTTTGGGGGTACTTCTGAGAAAAACTACATTTCCCATGAGCGCTTGTTTCGCGCCCGTTTTCTGATTGGCTACCGTTGCGGCAGCCATTTTGTGAGTTCTTCTCAGTGAGTAAACTACACAGGGACAGAGCCTTCTCTCTCTCCTCCGCAGATTAACCCTTTGCTTGGCAGATAAGTTTAATTTTAAGCATTTCTGGGGTGAATTTTTAATCTTTCACACTTCAATTGGGTGATTCTGTTCAGTGGAGTATATCTGACGCTGTGAGCATGTCTACTCCACTGGAGTCAGGGGCTAGACCCAAGACTAAGGAGGCTGGGGTGTCAGTTTCCCCCATTGCGTTTTGCTCCTCTTGTCACTCTGGGCTGCCTAGAGAATTTTCTGGTCATTTATGCCCAAAATATCCAGAAAGCCATGACAGCAACCCAGGGCTTTCCAGTCACGCCATTGAGCCAACTTGGGTGAAAGAGTTTAAGGCTGCCACTAGGGATCTCAGATCCACTCTTCAGCTCTTTCCCTCTCAGGTTCAGGGGGCTCTTCAGGTTTGGCAGACCCCCTCCACAATCAGGACCTCCCTGCCCAAGCCACAGGGTGCTCCTGATATGTCTGATTCTTCTGAGGAAGAACTATTACAGGATTCTGATGCTGAGGAAGGCACTGTTATTGAGTCTACCAGGTCTATTGGTGACCCTTTTGAATGTGACCCTGAACTCTCTGCTGAGGGTTTGATCAGGGCTGTGCTAACCACACTCAACCTTCCTTTGAGTCAGGAATCTACTCATGATCCAACTGATGTTTTTCAGAAACCTTCTAAATCTGTTATATGTTTTCCTACTAATCCTACTCTTGCTCGTTTAGTCTCTGATGCGTGGAGAAATCCTGATAAATCCTCTTCTGTATCCAAAAGGTTTGCTAAACTTTACCCTTTTCCTGAGACTGAACTGGCTAAATGGGTTCATCCTCCTAAAGTGGATGCTCCAGTTTCTAGGTTGTCTAAATCTACTGCCTTGGCTGTATCTGATGCTTCTGCCCTGCAAGATTGGACGGATAAAAAGTTAGAAACTTGTCTTAAGTCTATTTTTGCCTCTATTGGCACTGCCATTCGTCCAACCTTTGCAGTGGCGTGGGTTAACCTGGCCATTGCGGTCTGGACTGAAAAGCTCACTGAAGCGGTTCGCCAGGATGCGCCAGTGTCTGAGCAGTTACAGCTTCTTGCTAATATATCCGAAGCTCAAAATTATGTTTCTGACGCTGCTTTTGATGCTGTACGCATGATGGCGAGGGCCTCCACTTCCTCTGTGGTGCTCTTTGGCTGAAAATTTGGTCAGCTGACACAGCTTCTTTAGAAAGCCTTGCTTTCTTTGCCCTTCCAAGGGACTTCACTGTTTGGATCTGAACTTAAGGAGATTATTAGTGAGGCTACTGGTGGTAAAAGTACTCTTTTACCATCAGTCTTCAAAAAGAAATTTCCTGCCAAACGCAATCGGTCCTTTCGTTCCTTCCAAACTGAGACACGCTCTACGTCCCAGGCGGGTCCGTCTTCTGCGAGCTCCTCCTCCAAGCCCAAACAGTCCTGGAAGCCCAAAGTTGCCACCAAGGCCAAGACCTCCAAGACTGCTTCGGCATGTCTCACCGAACCCGGGTCCGCATCCGGCTGTAGGTGGACGTCTCCACATCTTTCGCCGGATTTGGGAGGAGTCAGTGACGGATCCTTGGGTTATTCAGGTGGTATCAGAGGGATACAGGATCCCTTTCTCTTCCCTTCCTCCCTTTCGGTTCCATTTTACTCGTCCTTCTCAGGAGCCTACAAAAAGATTTCTGTTCAACTACGCTATTGAGGATCTTTTGGACAAAGAGGTCCTGGAATTGGTTCCTTCAGAGGACACAAGTTCAGGATTTTATTCCAACCTGTTCGTTGTGGCCAAAAAGGACGGAGGTGCCCGTCCTATTTTGGACCTCAAGGATCTCAATTCCTTTGTTGTGAGTTCCCACTATCGTCAGCAATCACTGCGTACTGTGATAGCCGCAATGTCTCCAGGGGAGTTCCTTGCCTCCCTGGACCTTCAGGATGCATATCTTCACATCCCTATTCATCCAGAAAGCAGGTGGTATCTCAGGTTTGCCTGTCACAAAGGCCACTTTCAGTTTTTAACTCTTCCCTTTGGACTGACTTCAGCTCCTCAGGTTTTTCAGAGAGTATTGGGAGCTTTGATAGCTGTGCTTCATCGAGATGGTGTCAGAGTGACTCCCTACATGGACGATCTGCTCCTGAGAGCTTCATCTGCGGAGATCCTTCACCAACAGGTTCAGTTATGCATCCAGACACTCAATCGCCACGGGTGGATTGTGAATCTGGACAAGTCAGACTTGATCCCATCTCAGCAGATCCTTTTCTTGGGTCTCCTGTTCGACACTCAGCAGTGCATGGTGTTTTTACTGGAAGAAGTGGCTCATCAGATTGCTCTCCGTGTATCCAAGATCCTGGATCTCGAAAGGGTTCCAGTGCCGCAGTTGACTTCTCTGGTGGGGAAATTCATTTCCACAATAGAGGCAGTGCCATTTGCCAAGGCGCACACCAGGGAACTTCAGAGGTTTGTGATCCAGACGTGCAAGAATCATCCAGATCATCAGCATCTGTCAGTCTCTCTGCCTCCTCATGTCGAGCTGAGCTTGGAATGGTGGTTGGACCTGTCTCATCTCCTGAAAGGGAGGTCCTTTCAGATGCCCTATTGGACCACAGTCACGACGGATGCCAGCCTCCGGGGTTGGGGGGCAGTGTTGGGTCGTTCCAGTGCTCAGGGGAAATGGGGACTGGAAGAATCTCTCCTCTCCATCAATGTTCTGGAACTTCGTGCCATATTTCTAGCCCTGAGACACTGGGAATCTCAGCTGGAGGGTTGTCCAGTCAGAGTGGAGTCTGACAACGCCACCGCAGTGGCCTACATCAACAGACAAGGCGGCACAAGAAGTCTCACTGCTTTGTTAGAGGTCAAAGCCATCTTATCTTGGGCAGAAGCTCATGTTCCCGTCATTTCAGAGGTACACATTCCAGGTGTAGACAACGTCGTGGCAGACTTTCTCAGTCGTCACACAGTCGACAGCGGAGAGTGGGCACTTAATCCAGAGGTGTTTCACCTTCTAACCCAGATGTGGGGGGTTCCTGTGGTGGATCTGATGGCTACCAGACACAACAGGAAGGTTCCAGTGTTTTGCTCTCGGTGAAGGGACCCTCTTGCTCTAGCAGTGGACGCTTTGTCAATCCCTTGGGAGTTTCCCCTAGCGTACATCTTCCCTCCTCTCCCTCTGTTGATCAGAGTCATCCAGAAGCTGAAGATGGAGCGTTGTCCTGTCATCCTAATCACCCTGAATTGGCCTCGTCAGTCCTGGTATCCGGACCTGCTGGCCATGTCGGTGTCGGATCCCTTTCCACTTCCTGCCCGTCCAGATCTGCTTCTTCAAGGATATCTGTGGAAGGAGGATGTTCAGCATCTCCATTTGATGGCTTGGAGGTTGAATCCTCAATTTTGAGGAAGAAAGGGTTTTCCTCTTCTGTGGTGTCTACAATGCTTAGGGCTCGCAAGCCTGTGTCCTCCAAGATCTATCATCGCATATGGTCAACATTTGTTGCATAGTGTGCTGATAAGGATCTATCACTTGATTTCCATCTTCCCACGGTCCTGGCCTTTTTACAGGATGGAGTTGAAAAAAGGACTCAGCCTGAGTTCTCTCAAGGTTCGGACTTTTGCTCTGTCTGTATTTTTCCAGGAAAGCATTGCTATTCTTCCTGATGTTAAAGTTTTCTTCCAAGGTGTGGCTCATGTTCGGCCTGCCTTCAAGAGTCCAGCTCCCCAGTGGGACCTCAGTTTGGTGCTGGGGGTTCTTCAGAGACCTTCGTTTGAACCCTTGACTTCCATTCCTTTATGTCTTTTGACCTGGAAAATGGCCTTTCTCTTGGCTATTGTATTAGTTCGCCGGGTAGCGGAGTTACAAGCTCTGTCTTGTAATCCTCCTTACCTGGTATTTCACAAGGATAAGGCTGTACTCCGCACTTCCAAGGAGTTTTTACCCAAGGTTGTCTCCGAGTTTCACATCAATCAGGAGATTGTGGTGCCCTCTTTCTGCCCTAACCCTTCCTCTGACAAGGAGAGGGATCTCCACTTAGATGTAGTGCGTTGTCTTAAATTTTATGTTCATCGCACTGAGTCTATCAGGAAGTCTGACGCTCTGTTCGTCATTCCTGAGGGGCCTAGGGCAGGGAGACCGGTATCTAAGGTGACTATTGCATCTTGGATAAAATCTACCATTCGTGAAGCCTACAAGTTGCGGAATAAGCATGTTCCCTTCAGGGTTGCTGCTCATTCCACCAGATCAATTGGGGCCTCTTGGGCCTATAAAAATCAAGCGTCTGCTGATCAACTGTGCCGGGCGGCCACTTGGTCCTCTGTGCACACTTTTTCGAAGCACTATCGTGTAGATGTACTGGCCTCGGCTGATGCCAGTTTTGGGAGAAAGGTCTTGGAGGCAGTTTTGCCTGTATAGGACTTTCTTCTTCTGTGGTTCTCAGTGCTTCCTTACTGTTGAGCCCTGTTGGCTCTAGTTCAGTGTGCTGTGATAGTTCAGGGGGTTCGTTTTTACCCCTGGTTGGTGTCTGTTGACACTTGTGTTGTTGGGCTCTATGATTAATTGGTTCATAGGAGTTCTGGTGACTTTGAGGCCTTGCGCTTGGTCCTTGCCTTCTTCCCGCCTCTGGGAAAGCTCAATGTTTGTACATCCCACTGTACCAGTAACCTGTATTGGACGACAGTGAAAATAGGATTTTAGTCTTACCTGTTAAATCCTTTTCACTTAGTCCATACAGGTTACTGGTGTCCCACCCTGTCAAGGGACCATGCTTGGCTCTCCTGTGGCATTCAGTGGGAGACCTTTGGGGCATGCTCACAGGAGTCTTACTTTTCCTTCTTATCTCTGGTCAGTATCTGTGTCTCAAATCGTTCTGGCTGAGGGCAGCTTAAGAGGGAGGGGAGGCTCCACCCCCTGCATACATTTAGAGAAATGTTCCTGCCTACTTAAAGGGGCGGATCGCCTCCCACTGTACCAGTAACCTGTATGGACTAAGTGAAAAGGATTTAACAGGTAAGACTAAAATCCTATTTTATATATATATACACATACACTACTGTCTACACAGTGTCTCATTAATTAACATTACATATACACTTGTGTGTCACTGAGCCTCTATTTAACCCTTTGAGCGCTAGAGGGCTTTTCAGTGCATTGAAATGCGTTCTGTACCCCTATGAAACTCAAAGCCTTAAGCATTGCTTAAAAAAATCCCAAGGAAACAGACAGGCAATGTCGTCCTATACTGCTAGTAATATATATAAAAATCTAAGTGAATCTAGTTCGCTGTTAGGGGGCATTGGCTGGAAAGTGCTGTGGCCCCTGCCTCCTCAACCAACCATTGCTGACACTCTGTTTTAAAAGCAAACAAAAGGAAAAAACAAAAACAAACAAAAAAAAAATTACTGTGTGGTTTAGGAGGAGGCAGTGATTTAAAAAAAAAAAAAAAAAATACAAATAAGGGTCAGACCTTGTAGTGGGGCAGCTACTGCTCTCCAAGCTGCTTCTACTGGGAGATCAATAGAGGGATGCAAGAGAGCAAAAGAGCTCCCTTGCTTTCATTCTACCCGGAGCAGGGTAGGAATTGGCAGTATCGGGAGAACCTTTCACGTCAATGAGGGAGGCTTTCCCTCATTGATATGAGAAGATTTCTCGATTTCACCCATTCCTACCTGGGTGCTCTGGGTAGACTGTAAGCAGGAGACTTCCTTGCTTCCCTGCATCGCCACTTTTGATCTCCCAGTCTAATCGGTTGGGAGGTCGGTAGCCTGGGGGGCATCCCACGAGGTCTGATTTTGAATACAGTTCAATCCTTTGAGTGTCACCTACATATCCAGCGCATTGCAATGTAATGCAGTGGATACGTCTCTGCCACTTAGAGGGTTAAAACAAAACACCAAACAAAGTTTGCCGCACAGGCAACGCTGTGCCACACACCTGCTAGTAATTACATATCCTATATTATAATTTCCTAAGTAAGTTTGTCAGAAGCCATCATGCGCAGTAGAGATGACTGCACGTGCTGCAGTCATGCTCAGTACAGACTGCCCACGCCGGGGCTGATATGGAGTGGGGCGTTCCGATTTTAGACCAGAGTCCTGGTGCCCAGAGAGGACTACGGTCTGAATTCAGAGTACCCCGCTCCGTATCAGCCGCGGAGCGTACGGGCAGTCAGTACTGCTCATGACTGCAGCGCCGCCAGTGTTGGCCCGTGTATATGGGCTTTAAAACTAGTACAAAAAAAAAAAACATGTATAAAGTATGAGGCACATGAAGGAATGAGGAGATATTGCTAGTCCCCAAAATAGGGTAGAAACCTAAATCAAAAGCAAAAAACAAGGCAATCCTATACTGCTCCATACAAATTACTCCAGTGTGAACCCTGTATAGACCATATATTATACCAATATATTAAAAAATTAGATTTTTGTTTCATAGTTTGGCCAAAGTATGTTTAAGCTCTCTTACCTTGGGAAGGTCCTCTTTTTCAAGAGAGTCCTATCAATACATATTGCCTTATTTGTTACTTACAGAAATACTTTAATGTAAAAACTCTTAAATTTAAAAATGCTTTCTGAAGAAATTGCTTGTGATTGCATTGAATTTAAAAACAAGTAGTTAAAACACTTAAACATAACTGCTAAAGGCGAACATTTTCTTATATCCTCATGATTAGACTGACCTATTTTCAAACAAAGGTAATTTGCAATGGTTGGGTGTGTACCCAAAAAGGACTGGAACACTAACACAAGTTCCCCTTTATAGGTGTATCCCACCCACTTCTACAAGCTACATAAAGACTGCATAATTGCTGGCAAATCAAGGCTAGGCAAGCCATTTACATTAAGGCCATGTATAATGCGTTTTAAAAAAACTCTTTGCAGTAATAAGTTGTGCATATTTAATCTAAGTACTTTTCATTATACCATCGTATATATCCGTGAAATTAGATAAGTGTAAAAGCAGCTAGAAGGAAAAGGTAAAAATATTTGCAGAGGAAAGAAAAAAGAAGAAACTTACAGCTCAAACACAGCATGATTGATATATATATTTTCAAGTACTTAACTGGACTTTTTTTTATAATTTTATAATTATATGGCTTTCAGAAATGTAGTTTTGTGATTGTTTTAACAAATTGTAATTTTGATTTTGTTTATGCCTCATTTACAGTGCATCAAAAGATTGCTTCTATGTAACGTTGATTTGGTAAGAGAAACTTTTAACCAGCCTATGTAGTCTAATATAATTTTTTACTAATTTTGCAGGTTAGTTACATGGAAATTTATTGTGAACGGGTCAGGGACCTTCTGAACCCCAAGAATAAAGGAAACTTGCGTGTGAGAGAACACCCTCTACTTGGCCCCTATGTAGAAGACCTGTCTAAATTGGCTGTCACCTCATACACTGATATTGCTGACCTGATGGATGCAGGCAACAAAGCTAGGTGAGGAATTGTATGAGAAGTCCCTTCAATTAGGAGACTATAGTTTTACTTCTTCCTTGTTAGACTAGATGTAGCCAGGACCTTGGGGGAACATATGTTTCTTTTCTCTTTTGTTCATTGTTAAAGGGACAGTAATACTTAATTTTTATTAAAGCCTTGTAAGATTGCATGTAAAAGTTATGCACAGTGGTAGCTTACTCATGCTCTTAAACATTCTGGTTCTTTGTAAATTCGTCAATAAAATATCCCACAATTCAAAAAATGTCAGCCATGTCTTAGAATCCGAGGAAGAGCTCGCTCTCGCCATTATGATCTAAATGTGAACGAGCCTTTGCATTTTCTATTTGGGAGGGGGTGGCTGCGTCACTGAGGAGGAATGGCGAAGTCCCGCGAAAGTGAAGGACCTATTTGACACAGTACGCCTGCCTGACTACAACTAGTTTAATCTGCAGCAACACTGAAGTAGCCAACAAGGATCTGATCTAGCTCGCGCAGCATCCCCTGTACCTTTCACATAGTGCTCCCAAGTTTGTATATGTTTAAAGCACCAGCACGTTTGCTTTGTTCAGTATTGCCCCATATTTTCATAATCTTTATATGTTTGTAACACAGTCTCTCGCTGGTTCTTTAGCGCATTGCAAAGCATTAGTCTGCATTTTTATTTTCCCCGCTCTGTACATTTGGATGTTCCTTGTGCTCCATCACCATATTCAGGCTTTACCAACACACTTAAACCATCAGATAGTTATGAATAAATGTGTTGGTACAGCCTGAACTTTTCTCAAGGTCCAAATAAGTGTTAAATATTGACTTTCCTGTTTGAATAGTTTTCAAAGCAGTCTTGAAAAATATCCATAACCGATATTGAAATATTGGATCCTGAAGTGCCAAAGATGTCACTGCTATGCCCAGAATCGAATGCCAAAATAAATCTGGTGAATGAAATATATGATGATATTAGATATCTGCAAAATAGGCAGATGATCTCCGTTGCATCGCTCAGCGTCCCCTGTACTTCTCACGTAGTGCTCTAATGTTGCTATATGTTTAAAGCACCTGCACACTTGCTTTGTCCTGCATTGCCCATATTTTCGTAATCTTTATATGTTTGCAACACAGACTCGCACTGGGTCTCCAGCGCATCGCAAAGCATTAGACTGCACTTTTAGCGGATGTGTCTGACAGCCTACACAGTCCTAGGATAGATATATATTTTCCCCGCTCAGTACATTTGGATGTTCCCTGTGCCAACACACTTAAACCGTCAGATAGTTATGAATAAATGTGTTGGCACAGCCTGTATATGTTGATGGAGCACAGGGAACATCCAAATGTACTGAGTGGGGAAAATATATATCTTAGGACTGTGTAGGCTGTCAAAAACCTCCACTAAAAGTGCAGACTAATGCTTTGCGATGCGCTGGAGACCCAGAGCAAGTCTGTGTTGCAAACATGTAAAGCTAACGAAAATATGGGGCAATGCTGGACAAAGCAAGTGTGCAGGTGCTTTAAACATATAGTAACATTAGAGCACTATGTGAGAGGTAGAGGTGGCGCTGCACGATGCAGTGGAGATCATTGCTGCAGTACTACGTGGGCAGAGGTTACTGTGGAACTCGATGTAGCAGCCCAGAGCGAAGTGTTTAAACATAGTGAAACAATGTATCAATTCAAGCAGATACTATTAGCATTTGTTATATGCAGATAAGTTATAAATGTACACTCAATATAGCACGTCTCGTGCTTAGTCGAATATGATGTACATTGTGCAACAATAAAGTGAACAGTTGGTCAAAGTGGCACATAATCCCTATGTGCTGGGAATAATGTACATGCCAAGATTAAATTCACACAGATGTGCTGGTGTTGTAGCTGTAAATATTTTAGGACTGCGTAATCTGTCAGCAGCCTCATCAGAAAATGCGGACTAGTGCTGTGAGATGCGCTGGAGATCCAGCGCGATTCTGCCTTGTAATAAATAAAGACTATTAGAATATGTGTGAATGTGGAGCAGAGATTTGCTGGTGAATTAAATATGACAATTTTAGATATCTACTACATAGGCAGATGATCTCCGTTGCATCGCTCAGCATCCCCTGTACCTCTCACATAGTGCTCTAATGTTGCTATATGTTTAAAGCACCAGCACACTTGCTTTGTTCAGCATTGCCCCATATTTTCATAATCTTTATATGTTTGCAACACAGACTCGCGCTGGGACTCCAGTGCATCGCAAAGCATTAGTCTGCACTTTTAGCGGAGGTTTCTGACAGCCTACACAGTCCTAGGATATATATTTTCCCCGCTCAGTACATATGGATGTTCCCTTTGCTCCATCAACATATTCAGGCTGTGCCAACACATTTATTCATAACTATCTGCCGGTTTAACACTTAGTTTGTGCGTGCAGTCCTTCCATTTGCAATGCTTATGACACATTGCACATGTAGCACATTATCCGACTTTGTAACAAATGTTTCTCTGTCGTCCAATACAGGTTACTGGTAACTCTGTGGTAGTCGATCCGCCCCTTTAAGTAGGCAGGAACAATTCTAGAATTGTATGCAGGGGGTAGAGCCTACCTTCCCTCCTTGGCTGCAGCTTGCCAACCAGCTCCAGAAAGATTTGTTCCTTGGTGAAGATAATACACAGACAAGAAAACAGTTCTGCTATAGTTTTAGAAACTTTTTTATTTATCTGTTAGATATGGAATACCACCATTAGGCGGATTACCATAACTTACAATGCCCTTAGATGTGGCTAGCTCAGTATCCAGGTGCTTTTTGTGGACCTTAAGCCCTGAGGGGGAAAATCTTGATTCCAAGTGCTTCCCGAGGAGTGACCCACTGAGGTTACTTCTTACTACTTGGTAATCTGAAGACAGATCATCTGCAGGAAAGGTGAGAAACCTTTTTTTCTGTCCCACAGTGCCCCTCCGCACAGGGGTGTCTTCATTGGAGTTCCTATTGCACACTCCTGCACTCACTGGGTCTATGTGTATGTCTTTTGGGTGCTTTGGAGCAGGTTTATGTGGTAACTTAACCCTTTAGCTGCTGAATTGGCACTTTTTGGGGGTTTTCTAACACTTTTCCTACTGGTTTAGTGTTTTTTTGGGTGTCCTCATACGTTCAGAGATGGCTCGTTTTACTTGTCTGCCCTTGCTCTATCATCCGGTTCATGTTTCTATTGTGTTTGGGGGCTCAGGGAGCTTCGGGCACTGTTTGGGGTACTTTTCTGGGAAAACTACATTTCCCATGAGCTCTTGCTTCACCTGCCAGATAAGTTTGTTTTAGCGATTTCTGGGGTGAAACTTTAATCTTACACCCTATAATTGGGTGATTTCTTATACAGTAAGGTTATTTGACACTGTGAAAATGTCTGTACCGCAGGAGCTTGGGGCCAGACCTAAGACTAAGGAGGCTGGGGTCTCTGTATCCCCCATTGCACATTGCTCTTCCTGTCACTCAGGGCTACCTAGAGAATTCTCAGTTCATTTATGCCCAGCATGTTCTGATGTCCCTGACAGCATTCCAGGGACCTCCAGCCATGCCTTAGAGCCAGCTTGGGTGCAAGTGTTCAAGGTTGCTACCAGGGACCTTATGTCCACATTGCAACTCTTTCCATCCCAATTACAGGGGGAATTTCAGTCTTGGCAGGGCCCCCTCCTCAGTCAAGTCTTCCCTGCCCAAACCTCAGGGAGTACCTGACGTGTCAGATCTCTCTGAGGAGGAACTGCTGGTGGATTCAGATGTTGAAGAATGTTCTGTGTTGGGCTCCGCTCAGTTTTTTGGGGACCCTTTTGAGGCTGATCCTGAACCCTCCGCTGAGGGCCTGATCAGGGCTGTCTTTAACTACTCTTAACATTCCCTTAGTTCAGGAGATTCCTTTTGACCTCTCTGATGTTTTCCAGGAGCCTAAAAAGCTCCTTACTTACTTTCCACCTAAACCTACTCTTGACTACGCCTTGTGTCTGAGGAGTGGAAATCCCTGGACAAGAAACTCTCTGTGCCCAAGAAATTTGCCAAGCTTTAGCCCTTTTGTGAAGCTGTGTCTCAAATCTTCCTGGAGCTGGTTGGCTAGCTGCAGCCAAGGTGGGAAGGTAGGCTCAACCCCCCGCATACAATTCTAGAATTGTTCCTACTTACTTAAAGGGGCGGATCGCCTACCTTAGAGTTACCAGTAAGCTGTATGGACTAAGAGAAAAGGATCTAAAATCCTCTTTTTGAAAGTATAACTCCTTATGGTCTAGAAATATCATGTCCCAGAGTGCATTCTTTCAGTATTACTGCTTATATACCGGTCACCAATGTCAATAAGCAGACCACTGAAGATTAAAATGTTACTTCAACACATACAGCTCTGCTACACTCATCTTTAGGCAGCTTCTCGACAAATTTCCATGAGAAAGAAGGTCCGGCACTGCCGTCAAGTTAATGCAAACTGGACCGTGACGTGTAAAGGGGGCTGGGTTTCATCATGTAACCCAGTACCTTTTTGTCTTTCTGTGCTAGCCGTCTGGTCGTACGACAAAAATTCACATACACAAGCCAGGGCTGTGATGTCTGGAAAAGGGACGGGAAGGGTACATTTCTATGGCAAATTTAAGAAGAATCAGAGTGTTTAAGAGCATGAGTAAGGTACCACTGTGCATAACTTTTAAATGCAATCTTACAAGGCTTTAGTAAAAATGAAGTATTACTATCCCTTTAAACACAGAAACCACGAGGATAAGTAGCTACCACTAGGAGGCAAGGTATTTGCATACTAAATCTTTCTCTGGAGGAGGAGACTTCCTCCCAGCACCACTTAACCCTCGCCCAGCAACAACAGCCTTCAGTTTTAAGTGCTCTGCCTCACAAGATACAAGGAAGGTTGATTCTTTTCTTCAATATTTTCTTTTATTTTATATTTATTGGGGGTTGGACTTCCCCTTAGATACTAGGGACACCTAGATTTGGGTGCTTCACTGCAACAAAAGCGTGCAGCATGGACATCTGGGAGTTACTGTGCCAGTTTTGGTTTTAGACACTATAGCCCAGTTCACCAGGTTTTGGGGACAAAAAGGGGTGGGGGTTTCTTATCCCTCCATTCCTTTCCCTTCAGCAACACACCCAGGGGGCACCCCCTTCAGTAGGCTCTCTCCTCAATTGGGCAGAAGAACTACTGGTAGCTTCTATTCCCCTCCCCATGGTTAAAAATTCCTTGTCCTGGTTAAGGCCACAGTTCAGAGTATTAAACTTGGTCATCAGTTTGTACTTCCAGATCTCTGTGTCTCTGTGTCTTACAATTTCTCATCAGTACAGACACACTGAGCTTTTTTTTTTTTCCCTCTGTCGTCCAATACAGGTTACTGTTAACTCTGTGTAGTTAATTGTAGGCAGGAACAATTCTAGAATTGTATGCAGGGCATGAAGCCTACCTTCACTCCTTGGCTGCAGCTAGTCAACCAGCTCTAGAAAGATTTTTTCCTTGGTGAAGATAACACAGGCAAGAGAACAGTTCTGCTATAGCTTTAGAAGTTTTTTTATTTTTCTGTTAGAAATGGAATACCACCATTAGGTGGGTTACCATAACTGACAATAACCTTAGATGTGGCTAGCTCAGTGACCAGGTGCTTTTTGTGGACCTTAAGCCCTGGGGGAAAATATTGGCTACAAGTGCTTTCCTCAGGAGTTGCCCACCAAGGCTTCTTCTTTAAACATGGTAATCTGAAGACAGAAGATCTGCAGGAAAGGTGATCAACCCTTTGACTGCTGCAGGTCCACATGTCCCACAGTGCCCCTCTGCACAGGGGTTTTTCATTTGTAGTTCCTATTGCACACTCCTGCACTCATTGGCTCTATCTGTATGTCTGTTGGGTGTTTGGAGCAGGTTTATGTGGTAATTAGCCCTTTAGCTGTTGGTGTTCCATTCATTTGGGGGGTTTCCTACTGGTTCATTGTTTTTTGGGTTTCCTAATGTGTTCTAGTGATGTTTCATGTCTTTTAGTTTTACACTTTCAATTTTGTAAAATTTGAGTTCAGGCATGCTTTACCGCATAGACGCCATTGCTCCATTCACTCCTATGGGACTGTACAGTTTGGGACATATCTCTGCAACCGTTTAACCTAGCAACTTCAGAGATGGCTCATTTTACTTGTCTGCCCTTGCTCTATCATCCAGTTCATGTTTCTAGTGTGTTGGGGGGCTCACCGTGCTTCGGGCACTGTTTGGGGTACTTTTATGGGAAAACTACATTTCCCATGAGTTCTTGCTTCGCACACTCGTTCCTGATTGGCTCCTGCCGCGGCAGACATTTTGTGCTATTTCCAGAACGAGTATCCTACACAGGGCTTGGACTCTCCTTCTCTCCTCTGCTGATTAACCCTTTGCCTGCCACATAAGTTTATTTTAGTGATTTCTGTGGTGAAATTTTAATCACACACACTGTAATTGGGTGATTTCTTATACAGTAAGGTTATTTGACACTGAGAATATCTATACCGTTGGAGCTTGTGGCCAGACCTGAGACTAAGGATGCTGTAGTCTCTGTATCCCCTATTGCTCTTTGCTCTTCCTGTCATTCAGGGTTACCTAGAGAATTCTCAGGTCCGTTATGCCCAGCATGTTCTGATGTCCCTGAGAGTCTTCCAGGGACCTCCATCCGTGCATTAGAGACATTTTGGGTGTAAGACTTCAAGGCTGCTACTAGGGACCTTAAGTCCACATTGCAACTCTTTCCATTCCAGTTAGAGGGGGTCTTTCATTCTTGGCAGACCCCCTCCTCCATCAAGTCTTCCCTTCCAAAGCCTCAGGGTGTTCTTGACGTGTCAAATTCCTCTGAGGAGCAACTGCTGGTGGCTTCAGATGTTGAGGAATGTTCTGCGGTGGGCTCCTCTCATTTTTTTGGGGACCCTTTTGAGGCTGATCCTGAGCCCTTGGCTGATGGCCTGATCAGGGCTGTTTTAAATACCCTAAACATTCCCTTAGTGCAGGAAGTTCTTTCTGATGTATTTCAGGAGCCTAAAAAGCTGTTTACTTGCTTTCCACCTAACCCCACTGTTGACCACCTTGTGTCCGAAGAGTGCAAGTCTCCTGACAGGAAACCTTCTGTCTCCAAGAAATTTGCCAAGCTTTATCCCTTTTCTGAGGCTGCACTTGCTCAGTGGGTTCATCCTCCCAAGGTGGATGCTCCTATCTCCAAGCTTTCCAAGTCTACTGCCTTGCCTGTGTCTGCTGTGAATGAATGTACTGACGAGAAACTTGAGGTCTCCCTCAAGTCCATCTTTGCCACTGCTGTTTCTGCCATGCGTCCAACATTCGCAGCAGCATGGGTGAACCGGTCCATTGCGATCTGGACTGAACAGCTCACTCTTGCTGTCCTACTTCAGATATGTTGCACCTCCTTTCCAACATTTACAGCACTATGTTTCTGCTGCCTTATTTAATGCCATCCATTTGGTGGCTAGGGTTTCCACCATGTCTATGGTTGCCAGAACGGCTCTTTGGCTCAAGATCTGGTCTGCTGACGCTGCTTCTAAGAAAGTATTGCTCTTCTTGTCTTTTCAAGGCACATCTTTGTTTGGGCCAGATCTTAAGGATCTGATCAGTGAGGCCACAGGGTGTAAGAGTACACTTCTACCCTTGGTTCCTAGTAAGAAAACACTGCTTAAGCATAACCGGTATTTCTGTTCCTTTCTGACTGAGACACGTTTGGTGAACCAGACTGTTCCCTCAGCACCGCATGCCTCCTCCAAGCCCAAACAGCAATGGAAGCCCAAGGTCTCCTCCAAGCCCAAGGCTTCCAAGCCTTCTTCGGCATGACTCACCGAACCCAGGTCCCCTCTCTTCTGTGGGTGGCCGTCTGTGTCACTACCACAACGTCTGGGAGGATTCAGTGGCAGACCCATGGGTTTTAAAAGTGGTGACAGAAGGGTACAGGATCCCTTTCATCTCTCTTCCTCCTTTTTGCTTCTTTATTTCTCATAAGCCTCAGGGCGCGGAGAAACACCGGCTATTCAACAGTGCTATTCAAACTCTTCTGGACAAGGATGTTCTAGAGCCGGTTCCAGTTCATGATAGAGGTATGGGTTTTTACTCTAACCTCTTTGTGGTCTCCAAAAAGAACTGCGGTTGTCGCCCTATTTTGGATTTGAAGGATCTGAATTCCTTTGTGATCCGGACTCATTATATCACTAGGAGTCTCTATGGACCGTGATTGCTGCTATGTCCCCGAGGGAATTCCTTGTATCTCTGAATCTTCAGGACGCGTATTTACACATCTCCATTCATACAGAAATCCGGCAGCATCTCAGATTTGCCTGCGACTGAGGGCACTTTCAGTTTTCAGCTCTTCCCTTTGGTCTGACTACAGCGCCTCAAATTTTCAACTGTGTCCTGGGAGCCTTAGTGTCCATCCTCCACTGAGACTGCATCAGAGTCACTGTATACATGGAAGACCTGCTTCTGAAAGCCCCCTCTGCATAACTTCTTCATAATAAGGTTCAGCTATGCATTCACGCTCTCACCCATCACAAGTGGATCATCAACATGGACAAGTCAGATCTTATCCCAATTCAGCATCTGGTTTTCACTGTCGTCCAATACAGGTTACTGGTACACTGGGAGGCAATCCACCGCTTTAAGTAGGCAGGAACATTCATCTAAATGTATGCAGGGGGCGGAGCCTCCCCTCCCTCTTAGGCTGCACCTCAGTCAGAACAAGCCAGAATGAGTTGTTTCTCGGTGTGTTCACACCAGGTAGAGAACAGCTCTCTTCAAGTTTTAGTTTCTTTGTTGTTTTTACAAATATGGAATACCACCATTAGGCGGGTTACCAAGGCTGTCAAATGCCCTATTTAAAGTGGATAGCACAGCTACCAGGGTACTTCTGGTGGATCTTTTGCCCTGAAGAGGGAATAACTTGATTTCAAGTAACTTCCCTGGGGGAATTATCCTCTGTGGTGATTCCTTTTTGATCTTGGTAACCTGAAGACAGAAGTCCTGCAGGAAAGCTGAGCCACCCTTTGAGTGCCGAAGGTCCACTTGTCCCCCCAGTGTCCCTTCATTGGGACTGTGTTTGGGAGTTCTCATTGTGCACTCCAGTGCTCATTGGGTGTTTTTATATACTTTGCTAATGCTGTGTATTTGTGTATGTCTGAGTTTTGGAGCAGTTTATGTGGGATTTAACCTTCTCTCTGCTGGGTTTGTCTATTTTATGGGCATTTGCATTGTCTGTAATGTTTACTGTTATTGCATATCTGTTTGCTATGTGTTCTGGAACTTTTACTTTAAGGGTAAAATTTATTGGAAATACTGTTCTGCGCCTTTAAGCGTGCTTTTACCGCATAGACGCCATTGCTCCTTTACTCTCTATGACTTACACTCTGTGGGACGTATCTCTGGAACCGCTTCACATAGCGACTTCAGAGAGGGCTCATTTTATTTGTCTCCCCTTGCTCTATCATCCGGTTGCATGTTTGAGTGTGATGGGGGATTGGGGGGACTTCGGTTACTATTTTGGGGTACTCTGTGAGGAAAACTACGTTTCCCATGAGTTCTTGGTTCGCGCTCTTTTTCTGAATGGCTCCCGTCGCGGCAGCCATTTTGTGAGTTCTTCTCATCGAGTATACTACGCAGGGACCGGACCTTCTCTCTCCCCTCTGCTGATTAACCCTTCGCTTGCCAGATAAGTTTAGTTTCAAACGTTTCTGGGGTGAATCTTTAATCTTTCACACTTTAATCGGGTGATTCTTATCAGTGGGGTATATCTGACGCTGTGAGCATGTCTGCGCCACTTGAGCCTGGGACTAGACCTAAGACGAAGGAGGGTGGGGTACCCCCCCCATTGCGTTTTGCTCCTCCTGTCACGCATGGCTACCTAGAGAATTTTCTGGTCATCTGTGCCCAACTTGTGTGGAAGGTCATGGCAGCAACCCAGGGCCTTCCAGTCACACTGTTGAGCCAACATGGGCGAAAGAGTTCAAGGCTGCAACTAGGGATCTCAGATCCACTCTTCAGCTCTTTCCCTCTCAGGTTCAGGGGGCTCTTCAGGTATGGCAGACCCCCTCCACTGTCAGGACCTCCCTGCCCAAGCCACAGGGAGCTCCTGACCTCTCTGATTCTTCTGAGGAAGAATTGTTGCAGGATTCTGATGTTGAGGATGGTACTGTAATTGAGTCTACCAGATCCATTGGGGACCCTTTTGAATGTGACCCTGAACTCTCTGCGGAGGGTTTGCTCAGGGCTGTTTTGACCACCCTCAATCTTCCCTTGCGTCAGGAATCTACTCTTGACCCAACGGACGTGTTTCAGAAACCTTCTAAGGCTGTTACATGTTTTCCTACTAATCTTACCCTTGAACGTTTAGTCTCTGATGCGTGGAAAAATCCTGACAAGTCCTCTTCAGTCTCAAAAAAGTTTGCCAAACTTTATCCCTTTCCTGAGACTGAACTGGCTAAATGGGTTCATCCTCCTAAGGTGGTTGCTTCAGTTTCTAGATTGTCTAAATCTACTGCTTTGGCTGTATCTGATGCTTCTGCTTTACAGGATTGGACTGACAAAAAGTTAGAGACCTGTCTTAAGTGTATTTTTGCCTCTATTGGTACTGCCATGCGTCCAGCCTTTGCTGTGGCGTGGGTTAACAGAGCCATTGCAGTCTGGACTGAACAGCTTACTGTGGCGGTTCGCCAAGATGCCCCAGTGTCAGAGCAGTTGCAACTCCTTGCTAACAGCCCTTTGGCTGAAAATTTGGTCTGCTGACACTGCTTCCAAGAAAGTTTTGCTTTCTTTGCCCTTTCAAGGGGCTTCCCTGTTTGGTTCAGAATTAAAGGAGCTGATTAGCGAGGCTACTGGAGGTAAAAGTACTCTTTTACCCTCAGTCTTTAAAAAGAAGTTTCCAGCCAAACGCAATCGGTCCTTTCGTTCCTTCCAAACTGAGACACGTTCTGCTTCCCAGGCGGTACCGCCTGCTTCGCGCTCCTCCTCCAAGCCCAAACAGTCCTGGAAGCCCAAAGTTGCCCCCAAGGCCAAGACCTCTAAGACTGCTTTGGCATGAATCGCCGAACCCGGGTCCGCATCCGGCTGTAGGTGGGCGTCTTCACATCTTTTGCCGGACTTGGGAGGAGTCAGTGGTGGACCCTTGGGTTATTCAGGTGGTGTCAGAGGGATACAGGATCCCTTTCTCTTCTCTTCCTCCTTTTCGGTTCCATTTTACTCGTCCTTCTCAGGAACCTACAAAATGGCATCTGTTCGACGCTATTCAGGATCTTTTGGACAAGGAAGTCCTGGAACCAGTTTCTCCAGAGGACACAGGTTCAGGATTTTATTCCAACCTGTTCGTCGTGGCCAAAAAGGACGGTGGAGCTCGTCCTATTCTGGACCTCAGAGATCTCAATTCCTTTGTTGTGAGTACCCACTATCGTCAGGAATCCCTGCGCTCTGTGATAGCTGCTATGTCTCCGGGGGAATTCCTTGCTTCTCTAGATCTTCAGGATGCTTATCTGCACATCCCTATCCATCTGGAGAGCAGGCGGTATCTCAGGTTTGCCTGCCACAAGGGTCATTTTCAATTTTCAGCTCTTCCCTTTGGACTGACTACAGCCCCGCAGGTTTTTCAGAGAGTCCTGGGTGCTTTGATAGCAGTGATCCATGGAGATGGCATCAGAGTGACTCCCTACATGGACGATTTGCTCTTGAAAGCTTCATCTGCAGAGATCCTTCACCAGCACATTCAGGCGTGCATTCAGACACTCAACCGCCACGGGTGGATTGTGAATCTGGACAAGTCAGACTTGGTTCCATCTCAACAGATTCTCTTCCTGGGTCTCCAGTTCGACACTCAGAGGTGTATGGTGTTTCTCCCAGAAGAGGTGGCTCATCAGATTGCTCTCAGAGTATCAAAGATTTTGGCTCTCGAGTGGATTCCAGTTCCGAAGTTAACATCTCTGGTGGGGAAGTTCATTTCCACAATAGAGGCGGTGCCATTTGCCATGGCACACACCAGGGAACTTCAGAGGTTTGTGATCCAGACGTGCAGAAATCATCCGGGCCATCTGCACCTGTCAGTCTCTCTGCCTCCTCATGTAGAGTTGAGCTTGGAGTGGTGGTTGGACCTGTCTCATCTCCTGAAAGGGAGATCCTTCCAGATTCCTTATTGGACCACAGTCATGACGGATGCCAGCCTCCTGGGATGGGGGGCAGTGTTGGGTTGCTTCAGTGCTCAGGGGAAATGGGGATTGGAGGAATCTCTCCTCTCCATCAACATTCTGGAGCTACGTGCCATTTTCCTTTCCTGAGACATTGGGAATCTCAACTGGAGGGTTGTCCAGTCAGAGTGGAGTCCGACAACGCCACCGCAGCGGCCTACATCAACAGACAAGGCGGAACAAAAAGTCTCGCCGCTTGGTTAGAGGTCAAGGCCATTTTATCCTGGGCGGAGGCACATGTTCCCGTTATTTCAGCGGTTCACATTCCAGGCGTAGACAACGTCATGGCAGACTTTCTCAGTCGTCACACAGTCGACAGCGGAGAGTGGGCTCTTCATCCAGAGGTGTTTCACCTTCTAACTCAGATGTGGGGGGGTTCCTGTGGTGGATCTGATGGCAACCAGGCACAACAGGAAGGTGTCAGTGTTCTGCTCCCGGTGGAGGGATTCCCTGGCCCTGGCAGTGGACGCCTTGTCCATACCTTGGGACTTCTCCCTAGCCTACATCTTTCCTCCTCTTCCTCAGTTGATCAGAGTCATCCAGAAGCTGAAGGTGGAGCGTTTTCCGGTCATCCTAATTGCTCCGAACTGGCCTCGTCAGTCCTAGTATCCGGATCTCATGGAAATGTCTGTAGCGGAAACCTTTCCGCTTCCAGCTCGTCCAGATCTGCTGCTACAAGGGTACCTGTGGAAGAAGGATGTTCATCGTCTTCATTTGATGGCCTGAGGGTTGAATCCTCAATTCTGAAGAAAAAGGGTTTTTCCTCTTCTGTGGTTTCTACGATGCTTAAAGCTCGCAAGCCTGTGTCTTCCAAGATTTATCATCGAATCTGGTCAACCTTTGTTGCATGGTGTGCAGATAGGGATCTATCGCTTGACTTCCATCTCCCTACTGTCCTGGCCTTTTTGCAGGACGGGGTTGAAAAAGGGCTCAGCCTGAGTTCCCTCAAGGTTCAGACGTCTGCACTGTCTGTCTTTTTCCAGGAGCGCATTGCCATCCTTCCTGATGTCCAAGTCTTCTTCGAAGGTGTGGCTCATGTTCGGCCTGCCTTCAAAAGTCCAGCTCCTCAATGGGATCTTAATCTAGTCCTGGGGGTTCTCCAACGACCCCCAGTTGAGTCCGTGGCTGCTATTCCTTTACGCCTTTTGACTTGGAAGATGGCCTTCCTTTTGGCCATTGTATCAG
This sequence comes from Rhinophrynus dorsalis, assembly GCA_037306005.1. Taxonomy (NCBI): domain Eukaryota; kingdom Metazoa; phylum Chordata; class Amphibia; order Anura; family Rhinophrynidae; genus Rhinophrynus; species Rhinophrynus dorsalis. The sequence goes on along the minus strand of CM074724.1, from coordinate 174,392,304 downwards.
TTCGCCGGGTGGCAGAGTTACAAGCCTTGTCTTGTGAACCTCCCTATCTGGTGTTCCACAAGGATAAGGCTGTGCTTCTCACTTCCAAGGAATTTTTGCCTAAGGTTATCTCAGAATTCCACATCAATCAGGAGATTGTAGTGCCCTCTTTCTCTGCCCTAACCCTTCCTCTGACAAGGAGAGGGATCTTCATTTGTTGGATGTCGTGCGTTGTCTCAAATTTTATGTTCATCGCACTGAGTCTATCAGGAAGTCTGACTCTCTGTTTGTCATTCCTGAGGGGCCTAGGGCAGGGAGACCGGCATCCAAGGTGACCATAGCATCTTGGATCAAATCTACTATTCGTAAGGCTTACGAATTGCGGAATAAACATGTGCCCTTTCGGGTCACTGCTCATTCCACCAGATCAACTGGGGCCTCTTGGGCCTATAAGAATCAAGCGTCTGCTGATCAGCTGTGCCGGGTGGCCACTTGGTCCTCTGTGCACACGTTCTCTAATCACTACCGTGTGGATGTGCTGGCCTCGGCTGATGCCAGCTTTGGAAGGAAGGTCCTGGAGGCAGTTTTGCCTGTCTAGGATCTTGTTCTTCTGAGATTCTCAGTACTTCCATACTGTTGAGCCCGGTTGGCTCGGTTCAGTGTGCTGTGTTTTGTTCTTGGGGTTTGTTCTTACCCCTAGTTGGTGTCCGTTGACACTCCTGTTAGTTGGGATTTGTGACTGGTTGGTTCACGGAGGTTCTGGTGACTCTGGGGGCCTTGCGCCTGGTCCTTGCCTCCTTCCCGCCTGTGGGAAAACTCAATGTTTGGACATCCCAGTGTACCAGTAACCTGTATTGGACGACAGTGAAAACAGGATTTTAGTCTTACCTGTTAAATCCTTTTCACTTAGTCCATACAGGTTACTGGTCTCCCACCCTGTCAAGGGACCATGCTTGGCTCTCCTGTGGCACGCTGTGGGGGTCCTTGGGGCATGCTCACAGGGGTCTTCTTCTTCTCTCCTATCTCTGGTCAGTATCTGTGTCTCAAATCATTCTGGCTTGTTCTGACTGAGGTGCAGCCTAAGAGGGAGGGGAGGCTCCGCCCCCTGCATACATTTAGATGAATGTTCCTGCCTACTTAAAGGGGCGGATCACCTCCCAGTGTACCAGTAACCTGTATGGACTAAGTGAAAAGGATTTAACAGGTAAGACTAAAATCCTATTTTCCTGGGCCTTCTCGTCAACACTCAGAAGAGCATGGTGTTTCTCCTGGACGAGGTAGCTCACCAGATGGCCCACAGGGTTTCTGCTGTTCTGGCTCAAGATCCAGTTCCAGCCAAGAAGCTGTCCTCTATAGTGGGGGAAATTCATCTCCACCATAGAAGCGGTCCCGTTTGCCATGGCACACACCAGGGAGCTCCAGAGGTTTGTGATCCAGGTGTATAGGGGTCAGTCAGACCTTCTGAAGATGTCAGTGTCCCTCTCTCTTCATGTGGAACTGAGTTTGTGGTGGTGGATCGATCTCTCCAATCTGCTGAAGGGCAAGTCCTTCCTGGTATCCTTCTGGACCACGGTGATGACGGACACCAGCCTCTCCTGTTGGGGAGTGGTCCTGGGTCACCTGAGTGCTCAGGGTCGGTGGTCTCCGGAGGAATCTCTCCTTCCCATCAACGTGTTGGCGCTTCGGGCAATATTTCATGCCCTCCGTCATTGGACATCTCAGTTGGAAGACTGTCCAGTCTGGGTACTGTCCGACAACACCACGGCCATGGCTTACATAACAAGCTGGGAGGAACAAGAAGTCTCGCTGCTTGGTTATAGGTTAAGGCTATCTTGTCCTGGGCAGAACAGGTTCCTGCCATACCCGCAGTGCATATATCTGGCGTAGACAATGTCATGGCGGACTTCCTCTTTCGACACACAGTGGACAGCGGAGAGTGGGAACTGCACCCAGAGGTGTTCGCCCTTATTGTTCAGAAGTGGGGTCTTCCTTACATTGACCTGATGGTGACAAGGCACAACAGGAAGGTTCCGAGGCTCTACTCTCGGTGGAGGGACCCTCTAGCTCTGATGGTGGATGCAGTGTCCATTCCGTGGTTGTTTCCTCTGGCCTATATCTTTCCTCCCCTCCCAATGTTGAACAGGGTGTTACAGAAATTGTGACTGGAATGCTGTCCAGTCATTCTGATTGCTCTGTACTGGCTTTGCCAAGCTTGGTTTTCAGGGTTGCTGGATCTGTCAGTGATGGAGCCATTCCAGCTCCTCCCTTGCCGCCCAGATCTCCTACAGGGTTACCTGTGGAGGGAGGATGTTCATTGGTTGACTTTGACGGCTTGGAAATTGAATCCTCATTATTGAAGAAGAGAGGTTTTTCTTCTGGGGTGGTGGCTACTACGCTCAGTGCCCTCAAACCTGTTTCTTCCAGAACTGCCATCATGTCTGGTCAACCTTTCTATCTTGGTGTGCTGACAAGGACCTGTCTCAGGAATTTGATCTGCCTACGGTCCTGGCCTTTTTGCAGGACTGTGTGGATAAGGGCCTCAGTTTGAGTTCCCTTAAGGTTCAGACTTCTTCTCTCTCTATTTTCTTTCAGAGGTGTATTGCCATCCTTCCTGATGTCAAGGTTTTCTTCCAGGGCGTTGCTCATACTCGTCTTGCCTTAAAGAATCACGCTTCCCCGTGGGATCTTAACTTGGTTTTGGGCATTTTTCAGCACCCTCCATCTGAGTCGTTGGCTACTATTCCTCTACGCCTGTTGACGTGGAAAATAGCCTTTCTCCTGGTGATCGTGTCCGTTCACCGTGCCGTGGAGTTTCATGCTCTGTCCTGTAAACCACCTTTTTTGGTGTTTCACAAGGACAAGGCAGTGCTTCGCACTTCTTAGGAGTTTCTTCTGAAGGTGGTTTGGGAGTTCCACATCAATCAGGAGATTATGGTGCGTTCTTTCTGCTCTGACAAGGAGAGGGATCGCCACTTGTTGGATGTGGTTCTTTGTCTCAAGTTTTATGTACATCACACTGATTCTATCAGACAATCTGATTTGCTGTTCGTCATTTCTGAGGGTCCTAGGGCAGGAAAACCTGCATCCAATGTGACTATTTCTTCTTGGATCAATACCACTATTCGTAAGGCTTATGACCTGAGGCTCATTCTACATGATCCATTGGGGCCTCTTGGGCTTACAAGAACCAGGCCTCTGCTGATCAGTTGTGCAAGGCTGCCACCTGGTCGTCTGTGCTCACCTTTTCGAAGCATAAACATGTTGACGTACTGGCATCGGCTGACGCCAGCTTTAGGAGGAAAATCCTGGAGGCAGTCTTGCCCGTTTAGGATTTTCTTCTGTTCTTGTTGCTTCCTTCACTTTTGAGCTCCGTTGGCTCTAGTCCATTGTGCTGTGTAACAGTTGGGGTGTTGTTACCCCTGTTCACTGTCCGTTGACACTTCATTGTTTTGTTGTGCTCTCTCTGATCTGATGGTTCATATCTGCTCTGGTGACTTTGGGGTCCTTGCGCCTGGTCCTTGCATTCTTCCCGTCTCTGGGAAACTCAATGGCTGGACATCCCAGAGTTACCAGTAACCTGTATTGGACGACAGAGAAAAGAGGATTTTAGTCTTACCTGTTAAATCCTTTTCTCTCAGTCCATACAGGTTACTGGTCTCCCACCCTGTCAAGGGACCATGCTTGGCTCTCCTGTGTGCAGACCGTGGGGGTCCTTCTGGGTCATGCTTACAGGAGTCTTCTTTCCCTTCACTATCTAGTCAATAGTTAGTGTCTCAAATCTTTCTGGAGCTGGTTGGCTAGCTGCAGCCAAGGAGGGAAGGTAGGCTTCACCCCCTGCAATCAATTCTAGGATTGTTTTTGCCTACAATTAAAGGGGCAAATTGCCTTCCAAGAGTTACCAGTAACCTGTATGGACTAAGAGAAAAGGATTTAACAGGTAAGACTAAAATCCTTTTTTTTTTTTTTTTTTTTTTTTTTTTTTTTTTTTTTTTTTTATAAATACATCCATATTTTTTTAATAGATGATATGCTGTAATTCACTATTGTTATCAATCAATAAAAAATAAAGCAGCCCTCAAACTTATCGCTTTCTGATCTTGTGGCCCACAACTGAAAAACATGGATGCCCCCGCTTTAGAGAGTGTTTACTACAGTAAACTACAAGAAGAACCTACATCTAACTACAAAGAAAAAAAAAATAATGAAAAGACTCCCTTCTAATACCAGAGACCCAATCAGAAGTGCTCATTCTGGAAGACCACGGGGTGGGATGCTTCTGTATGCTTCTCAGCTTGAAGTACTGAGTAAAATCTCGAGCTTCAAATACCACTACATAGCCCTGGGAGATTAAAAAAAAAAAAAAGAACAATACCCAAACCTCGTCTACTCTCCTATAAACAATCTCCCAACCTGAAACAATTGGTGATAAAGAGAGCCCCCTTAAGATTGCAGCAGAAAATGGTACTCCCTGTCTTACAAAAGACATGTGGAACCTGTGCATACATATGTACCACAGCTAAGGTGTCCTTGCCACATTCGCACTAAAATCACAACATAAAGGGCAAATTCCCCTGTGCATCATCTAATATTGTTTACCACATCATGTGTATAGATTATATGTAGTTGAGACGAGACATGCTCTAAGAAAAATAAGGAATTCTCATAGTCCAGTGTGAACAACAAGTGGGTCAACATTTTTGCAAAACTGGTCACAGCGTTAAAGATCCCAGGGTGTCTGTACTGATGGTAAATATTTTATTTTATAGAGATTATTATGAATGGTCTGTGGTATACAGAACCAAAAAAGTCACTGAACAGCCTGTCCAGCAAGACATGAAATTAACATCAATCAGCTCAACAATTTGAAACTACAGCAATACAATAAAACCCAGCCTCAGAATTCAACATTTTCTATTAGTTGGATCTAGTTGAAATACTCAGAATGTGCGTAGAGCATAAGAGATAGAGGAAGAGAAGAATTAAGAATAAGTATCCAGAAAGAAATAGACAAAGTAGTGAGTAATGGACCCACAGAGGGGAGAGTACTGATGCTGTGTAACATGGATGCTTGAATGCTACAATGCTGCCGCTGCTACGGGCAGAGGTCCATAGTGGAGAGAGTGGGTCAAAGTAGTGTTACTTGGGTAGTGTGACCTGGCATGGCCAGTGCTGGCTGACTTCAGCTGGGTCCATAGACAGCTGGCAGAGATGTTGAACTTCAGAGAAGTAGAGGGGCATTAGACCGAGGGCAAACCGCTAACATTAAGTGCATGTAGGGAGGAACTCGATCATAAGAAATCCAGGGGGACCAATTATGGAGAAAAGCATCCAACACATGTGAAGAGACGGCACGTATTTGTTCCATTGAGTAACTTAAGTTGATACTGTTATGGCAGTGTGTTAGAAGGAGGCAGGGCCAACTTTCACATAAAGGGAATCATGCTATTAAGAGCATTGGTTAATATGTTGAGCGGCACAATTGGTTGATGTGTTGGTGTGGAGGAAGAGGGACAGTTAGTAGAGAATAGAGCAGTGGATCCAAATGGAGAGTAACCTCAAGGATGGACTACAAAGCATTGACAATTTCGGTCCAAAACCCTACTATCTTTAGGCAAGACCACCATTTGTAGTGAATAGCTATTTATATCTGAGCATCTCCAATAGGAGAAGGCGCCATGGGGGAATGATTTTGCCACCTCTGCTGGAGAGTGGTGCCAATGGGGGAGGAGCTTAAAGTTCGTTTCCATCATAAGACTCTCGTTGGCCAGTTTCCTTAGGAGGTCATTGAAAGACAGCCATTGGGTATAGTCCGTCTCCCAGTCTGCAACAAAGTAAGATTTGTTGTCAGACTGAAGAGGTGACACAAATTTATAAAATTTAGACAAGGAGTATAATCGGCTTTTCAAAGAAGAAATTAGGTGTTTGAATGGGGAGTTCAGTCTGGCCAAGTATCCACTGGCCAAGACATACATATGCCTCATAAGGTACCAGGTGTGCATTAAGGATCGGTTTGTCTATGGTGTGTATATTCAGTTGAAACCATGGTTTAAAAGAATCATCATGAAGACCAGGGGGAAACTCTGTATTACAAAATATTGTCATTCTAGGGGAGTTATAGGTGCCCAAAGAGAATTTTTAATTAATGTGCTCCCATGTAGATAGAAAATGACCAATGATCAGGTAAAAGTGGCAAGTCCCAGGGGAAGGAGATAGACTTCAGCCAGAAAAAAATAAGAAATCTCTATATTGGTAGCAGAACGTTGAAGGCAAAGAACCCACTCCTTGGGGCCTACAAAGTACACTCAAAAACCTAGAAAGAGCAGCAGCCCAGTATTAAGCTCAGAGATCAGGTAAGCCCAAGCCGCCCTGTGAGGCAGGGCAGTAGAGAAATCGCTTGCCTAGCCTGGATTTTTTAAATTTCCATATAAAAGGAGTTTATCAGAAGTTGTAGTCGGCGTTTGGAATATGTACCGGGAGAGCACTGAATAAGTAAAGACTTTTTGGGAGGAATACCATCTTGGTCAGGTTGATACTCCCCGTTCAGCTGAGAAATAGTGTATTCCGTTTCACGTCTTTGACAATAAGCAATAAGGGGGACTGAATTATAGTGCAACAGGGAGGTGGGTTGGGGAGTGAGATAGATGCCTAGATATTTAATCGATGAAGGGTTCCATTATTGGCATTTAAGATGGGCAACAACTTGTGGTGGTGTAGTTTTATTTAGGACTTCAGATTTATCATGGTTAATTTCAAACTGATGGGAAATTTTAAGACACAAAGAGACTGATAACCAAGTTTAGCACACTTAACTGTGACCTGAAGAGTGACAAGAAATGTCACATTGTACTACACAATAAACATATTTTTTCTTATGTCCAATGTGGAACCCAGGAAGCATGGATTGAGCTCCTCCTCCAGGAGGGTAATACACAAAAGACAGGGTCTTTGGGGCAGTGACTCAATCCTCTTCATTCACCTCAACCCCTGCCTGCCTCCAGATTCATGTGCTCTGCAAAACAGAAAGCAGTGGAATGCAGTGACCATCCTGTTATTTTATTTTTTTATTTTTTGTCTTGTCTTTAGAGATGGTGCTGCATAGTTCCCCGGTTAGGTGGGCTTCCATTTCTGGCTTCCCTGGAGTTGGATTGCCCAATTTCACAGGTGCTTTGTGGGCATTTTTACCTATGGAGGTTGACTTTATGACAAGTCTTTTTCTTATGGCGGAGTCTCCTAGAGATTCTACCCTTTCTCAGATGTGAGTCTGAAAACAGAAGATCAGTGAGTAACCCTTTGAGTGCCTTGGTCCACTGTATGTTCCATGCTGAGCTTTTTCATACAGTTTGTGTGTTTGCTATGCAGTTCACTCACTTATCACTTTTTTTTTTTTCTTCTCTGCATTTCGCTGGGGTACAGATGGCTGCACTGTAAAGCTGTATGTTAACACTTTCTCTGTTCTGTATTTGTGGGTTATGATTATGGTGTTTTTTTTTTTTTGTTTTTTTTTGGGGTGGGGTGGGGGGTTGTTTTGCAAATATTGTCCCCCCCCCCCCCCAAGGGTGTTTTAGCTCATCTTTGCTCCATTGACTTGAATGGGAGAAACGTCTATGGGACGTATCTGTACAACTGTTTGGGCTAGAATGGTCAGAGAGGGTTTTTTCTTTTCTCTTCATGCAGTAAAGTATGGTATACTTTGTGAGTGTCCACGAAGTGCACTGTGGCCTTCAGCTGCAGAGCCATGTGTTGATAAGTAACAAGGGAGAAGACTACAGTTCCCATGATCCCCTGGTTCTGGGGCTTTTTTCTGATTGGGTGGCACACTTATTATTGTCCACCTTAAGTCTACCTTGCTTATTATTAGGCTGACTCTCCCGCTCTCTTCTCCACTTTAAACCTTTGCATATCAGAAAAGTACTTTATGTTTATAGCTGAGGTGCTGGTGCAGTGGGCTTCTCCCCCACTTGACCTCCCTATCTTGTGGTTGTCGAAGAACATTGTCCTTCCGTTTTCAGATGACATGGTGCTCAAGGGTAAGGCTGATCAGCGGCTTAACCTCTTCCTTAAGGCCAACATTACTTCCATTGCGGTAATGCTGAGGCCTATTTTTAACTCTGCCAGGGTCATTAAGGCTGTTGCTGTGTGAGGAGAACAGCTATCTGAAGCTATACCTTCTTGTGTCCCTTGGGAGGACATGCTGATTTTGGCAGCTAATGGAAACTAATGCCTATATTTTAGAAGCTCTGTTTGATGAGGCCAGATTCTCAGGAAATTCCTCAGCGTTTTCTGTTTTCCTGTTGCTTAAGATTTGGTCTGTGGACCAATCTTCCAAGAAATCACTGATGCCCTTGCCTTTTCAGGGCAAGGCCCTGTTTGGGCCTGACCTGAATCAGATGGTTAGAGATGCTACCTTGTTGCCTCATATTCCCTCCAATTGATCCTTTCTGCTAAGGAAGACGTGGGTTTTGTCCCCCTTACCAATTGGGATGCACAGGGTGCAAATCCCTCTGGTCTCCCAAGAACGCCTGCCACAAAGCTCAGATGGTCTTGGCAGTATAAGTTATCTTCTGCAAAGTCTAAATCTGACAAGCCAAGCTCCACATGACTTGTGGAATCCTGGTCCGTCTCCACCTATTCTGAGATGCCTGGCCATCCTTTGTAATGGATTAGTGGGTTTGCAGGTGGTATCAGAAGGGTACTGCATAGATTTTTAAGCCCCTTTCTCTATATATTTTTGAAAAAGGTTGTCTTTTCAACAACTCTGTCTCCATTCTTCTGAAAAAACAGGTTATGGTTCTTGTTTGTTTGACTTGAAACTTTGATGTCCTTTGTGGCATCCATTCGCTAATCTAGTCAGGGGGTTCTCCATTCCTGGGGACCCTTGCCCGCCATCAGGCAGGCTGATCCTGTTTTGAGTTATTGGTGTCTCATCTGATGAGGAATTAGACTCAGAGAAGGCATGGACTGGTCCATGTCCTTTGATGATTCCTCTGAGGCTGACCCTGTTGATGCTGCTGAGGACTCATCAGAGCGTTGTTGGAGACCCTTCAGATTTTTGAGATCCTTAATGTGGGGTATGCGTCTCCTGATAGTTTCCATATTTTCCAGTCTTCCCTCCTATCAACACCATTGACCAGATTCTCATAGAAGTGTTGAAAACTGCCAACAAAATGCTTTTACTTAATAAGGGTGTCTATAAAGTCTGCCCCTTTACAGCTGTGGCATTAGCACAGTTGGCTTCTTCCCCTGCAATTGACCTTCTTTATCATGCTTGGCTACAAATACAGCTATTCCATTGGCAAAGTGTACTGACTTTAAGCTTCAGACTGACAAACACCTTGATTCCCTTCTAAAGGCTAAATCCGATGCCGCAGGGGCAGCTCTGTTTCCCATCATTGCTTCTGTGTGGGTTAATAGTGTTATAGCTTTATGGGGTGAACAGCTTTCTTACATGCTGTGCTGTGAGGGAAAACCTTTAATTATGCTTGCTAATATTTTGGAAGCAAATACATATATTACTGAAGGCCTTTTGATGCAGCAAAGGTTCCCTGGCAAGGCCTCAGCCTTCCCTGTTGATTCCGGTCACATCTTGTGGTTAAATATTTGTTCAGGTGACTAAACTTACAAAAAAAACAGCCCCAAAAAATAAACTTCTGTCCTTGTCATTTGTGAGCAAGACCCTTTTGGGGCCTGACCCAAAGCAGTTCATTAGTGACACTACTGGTGAAAAAAGTACCCTCTGACCTCAGATACTTTCTAAATGGTTCTTTTAGGTTAGGAACACCTGTGGATTTTGTCCCCCTTCCCGCCAGTCTGGATTGCAGAGGGTTAAAACACCTCAGATCTCAGAAAAGTGCCCTGCCTCAAAGCCTATCCTGACTTGGCAGAAAAAGAAATTTGCTCCAATTTTTAAGACAAGCCAACCTCCACATGACTAGTGGAGGCATGGTTCATCCTAGCCTGTAGGTGGTCTTCTCCACCTTTTTCAAGATGCCTGGGTGTCTTTACCTTCTTCCTAATCTCTTCTTTTTGTTATAGGTTCCTCTGGAACCAGAGAGAGTGCATCTCTTTACAGAAGCTGTTTCCTCTATGCTGGACAAGCAGATTCTTGTACCTGTCCCAGCCCAAGAGGATTTTTCAGGCATTTAGTTTACAGTTGTGTGAAAAACGAAAGTACACCCTCTTTGAATTCTATGGTGTTTACATATCAGGAGATAATAACATTCATCTGTTCCTTAGCAGGTCTAATTATTAGTTGAATGCAACCTCAGATGAACAATAACACATGACATATTATACTGTGTCATGATTTATTTAACAAAAATAAAGCCACAATGGAGAAGCCATGTGTGAAAAATGAAGTACACCTTTACTGCTTCCGTAGGAATTAAAGGGATAGTAATACTTAAAATGTAAAAAAATATATATGTTGTAGAGTTTATCCCCCTGAGTAAAACAAGAGTACTCCGACTGATGAAAGGTGTTTTACTCAAACTGTTATTACAGTTGAATTTTTTAGGTGTGATATCACAGTGGCCTGAAATTGTACAGTGGCACTGTTGCTACACCATCCTATGGAGATGTATGGTCTATGGACCAGAGCTGTCCATAGGATGGTGTAACAACAGCGCCACTGTACAATTTCAGGCCACTGTGATATTGCACCTAAAAGTTTCAACTTTGAGCTGTAATAACTTTTGAATAAAACCCCTTTCAGCAGTGAGAATACTTTTTTTTTTTTTTTTTTAACTTGGATAAATACTAATATATATAATATAATATTTTTTTAACATGTTACGTATTACTATCCCTTTAAGATGCAAAGTAGCAGACAGGTGTTGCTAATCAAATGCCCTTGATTGATCATCAGCAAGTGTGACCACCTCTATAAAAGTTTTAGCAGTTTGCTGGTCTTCAGCGTTCAGGTGTGTGTTAACACAATGCCAAGGAGGAAAGACATCAGCAGTGGTCTTGGAGAAGCAATTGTTGCTGCCCATCAATCTGGGAAGAGTTTTAAGGCCATTTCCAAACAATTTAAAGTCCATCATTCTACAGTGAGAAAGATTATTCAAAAGTGGAAAACATTCAAGACAGTTGCCAATCTTCCCAGGAATGGACGTCCCAGCAAATTCACCCCTAGGTCAGACCGTTCAATGCTCAGAAAAATTGCAAAAAACCCAAGAGTTACATCTCAGACTCTACAGGCCTCAGTTAGCATGTTAAATATTAAAGTTAATGACCATACAATTAGAAAAAGACTGAACAAGTACGGTTTATTTGGAAGGGTTGACTGGAGAAAACCTCTTCTCTCTAAAAAGAACATGGAAGCACGGGTTAGGTTTGTAAAGTTGCATCTGAACAAACCACAAGACTTCTGGAACAATGTCCTTTGGACAGTGGAGATCAAAGTGGAGATCTCTGGCCATAATGCACAGCGCCACTTTTGGAGAAAACCAAACACAGCATATCAGCACCTCAAACCAGCTGTCAAGCACGGTGGTGGAGGGGTTCCCAGCCACAGGACCTGGGAACCTTGCAGTCATTGAGTCGACCGTGAACTCCTCTGTATACCAAAGTATTCTAGAGTGAAATGTGAGGCCATCTGTCCGACAGTTAAAGCTTGGCCGAAATTGGGTCATGTAACAGAACAATGATCCCAAGCACACCAGCAAATCTGCAACAGAATATCTGAAAAAGAAAAGAATCAAGCTGTTGCAATGGCCCAGTCAAAAGTCCAGACCTCAACCCGATTGAAATGCTGTGGCGGGACCTTAAGAGAGCTGTGCATAAACAAATGCCCACAAACCTCAATTAACTGAAGCAACGTTGTAAAGAAGAGTGGTCCATAATTCCTACTCAATGATTTTAGAGACTGATAGTCATATGGAAAATGATTACTTCAAGTTATTGGTGCTAAAGATGGGTCTACAAGCTATTGAATCATAAGATGTACTTAGTGTTTCACACATGGCTTCTCCATTTTGGCTTTATTTTTGTTAAATAAATCATGACACGGTGTAATATGTGTTGTTCATCTGAGGTTGTATTTACCTAATTTTTCGACGTACTAAGGAATAGATGATTGTTAATATATCCTGATATGTAAAACCATAGAATTCAAAGAGGGTGTACTTTGTTTTTCACACAACTGTATATGACAAAATTCAAGATGGAATCTTTGTGTCCAGGAGAGTTTTTTTTGATTCTCTGGACATAAGGTACATATCCCTTCACATTCCAGTTCATTTGCAACATCATTGGTTGGTTGTTTTCAAAATTACCATTGCCAGTTTACGGCCCTTCCCTCTGGTCTGTCCTCAACTCTGAGAGGATTCACAAAAATTATCTTGCCCTTGTCAGACCACATTCGGTCACGAGGTGCCTCCAGCAGAGACCTTGTGACTCCATATTCAGATGTGTGTGTCCATCAACATCAGAAAGCCCCTCTTGGTTCAGACATTGTCCTAGCTTGTGTTTTAAGTTTGGCTCATCCATTTGTGACTATGCAGGATTAAATAAGGGTGTTGGGGTCACTTGTTTGGGCACTAGAGTTGGTACTGTATGCCCAGTTCCACACATTGAGTCTGCAGCTGTACATTCTCAGAAATTGGTATATGCAGCAGTGATCTCTCCCTTCTGATATCCCTCTCTTCTCAGACAAGAGTGGATCTGCACTGGTGACTTTAAGTATCCCATGACATTGGTTCTCCTGTCTTTAATTATGAACTGGCCCATAGTGACAGCAGGCACCAAACTGTCAGGCTGAAGTGCCAGCTTCAGGCACATGGCCTCTGGTCCAGCTATAAGATCTAGATTTTGATCAACATGCTTGGGCGATTCATTGGGGACCTTCCAATTTGGATTTAATCCAACAATGCAATGATAGTGGCTTATGTCAACTATCAAGGGGGGACCAGAAGCACAGCCATGTAGAGTGAGGTTTCTCTGATTCCCTCCTGAGCGGAAGCACATCTTCAAGCTGTATTGGCCATTCACATTCCAGGGATGGATAGTGTAGGGTGGAGCTCTATCTCAGTTTTCACCCCAAACCATGGGTAGTAGGGACTTGAGCAATCAGTTTTTGATTCCTTCAATTGTAAGTTGTGTCTTCTGACCTTGGACCTTATAACATCTTAGATGAACCACAAGGATCCAGGTCCTGGAATCCTCTCACCTTCACATTGGATGTGATGATCATCCTATGGCATTTCCCTCTGTTATATGTGTTTCCTCTTCTTCCCCTGGTTCCCAGGCTATTAAGAAAAAGTCAGAATGGACTGGGTCCATGTAATCCTTTTTGCTCCTTATTGTCCTAGCAGAGCTTGTTTCTCTGATTTGATCAGTCTGCCAGTAGACCGGCTGTGGCATCTCCTCAGTCTTTTGCATCTCTTGTCTCAAGGAACTCTGTTTCATCCAGACATAGAAAGGCTAGTTTTAATGGAGTGGCTCACAGATGCTGAGGAGGAAGGGTTTCTCTGAGAGAGTTGTTGTGACCATGCTTCAAGCCCATAATTCCGTTTCTTCTAAGGCTTCTAATAGAATCTAGAAGAAAGAAAAGAGGGGTAGCCCCATAGGGTAATAATGTCCAAATTCTATATCCTTCACAGTGGCAATTAGGCATGTGGAGGATGTTTTACTGCTTCCACACAGATACTTTCAAGAACACAGCTGCTCCCTACTTTCTCCAGTGGTCTTCACCTCAAATAGAAGAAAAAAAACAAAAACAGCAAAAAGAACTAATTTCTTGTGGGGCGCTCTCAATGTGTATTAAAGCTGCTAACATTTATCTCCAACCAATACAAAATGTACTCACCGTTTGTTGTTTTCTTAAAACAAACTGGCTAAGAAGCAACAGGGGAATAGGGTCCTGACGCTGTTCAGGAACTCTGTAAATATGGTCACGGTGAGCAGGTTGTCAAATGTTTATCAAATTTATTTACATTAAATTATGGCCACAATACCAATATTAAAATTGCTACAATGCTGATTCGTTTCTCAGCAAATACTTGCTCTTTTATGAAGATTAATTGTTGGCATTTATTTGGTCAAGCGCACATCGGCATTGTAGCTATATTAATATTGGTATTGTGGCCATATTTTAAATACATTTGATACGTTGTTTGAGATCCTGTCCACCCCTGAACAGGGGCAGAATCCTGTTCCCCTGTAGCTTTTTAGCTGGTCTGTTTCAATCACAAACCGGCCAACGTAAACTGTGAGTACATTTTGTAATGCCTGGTGATGAATGTGAACAGCTATAATTTGAGATTTGTTCAGCTTTATGTATCCCTATGGTTCCTGTGTTCCACAATAGAAGAAAGAGAAAAGGAAATGTTTGTTTCTCTTCTTGTGCATCCCTCCCAGAGAAAAACTTGTATTTGAATTCCATGCAAGGGTTCTGTGGATGGTGACTACCTACCTTCCTGTCCTGTTTTTTTTTTTTTTTTCCCTTTGCATCTTTACTGTATATAGGATTGAAGTTGACTGCAGCTGGGCAGGGATTAAGTGGAACTGGGAAGTCGTCTTCTAGAGAGCTTTAGTTGGCAAGCTCCCTAACTCCTAATGGTAGATGCTTATTCTTATCGTTCCTGTGTTTCACAAGGACTAAAAGAAAAGGATTTATCTGTAAGAACACAAACATCCCCTTTTTCAATTTAGATTTATGTGCATATAAATTAGCAAATGTTCCACAAGTTTCTCTAAAGGATAGCCATAGGTATCTGTGGGTAATTGCCAGAAAAAAAAAATGAATTTTCTGTTCAGTATGACATACAGTTACCATGGGGAAGTGACTTTCTTCTTATTAGGCAGAAACATTTCAAAAGACAAGGTCTTGGAGGTGGAGCCTTTTCTTCTCCTTATCCACTTACCCTAGCCCCACCCATCCAGTTTTGACATGTTCCACCAGAGTGAACAAGCTAGGAACATCTCTGCTTAGTTTTTAGCTTATTTTTTATTTTCTGCTTAGATATGGAGTGTAACAATTCCCCCATAAGGTGGGTTACCATTCCTGGCTTTCCCTGGAGGATTGTCCAACATACAAGTACTGTTGTGGGCCCTTGCAGCCCAAGTCCTCTCTCCTAACTGGGTCTCTCTGAGGCTCTGGTTCTTCGCAATGGTAACCTGAAGACAGGTTGGCGAGTAACCCGGTTATTGCCATGGTCCAGGGGTTATCTTGGAGTCTTGAAATCCTACACTCATGTTTGGTATTTTATTCTGGTTTGTTCCTGAGTTTTCTGGAGCTTTGATGGCTGCATTTTTGGTAGTTAACCCCCTTCCCTGCTGGTTTAACTGTGTTTGGGGGCCTTTCCTGGGTTTTCTCTTCAAGGTTATGCATTCTATTACCCCCCACATGTCCCCTTGGGTCTTTGGTTGTTTTGGTAACTTTTAGAAAAATATGCCGCCTTTAAGGCAAGCTGCCCGCACTGCCACACTTGCTCCATTGACTTCTATTGGACAAACTGCTGCTGGACATATCTCTGCAACCAGTTGCCATACAGAGTTCTTCTTGTCTCCTCATGCCCTAGCATCTGGTTCCCATTCCCAGTGTCTTGGAGGCCCCTGGGACCCCACGAGTGCAAGTTCAGGCATTGCTATGATACAGCAACTGAGAAAGACTGCAACCCCCGGAATGTCCCAGGCTTTCTTCCTCTTGGCTGATGGTTTTTACAAACACCATTTTATCCTTCTTCCTTATCCTACACAGAGGATTGCCTCTCCTTACTTTCCTTCTCAGATTAACCCTTCACTTACAGGTAGGTACCTTGTTTGGGCTTTCTAAGGTGAATTATTAATCCAAGATACAGTATTTGGGTTTTTATTCTGACCTGGGGTAGACCTAAGGCAGGGCGTCTCTGACCTTTCTTTCTTATTTTTTTCCTCATGCCAAGCAGGGCTCCCTAGAGAGCATTCAGGAAACCTATGCCCCTCATTGCCTGTGCCCCCACTACAACACCACTTGAGCAAGGGCTAGTCTGGGTGAAAGATTTAAAAATACAGAAAAACAAAACAAAACAGATCAGCGCAATGATATTCTGTAAGTGTAGTGTATAGAGAGAGGCATTTTCCTTCACCAACACCAAGATATGACTCTTTAAGAAAGGTACTCATGCTCTTCAGAGGCCATATCCAGCCTCAGTAAAGTGTATTTCACTGTCGTCCAATACAGGTTACTGGTAACTCTGGGAGGCGATCCGCCCCTTTAAGTAGGCAGGAACATTTCTCCAAATGTATGCAGGGGGTGGAGCCTCCCCTCCCTCCTTAGCTGCTTCCCAGTCAGCTTAACACCAGAATGATTTGTTCCTGGGTGTGTACACACCAGGTGGAGAACATCTCTCTTCAGTTTTAGTTTTTTTATTATTTTCTGTCAAATATGGAATACCACCATTAGGTGGGTTACCATGACTGACAAATGCCCTCTCCAAAGTGGCTAGCTCAGTGTCCAGGGATTTTTCGGTGGACCTTATGCCCTGATGAGGGAACAACTTGGTTTCAAGTACTTCCCTGGGGGATTATCCATTGAGGTAATCCTTTCTTTGCATAGTGACCTGAATGTTTGTCTGTGAGTTTTGGAGCAGTCTATGTGGCATTTTAACCCTTTGTCTGCTGGTTTGACACGTTTATTAGGGGTTCTGTTCACTTTCTTTATGGATAGTGTTTTCTCCTCATGTACATGTGTTCCATATGTGTTTTTTTTTTACCTTTTTATATTTGGGGTTAATTTTCTTAAATTTTATGTTCCGCGTCTTTAAGGCACGCTTTTACCGCATAGCCGCCATTGCTCCTTTACTCTCTATGGGCACTGTGTGGGACGTATCTCTGGAACCGTTTCACCTAACGCCTTCAGAGTGGGCTCATTTAGTTTGTCCTCCCTTGCTCTTTCATCCGGTTCAATAGTCAAGTGTGTTGGGGGACTTGGGGGGCTTCGGGCACTGTTTTGGGGTACTTTGTGAGAAAAACTACGTTTCCCATGAGCGCTCGTTTCGCGTCTTTTTTCTGATTGGCTCCCATCGCGGCAGCCATTTTGTGAGTTCTTCTCATCGAGTATACTACGCAGGGACCGGACCTTCTCCTCTCCTCCGCTGATTAACCCTTTGCCTTGCATGATAAGTTTAGTTTTAAATGTTTCTGGGGTGAATCTTTAAGCTTTCGCACTTTAATTGGGTGATTTCTGTCAGTGGGGTATATCTGACACTGTGAGTATGTCTACTCCGCTGGAGCTTGGGACTAGACCTAAGACTAAGGAGGCTGGGGCATCAGTTTCCCCCACTGCGCATTGCTCCTCCTGTCATTCAGGGTTGCCTAGGGAATTCTCTGGTCATTTATGCCCAGCATGCTCAGAAGGTCCTGACAGCAACCCAGGGCTTATAGCCATGCTATAGAGCCAGCTTGTGTGAAAGAGTTTAAGGCTGCAACTAGGGACCTCAGGTCCACTCTTCAACTCTTTCCCTCTCAGGTTCAGGGAGCACTGCAGGTATGGCAGGCTCCCTCTACCATCAGGACCTCCCTGCCTAAACCACAGGGGGCCCCTGACGTGTCTGATTCTTCTGAGGAAGAATTGTTGCTAGATTCTGGTATTGAGGATGGTACAGTTATTGAGTCTGCCAGGTCTGTTGGAGACCCCTTTGAATGTGACACTGAATTTTCTGCTGAGGGCCTAATTAGGGCCGTTCTGTCCACCCTCAATCTTCCCTTGAGTCAAGAGGTTCCCTCTGACCCAACTGATGTCTTTCAGAAACCGGCAAAAGCTGTTACTTGTTTTCCTCCTAACCCTACTCTGGAACGTTTGGTTTCCGATGCTTGGAAAAATCCTGATAAGTCGTCTTCAGTCTCAAAAAAGTTTGCTAAACTTTATCCCTTTTCTGAGGCTGAACTGGCTTAATGGGTTCATCCTCCCAAGGTGGATGCTCCTGTGTCTAGACTGTCTAAATCAACCGCTTTGCCTGTTTCTGATGCTTCTGCTTTGCAGGACTGGACGGATAAAAAGTTGGAGGTTTGCCTCAAGTCTATTTTTGCCTCTATTGGCATTGCCATGCGACCGGCTTTTGCTGTGGCGTGGGTTTACCGGGCCATTGCGGTCTGGACCGAGCAACTCACCTAGGAGGTCCGTCAGGACGCTCCAGTTTCAGAGCAGTTGCGCTTGCTTGCCAATATTTCTGAAGTGCAGAACTATGTTTCTGATGCTGCCTTTGATGCTGTCCGCATGATGGCTAGGGCCTCCACTTCTTCTGTGGTGGCCAGGCGTGCGCTTTGGCTTAATATTTGGTCCGCTGTCACTGCATCCAAGAAGGTTTTGCTTTCCTTGCCTTTCCAGGGTACTTCCTTGTTTGGTTTTGAGCTCAAGGAACTAATCAGCGAGGCTACTGGGGGTAAGAGTACCCTTTTGCCTTTGGTCTTCAAGAAAAAGTTGCCGGCTAAACGTTTCCGTTCCTTTCAGGCGGAGGCGCATTCGTCCTCCAAGACCGTTCCGTCTGATCCTCGTACCTCCTCCAAGCCCAAGCAGTCCTGGAAGCCCAAGGTTGCCTCCAAGTCCAAGACTTCCAAACCTGCTTCGGCATGACTCACCGAACCCGGGTCCGCACCCTGTCGTGGGTGGACGCCTCCACCTCTTTCGCAGGGTTTGGGAGGAATCTGTGTCGGACCCATGGGTTTTACAGGTGTTCTCAGAAGGATACAGGATCCCTTTCTTTTCCCTTCCTCCCCTTCGTTTTCATCTTACTCATTCTCCGCAGGATGCAGAGAAACTGCGGTTGTTCGGCGCTATTCAGGATCTTTTGGACAAATAGGTCCTGGAGCCAGTGCTTCCTATGGACATGGGTTCGGGGTTTTACTCCAACCTTTTCGTGGTATCCAAGAAGGATGGCGGGGGCCATCCTATTTTGGATCTCAAGGATCTCAATTCCTTTGTGGTGAAGTCTCACTATCGTCAGGAATCTCTGCGCACTGTGATTGCCGCCATGTCTCCGGGGGAGTTTCTAGCTTCTCTGGATCTGCAGGATGCGTATCTGCACATTCCCATTCATCCAGTGAGCAGGCAGTATCTGAGGTTTGCCTGCGCCAGGGGTCATTTTCAGTTCTCAGCTCTCCCATTTGGGCTGACAACTGCTCCTCAGGTTTTCCAAAGAGTTCTGGGAGCGTTGATTTCCGTCCTCCATCGGAATGGAGAGAGAGTGACGCCATACATGAACGACTTGCTTTTGAAGGCAGAGTCTGCGGATCTTCTTCACCGGCAGGTTCAGACCTGCATTCAGGTCCTTACTCGTCACGGTTGGATAGCGAACTTGGACAAGTCGGACTTGTCTCCATCTCAGCGTCTCATCTTCCTGGGTCTACTTTTCAACACTCAGAAGGGCATGGTGTTCCTGCCGGAGGAAGTAGCGCATCAGATTGCTCAGCGAGTATCGAGGATCCTGGCTCTCGAGTGGATTCCAGTTCCGAAGTTGCTTTCCCTGGTGGCGAAGTTCATCTCCACGATAGAGGCAGTGCCATTTGCGATGGCACACACCAGAGAACTTCAGAGGTTTGTGATCCAGACGTGCATGGATCGTCCAGATCATCAGAGGTTGTCAGTATCTCTTCCTCCTCATGTAGAGCTGAGCTTGGAATGGTGGTTGGACCTTTCCAATCTCTTGAAGGGGAGACATTTTCGGATACCCTACTGGACCACGGTCACGACAGACGCCAGTCTCTCGGGCTAGGGTGCTGTCTTGGGCCGCATCAGCTCTCAGGAGAAGTGGTCTTTGGAGGAGTCCCTTCTCTCCATCAACATCCTGGAACTTCGGGCGATTTTCCATGCTCTACACCATTGGGAATCCCAGCTGGAGGACTGTCCGGTCAGAGTGGAATCCGACAACGCCACCGCCATGGCTTACATCAACAGACAGGGCGGGACAAGAAGTTTTGCCGTGTGGCTAGAGGTAAAGGCCATTCTGTCCTGGGCAGAGGTTCATGTTCCCGCTATTTCTGCGATGCACATTCCATGGCAGATTTTCTCAGTCGTCACACAGTCGACAGCGGAGAGCGGGAGCTCCATCCGGAGGTGTTCCAGCTTCTAACCCAGATGTGGGGTGTACCTTTGGTGGATCTGATGGCAACCAGACACAACAGGAAGATTCCGACGTTCTACTCCAGGTGGAGGGACTCGCTGGTTCTGGCAGTCGACGCCATGTCGATTCCTTGGGAGTTTTCCCTGGCTTACATCTTTCCCCCTCTTCCTATGTTGATCAGGGTGATCCAGAAGCTGAAGGTGGAGCGTTGTCCGGTCATCCTCATCGCTCCAAATTGGCCTCGTCAGTCTTAGTATCCGGACCTTCTGGCTCTGTCGGTGGCAGAGCCCTTTCCTCTTCCCTCTCGTCCAGATCTTCTGATACAGGGTTATCTGTGGAAGGAGGATGTTAATCGTCTCCATTTGACGGCCTGGAGGTTGAATCCTCTATTTTGAACAAAAAGGGGTTTTCTTCTGCTGTGGTTTCTACCGTGCTCCTAAGCCGGTTTCTTCCAAGACCTATCACCGGGTCTGGTCGACCTTTCTCTCTTGGTGTGCTGACAGGGACCTGTCTCACGATTTTCATCTTCCTACTGTCCTGGCCTTTCTGCAGGACGGTGTGGATAAAGGACTCAGCTTGAGTTCCCTTAAGGGTCAGACTTT
The DNA here is from genome assembly GCA_037306005.1 of Rhinophrynus dorsalis. Taxonomy (NCBI): domain Eukaryota; kingdom Metazoa; phylum Chordata; class Amphibia; order Anura; family Rhinophrynidae; genus Rhinophrynus; species Rhinophrynus dorsalis. Next base: position 174,371,684 of record CM074724.1, on the reverse strand, counting down.
GGCGCTTTCTGTTTTCTTTCAGGAACGCATCGCTATGCTTCCTGATGTCAAGATCTTCTTTCAGGGCGTTGCTCATGTGCGTCCTGCTTTTCGGAGTCTGGCTCCTCAGTGGGATCTTAATCTGGTCTTGGGAGTTCTCCAGCGTCCTCCCTTCGAGTCCTTGGCTACTATTCCTTTACGCCTTTTGTCATGAAAGATGGCTTTTCTTCTGGCTATTGTGTCTGTCTGCCGGGTGGCGGAGTTACAAGCTCTCTCCTGTAAACCACCCTATTTGGTGTTTCATAAGGACAAGGCGGTTCTTCGTACTTCCAAGGAGTTCTTACCTAAAATGGTTTCCGAGTTCCACATTAATCAGGAGATTGTGGTGCCCTCTTTCTGTCCTAACCCCTCTTCTGATAAGGAGAGGGATCTCCATTTGTTGGATGTTGTGCGTTGTCTCAAGTTTTATGTGCATCGCACGGAATCCATCAGGAAGTCTGATGCTCTGTTCGTCATTCCGGAGGGTCCTAGGGCAGGGAGACAGGCATCCAAAGTGACTATTGCATCTTTGATTAAGTCTACCATTCGTAAGGCGTACGAATTGAGGAACAAGCATGTTCCCTTCAGGGTTACAGCTCATTCCACCAGGTCCATTGGGGCCTCTTGGGCCTACAAAAATCAAGCGTCTGCTGATCAGCTGTGCCGGGCGGCCACTTGGTCCTCTGTGCACACTTTCTCGAAACACTACCGTGTGGATGTATTGGCCTCGGCTAATGCCGCTTTGGGAAGACAGTCCTGGAGGCAGTTCTGCCTGTCTAGGGTCTTCTTCCTCTGTGGTTCTTAGTGTTTCCTTGCTGTTGAGCCCGGTTGGCTCTTGTTCAGTGTGCTGTGCTACAGTTCCTGGGGTCCGTTTGCACCCTTAGTTGGTGTCCGTTGACACTTCTGTTTTGTTGGGATCTCTGTCCAGTGGGTTCATAGAGGTCCTGGTGACTTTGGGGGCCTTGCGCCTGGTCCTTGCCTCTTTCCCGCCTCAGGGTAACTCAATGGTTGGACATCCCAGAGTTACCAGTAACCTGTATTGGACGACAGTGAAAAGAGGATTTTGGTTTTACCTGTTAAATCCTTTTCACTTAGTCCATACAGGTTACTGGTCTCCCACCCTGTCAAGAGACCATGCTTGGCTCTCCTGTGGCAATTTGTGGGAGTCCTTCGGGGCATGCTCACAGGAGTCTTCTTCTTCTCTCCTTTCTCTGGTCAGTTAGTAGGGTCACAAATCATTCTGGTGTTAAGCTGACTGGGAAGCAGCTAAAGAGGGAGGGGAGGCTCCACCCCCTGCATACATTTGGAGAAATGTTCCTGCCTACTTAAAGGGGCGGATCGCCTCCCAGAGTTACCAGTAACCTGTATGGACTAAGTGAAAAGGATTTAATGGGTAAGACTAAAATCCTCTTTTTACTCCAATCGAATGGTCTTCTGCTCCTGTTCGCTCCACCAGCAAGCTTGCACGTAGGAGAGTCAGCCAAGTGCAGGGTAGATAACATACCCAACAATTATCACTGACGCAGCTTAATTTATTGGCAACAATAAATCAATTTATTAAAAATATAAATATGTGAAGAATATGTAAATACGACCATATGGTCAGAAACAAATCAAGGACATAAATATCAAAAACTGCTTAACTCGATTTGTGACCTCAAGTCACTTCTTCAGAATCCAAACAGAGGCACAAAGGCCTAATCCGAGCGTGTCTTAGGCCTTAACCCCACACCCCTCCACCATTCCCAGGCAGCAGTGGCACTCCGAGCTCACTGCTGCCAAAACAAAGTCTGGCAAGTCTGCCTCCGCATGACTTGCAGAATGCTGGTCCGTAGTTGCCTGTGGGTGTACCATTTGTGCAACATGTGGGCATAGTCCATTGCAGACCAGTGGCTTATGCAGGTGGTTTCGAAAGGGTAAAGAATAGGGGGTTCAAGTCCCTTCCTCCCTTCAGGTTCTTCCAGGCCAGGGTTTTCTGGACCAGGAAAAGTTGCGTCTATTCAACAAAGTCTGTTCTGGACAAGGGAGTTCTTATTTCAATTCCACCCCAAGAGAGAGAGGTTCAGGTTTTTATTCCATCCTGTTTCTGGTGTCCAAGAGGGACAGTGGCAGCCATCCTATTCTGGACCTCAAGGACCTCAGTTCTTTTGTGGAGAATGCTTGTTTCAAGTTGGAGTCCTTGTGCTCTGTCTTCGCAGCTATGTGCCCAGGAGAATTCCTTGTTTCTCTGGATTTGCAGGATGCATACGTACACATCCCTATTCACCTGGATAAACAGAAGTACCTCCGTTTTACTTGCGGATCGGAGCACTACCAGTTCTCACCGCTTTGCCCTTTGGATTTACCTACACTCCTCGGGTGTTTGCCAGAGTTCTACGGTCCCTAATTGCCTTCATTCACACCCAGGGGATTCAGGTGACTCCTTACATGGACAACCTTCTGCTGAAGTCTCCATCAAGGGAAATCCAGGACTGTGCTCTGATTCTGCTCCACCATGGGTGGATTCTCAACATCCCCAGGGTGCTTCGGAAGATTGGGCCAGGAGTGCATGGTTCCCCTACCTGGTTGTTCTTGCCATTTGGGATCTGTATCCACTACCACTCAGACTTGGACCCTCCTCCTTCAGGGATACCTCTGGTCAGAGGTTAGTTCTGTCATGGCTTGGGCAGCAGATCATGTCTCGCTATCTCCGCCGTGCACATTCCATGGGTAAACAACGTCCAGGCGGGCTTCCTCAGTCGCCAAACAGTGGTCCTCAAAGAGAGGGAGCTCTTCCTAGATGTTTTCGCGCTGTTGGTGCAGTGGTGGGGTCTTCCTCAGATAGATCTGATGGCCACCAGGATCAACAGGAAAGTTCCAATATTTTGTTCTCGTTGGGGGGGATCCTTGGCTTTTGCCACAGATGCCTTGTTGATTTTGTGCTACGTCTTCCCTCCAATTCTTCTCATCCTCCGGCGGTCAGCATGATTGCCCTCTGTTGGACCAGGAGGGTACGGTTCCCAGAGCTAGTTTGCCTCTCCATTCCATTGTACTCAGACCGGATCTTCTTCAGGGGGTACCTGTGGAAGGAGGATGTGGAGCGGTTGGCTTTGATGGCATGGCTGTTGAAGCCTTCTTCCTGAGGAGAAAAGGGTTCTCCCTGAGGTTATCTCCATTATGATCCAGGATAGGAAGCCTGCTTCCTTTAAGGCCTACCGCAGGATTTGGTCCATTTTTCAGTCTTGGTGTGCAGACAGGGATATATCTTCACAGGATTTTGACCTTCTGGTGGTCCTGTCCTTTTTGCAGGATGGTATGAACAAAGGACTCATTTTACATTCCTTGAAGGTTAAGACTTTGCTCTCTCTGTGTTTTTCCAAAGACTCATTGCTACCTTGCCGAATGTCAAGGTTTTCTTTCAAGGGGTTGCTCATGCTTTCCCTGCCTACAAGGCTCCCACACGTCCATGGAACCTTAACCTGGTTTTAGGGGTTATGCAGTGGCCTCCGTTTGAGTCCCTTGCTACCATTCCTTTACTTCTTCTGATGTAGAAGATGGCTTTTCTTTTTGCTGTAGTCTCTGTGTGCAGAGTTTCTGAGTTGCAGGCTTGGTCTTGCAAGCCGCCTTTCCTAGTGTTTCACAAGGACAAGGCTGTTCTTCAGACCTCTCAGGAATTCCTTCCTAATGTGGTCTCTGTGTTCCACATCAATCAGGAAATTGTTCTGCCTTCATTTTGTCCTAACACTACATCTGACAAAAGGAGAGATTTCTCCACTTGTTGGATATGATACGTTTTCTCAAGTTGTACGTGCACCGTACTGAGTCTTTTCATAAGACTGATGCCTTGTTTGTCATCCCTGAGGGTCCTAGGGCAGATATGCCTGCATTCAAGGTCACCATTGAGTCCTGGATTAAGTCTACCATTTGCAAGGCTTACAAATTCAGGAAGAAACCTGTTGCCTTTCGTATTACCGCACACTCCGCCAGGTCTGTTGGGGCCTACTGGGCCTACAAGAATCAGGCCTCTGCTGAACAGCTGTGCAATGCTGCGACCTGGTCGTCTGTTCACACCTTTGTTAAGCATTATGGTGTTGATGTTCTGGCTTCGGCTGAAGCCGGGGTTGGCAGAAAGGTCCTTCAGGGCAGTTCTGCCTTTCTAAGGGCCTACTCCTTCCTGTGATTTACTGTTCTTTAACTGTTTGAATCCAGTTGGCTCTTGTTCTTGTGTGCTGTGCTATTGTTTTCAGTGTCCGTTAACACTTGGTTATGTTTGGTCTGTTCCCGGTTCTGAATAGTACTAGGGAACTCTGGTATCATGGTGACGTGCGCTAGGTCTTTCTAATACTTCCCATCATGGAGCCTACTGTTGGTATATTCCCATGGTTCCTGTATGTCGTATTGGACGATAGAGAAAAGGGGATTTTGGCCTTACCTGTTGAATCCTTTTCTCTTAGGCTATATGACATATAGGTCTCCCATCCAGAGAAAGGGGACCTCGCTTTGTCTCACTTGGCTGAACGTGGGAGTCCTGTTTCATGTCAAAACTGGATGGGTAGCCTAATAAGGAAAAGGGAAGGCTCCACCTCCAAGACCTTGTCTTTTGAAATTTTCCAGCCTATAGGATGGAATTCTCCTCCCCATAGTACCTGTACATTAAATGGACTAAGAAAAAAAGATTTAACAGGTAAGACCAGCTTTCGGCCATACCGTACATACTTTTGTTTAACATGCTGGTAGCTTTGATTCAAAGAGGAGCATTCTCATTCAGAATGTGTAATTAAGGCCATCCCATGGAGGCCATCTTTATTGCTACATTATGTGTGCACTGTTACCATGGCTGATGTAGCTTAATATGTAATCTAGAGCTTTCCATGAACAGTGCAAATATCTGCTGATTCTGACGTTTAATGTAACATCTGCCCAACATGGTGGTTATTCTGATTAATGAATTTTAACACATTATGTTATGCAGTAGTTAATAAATGGTACTCTATTTTCCCTAGAGTTATTTTTCTGGTATTAAATACCTGTACAGCTGAAAAGTTCAGTAGAATCTAGCCAAGATTGTTTTACCATTATTATTATTGTTATAAGAAGAAAAACTCTATATATTACAGTGTTATATAATTGTGGCACTCCACAGCCAGTATATAAATGAGTACAATGTATTCCATAGAAAATTTATATAATCTATTTTTTTTCCTTTGTTTCTATTTAGGACGGTTGCTGCCACAAACATGAATGAGACCAGCAGCCGTTCTCACGCGGTCTTTACCATAGTCTTTACCCAAAAGAGGCTTGATGTAGATACCAACCTATCTACAGAAAAGGTGAACCATGTTTGTGATTGTCATGAACCCCTTTTAAGAGAAGGACTATTAACAAAATTATTCTCGAATACCTCTTTTTGGTGCATACACATTGACTTTAATAGAAATGAGACACAGTTGTGATATTGGAAATATGAAGAAACCATGTAACCAAAAGGGATGATTACACTTACTAAGATCACTGAGTCTAAGTTGAGAGAGCCTCATGAATCTGGAAACTATAGAGAGTATTGTAACGTATGTCATGGTAACAATACCTTTGTTAGTTAACACATCTACTACTAAAATAATGGATAACAAATAGGTCTAGTGACAGTAATTTTAGTATTATGTTGCTTGACAGAAAAAAAAATAAATAAATAAATTATATATATATATATATATATATATATATATATATATATATATATATATATATATATATATATACACACACTCACTCACTCACACTCACACTCACTGGCAATAACTCATGGCAGAGAAAACTGTCCCAAAATATTTCACCAAAGGTGCTTCTAGATTCCGTATTCTGAGGCAGTATTTAAACCCTTCTAGGAAGCATTGATACTGGGCCACGTTAGAGAAGAAGATGGGCTAAACAATCAGTGAGTAGTGCCCCACCACCACTTTTCACTTTTTTATGGAAACAGGCAAGCAAAAAATATTGGCTAATATGCGACTATCAACTTTGCTCCTAAGACTAGCAGTTAATATGAAGACAAAAAGGAAACAATGTTTGTGTCCTGCATTATTTTCTGTGGATTCAGTCCCATATCTCACTTAGTCTCAGCCTAGGGATTTTTTTTTTCTTTAAAGGACAAGTAAGTTTATGAAAAAATATATCTTGTAAGGGTTTTCCTCTTAAAATAAGGGTACTCCCATTGCTGAGAGATGCATATTTGCAGAGTTATTTTAATTTAAACTTTAAAAAAAAAAGTTTACTGCTCCTTTAAAGGGATAGTAATGTTTCACAAAAACAGCAGCTCCAATTAATCTTCATAGTATATGGGCCTTGGAGAGTGTTATTTCAATACTGTCAGAGTTGTAGTTTAAGAATATTTGAATGATAAAGTATCTTTATCATTCAATTACTCTTGAACTACAACTCTTACGCTATTGAAATAACACTCTCCATGGCCCAAATACTATGAAGATTAATTGGAGCTGCTGTTTTTGTGAAACATTACTATCCCTATAACTTTATTTCACTGTGGTCCAATACAGGTTACTGGTAACTCTGGGAGGCGTCAGTCCCCTTTAAGTAGGCAGGAACATTCTCTAAATGTATGCGGGGGGGTGGAGCCTCCCTTCCCTATCAGGCTGCCTCATCCAGTCTGCCTCCAGAATTGTTTGTTCCTGTGTGTGAACACACCAGGTGGAGAACATCTCGTCAGTTTTTAGTTTCTTTTTTATTTTTCTGTCAAATATGGAATACCACCATTAGGCGGGTTACCTTTCCTGACAAATGCCCTCTCCACAGTGGCTAGCTCAGTGTCCAGGGCCTTTTGGTGGACCTTAAGCCCTGAAGGGGGAATATCTTGGTTACAAGTGCTTCCCCATGGATTACCTTTCTGAGGTAATTCTTACTACAGGGTAACATGAAGACAGAAGATCTGAAGAAAGGTGAGCCACCCTTTGAGTGCTGAAGGTCCACTTGTCCCACAGTGTCCCTTAATTGGGCTTGTATTTGGGAGTTCTCATTGCGCACTCCGGCACTCATTGGGTGTATATGTGTATGTCTGTGGGTATTTGGAGCAGGTTTCTGTGGTAACTTAACCCTTTCTCTGCTGGTTTGACAGGTTTAATAGGGTTTTCTGGCACTTTTCTTACTGGATCAGTGTTTTCTCTATATGCATACATGTTCACTGCATGTGTTTCATGTTTTTAACTTGTAGTTTAACTTTTATTAACATTGTGTACTGCGCCTTTAAGGCGCGCTTTACCGCATAGACGCCATTGCTCCATTTACTTTCTATGGGTTAACACTGTTTGGGACGTCTCGCTGTAACCGCTTCACACAGCGAATTCAGAGAGGGCTCATTTTAATTGTGTACCCTTGCTCTATCATCCGGTTTATAGTTCAAGTGTGTTGGGGGGCTTCGGACGCTGTTTTGGGGTACTTTTTTCATGAGCTCTTGATTCGCTCCTAATTTCTGATTGGCTCCCGTCGCGGCAGCCATTTTGGGCACTTTTCTCATTGAGTATCCTACACAGCGCTTGGACAATCCTTTTCTCCTCTGGAGATTGACCCTTCGCCTGCCAGAACAGTCTATATTTAGCGTTTCTGGGGTGAAATAGCAATCTTATACACTTCAATTGGGTGATTGATTGTACAGTTGGTTATTTTGACAATGTGAGAATGTCTATACCGCTGGTGCTAGGGGTTAGACTTAAGACTAAGGAAGTTGGGGTATCAGTATCCCCCATTGCGCATTGCTCTTCCTGTCATACAGGGCTACCTAGAGTGTCATTTCTGCCCAGCAGGTTTTGAAGTTCCTGGCAGCAAGGGCCTTCCAACCATGCTATTGAGCCAGATTGGGTGCGAGAGTTTAAGGCTGCAACTGGAGACCTTAGGTCCACTTTACAGCTCTTTACATCCCAGATACAGGGGGTACTTCAATTATGGCAGACCCCCTCTATTATCAGATCCTCCCTGCCTCAACCGCAGGGAGCATCTGATGTGTCAGATTCTTCTGAGGAAGAATTGTTGCTAGATTTGAATGTTGAGGTTGGTGCTCTTTTGGACTCTTCAGGTCTCTTAGTGGACCCATTTGAAGCTGATCCTGAAACCTCTACTGAGGGCCTGATCAGGGCTGTATTGTCCACTCTCAACATTCCATCAATTCAGGGGGTTCCCCCTGATCCCTCTGATGTTTTTCAGGTGCCTGCAAAGCCCCTTACTCATTTTTATCCTAACCCAACACTTGATTGTTTGGTTCTGATGCAAGGACTACTCCGGTCACGTCCTCTTCAGTGTCTAGAAAGTTTGCTAAACTTTTCCCCTTTTCTGAAACAGAAATGACTGCATGGGTTCATCCCCCTACGGTGGACGCACCCATATCTAGACTGCCTAAATCTACTGTCTTACATGTTTCTGATGCTTCTGCGCTGTAAGATTGGACTGATAAGTAACTTGAGGTTCCCCTCAAGTCCATTTTCTCTTCTATTGGCTCTGCTGTGCGTCCAGCCTTTGCTGTTGCATGGGTTATCCGGACAGTTGCAGTCTGGACTGAGCAACTTACGATGGCGGTCCGTCAGGATGCGCCTACTTCGGAGAGATCGCGTCTCCTTGCTTTTATCTCTGTGGATCAACAATATGTTTCTGCTGCTGCCTTTGATGCCATCCGCATAATGGCAAGGGCCTCCGCTACTCCTGTGGTGTTGGATTAAGATTTGGTCTGCTGTCACAGCTTCCAAAAAAAAAAAAAAAAAAAAAAAAAAAAAAAAGTGGCCGTTTACGCGTAACCGGTCCTTTCGTTCCTTTTACTCTGAGAAACGTACGACGAACCAGGCGGTTCCATCTGCTCCGCGTTCTTCCTTCAAGCCCATGCACCAGTTGCAGCCCAAGGCCGCATTCAAGCCCATGACTTCGTGGCTGCTTCGGCATGACTCACCAACACCGTGGGATGGTTCAGCATCGGACCCATGGACTTTTCTGGTGGTGTCGGTGGGATATAAGATCCCTTTCTTTTCTCTCCCACCTTTTCGTCTTTATCTTTCTCGTTCTCCTCAAGAAGTCACTATTCAGGCTCTTCTGGACTAGGTTGTCCTGGAACAGGTACCCCCTGCGGACAGGGGTTCAGGATTCTATTCAAGCCTTTTTGTGGTGACCAAAAAAAAAAAAAAAAAAAAAAAAAAAAAAAAAAAAAAGGGGGGGATGGCGGATGCCGCCCTATTTTGGGTCTGTGAGATCTTAATTCCTTTGTAGTGAAGTCTCACTATCGTCAGGAGTCTCTGCTCACCGTATTCGCTGCCATGTCTCCGGGGGAGTTCCTTGCTTCTCTGGACCTTCAGGATGCGTTTTGCACATCCCAATCCATCTAGAGAGCAGGCAGTATCTGAGGTTTGCCTGCGCCAGAGGTCATTTTTCAGTTTCAGCTACCATTGGTCTGACAATAGCCCCCCCAGGTTTTCCAATGGGTGTTGGGGGGCCTTGATATCCATCCTCCATCTGGACGGCATCAGAGTGCCTTCGTACATGGACGTCTTGCCTTTTGCAACCATTATCTGTGGACCTTCATCATCAGCTGGTCCAGACCTGCATTCACTTACTTACACATCACGGTTGGATTGCGAACTTGGTCAAGTCTGACCTTGTTCCGTCTCGGCACCTAGGTCTTCTGTTCGATACTCAGAGGTGCATGATTTTTCTACCAGACGAGGTAACCATCAATTTGCTGAAAGGGTCTCTATAATCCTATCCAGCTATTGGATACTGGTTCCGAAGTTGTCTTCTCTGGTGGGGTAGCTCTTCTCCACGATAGAGGCGGTTCCATTTGCCATGGTACACACCAGGGAACTTCAGGGATTTGTGATACGGACATGCAGGGTCCGACCGATCATCAAACACTATCGTTCACCCCCCCCCCCCCCCCATGTCGAGTTGAGCTTGGAGTGGTGGTTGGGCCTTCCAGTCTCCTACAAGGAAGATCCTTCCGGATTCCCTACTGGACCAAGGTCACAACGGATGCCAGCCTCCTGGGCTGGGGAGCTGTTCTGGGTCGCTTTTGCGCTCAGGGGAAGTGGTCCATTGAGGAGTTCCTTCTTTCCATCATTGGGAGTGTCAACTGGAGGACGGGCCAGTCTGAGTGGAGTCCGACTTCGCCACGGCAGTGGCTTACATCGACAGGGCGGGACAAGAAGTCTCGCTGCTTGGTTAGAGGTCAAAAGGCTATTCTGTCCTGGGCAGAGGTTCATTTTCCGGTCATTTCCGCAGTGCTCATTCCAGGCGTAGACAACTTCCTGGCAGATTTCCTCACACAGTCGACAGCGGAGAGTGGGAACTACATCCGGAGGTGTTTCAACTTCTTGTTCTGAGATGGGGAATGCCCCAGTGGATCTGATGGCAATGGGACACAACAGGAAGGTTCCGCCGTTTTGCTCCCTGTGGAGCGTCACTCTAACTCTGCTGCTGATACAATGTCCGTTCCTGGACATTCTCTCTGGCCATTTTTCCCTCTATCTCTCTCTCTCTCTCTCTCTCTCTCTCTCTCTCTCTCTCTCTCTCTCTCTCTCTCTCTCTCTCTCTCTCTCTCTCTCTCCCTACGTTTATATGGGCGTTACGGGCATCGTAATTGGTACGTTGTCCGGTAATTCTGATTGTTCGGGATTGACATCGTCAACCCTGGTATCCAGAGTTCATGACCCTATCTGTGGTGGAGCCATTTCGGCTCCCCTCTCATCCAGCTCTTCTTCTACAGGGTTATCTGTGGAAGACTATGTTCTTCGGCTCAATTTGACGGCCTGTATGTTGAATCTTCTGTGTTATGGAAGAAAGGGTTTTCTTCTGCTGTGGTTTCTACTATGCTTAGTGTCATAAGCCTGTTTCTTCCACGATCTATCACCGTGTCCAGTCGATATTTGTGTCTTGGTGTGCTGACAGAGATCTGTCTCATGACTTTGATCTTCCCACTGTCCTGTCCTTTTGGTTTGACGGTGTTGGCTCGTGACTCAGTCTGAGTTCTCTTACGGTTCTTTCTTCGGCGCTTTCTGTCGTTTTCCAGAAACGCATTACTATCTTCCTGACATCAGAGGTTTCTTCCAGGGTGTTGCTACTGTGTGCCCTGCCTTTCGGAGTCCGGCTCCTCAGTGGGACCTTAGTCTGGTTTGGGAGTTCTCCAGCATTCCCCATTTTGAGTCCTTGGCTACTATTCCTTTGCGCCTTTTGTCGTGGAAGATGGCCTTTCTTCCGGCTATTGTGTCAGTTCGCCGGGTGGCAGACTTGCAAGCTCTATCCTGTAACAACCTTATCTGGTGTTTCACAAGGATAAGGCTATGCTTCACACCTCTAAGGAGTCCTTGCCTACAGTGGTCTCCGAGTTCCACATCAATCCGGAGATTGTGGTGCCCTCTTTCTGCCCTAACCCTTCCTCTGTCAAGGAGAGGGATCTCCACTTGTTGGATGTTGTGCATTGTCTCACGTTTGAGGTTCATCGCACTGAGTCTATCAGGAAGTCTGACGCCCTGTTCGTCATTCCTGAGGGTCCTAGGGCAGGGAGACCGGCATCCGGGGTACCTTTTGCATCTTGGATTAAGCCTTCTAATCGTGAAGCTTACAAATTGAGGGATTAGCATGTTCCCTTTCGGGTTACAGCCCATTTTACCAGATCAATTGGGGCCTTTTGGGCCTCCAAGAATCAAGTGTCTGCCGCTCAGTTGTGCCGGACGGCCACTTGCTCTTCTGTGCACCCCTTCTTGAAGCGCTACCGTGTGGAGGTGCTGGCCTCGGCTGATGCCAGCTTTGGGAGGAAGGTCCTGGAGGCAGTTTTGCCTGTCTAGGATCTTTCTTTTCTGAGGTTCTCAGTGCTTCCTTTCTGTTGAGCCCTATTGGCTCTGGTTCAGTGTGCTGTGTAACAGTTCTTGGGGTCTGTTTTTACCTCTAGTTGTTGTCGGTTGACACCTCTGGTTAGTTGGGATCTCTGACTGGTAGGTCCATGGAGGTCCTGGTGACTTTGGGGGCCTTGCGCCTGGTCCTTGCCTTCTTCCCACCTCAGGGTAACTCAATGGTTGGACATCCCAGAGTTACCAGTAACCTGTATTGGACGACAGTGAAAAGAGGATTTTAGTCTTACCTGTTAAATCCTTTTCACTTAGTCCATACAGGTTACTGGTCTCCCACCCTGTCAAGAGACCATGCTTGGCTCTCCTGTGGCATTCTGTGTACGAGTCCTTCGGGGCATGCTCACAGGAGTCTTTTTTCCTTCTTCTATCTAGTCTGATTAGTTCTCAAACAATTGTGGAGGCAGACTGGATGAGGCAGCCTGAGAGGAAAGGGAGGCTCTACCCCCCCGCATACATTTAGAGAATGTTCCTGCCTACTTAAAGGGGACTGACGCCTCTCAGAGTTACCAGTAACCTGTATGGACTAAGTGAAAAGGATTTAACAGGTAAGACTGAAATCCTATTTTTTTATTTTAAAGGGATAGTAATGTTTCATAATAAAAGCAGCTCTAATTGATAATCATAGTATTTGGACTTTGGAGAGTGTTATTTCAATTCTGTCAGAGTTGTAGTTCCAGAGTAATTCAATGACAAAGTCTCCCCCTCCCACCCATTTTACTGATGTAACACTGTTCAGCCAGATCAGAAGGGAGGTGCCCAGGTAGACTGCAGAGAGGGACAGTCTTCAATTAAGATAAGGGAAAAAGCTGAAAAACTTGTCAAGGGGGGAAGGGCTTTCATTGTTTTTATACAAAGAAGATTGTCCCCTGCTGTTATCTGTCTTGTCTTACAACCAGATTCACATCTGAGAAGAGATGGCTTACACTAGGTAAAAGGGGCGGGTTTCAGAGATAAGACTTATATCGTTCTTCGTGTTTTTTAATGCCTACAAAATAAAATAAAGGTAAAGCGAAATATTACTATCCCTTTAATCGTACTATATACAATAGAGGGAAATGAAGCATAAGCCTGTACGATACCATTTTACATGTAGAAATACCACGCTCTAGACTCCATTTACATAGGTAGTGGTAGTTGCATTCAGTCCAGTACAGATGACATAAATAGATTTTACATATATTAATATGTTTAATTACCTATTTGTGGTCTTCGTGTATAACGACATTGGGTGAGAGGAACTAAAGGTTATTGGTGTGGCAGTATGATTATGTCGATGTGTTCAAAGCTTTTCCACTTTTCGGTGTAGAGACACTGCCATATATACTAAAATTTAAGGATGCGAGGTGAGGAAGTTCCCCATTTAGCATACAGGATTTTCGAACTGCTGTGGATGTGGAAAGCATGCCCTCCCTCCCGCATCACCAGCAGTAAGACGATCCTGAAGTCTCTCTGCTTCCCGAATTGGCCAGTAGGGAGAGTGGAAAGGATACTTTCAGCATCCCGAATAGCATCACTCCCTTAACCCTTTGAGTGCCATAGGGATGTGCATTGCGCACCCCTGTGGTACTCAAAGGGTTACAAAATAATAATACACCAAGCAGTACTCAATCATCCCTGCTGCTCTGTATCATATTTACATACATGTTATGCAATTCCAGGAGAACAAGGCTGGGGGTCAGACAGCATCCATGGAGATTTGTGGCTACCAGCCATAGAACCCCATGTACACTGCCTGGCCCCCAGACATGTTCCCTTGCCCACAGGTAGCCTCATATCCCCAAGTACACTGCCTGCCCCCTCACCCTTGTTCCCTTGACTACTGGTAGCCACAAATCCCCGGGGGCACTGCCTGGGCAAGGGAACAAGGCAGGGGGTATCAGTTAGTGAATGTGGAGCTAACACACAATGTTGATGTTCCCCATGTTATTTTCGCCCCATTGGCTCTTTGTTTGGTTTACATGCTGTGCTAGCTTGGTGTCAGTTGATGCCAGAGATTTCAGAAATGTAAGGCAAACATGTATTAACTACATTTTGTGAGTTTTTGGCACGTCATAGAATTTTTAAGTAAAATTGTTTACTCTCATGCATTGTATAGTTTTAGCTTCTTATAGGTATCTGAGGTCTGATACAGCAAGAATACCTAGATTTATTTCAACCTTTTTATGGTTCTCAAGAAGGGTGGCTACGTCCATCCTATTCTGGACCAGAAATACCTCAACTGATACATTGTTGCCACACGCTTTAAGATAGAATCTTTGAGCTCTGTCATCTCAGTAGTTTCCAGAACAGTTTCTGGCCTCTCTGGATCTTCAGGATGCCCTTCATGTCCCTATTCATCAACATTTCCTTTGTTTCACCTTTGCATGCAGTATTGCTGTTCTGCTAGATGTCAAGCCCTTTGTTCAAGGGGTGGCTTATGCCTTCCCCTCTTTCAGGGATCCCACACTTGATCCTGAATGTTCTCTAGAGACCTCCATTTGAACGTGTTTCATTGGTTACCTTGCGTTATTTGATGCTGAAAATGGTTTTAATTTTAGCCATTATCTTTGTATGATAGGTTGCTGAGTTACCAGCTTTGTCTTGCAAGCCTCCTTTCTTAGTATTTCGCCAGGACAAGGCAGTACTTCATACTTCTCAAGGTTTCTTTTCTAAAGTTGTTTCACATTTTTACTGACCCTTCCTCAAAACAGGAGGAACCTCTTCACCGACTGATTTGGAAAGGGAAACAGAAGAGCGCAAAAATCTGACCGCAGCCTCCATAATATAAAGACCGTCTGCCATATGAAAATTTGCTTACAAGAAAATTCTTGCAATAAGGCTCCAAAAAGGAGTAGACGTAGGAAAGATAGACCATCTGTAGCCCCTTCTGAGAGGAAAGCTGTATGATGATCCATTTGCCTCCATCCACTGTTTCTTTCTTGTTAAAACCTTAAATAAGGAGAAAAACAAAACAGGTAGATGTTAATCTCATCATCTGGGAGGAAGTGTGGAGTATCTAAAATTGATAGATCATTTTAACACCAATACTATGGGCTTAGATTTTACATTAGAAATTAGAAAAGCTAGAATCAATTTTTTGGATCGGAGTTTAGGTACATCCCCTGACCATTCCATCACTAGTACATTGTATGAAAAGGAGGTAAGGATGAGTCGGTATTTGAGAGCTAACAGTTATCATTCCTGTTGGATACAAAATATTCCATTTGGATCATTCCACTGGCTTCGCAGAAAGGATTTTCTGGAGAAGAGTGGAGATCTGAAAAAACTGTTTCTAGAAAGAGGCATCATATCAACTGTAGTAGAGTTGGCTCTCAATAGGGCTGTATCACTCTACAGAAAAACAATACCAAAAGCCAAACCACAAGTTAAAAATAAAAAAGACCACCATCCAACATTACTTAGTATAATGCTTCCTCTAATCTGATCCATAATGTTATCAACAAAAGTTGGAATATCTTGTTACAAGACACTCTATTAAAATGTACAGTAACTGAACGAGCTACGATTAAGGCAAAAACTGTCTGTGGACTTATAGCTCTTAGTAAATCAACACTACAGAGGACCAATAATGGTAAAGAAATTTTTGGTAGTTCAGTTCCAGTTTTAAATACAGGTGTTCACACAGTAGATGTACAAATTATGATTTTATTCTTAACAAAAAAAAAATATTGAGAGCTTTAGGAATCACAAGAATGTTTAGATGAAAACATTAATTATGTGTGAAATATAATTTGTCTTTTACGTAATCACCTGTGGTTGCAGAATCCAGTATGTTGGATGCACCCAAGGGCATTGCGGGATCGCTCTATAGAGCATTGCTGTTAATAAAGAAAAAATCAAAAGATTACTCAATACCTAGATACTTTAACAAGGCCCAGGAAGCGTCAAAATAGTGAGCAATGAACACATTTCAGCCTTGACTTCTAATTGGCTTACAACGTTATGCAGAGGAGAGGCTTTATGTATCTTCCAGCTGGATACTCTCGTCTGGGGCCAAAAAAGCATGTGGTTTAAGTTTCCAGGCAAAGAGTTCCTTTTTGAGACTTTATTCAGGCAATTTCCTTTTTTTTTTTTTTCCTCTCTCATTTTCTTCTACTTTGCTATATGGAAAACTGAAAGGGTAAAGCTGGAAGGAAAGTAGGGAGACTCCTCCTCAAAGGACCTACTTTTTTGAAGTGCTCTCCCCTCTTGAGGAGGGGATCTTTACCCATTTTACCTGTGTTCCTCATGGACTAAGAGAAAATGATATAAAGGGATAATAATACTTCAAAATTACTATCCCTTATATTGAAGCCCTTGAAAAACTGAATTAAATGCCACCAGCTGCATCTCTCAAACCTTTATGGTTTGCGAGATAGCCGCTTTTAAACTTCACTCCCCCCTGCCTCTCCACTGACGTCAGCGTTTGTGCTGCAGCAGGGAAATCCCTTCTTTGCATCAAGCGGAGGCTCTTCAGCAGAGCCAGATCTCGTTATAGAAGAAACGATCCTTCACTAAAACAGTCTTCTACGTGTGCTTGGTAACCAAGCACACGTAGAAGACCGTTTTAGTGAAGAATCTTGTTTTCGTAATGAGATCTCGCCTGTGCTAAAGAGCCTCCGTTGGTTCCGGGACCGGATTTCCCTGCTGCAGCAAAAATGCTGACGTCAGTGGAGAGGCAGGGATTCGAAGTTTAAAAGCGGCTATCTCACAAACCATAAAGGTTTGAGAGATGCCGCTGGTGGCATTTAGTTCAGTTTTTCAAGGGCTTCAATATAAGGGATAGTAATTCTGAAGTATTGCTATCCCTTTAAAAGTAAGTTCAATAAAACTTCATTTCTCTGTCGTCCAATACAGGTTACTGGTAACTCTGGGTAGGCGATCCGCCCCTTTAAGTAGACAGGAACAATTCTAGAATTGTATGCAGGGGGCGGAGCCTACCTTCCCTACTTGGCTGCAGCTAGCCAACCCGCTCCAGAAAGATTTGTTCCTTGGTGACGGTAACACAGGCAAGAGAACTGTTCTGCTATAGCTTTAGAAGTTTATTTTTCTGTTAGAAATGGAATACCACCATTAGGTGGATTACCATAACTGACAATGCCCTTAGATATGGCTAGCACAGTGACCAGGTGCTTTTTGTGGACCTTAAGCCCTGGGGGGAAAATCTTGGCTACAAGTTCTTTCCTCAGGAGTTGCCCACCGAGGCTTCTTTTTTAAACATGGAAATCTGAAGACAGAAGATCTGCAGGAAAGGTGAGCAACCCTTTGAGTGCTGCATGTCCACATGTCTCACAGTGCCCCTCCGCACAGGGGTTTTTCATTTGAAGTTCCTATTGCACACACCAGCACTCACTGGGTCTATCTGTATGTCTGTTGGGTGTTCGGAGCAAATTTATGTGGTATTTAACCCTTTAGCTGCTGGTTTGGCATTCATTTGGGGGTGTTTCTAACACTTTTCCTACTGGTTTAGTGTTTTTTTTGGGTGTCCTGACATGTTCTATTACTGTTTGCACATTTTACTGTTATACTTTTAAATTTGTGAAATTTGAGTACTGTGTATTTAAGGTTCTTTTTACTTGTCTGCCCTTGCTCTATCATCCGGTTCATGTTTCTAGTGTGTTGGGGGGCTCAGGGGGCTTCGGGCACTGTTTGGGGTACTTTCTGGGAAAAACTACATTTCCCAAGTCCGCTTGCTTCACGCACTCGTTTCTGATTGGCTCCCGTTGTGACAGCCATTTTGTAATCTTTTCTGAGCGAGTATCCTACCAGGGCTTGGAATCTCCTTCTCTCCTCTGCTGATTAACCCATCGCCTGCCAGATAAGTTTATTTTAGCGATTTCTGGGGTGAAATTTTAATCCTACACACTATAATTGGGTGATTTATTGTACGGTAAGGTTATTTGACACTGTGATTATGTGTATACTGCTGGAGCTTGGGGCTAAACCTAAGACTAAGGAGGCTGGGGTCTCTGTATCCCCCATTGTGCATTGCTCTTCCTGTCATTCAGGGCTACCTAGAGAATTCTCAGGCCACTTATGCCCAGTATGTTCTGATGTCCCTGACAGGATTCCAGGGACCTCCATCCATGCCATAGAGCCAACTTGTGTGCAAGTGTTCAAGGTTGCTACCAGGGACCTTATGTCCACATTGCAACTCTTTCCATCCCAGTTACAGGGGGCCATTCAGTCTTGGCCCCATCCTTAGTCAAGTCTTCCCTGCCCAAACCTCAGTGTCAGATTCCACTGAGGAGGAACTTCTGGTGGACTTGGATGTTGAGGACTGTTCTGTGTTAGGGTCCCCTCAGTTTTTTGGGGACCCTTTTGAGGCTGATCCTGAGCCCTCCGCTGAGGGCCTGATCAGGGCTGTCTTTAACTACTCTTAACATTCCCCTAGTTCAGGAGGTTCCTTCTGATCCCTCTGATGTGTTCCAGGAGCCTTCAAAGCCCCTTACATACTTTCCACCTAACCCCACTCTTGACCGCCTTGTGTCTGAGGAGTGGAAATCAACGGACAAGAAACCCTCTGTGTCCAAGAAATTTGCCAAGCGTTATCCCTTTTCTGAAGCTGCGCTTTCTCAGTGGGTTCATCCCCCCACAAAGTGGATGCTCCTGTATCCAGGCTATCTAAATCCACTGCTTTACCAGTCTCTGATGCCTCCGCTCTGAAGGACTGGACAGGCAAGAAACTTGAGACCCTCAAGTCCATTTTTGCTGGTTCTGCTATGCGTCCATTGTTTACTGCAGCATGGGTGAACCAGGCCATTGCGGTCTGGACTGAGCAGCTCACCCGGGCTGTCCGTCGGGATGTACCTACTACAGACAAGTTAAGCCTTCTTGCCAGCATTTCTGAGGCACATCGCTATGTTTCTGCTACCTTATTTGATGCCATCCTTTTGTTTGCTAGTGTTTCCACCATGTCTGTGGTGGCCAGATGAGCTCTTTGGCTCAAGATCTGGTCTGCCGTCACTGCTTTTAAGAAAGCATTACTCTCCCTACCCTTTCAGGGTACCTCCTTGTTTGGGCCAGAGCTTAAGGATCTGATCAGTGAGGCCACAGGGGGTAAGAGTACTCTTCTACCCTTGGTTCCCAGGAAGAAATTGCCGCTTAAGTGTAACCGGTATTTTCGTTCCTTTGAGACACATCCGACGAGCCAAATGGTTCCCTCAGCTCTGCGTACCTCCTCCAAGCCCAAACAGCAATGGAAGCCCAGGGTCTCCTCCAAGCCTTCTTTAGCATGACTCACCGAACCCGGGTCCACACTCTGCTGTGGGTGGTCGACTGCGTCACTATCACAGCATTTGTTGGATTCAATGTCGGACTCATGGGTTTTGCAGGTGGTGACGGAAGGGTACAGGATCCCTTTTGTGTCTCTTCCTCCCTTTTGCTTTCTTCCTTCTCATATGCCTCAGGGCGCAGAGAAATGCCGTCTTTTCAACGGCGCTGTTCAGGCTCTTCTGGACAAGGATGTTCTGGAACTGGTTCTAGTTCAGGACAGAGGTATGGGTTTTTACTCAAACCTCTTTGTGGTCTCCAAGAAGGATGGCTTTTGTCTTCCCATTTTGGACTTGAAGGATCTCAATTCCTTTGTGACATGGACTCACCAGGAGTCTCTACGGATGGTGATTGCTGCCATGTCCTCGGGGGAATTCCTTGCATCTCTGGATCTTCAGGATGCATACTTACACATTGTCATTCATCCAGATAGCTGGCAGTACATCTGGTTCGACTTCGACCGGGGACATTTTCAGTTCTCAGCGCTTCCATTTGGTCTGACGACAGCTCCTCAGGTCTTTAACCGTGTCCTGGGAGCCTTAGTGTCCACCCTCCACCGAGACGGAGGCAGAGTTAGTCCATACATGGATGACCTGCTTCTGAAAGCCTCTTCTGCGGAACTTTCTTCATCAGCAGGTTCATGCTTTCACCCATCACTGGTGCATCATCAACTTGGACAAATCAGACCTTGTCCCATCCCAGCATCTGGTTTTCCCAGGCCTCCTCTTCGATACCCAGAAGAACATGGTGTTTCTCATGGACGAGGTGGCTCACCAGGTTGCCCACAGAGTTTTCTGCTGTACTGGCTCAAGATCCAATTCCAGCCAAGAAGCTGTCATCTCTTGTGGGGAAATTCATTTCCACCATAGAGGCGGTACAGCTTGCCATGGCACACACCAGGGAACTCCAGCACTTTGTCATCCAGGTGTGCAAGGGTCGGCCGGACCTTCTGAAGACTTTGGTTTCACTTCCTCTTCATGTGGAACTGAGTTTGTCCTGGTGGCTCGACCTCTCCAATCAGCTGAAGGGCAAATCCTTCCTAGTTTCCTTCTGGACCACGGTGACGACGGATGCCAGCCTCTCCGGATGGGGAGCAGTCCTGGGTCGCCTGAGTGCACAGGGTCGGTGGTCTCCAGAAGAATCTCTCCTTCCCATCAACGTTTTGGAGCTTTGGGCGATATTTCATGCCCTTTGTCATTGGACATCTCAGTTGGAAGACTGTCCAGTCAGGGTAGAGTCCGACAACACCACGGCCGTGGCTTACATTAACAAGCAGGGTGGAACAAGAAGTCTCACTGCTTGGTTAGCAGTCAAGGCTATTTTGACCTGGGCAGAAGAACAGGTTCCTGCCATATCTGCAGTGCACATTCCTGGAGTAGACAACATAATGGCGGACTTCCTCAGTGGACACACAGTGGACAGCGGAGTGTGGGAGCTACACCCAGAGGTGTTCACCCTCATTGTTCAGAAATGGGGTCTTCCTTACGTCAACCTGATTGCAACAAGACCTAACAGGAAGGTTCCGAGGTTCTTCTCTCGATGGAGGGACCCTCTAGCTCTGGCGGTGGATTCAATGTCCATTCCTTGGTTATTCCCTCTGGTCTACATTTTTCCTCCCCTCCCCATGTTGCACAGGGTGTTACAGAAATTGTGACTGGAGTGTTGTCCAGTAATTCTGATTGCTCCATGCTGACATCGCTAGGCTTGGTTTCCGGTACTTCTGGATCTGTCAGTGGCGGAGCCATTCCGGCTCCCATGCCGTCCAGGTCTTCTTCTACAGGTTTACCTGTGGAAGGAGGATGTCCATCTTCTAGCCTTGACGGCTTGGAATTTGAATCCTCATTGTTGAGGAAGAAAGGGTTTTCCTCTGGTGTGGTGGCTACTATGCTCCGTGCCCACAAACCTGATTCTTCCAAGATCTACCATTGTGTCTGGTCGACCTTCCTATCTTGGTGTGCTGACAAGGACCTGTCTCAGGAATTTGATCTGCCTATGGTCCTGGCTTTTTTGCAGGACGGTTTGGATAAGGGCCTCCATTTGAGTTCCCTTAAAGTTCAGACGTCTGCTCTCTGTTTTCTTTCAGAGGTGCATTGCCATCCTTCCTGATGTCATGGTTTTCTTCCAGGGTGTTGCTCATACTCGTCTTTCCTTCAAGATTCCTACTGCTCCATGGGATCTTAACTTGGAAAATGGCTTGTCTCCTGGCGATTGTGTCTGTCCGTCGTGTTGCAGAGTTATAGGCTCTGTCTTGTAAACCACCCTATTTGATGTTTCACAAGGACAAGGCAGTGCTTCGCATCTCTCAGGATTTTCTCCCGAAGGTGGTTTTGGAGCTCCACATTAATCAGGAGATTGTGGTGCTCTCTTTCTGCCCTGATCCCACCTCTGACAAGGAGAGGGATCTCCACTTGTTAGACGTGGTGCGTTGTCTTAAGTTTTATGTATATCACACATAGTCTATCAGGCAATCTGACACGCTGTTCGTCATTCCTGAGGGTTGCAGGGCAGGAAGACCTGCATCCAAAGTGACTATTGCGTCTTGGATCAATTTCACTATTTTGCAAGGCCTACGAGCTAAGAAAGAAGCCTGCTCCCTTTTGGGTCATGGCTCATTCTACTAGGCCTATTGGGGCTTCTTGTGCTTACAAGAATCAGGCCTCCGCTGGTCAGTTGTGCAAGGTTTCCACTTGGTTGTCTGTGCACACCTTTTCAAAGCGTTACTTTGTTGATGTGCTGGCATCGGCTGACGCCAGCTTTGGGAGGAAGATCCTGGAGGCAGTCTTCGGTTCTTGGTGCTTCATTCATTTTTGAGCCCTGTTGGCTCTAGTTCAGTGTGTAACTGTGTAACAGTTTGGGTTGGTGTTATCCCTGTTCAGTGTCCATTGACACTTAATTGTTTTGTTGGACTATTTCTGATCTGATGGTTCATATCTGCTCTGGTGACTTTTTTGGGCCTTGCGCCTGGTCCTTGCCTTACTTCCCGCCTCCAGGAAACTCAATGGTTGGACATCCCAGAGTTACCAGTACTCTGTATTGGACGACAGAGAAAAGAGGATTTTAGTCTTACCTGTTAAATCCTTTTCTCTTAGTCCATACAGGTTAATGGTCTCCCACCCTGTCAAGGGACCATGCTTAGCTCTCCTGTGGCAGACTGTGGGAGTCCTTTGGGGTCATGCTCACCAGGAGTCTTCTTTCCCTTCACTATCTAGTCAATGGTTAGTGTCTCAAATCTTTCTGGAGCTGGTTGGCTAGCTGCAGCCAAGGAGAGAGGGTAGGCTCCACCCCCTGCATACAATTCTAGAATTGTTTCAGCGTACAATTAAAGGGGCAGATTGCATTCCCACAGTTACCAGTAACCTGTATGGACTAAGAGAAAAGGATTTAACAGGTAAGACTAAAATCCTCTTATTTTTTTTTTTTTTTTTCTTTCTTTTAGCCCCAAGCTGGAAACGTTTGTGCACACCAGATTTTCCACCAGATCAAGAGCTCATCCCTCCATAGAAATAATCCCACACAATATAAATTTGTATGTCTACTGGTATCTATTAGTATCTAAGATTAAAACATAACAATAGTATTATTACCAAAAATATTAGTATTAACTCACTCTGTAGGAGTGATAAAACAGTAAATTGACACAAATAGTAGCAAATTAGCTAAAATACCATAAATCCAAATCTGCACTCCAATACTAAATGTAAAAAAATTATCATCTCCGATTATGTCACAGGTCCTTCTTCTCAACATGAGATTCAACACCCTTCAATGACAGGTCTTTCTGCCCGGAAGACAAGATTCTGTCATTCTTGTCAGGTGTTTCAGGCCTTATTTGGCCCATCTGCAATGATGTGGTAGTTCATGAAGGTGTTGAGGTATCTGATCTCACCCTAGAAGTTGTCCACTTTGTACAATTCCACACTCGGGGACTGCACCTGCCATCTCTCCCATGTTCTGTTTCTCTCTGATTGGGCAATGCAGGATCTTCATTGGTGGTTTCAGATGTCCCATCTGCAGTTTGTACAGCAATTGGTCATTATAAAATAGGTTGTAGTCACAACAGTTGCCTGCCTAACATGTTGGGGTGCCACTTTGGTTACTCACATGGCTCAGGGCCTTTGGTCTTCTGCCCATCAACATGCTGTATCTCCAAGCGATTTGTCTAGCTCTGCTGCACTGGTGTCTGGGTTTGCCAGTGCAGACTAAGTAGTGCCCTACATCAACTACCAAGGAGGGATCAGGAGTGTAGCCTCATAGAAGTTTGATTCTAACTTGAGTAGAAGCTCACATGCTGACTTTCTCCATCATTCACATTCCAAGGGTAGGACCATCATTGGAGAGTTTCTCAGCTATCAATTTCTAGATCCTTGGAATTGGGAACTCAACGGAATGTGATTAACTCCACTGTCAGTCTGTGAGGTCTTACAACAGTGGATCTACTGTCCTCTTTTGTATCTCAAGGGTCCACTGTTTTGTTCCAGATTCCGTGATCCCCTCTGTTTTGCTTTTGAAGCAGTGATCATTTCATTGCAGTTTTTTCTGGCATAAGTGTTTCCTCCATTCTGCCTGATTCCAAAGGTATTGCGGAAAGTCAGGATGAAGCAGCATCATGATTCTAATCACCCTTTTCTGGCATTGTGAAGGGAGTTGTTGAAGCTGGATTTGACAGCTTGACTCTTTGAGTCAGTGTCCTGAAAGAGAGTTTTCTCTGATTCTGTCCTTGCCCCTATGATGAGGTCTCGCAAGTTTAACGTATCCTACTCCGCTACTGGAGCCCTTGTCTGGGCATGGGGTTTATCAGCCCTTGGCGCAAGAGACTGGAGACATTTTACACTATGGAACACACTTCTGGGACTGGTTGCACGAACCCTCCAGCCCTGGTGGTACAATAAGAGACTGTGGCTAAGCCCTTATGTGAATAGGCAGTCGGGGCAAACAGAACTCATTGCACAGAACTTCTCTGTGTTAGAAGTAACAACTGTATTTAAGTGTATTGTTGTGTTAGAGGTTTACGCATTCACCAACTACCAGTCGGAGGTTGCTGGCTCGGTGTGTGATCATCGCCATCGGGTCGAACTCTCGGTGGCGGGGGGCAAAAGGCAGTGGCTTGCTGGAACGAATCCCTGAGGTGGACATGCAAATGACTTCCATAGCTGAACATGGAGAATTGTAAGCAGCTCAGTGATTGGTCTAGGTTGGAGCAGGACATTCCAAGTAGTCAAACAAAGGCTCCAACCTTGGGTCATTGTCCCCTAGATGTGTATTCTAGCCACTCCTGTCATTATATGTTGGTAAACTCTAGTAAGCCCCCTGCTGTGTGTTAATTCAATCAGGTCTGTCATTGTATTTCTAGCACTCCAGCCATTGTATTGTGAACTGTATTGAGACTCTCTGCTGTGAGTAAATTCAGTCATGTCTGTGTTATTGTATTTCCCTGAACCAGTTGTTGTGGGTTCTTTGCCTTCTGTATTATAATTGGATTATCTATGTAACCAGCTCATTGTGTCATGTCTGTATATGTATTGTCAATGTAGTGAAACTGTATAAATATGCTGTGGTTTGTTCAATAAAGAGAGAATTACTCTGTGTGAACAAGGAATCCTGGAGTCTTTTATTGCTTATGGTCTAAAGTATCCCCTCTGATGCCCATCTGCGGCAAGTATCCTGAATTGTCGACCGCCTGCTGCCAGCTACCTGCGACGCGGTTACGTGGACTCAGTCTTCGTCCTTCCTTCAGTTCCTGCTACACTTTCCCAGCTACCTTGCGACCTGGAGTAGAGGCCTCACTCTCTACTGGCCAGGGTTCCAGTTTGTGACCCGACTCTGGCTGTGAGTCCCTTTGACTCTTTACCCACTCGCCTGGATTTCTTCCGACTCCGACACAAAGTCGGCGCCGCTACCACTTTCATTCGACTTCAGCACGGAGTTTGCGACACCGCAGAGGTTTGATCAAGACGGTTATTGCTCGACCGGTAGGAACCAGGCTGACTAACCTGCTGTCAAGAAGGAGAGACCTGGGAACTACGGCAGAGGGCGACGCGGTCCCCTCTAGCTTCCGTTACAGCAAGCTGGTGTTTTCTGTGGCATACCTTGGTTTTAGGATAAGGTGTCATGGCTGCATCCTTTTCATCTTCCAGTTATTTTCACCTTTATTCAATACGACCTTCATCAAGGGCTTAGTCTTAGCTCTATTAAGATTCTGTTTTTTACATTCTTGTTTCAGAGGCATATCGCCTTATCATTGGCTGAGCTCTTTTTTCAGTGCCTACCCAGTCTTTCGGGATCCCACTACTCTGTGGGACTTGACCTTGGTCTTGGAATTGTTTCAGAAGGCTCATTTTGAGCCTCTGTCTCTCCCTTAAGTCCTTGAATCTTATGACAGCTTTTCTGCTTGGGATGTTGTCTGTTTTGCGTGTGAGCAAACAATGGGCTTTGTTCTGTAAACTTCCCTTTCTGATCTTTTAGAATGCCTCCTTTTTAGAACTCCTGTAGGGTTTTCCCTAAGGTTTTTCTGAATGTCTCATTAACCTTGAATTTGTTGTTCATTAGCTTTGTCTGGGTCCATATGATTTGCAGGAACAGGAGCTTCTTTATTTGGACATAGGTGCTTGGGTTGCTACATTTATTGCACAAAGCCTTTCTGCAAAATGGTCTTCTTGAGGGCCCACAAGTTGTGCCTCAGGTTACCGTGGTTTCTTAGGTTAAGGAGACAGGCCTACACTCTCTGGAAAAAAGGGTTACAGCTCATTCCACCAGAGCTGTGCATACTTTCTGGTCTTACCAGAACTAGACTTCTGTGGAGCAGTTGTGTAAGGCGACAGTGTGGTCATCCCTTACAACATTTGTAAAACTCTACTGTGTCAATGTTTTGGTTTCAGCAGAAGCCATTTTTCAACAGCACAACCTACAGCTGACACATGAGGTTTATATGTTCCAGTTCCTTTCTATTAGAACTAGTCTGTGTTTTGAGGGATTATTTCTATTTCTCTGGAATCTTGGCAGTTAGATTTGGTATATTCTCATGGTTCCTGTGTTTCACATAGGATGTAAAAGAAAACAGGATTGTGGCATTGCTGTTTGGACTTGGTTGGGTGCTTGACATGCTAGGTTTGTTTCATGGAGCCTGTCCAAAAACCTGACTCACTTTTTGTCTTTTTTGAGGGCCCTTGTGCGGGCCCAGCTGCTTTTAAGGAGATAAAGGCTTCTTGGATAAAGTGACCATTTGGCAGGCCTATGTCCTTTGAAAAAAGCCAGTTCCCTTTAGGGCACTGCTAATTACACAGAGTGGTGGTGGTGGGGCCCTAGACATACAAGAACCAGACCACTGCATAGCAGTTTTGCAAGGTGGTCTTCCCTTCACACATTTGCTAAATACTAAAAAGACATTACTCTGGATTTAGCTGAACCCAGTTTTGGACAAAATGTGCTACAGGCAGTAGTTCTCTTTGTAGGTGTCATGTTTGCCTTTACTTTCAGCATTCATATTACCATTACTTGGTTTGGTGTGTTTGTGTCCTTTGATACCCTAGTTTCATGATTGCTTCTGTTTTGGCTTTGTTGAGACTAGTTTTGTGTTTTCATTTGTTTTTTTTCTCTCCCTTCCTTGAATCTTGGTGGGATAGCTTTGGTGTATTCACATGGTTCCTGTGTTCCATGGTGGATGAAAGTGTAACCCTTTGAGTGCCAGAGGGGTGTCCAACACATTGCTTTGCAATTTGTTACGTATTCATCTGGCACTCAAAGGGGTAAAGGGGATTTTTTTGTGCACTTGTAAATCCTTTTCTCTTAGTCCATGTAGAAAACAGGACTTCATTCCCTGAATAAGACAAGCTGTTTGAGTTCTGGCCAAGGATGGATGGTCCTTTGACTTCTCCAGTTCAGGTGACCACCTTCCTGACTTTTTTTAAATTAAACTTTTCTATATGTTAAAACTTGGCATTTCTGGTGAGCAGTTCCGTGGCCCTCTGTAGGAGGATATTTTACCCTTTGGTTCCTGTGTTCCACAAAGAATAAGAGGAAAGGAATTATCTGTAACTACATAAAAATAGCCTTTTGAGCCATTACTTAACAATAGGGTCAGTCAGACTACTTGTATTAAGAGTACTATACAACTTTTGGATTTTCTAAGAATAAGCAATGTATTCCACTTTTCAAGAGATTTTAAAGAGACATCCTAATTTATTTTCTCTTCCTTTCATTACTCTGTAAATCCAAATCTATCTGGCATGCAAAAAAGTCTACCATCAAAATGGGGACTTCCAAGTACTCTTCTTGCTGAAGATTGGCATTTGGATTTCCCCTGTGTCCTGCATTGGGGGGGGGGAGACTCAAACACTTAATGGCTCAGTAGTAGTAGATGTTTTTCATCAGGTTGCCTTTCACTTTGCTTTTTCCAGGGTTCTCAAGAATCCTTCAGTGACAGCCACTTTTCTTCAGAAAATACAGTTACTGATGCATGCAGAAGTTATTGACCAGTTCTCAAGGGTCAAAGGTTCAAGGGCTTCTGTACAAATCTTTTATAATCCCAAAAAGGATGGAGGTATTTGACCACTCCTAGACTTAAAGGATCTCAACAAGTATTGTTTGATCTTCAAACCCAAGATGAAGTAACGGAGATCTGATATATCTGTTTTAGAACTGTAAGAATTTTTGGTATCTATGGACATTAGGGACACCTATTTTCAGTTTCCCATCTGGCCATTTCACTGTAGTTTTCTTAGATTTGCCTTTCAGAATCTGTTACCAGTTTGTGGTATTTCCCTTTAGCTTAGATCCAGCTACAGGGGTTTTCATGAAAATTCTGGCACTCCATGTAGTGTTTTTCTGAACTCTAGTAGTAAATACAGCTATTATTTGCATGACTTGTTAATCCAGGCCTGTGGCATCTATATTGTTAAAGGGATAGGAATGTTTCACAAAAACAGTAGCTCAAATTAATCTTTATAGTATTTGGTTCATGGAGAGTGTTATTTCAATACTTACTAAGTTGTAGTTCAAGAGTAATTGAATGATAAAGTATCACCCTCCCACCCATTTTACCTAGTATAAGCCACCTTCCCTCAGAATTGTAATCTGGTCTCTTGACCAGGCAGCTCACAACAATGGACAATCTTCTTACTGTGAGAACAATGAAAACCCTGCCCCACACCTTGACAGGTTTTTCCCTTATGCTAATTGAAGATTGTCCCTCTCTGAGATCCACCTGGACACCACCTGGCAACTCTGAGGTAAGCAGTGTTACATCAGTAAAAGGGGTGGGTAGGGGATAATTTATCATTCAATTACTCTTGAACTACAACTCCTTGACAGTACTTAAATAACACTCTCCGTACCCAAACACTATAAAGATTAATCAGAGCTGCTTTTATTGTGAAACATTACTGTCTCTTTAATGGACCACCTTCAACTGAAAATGAGAATTCTACAGCAGCATGGATGGATCATAAATGTACCTAAGTCTAAGGTGTTACCCACTCAGTGGCAGGGGTTCCTGAGCTTTATTTTTGAAACGTCCCTTCATTGAGTTGTCCTGCCTTCACAGAAAAGAGTGGCCAGAGTCCACAGTATGCTGGTTCATCCTTATCCGTCTGTCAGTGATTGCATGATGTTCATGGTCTCCACCCAGGAGGCTTTACTATTTGCTCAGTTTCACTGGAGACATTACAGTTGAATATGCTTCAACACTGTATCAAGGATCCTCTTCTTCACAAAATAAGGTGATCTTGTCCCAGGTCGCCTGTCAAGTCACTACCTTGGTGGTTTGTCACTCCAGATTTTCAATCCTAGATAGGAAGGTGGTAGCAGCTGTTTAAGTTGCCTCATTTGGAGAGCCAGGGGCTCTCACATCTCAGCTGAAAGGCTTTTGGAGCCCAATAGAAGTGTCCGTTTCCATCAACTTTATGGAAGTTTGAGCCATATTCAGTGCCCTTAACATGGATAATTCTTCTGAAGAGACTTCCCATTTGGATCCAATCTGAAAATTGCAGCAGTGTCCTACATTGGCCATCATGAGGGTACGGGGAGCAAAACTGCATGAACAGAAGTAAAGAATTCTACTATGGGCAGAAGACAGTCCAGTGCTATGAGCTGTTTATAGCCTGGGGTGTACATTTGGGAAGCGGAATTTCCACAAACAGACTGTGTATCTGGGAAATTGAAGTAGGAAGTCTTTAAACTTGATGTCTTCCAGTCTAAATATAATACTTCCAAAGTTCTGTAAAGGAATGAGATTCAAAAGGAGTGGTGGTGCTTGCCATGGTGATACTACATCAGTGCACCCTAGTCGTATGTGTTTCCTTCAATTACCATGATTCCTAGACTGTGAAAGACCAAAAAGAGAACATACCCACATGCTACTAATATCTCCATTCTATCCAAGGGGAGCATAGTTTCATCATCCACAGGCCATGTCCATAGAGTATCCATGGCATCTTCCTCTGCTGCAGAACGTGCTCAATCAGTGTCCCATTAGGCAGCCCAGTGAATGAATGACTATGTTTATTTATATAGCTCCACAAGTGTACGCAGCGTTTTACAATTTAAGGGTTTAAACAATACAGGGTTACAGGTACTTTGTAGAGTGAAACATTGGGTGCAAGGTCCCTGCCCGAAAGCTTATAATCTAAAGATTGAAGTCTGATTATCTTTTCCTTGACTGCATGAAAGCCCAAATACCAAATTATTATGTTACTCCGTTATCCATACTTTGCTGAAAGCTTGCAAACCCAGGTCTGCTAAATTATATCCTAAAATTTGCATTCACTATACACCCCTCCTTTGGGTCTGAATCTGGTATTGGAGGTTCTTCAATTAGCGCCCTTTGAACCCTTATCTACATTCTTTCTCAATCATCTCATATGCAAGCTACATTTTCATCAAGGTAAAGTCAGAAGGAGACAGCAAACTTTAAACGCCTGTATCTCTTAAACCATAGCGGTTTGAGAGATACGTTTTTTTGCATATAGCTCAGCTTTTTAAGCTCTTCTATATGCAAAAAACCTTTTGTTGGACATTACTAAAACTTTAACTTTTGCAGACTACCATTGTCTGGTTTTTCTCAAACCCTGTGTTGTTTAGATTTCTTTGCGGCATCCACTTTGAACCATTGATTTATCTTCAAGCATAAAATTCCCCATTTCTCTAAGGAACCCTGCATCCTTCAAATGACATTAGAAAAATTGGGAATTTTATACATGAAGAGAAATCATTTTCTCTTCATAATTTGATGGATGTAGAGCACCCAATCCTTAGAAATCTCTCATCATTTTTCTGACTTTAGTTGCCTTGCCATTTCATGGCTTCTCGGTCATGAGATCCTTACCTCCTTTCTGCTTTTCTAAATGTAAAGTGAACTAGCTTGGGATGAAGAGAGTTATATTGGGTAGAATATGGGTATGTGTCAACACTAGGCACCCTCCTGGGCACGAATCAATAGCCCAGTGGGCCCTGCATCTTTCAATCTACTAAGAGAAATGGAATCATCTGTAAGTATAAAAATCCAGTTCTTAAGCAATGCTGTCCCTTTAACCTCTTTTAGAATTCTATCTTGAAACAAAGGCTTAAAAAGTATAGCTGATTTCAGGATAAATATTTTGCATAAATATTATTTTCAATAATATTTAGCTTTTTCCTTTTTATTTTGTTTTCTGTACATTTTTCTATTTGAAAAGCTTTCAATAAAAATTACTGAAAAAATATTGATGCATGTGTGTAAAGGGTTAGTAATGTCTTATAGAAATTAAAGGTAATATTGTAGCTCTTCAAAAAATAAGTCCATCAATGCCAATCTGACCTCTCAAACCTTTATGGTTTGAGAGATATAAGGTGATAAAGTTCACCCCTCACTGATGTCAGCTGTAAAGCTGACAGCAGCAGATCTGTGTTGGCCGACTCGAGTTTGCTCTTCAGCAGAGCTGAAATACCATGGTCTACAAAAAAATGCTTAATTGGAACTGTCTACAAAGTGTGCCTGGTTTGCAAGCACACTTTGTAGACCGTTCCAGGTAAGTAATTCTTTGTAGATTGCGGTGACTCTGCTCTGCTGAAGAGCTGCCTGCTGGTTCCAGGACCAAGATCAGCTTCTGTCAGCTAGACACTGACATCAGTTAAAGGGGAGGGAGCGGGGGAACTCTGTCACCTTATATCTCTCAAACCATAAAGCTATGAGAGAGAGGAGTGGCATCGATGGACTTGTTTTTTGAAGAGCTGCAATATTACCTTTTATTTCTTTGAAGACATTACTAAACCTTTAACGCTAGGTGGAGGTAAGATTGAGAAAAATCTATTTTGCAACTTCTGTACCTAGCTACAATCAATTTTTATTTCACTGAAATTTTGTTTGTTAAACAGTGCCAGTCCTCTCTTAAATAAACTAAAATCTTCATTTTCTAGGTCAGTAAAATAAGCTTGGTTGATTTGGCTGGAAGTGAGAGAGCAGATTCAACAGGGGCAAAGGGAACTCGACTAAAGGTGAGTCGACTTTCATCTGTCGCTTAGTAATGAAACATAATGTTGTTAAATACATATCATCTGACAGGATTTCCTGTATATTTGTGGATACTGGGTTAATCATAGTTCAAGAAATTGTAAGAAATACACACTAGCTCCACTAATTAAATGTGTGATTCTCAGCCTTTTATAATTCAAGATGCGTATATCTAGAGAATGTACATTTCTACATTGTCACCATCCTCCACCTGAGTAATACTAGTCAACACATAAATAGCAGCTCCCTGATAATCTCCTCAGTTATTTGGTCCTACCCCAACTGAGAGGACGGTGCTTTTTAACCTCCTTTATAGATCCTCTTTATTATGTGGATCTTGTCTTTTTGGATCAGATGACCACATATTGATGCCTCACTGTGATCTTTAAACTCCTCGTTCTTCTTCTAGTGCTAACAGTGAGAATCTTAGAGGTCACTGAGATATCCCTTTACTTTGAAGAGTGTGGTACTAAAGTAAACAATAGTTCTGTGATTCTGCATCTCTCTGCTTCTTGATTCTCATCTGGTCTGCCTTGAGTTCCAAGCTGCAACTCATACAGCAGTTTCATTCTACCCAGCTCCATATGTTCAGTACACTGCTCCCTTTTCTCCTTAAAGGGGAACTATCACCGCACATCTTTAGCTTAGGTCCCCATCTGGCGACTAGCTGCTTAGTAGCGCTATCACCAGAATTATTACCTTATTTTAGATTTAAGCTTTCTTCCATGGACGACAGGAAGGACGGAGTGCGGACATCTTGCCATAGTGATGTCCGTGCCCCTGCACTGTCAATCTCAGCCGGGTCTATGAGGCGTTGCTAGGAGCCGGCCGGCTCCAAAAGGAACTGACAGCTCAGGCGCACGGACGTCACTATGGCAAGGTGTCCACGCCCCGTGCTACTGTCAGCTATGTCAGCTAAATAAGGTAACAATTCTGGCGACTAGTGCTACTAAGCAGATAGTCGCCAGATGGGGACTTAATTAAGCTAAAGATGTTGTGCGGTGGTAGTTCCGCTTTAAAGCTTAACATTCTAGCACTCCAGCATACCTTTATCTCCTCTCCCTAAGGAGGATCAGAAGGTGAAGTGAATGTGAGGTGCATGTGTTCCGTGGGTGGAACAAATGCTAACGTTCTGTATTCTTTAACCCTTGAGTCCCAGAGGGGTACAGAATGCCTTGCAAAGCAATGCATTTTGTACCCCTTTGGCACTCAAAGGGTTAAAGGCCCAGCGACTGCTGCTTCATAGGTTTGCTGCGAGTTGTCTGAATGGCTTCAGGTCTAGAGAGCTAATTAATATATTAAGTTCAACTATTCTGCAGTTCTGTTCTGTTCGATATGTCAGCTTCATGTAAATCCACAACTTCTAATGAGAAGACTCATGTTGCCTGCTATCCCTAATTATGGTAAGGCCTCTAAAACCAAAGTATGTCATCATAAATTATTTGAATTTGATATATTAAAACTTTGTCCTGAGTGTTTGAAGAGGGCTGCAGGGCAGGATATGCCCTTTTGATTTCAATAGCAAATAGATGTATACAACTCTTACACCACTGCACCTCTTTCCCCAATATACCCCAGACAGACAATCAGCAAATAATATATAATATAGTGAACATACAATGAGAGAAACAAGAGGACAAAAATATATGTATATACAATACAAGGAGGAGAGGGGAGAAGACAGGTGGGAAATAATACCGGGAAAAAAGAAGTCCAAAAATTTAAATGTAGACACATACTTAAATGTTGTTTGCTTCAGATCCAATGCTGCATGCTCACCATGGGATTGGGCCCCCACTTAAGAAGCGAAAAACTGCAAAAGTACAAAAAAAGCGGCTCAATGAGTCTTTCTAAGAGTAGGATGTTCAATCAACACAAAAGTCCTCCACCAAACACCACAGGAGATCTCTCTAAGAATTTTCTACTTACATTTCTTGGAGGCTATGACCTGCCTCTTGGTTCAATCTCCTTCACTGGCTCGCATCCCAGTATGGTGGTTCTCTCAGGTCCAAATACTGCGTGGGGTCAGCTCCTCATTCATACAGAAAAGGGTGATATATTATTATTGTTTTGCAGAATCCGCCACTCGAATATAGGGAAAAAACACACCCAATATTCCAACAGGCCGAGCCTACTTTCTTTTATAAATAGATCAACTCCTCTTTACATAGGTAACGGAGCTTAGACAATGAGTGAGCCAGTGTACTAAAATATGATAAAGTGCAAAAGTTATCACTTAAAAGTAGGTCAAAATTATATTTAAAAATAAATAAATACATATATAACCAATGTTAATGGCCCTAGAGCCATTGGAAGAAGTGCACTCTCAGGACTTCAAGGGTTAATGCTTATTTAATCGTCAACGTTAGAAATAGCATTGAGAACAAACGGGGATGCTTCAAATGTCCCTCATGTGTGAGATGTAATTACATGCTGGCTGGAACATTCTTTAGACATCCACATAAAGGTCATAAGATACCGATTAGATACAACCTTACTTGCACAAGTCAATTTGTAATCTATATCATCATCTGCCCCTGTGGTTTAACATATGTGGGCAAAACCACAAGTACTTTTAAAGAAAGAATGGCTAATCACAGATCAGCTATCAGGGCGGCCCTAGAGGTGGCCTCTAATCCGGGCAAAAAACAACTTTCAAAAATCAAAGACCAACCGGTGGCACTTCATTTTGCAGCCTTTAAAGGGATAGTAATACTTGAAAATAAGTTTATTGTATATTGTAGCTCTTAAAAAAACATGAAAAATGATATAAGTATTTTCTCCCAAACCTTTATGGTTTGGGAGATATTCAGAAGTAAAGTTTCCCCTGGAGTGACGTCATTGCTCCACCCTTCAGATTTGGAATCCGGTCCCGGGACCGGTTGTGCCTCTCCAGAAGTGCTGAGATCACCATCTTTAAAAAGAATTTCTTAATTGGAATGGTCTACAAAGTGTGCTTTCAAGCCAGGCACACTTTGTAGATAGTTCCACTTAAGTAGTTCTTTTCAAAGATCGTGATCTGGGCACTGCTAAAGAGCTGCCGGTTGCTCTGTGGACCGAATTCCAAATCTGTCCACTAGATGGCAGACTTGGCTGAAACAGCCAGGAAAAGAGAATTTTACTATATTTTACATGTGAATATCTTCCAAACCATAAAGGTTTGGGAGTTAAGACTTATATCATTTTTCATGTTTTTTTAAGGGCTACAATGTAAAATAAACTTATTTTCAAGTATTACTATCCCTTTAAACATCCTTTGCCATCCCTAAGATATGTGATTGACTGGGTACCACCCCTCCCACGGGGAGGTGATCGTGGCAGAAAATTACTACAGAAGGAAGCACAATGGATATTTAATTTGGACACAGTGGCCCCTAGGGGCCTTAATGAGCAATTACTTCTCAGTTGCTTTTTGTAGGGATAGAGTGTGGATTGTATGGGTGGTGGATGGGGGACGGGGTGAGATTCAGTGCCCTGCCTTGCCCCCATTCTGCCATCTACACACCATGATAAGTTTATCACCATCGTTGGCTTTGCTCTATTGTATACGTTTAGCCTTTCTTGAGTAATTTCAACCTTAATTAGGTGGACGTTGTCTTCATATTAGTGATATTCCATAATTCACAACTTTTTAATGCATCTCTTGCTTTTGTGCATAACACCAGCAGCTTCTTTTTTGGCCCCCTACGGGTTGGAGGTCGCGCTAATTGATTGGGCGCCCCATACTAATCCGTGGGGGACCAAAGACCGGTTTGCTCCACTCACTGCTCCAGGTTGGTCCTGCAATGCTTTATTAATCTATTTGCCCTTATGGTTTTGGGCAGTGTTGCTTTAGTTACAATGAGGCGCTATATGCATCTGACACTTCATGTTAAGGATGAGCTGCTAATTAACTAAGACATGGTCCGGATAACTCCGCAGGATGAACTCTATCTGGCTATCACATACAGTAGGTGCGGTAACGTATTGGAAGAGCCATCACTTTGGAAGAATGATACTAACCCCTATAATAGGTCTCTGCTGGTCTGCAACAGATGCAGTCAGCGTAGCGCCAGGGGGTAGCATTATCTCTGGTAAATGTCCATAAGTGGCCCTGAATTATTGTGAGGATGTGCCAGGCTAATTTTTGTCCGACTCATGGACCGGAGTTTCAATACCATCTCCACCGGGACAAGGACTCAGAATGACAACTACGTCTTTATTCATTGCACTGAATACATTCATAAACTATGCTCATCAACTGCAAGCATCTAACATACACTTTTGATAATTAGGATTCGTGAGGTTTACTCATTATATGACTCTGCTTGAGCATGACGGATCTATGTGCTACGAGGTAACAATGTTGCACTGCCCATTAACGGCTTATTTCTAGACATATAGTTTTGTATGACCGGACTGATCGGGGCGGAGTGGGGGAGCAATACCGATCTAGTTTCTTTCCGTGAGTTACAGTAGAATATATGTATAACATCGATGTGTTTTATCACGCTATTTTGAGTTTTTTTATTATTGTAACAGTCACATAAATTGTGCTTGAGGTTAACATTTTCAAGATGATGTACACATGTCCCAGCATCCTCGAGTGATGCCGGGGGCGTCGGTGTCAATTCGGGTGACGTCACCGGCAACTCATTCGTGTGATCTTGGCGGGTTTTTTTGATATTGGTCACTGTATATAAGGTCACTTTGGGTGTTCATACTTCGTTTTGCTAAAGACCCTTGAGGGGGCCGAAACATTGACGATTAAATAAGCATTAACCCTTCAAGTCCTGAGAGTGCACTTCTTACAATGGCTCTAGGGCCATTAATATTGGTTATACATTGTTTTTGGAGTAGCACCTATATATATATGTATATAATATATGTGTGTGTGTGTGTATATATAAGCTTTACAGCTAACGCGTTTTGTGACCTAATGTTACTTCATTCAGAGCCCAACAGAAGAAAACAGCAATACTTTGGATGAGCATTAAAATACCTTCCACATACTTGTTGATAATAAACACCTGTATTTGTAGCGTGATTCCATTGTAATACAGTTCCGGGTCACTGATATTTCCCCACATTGATCTCCACCGATGTCCTTCAATTACATACCAGTATAGCGGTAATCTCCAGTGGATGCGCCCTCCCTCCGGGGTCCATCAGCCCCGTTGAATCCCGTAACCAGATGAACCAACACATGCGTTCACGTACAGACGCTGTGTTCCAGCCTGATGCACATCCACCGGAAGTCAACAAAACCTCCAACACTATATGTAGATCGAACGGTCATGCGCATAATAGCAGAGCATAGTTCTACGTTCCATCCTGGAACTCACAATAACAGGAAGAGCAATCCAATGGGCTCACCCAATAGTGGTCAAAACAGTGAACCGGAATTTCCAATGTGTTGCAGGTTTGTTTGTTTGTTTGTTTTACTTACGGTGGATGCGCGTCAGGATGGAACGCAGTGTCTGTACGTGAACACATCTGTTGATTCATCTGGTTCCGTGATTCAATGGGGCTGATGGATCGAGGAGGGAGGCACATCTACCGGAGGTTACCTCTACTGGTATGTAATTGAAGGACATCGGTGGAGGTCAATGTGGGGAAATATCAGTGACCCGGAAGAGTATTACAATGGAACGCACGCTAATTTGAAATCTATTATGGCGGAAATATCAAAAAAGATGCAGATGTTTCTTATTAACACATATGTGGAAGGTATTTAAATCCTCATCCAAAGTATTGCTGTTTTGTTGGGCTCTGGATGAAGTGACATTAGGTCACAAAACGCGTTAGCCGTTACACATATTCCTAATTTTGATTTTATATGTGCATTTGTGTTGGAATATGTTTTAATATTTGGCTTTAAAGGTGCTCTCACTCTCTCTTATATATGTGTATATAATGTGTGTGTGTGTGTGTATATATATATATAATATAATATATACACATTTTGCACTTTATCATATTTTAGTACACTGGCTCACTCATTATCTAAGCTCCATTACCTATGTAAAGAGGAGTTGATATATTTAGAAAAGAAAGTAGGTTCAGCCCGTTGGAATATTGGGTGTGTTTTTTCCCTATATTCGAGTGGCTGATTCCACAAAACAATAATATATCGCCCTTTGCTGTATGAATGAGGCGCTGACCCCACACAGTATTTGGACCTGAGAGAACCACCATACTGGCGTGTGAGCCAGTGAAGGTGATTGAACCAAGAGGGCAGGTCATAGCCTCCAAGAAATGTGAGTAGAAATTTCTTAAAGAGATCTCCTGTGGTGTTTGGTGGAGGACTTCTGTGTTGATTGAACATACTACTCTTAGATTATTTGCACTGCTCTTTTTGTACTTTTGTGGTCTTATGATTTCAAGACTTCTTTGTCTTGGATGAGGTCTTCTCTGAAAGAGACCTTTACTACCAACAGTTTTTTCAATCAAAAGGCAAGGGTTGGATCACCCAGGAGAAGATCCATCTTCTAGAGGTGAAAATTAAGAGGATATTTCTAGCCTCCAGGATTTAGAATCTATTTACTCCTCTGAGGAAGAAGGGGGATAATGGAAGAAACAGGATCATTCACTTTGGACAAGGTAAATCGTTTGTCTTACAGAAATTCAAAAGGAAATGGGTGTAATGGATACTGCTTTTCATGGCATGTTATTCCTATACATCATTCTATTCTTGATAGAATTAAAAATGAATGGGAAGAATGTAACAACAGGTGTACTATCTCTAAGAGATTTCAGAAAACGAGGATGAGGTAAATCGGTTAATTACTCCTCCCAGAACTGATGCAGCAATAGTGCATTTTGGCAGTGCAGATGACTATTGTGGATTATATTTCTTCCTTGAGATACCACATGGATAGGAAATTGGAAGATACACTGAAAAGAAGCATGCCCTTTTTGGCCAGAATCTGAAAGCAGCAACGTGTACTGCTAGAAGAATTTGTATTTGGATAATCGAATTAGAAGAAAAATGTAGCCTTCGATCACTTATTCTAGGTTGAGGGAAGAGGTCACAGCTATTAAGGTAGCTACTAGTGATTCATGAGATGAGATGTTTTAATGTATATCACATTATTAGCCAAGGCTTCAGCACTGTCAAGTACAGCAAGATCTTCTTTGGTTAAGAACATGGGAGGCAGACTGTTCATCCAAGTCTAAATTGGTAGCCCTACCTTTTTATGGTGATCTGTTGTTTGAAGATCGACTGGGAAAGCTGAATTATGAAGATTTTCAAGTTCCCTTCTGCCTCAGAAGAGATCCAAATCCTCACCACCAACACTCTTTTGGTTATAGATCCAGGATGCAGAATTTCAAGGAGGTATCAGCCAACCAGAGGGCAAGGTTCGTCGGAGACCCATAGGAAAGGATTAAGGAGGAACTTTCACATCTTAAAGACTTTTATCCATGTGCTTAAAGGGATAGTAATACTTAAAATTAAAAAAAAAAAAAAATATGTAGAGTTTATACCCCTGAGTAAAACAAGAGTACTCCCACTGCTGAAAGGTGTTTCATTGAAAAGTTATTAATTTTCAAAGTTGAAGTTTTTAAGTGCAATATCACAGTGGCCTGACATTGTACAGTGGCGGTGTTGCTACACGATCCTACGAACAGCTCTGGTCCCGGGACCATAAATCTCCGTAGGATGGTGTAGCAACAGCACCACTGTACAATTTTAGGCCACTGTGATATTGCACCTAAAAAATTCAACTTTGAAAATTAATAACTTTTGAATTAAACACCTTTCAGCAGTGGGAGTACTCTTGTTTTACTCAGGGGGATAAACCCTACAACATATTTTTTTTTTTTACATTTTAAGTATTACTATCCCTTTAATGTATTAAAATAGTGTTAGGATTAGTGTGTATTTTTTATTTTACTTACCTGCTTCCTAAGATACCAAGCACACATAGAAGATTGTTTCAGTGAAAGATTTCTTTTTTTATTAACGCAATCTCGGCTGTGCTGCAGAGCCACCTGATGATCATAAGAACGTATTTCCCTTCAGTCAGCTAGAACACTGACTCAGGGGAAAGGGGAGGGAGGGGGAACTTTAGGAGCTATTATCTCTCAAACCTTTGAGAGATGACACTGGGGGCAATTCATTTCTTTTTAACATGACTGCAATATAGAGATTAGTAATTTGTAAGTATTACTATCCCTTTAAGATGTGAAAGTTCCCCTTTAAGGAAAGATTTTTCCTTGAGGGGTCATAGATATTCAGTGAAAAGCAGTGGACCCCATTACAGATTGCAGAAGGGGCAGGCTGGAATATTATCAAAGCCTGAAAGTCAATCTCTTCCCCAGAAGATTGAGTTTATCAGGTAGTAGGTATGGGATACCCTACTGAGTTCACTGTTGTCCCAAAGAAATATATTTTCAGGAGATCCAGGGTTCCTTCAAACACCTCCAAGGCTGCAAGCATGATGCAGGCTGGCCTAATGGTATTCAAAGGAACGTTTTTGAGATGGTTCCAGAATGTCAGAAGGAGTTACACATTTACAATGTTTTGTTCATTGTGGCAGTCTTCTGAGGGATACAGGACCATTCTGGATCAGAAGTATGTAATCTGCTTTAGCAAGCAAATCTGATTCATGATGGAGACTATGGCTTCAGTAACCAAGGCAATTCCACCGTACGGCTTACTGGTAGCCGTAGAGTGGCAGGATGCTTATTACCACATTCTGGTAAAGACCACGCCACAGAAAATTCCTCTGGTTAACTTTAGTGAACTTGCTTTTGGTCTTTCCTCAGTGCCCAGGGTGTTCACAAAGACCCTGACAATATCTTTGCGGTCCTTAAGGGAGGAGGAGATTCAAGATCTTGTCAGTGATCCAGCCAATGTTGATTGATCAGCAAGGAAAAATGTCTGTCTTCTCAAGATCTAGTCTTCCTTGGAGTCAGAAATGGATACTTGCTGACTTGTTGCTTTCCTTTAAAATGACAGAGTATCAAGACTAAAAAAAAAAAAAGCACAGCTTTTTTAGGGGAAAGTTGGTTCACACTGTGCAGTAGTATATGGATCTAATAGGGGTCCTCATCGCCACTTTTTAGGCTGTTCTTTGGACCAGACTCAATCTCCATAAAATACAATACTATTTTTATGGTTCTGGAACAAAAGGGTGGACAACACTTCTCAGGATTCTGAATTCAGTCAGGATGGATCTGGAATATAGTGGTTATGCATGAGGCGCCTGCTGCAGGGTCAGTCTCTTGAGCATCCTCACTGGGAGGCAGTAAACACATATTTTAGTCTCAGCCTGGGGAGGAATGTGGCCAAAGAATGGTCAGCAAGGGAGGCATCTTTATGCATAAACATTCTGGAGATGAGGGCAGTAGGAAACTGTCTCAAAAGATTCAGTGCCTACATATTATAAACAGCAGTTCATGTAAGTTCGGCCAGCAGGGCAGTAGTTGGGTATATAAAGAATCAGACACAAGGAGCAGATCATTGAACAATAAACTAGAAGATGTTTTAAAATAGAAAGAAATTGAAGATATCAGTTTCTCATATTTCAGGGAGTTGGAACATCCAAGAGAACTACTTAAGTGTAGAGGTGGATCAAGGAAAGTGGTCTCTAGATCCCAAAGTCTTAAAGGTCCTAGTCAACAAATGAGTAGAACCAACAGTGGATATGATGGCAACGAATATAAACAGAAAATGCAGTTTTTTTCCCTGCTGGAAGGATTCTAGAAACACTAGGGTAGGATGCCCTGAAGGTTTGCTGGAACTTCCCTCTAGCCTATATTTTTCTTCCTATACCAATAAACAAGGACCAGACCAAAGCTATACTAATATCCTCTTACTGGCCATGGAGAATTTGGACCTAGTTCATCTATCTGTTGTTCTGCCCTGGTTGCTTCTTCTGACTAATCTGACCTACAGATTATGTGTCACAATTTTTCACTAGATTCCAGCCTTCTTGAGATTGACAATATGCAGGCTGAGTGAAAGTCACTACTATCTAGAGGATTGTCAAGAACAGTAGCCAGAACCATCACTTCTGGGAGAAAGGCATCTACTGCCAAGTTATATTGCAGAATATGGAAGACATTCAGGAGTTGGATGTCTGGAGAGGAGAATTAATGGTACCTTGATTACCTCTGCTGTGGTGTATTGAATTTTCTAAAACAGGGGTTTGCTTGGGCCTTTCTCTTAAGTCCATTAAGGTACAGTTGTCAGTCTTATTGGCAATTCTGAAGTTTGCTGAAGATGACTTTAAGTGCATCAGAGCAACTGATAAGTTAAAACCTAGGATCAAAGAACTGATTCCCCCATGGGACTTGAAAATTATGTTGGATCAACTCTCACTTTTTCAAGCACATTGGCAACTCGTCTATCAAGCATTTGACCATGAAGACAACTTTCCTGACAGCAGTTACCTCTTCCAGGAAGGAAGTGGAATGCATTCTCTGTCATGTGACTCAATAGCTGGTTATCCACCAAAACAAGGTAGTTCTCAGAACCAAGTCATCCTTTAGGAGTGAGGTGGTTTTAGACTTTCACATAAATTGGGATATAATTTTGCCTTCCTTCTACTCCAACCAAGGGATGATAAGGAAAAGCTCTTTCACAATTTGGATGTGGTAAGATGTATTTTTTCTTACTTTTGCAGAACTAAAGACTTTTGGAGCTTGGGTTCCTTATTTGTACTATTTGCTGGAAGATTTGAGGACATGGCAGCATCAAAAGCTTCCTTAGCTAGATAGATGGATCGCAGGCTGTATTACAACTGAAGCAAATTTTTGGTGTCCTATCAAAATTAAGGTGCATTCTATAAGATCACGTTCTGATTTATGGGTGAACAAAGCTACAGACTCTCCAGTGAAGATTTGTAAAGCCTCTACACGGTCTTTAATTTTGCCATTTTTTTAAGCATTATCATGTAGATGTTCAGGCTTTGGTAGAAGCCAGATTTGTTAGAGAGGTCTTGCAGAAAATAGTACCAGAATATTGGCAGTAATTCTGCTTTCTTTTATCTTCCTTTCTTCTTTCTGCTCCTATTGGGGGTGTTGTGGTTCTATCCTTGATTCACTTTCTTGGAACTTTTCTTCTGTCTAGAGTAGAGCTCTCCCTCCCTCCTAGTGAACTGCTTGGGTATATCCCACTCTATTGCCGTTGAGTAGGAAACAGAAGAAAGGAAGAAATTTACTCATTGATATTTAATTTTCTTCTGTGTACCTCTACGCCACACCCAACCCTATAACTTTCTTTATTTTTCCACAGCTTGGACAATAGTATAAGTGAAGAGAGTACAGGGGAGTTGCTACTTATGTGTCGTTTGGTCCTACCCAGCTGGAGTATGGAGACCATACCTGCTCTTTTGCCGTAGAGTTAATTTCTCCCTTTCTCTAGTTTCAGCTGAGGGATGCAGGGACCAGTGAGTTATTGAGACCTCCTCCAGAAGGCAGGTCAGTCAGTGATGAAACTCCTCCCATGTTCTCCCCTATTTAGTCCCTCCAGGAGCTAGTTCAGTTAATTTTCCGAGTGAACTCAGGAGTATCAGGAGATCTTTTTTTCCTTTTTAGTAAAGATTTATTAGTTTTTATTTTACAACAAATGACAAACAGGGCAAGTAATAAAAGCAATAAGATGAGTACAATCACAATGAGAATGCTGAACATCAGCTTGTAGGGTGCTTGACTCTGAGCAAGGTGTACAATATAATACCTTATACTCTGGTACTGTTCTAAGTAATGTTGTGGCTTTATGCACAAATGTATGCAAGGCAGTGCATCAGCGTGCAGAGTTAAAGGTTTGAATAAACAGCACAGCACGTCAAGGAATAGAAACAAAGTTTAAAACTAAAATGAAAGGTAAAACAAAGGAAATGCATGAACGTCTTCTGAAAGACAGCAGTTTCAAAGCCACTGCCCATTCAATTGTGTTGCCGCCAGACCGCCCCCCTTGCCCAGGACCGAGTCTGTCCTCACCAGTCACATGTCTGTGGTAGTACAGTCAGTGGGGGTGTCTTCTAGTAAATTTGTAAGTCTGTCATCTCCCACAGTCTTATGAAACATTCGCCCAATGTGTCTGACACACCTCAATTTTTGCTACTTTTAGTTATTGCCATATAACTTGACAAAAACATTAGAAAAACATGTCAACATTGGGTATTTCCAAAATCAAGACAAATATTATAATCTGTTTAGCAGGTGTTTTTTTTTTTTTTTTTTTTAGCGTATGTAGATGTGTAAAAGATTTTTAATGCCAAAGTTAAAAAAAAAAAAAAAAAAAAAAAAAAAAAAAAAAGTGTATTTGTTACATTTGTTTCATCATATTTTATAAATTGTTATACAGGAAATTTGATGAAAATAGAGGTATCTTTAGAACGCCCATCTTATGGCAAGAAAAACAGCATATAATATATGTGGGATCATTAAATGAGTTAAGAGGAAAATTACAGCTAAACACAGTAGAAGTGTTAAAACAGCCACTGTCCTGCTGTTTAAAGGGATAGTAATACTTCATTTTATCTTTATTCTATTTTGTAGGTATTAAAAAACATGAAGAATGATATAAGTCTTATCTCTCAAACCTTTATGGTTTGAGAGATATTCACAAGCAACGTTTCCCCTCCCACCC
The DNA here is from genome assembly GCA_037306005.1 of Rhinophrynus dorsalis. Lineage (NCBI taxonomy): Eukaryota > Metazoa > Chordata > Amphibia > Anura > Rhinophrynidae > Rhinophrynus > Rhinophrynus dorsalis. The sequence continues at coordinate 174,327,481 of CM074724.1, read as the reverse complement.
CTTTTACCTAGTGCAAGCCATCTCTTCTCAGATGTGGAATGCAGTCTATAGACCAGACAGATAACAGCAGGGGACAATCTTCTTCCTATGAGAACAATGAAAGCCCTTCCCCCCTTGACAAGTTTTTCAGGTTTTTCCCTTATCTTAATTGAAGATCGTCCCTCTCTGCAATCTAACTGGGCACCTCCCTTCTGCTTTGGCTGAGCAGTGTTACATCAGTAAAAGGGGCAGGAAGGGGATACTTTGTCATTGAACTACTCTTGAACTACAACTCTGACAGAATTGAAATAACACTCTCCAAAGTCCAAATACTATGATGATTAATTAGAGCTGCTTTTATTATGAAACATTACTGTCCCTTTAACACTTCTACTGTGTTTAAGTTTATCTGTTTTTATCTATTTAGCAGATTGAGCCTGCCTTCAGGTGGTCATTCTCAACAAGTTGGGCACACATCTGTTGAGGAGATTGACTCACATGAAGAAAATATTAACTCTTCCTTGTCCTTTGGGGATCCCTTTGAGTTTGACCCCTCCCTTCAGAAGAGGGGCTCATTAGAGTGGTGTTTGATACCCTCCAGATCTCTGAGGCCTCTGATGGGGGGGATCTGCCTTTCAGGATATCTTCCGCAGACACAAGAAAGACTCCCCAGTCTTTCCTCCTAGTAGCACCTTAACCCAGGTTCTATTGGAAGAATGGAAGACACCAGATAAGAAACTTTTCTTTAATAAGAGCATCTCTAGACGATACCCCTTAACTGCTGAGGCTTTACTGCAGTTGTCTTCTCCCCCTCTGATTGAAAACAGGAATACAAGAATACAGCTCTTCCATTGGAAGATGCTGCAGGCCTTAAGGATCAGGAAGACAAACACCTGGGTTCCCTGTTAAAGGCAAACATTGTGATATACATTTTTGCTTCTGTCTGGGTCAGTAGGATGGGGTGATCAACCTTCTAAAGCTATTCGTATGGCTGTTCTGTAGGGGGATATTTTGGTAATGCTTGCCAATATTTTGGAAGCAAATGCATATCTCTCTGAAGCAGACATTGATGCTGCCAGGTCCTCTGCTTTATCTGTTACCGTGTGTTGTACCTTGTGCAAGAAATCATTGGTCTCTCTTCCCTTTGTGGATAAAAATGTGCTTGGATCAGACCTAAGCAAGGTCATTAATGATGCCTCTAAGGATAAGTGTACTATTTTGCCGCAGAACTCTTCTGAGCATCCTTTTTACAAGCTAAGCTTGTGGATTTTGTTCCCCATATCCGTTATGAGCACAGAGATTTCAGCTCCCTCAGGGCTCCCAGGCATCCCCGCGCCAAAGCCCAAACAGACTTGGCAGACAAAGAAGTCTGCTTCAAAGCTTATGTCTGACAAGCCGTCCTCCATTTGACTCGTTCTTGTCCATCAATAACTGTAGGGAGTCACCTCTCTTTTTTTTTTTTAAGACATTTGGGCATCTGCTGTGATGGACCAGTGGGTTTTGCGGGTTGTATAGGAAGGGTACCACATAGATTTCAAGTCTCTTCCACCTCATCTCTTCTTTTTGTCAAGAGTTCCTTGAGACCTAGCGTAAGAGTGTCTCTGTATAGATGCCATCTCCTCTCTGTTGGACAAGCAGGTTCTGGTTCCGGTCCCAGCCCAGGAGCATATTTTTCAGGTTTTGTTCCCGCATCTTTTGTGGTCTCCAAGAAGGACTGCAGCTGCCATCCAATTTTGGACTTGAAATGCCTCAACCACTAGGTGGTTGCTATGCGCTTCAAGATGGAGTGTTTGTACTCTGTCATCTCAGTGATGTCTTGAGGCGAGTTTCTGGACACATACCTGCATGTCACAATCCATCCAGGGCACCAACGATTCATTCTGTCTTTCGCATGCAGTCTTTATCAGTTCACTGCACAGACTTGTTGCCTGTCTTCGGCTCCAAGAATCCATCCCTGCATCCAGTTGCATCATGGCTGGTCCTCAATCTCAAGTCCTCTCCAATTCCATCCCAGATCTTGACCTTCCTGGGAATGAAGTTTGACACATCAAGGTTGAGTGTTTTTACCGGAGAGAAAAAAGTCCAGACTTCTCTCGTTCCCTAGCACGGCCCTCAGTGACAATAAGAGATTAAATTAGGATCCTGGGATGTCTAATATTTGCCTGGAAGTGGTTCATTATGCCTAGGACTGGACAAAAGAACTCAAACTGAACTTTCTCAGGAACCGGTCCCGACAGCATTCTCACCTGTCTCTCTCCATGGCCCTGTCCCTTTGATCTAGGTAGGATCTACTTTGGTAGACAGTGGGGTGGGAATATAAACAGACAGAAAAAAAGAACACAAACAGGAAAAAGCTGCTAAGTGTAGTAATTTTAAATACACAAATAGTATTTATTACACAATAAGTATACAAACTTGCAAAAATAAAACTGGGATAAGTAAGGAACTAAATATGGCCTCTAATATAAGGCAAATGAGCATAAATGACCTAATGCCAGAAGTGTAGCAAGTAGAAAAAAATAGTGAGATAAAAAGGGAGTAGTGATAAAGCAATAATCCAAGGATAGCCACAATAATCTCTAGTAAACAAGAGCGAAAAAAGTCATGCAATCGGGTACAGGTATACTCTTACATTAGGGAAGTCTTGTATGTCGCATGTGCAGATGTCTGGAATCCCATGCAGGATCTCTTCCTTCCGATGTCAGGATCCAAATTACTGCTGTGGGACGTGATGGAGTCCCACTTAGTCTCTCCTGTAGGTGCTGGAAGATGAAGTTTGGTCCTTTCAATGACAGGATCCAAGTTGCTGCTTTGTAGTGGCTTTTGTAGTCCAGATGTCTCTCTCGAATAGATGCAGGAGACAAGGCACTGGGACTGGTACTCGTGGTTACATAGGACTTTTCAGTCTATTAGTCCCCATGATTCAGTTTGAAGAGAGTATTAGTCCAGTAAGCAAATCGTAAGATGACACGTAAAACAGCAGTCAGTGTGTCCAGCTGTCACGGTAAAGCTGTGCAATATGAGGGTGTCAGGGTGGTCTGGTTGCAGTGATCTGTCTTATTCCATGACTGTCTCAGGTGCGCAAATAGTGAGACAGACTGTCCTTTCCATGTTCCAGTGCATGGAGGTGGCATGTCAGTCCACTTCATTAGCCAAATTCAGATAAAACATATAGTTCGGGTGAAACCAATGCAAACAAAGTTGCAGATATCCAAAGCTTTTTGGTGCTTTGATCTGGCACCTTTCTCAAGGATAAGTGTATCAGGGTTTCAGTGAGTTTTCGCTTTTTATACAGAGGACAACCAATCACATCTATCCATTGGGACATGGAAAAGATGGTCTCACTATCTGTACAGTGGCTTTTATTAAAGGAAAGGCTCTTGCCTTTCCTTCTTTTAGAGATCCTACACTGCCATGGGACCTTATCTTTGTACTGGGCGTGCTTCAGAGACCTTCCTTTGAACCTCTTTCATTGGTTTCCTTGCGATTTGTGATGCTCATAATAGCTTTTCTTTTAGCCCTTGTCTCTGTACAAGAAGGGTTGCTGAGTTATTACCCTTGCTTTTTAAGCCTCCCTTAAGGGTATTTTACCAGGACAAGGCAGTACTTTGCACTTCTCTGTCTCTTTGGAAAAGTTGTTCCTGACTTTCACATTAATCAGGAAATAGTCCTTTCTTCCTTTTTGTCCTGATCTTTCCTCCAAACAGGAAAAGGATCTTCACCTGTTGGATGCTCTTCGATGCCTTAAGTATTATATGCATAATATAATCAGACGTTTTGAAAGCGGATTCCCTCTTTTTTATTCTTTATGGCCCTAGAGTAGTTCAGGCTGCATACAATGTCGCAATTGCTTCTTGGATCAAGGCTATCATATGCCAGGCATATGTGATCAGGAAAAAATGCACTCTTTTCAGTCACTGCACAAAGACTGGGGGTGCTTCCTGGGCCTACAAAAATCAGACCTCTGCTGTGCAAAAACATTCTACGTAGTCCTCCTTGCATACATTCACCAAACAATCAATATTTTGAGTTTTGGCTGCAGGTTCCTTCAGGTGGTAGTGCCTGTTTAAGGACTTACTATTTTTATCTCTAGTACCAGGTCCTGTTCAGTAGTTTTAGCCCAGTTGTTTGTTTGGTTTGTTTGCTATTTAGTTTACTTTGGCACCTGAGGTTACATGGTACCAATTTAGTCTTGTGGAATACTTGTATCCTATGGGGAGAGTTTGTTTTTCTTTTTTGCCTTTCCGGGAATCTTAATGGTGATTTGGTATATCCCCATGGTTCCTGCATTACATATTGGATGTAAGAGAAACTAGGATTTTAGAGAACTTACCATTAAATCTTTTTCTCTGCATCTGGAACACAAGACTCCCACCTGGAGTAAAAACAAACTACATTTTTCTTCCTGGACAGATGAGTCCTCTTAGGGTGTCTGTGCAGGGGGTTTCCTTCTCTTCTCGCTTCTGGAGCTCAACACCATGGATCCTGTGTTCCATATTTACTAAGAGAAAAGGATTTAATGTTAAGTTCACTAAAATCCTATTTTACACTAATTCCAGATCATGTCAGGTAATTCATTAATAGTGTATCTTTTTTTCAGGAAGGAGCCAATATCAACAAGTCCCTGACAACACTTGGCAAAGTCATCTCAGCTCTTGCAGAAGTGGTAAGTTCCATGTGGGATGTGTGTGGAAAACTATGATCTCAAATGCCTGTCTTCTAAATTGACTGTATTCCAAGCACACAAATATATCACATATAAATGAGTGTAGAGCTATTACCTTAAATGTTCATAATCTCACACATATCCTCAGAGAGGAGTGCGCAGCGCATTGCAAAGCAATGTGTTGCATGCCTTCTCATGTCCTCAAGGGGTTACATAAAATGAACTGCTAATGCACCACTATACCTTAATGTTTCAGTACAGGTAAGATGCTGTTTTTACAGATTAGGAGTCTCTTTCCCTATATAGGTTCGTTTACCAAACCTAGTCCCCAAAACACACTAACTTGCAGATTACAACGCTTTCAGGACTAACTGGTGATTTGGTATTTAAATACTGGTGTCTGGTATTTAAAGGATTAAGTTTATATCCTCATTTCATGTGAAATTATCTATAGGAATACATGCAGTGTCTCCTAGGAAAGGAAAAAGTTCTTCTCCAATTTAACTTTATGAATGCAAGAGTGGTATGAAATACAAGCATTCCAGGATGCAGACATGAGCAAGTAGCCTCTTTGGAAGCTCAGTTTAGAGATCTGCAGAGGCAAGTTGCAACACTGAGGGAGATGACCACTCTTAAAGGGATAGTAATACTTCATTATTACTATCCTCCATGTTGTAGCCCGTAAAATTCTGAATTCAACGATACCAGCACCATCTCTCAAAGCTTTATGGTTTGAGAGATATCCGCTTTCAAAGTTCCCTCTCCTTCTCTCTCCCCTGACATCTGCATTCTATCTGACAGCAGGGGAATCCGGTCCTGGGACTGGCGGCGGCTCTGCAGCAGTGCTGAGATCTCGTTATAGAAACAGAAATCCTTCACTAAAATGGTCTTCTACGTGTGCTTGCAAACCAAGCACATGTAGAAGACCATTCTAGTGAAGGATTTCTGTTTCTATAACGCAATCTCAGGACTCCTGCAGAGCCGCCACCCCTTGCTCACTGACTGGATTCCCCTGCTTTCAGCTACAATGCTGAATTCAGGGGAGAGGGAACTTTGAAAGCGGATATCTCTCAAACCATAAAGGTTTGAGAGATGTCGCTCATATTGTTGAATTGCACAAAGGTGGAGTAGATAACTTTACAGTTAGTCGTAGCAAGGAGGGGCACAGGAATAGGAAAGACACTCATGTATATCACCTTAACACTCTAACAGGTGTACTACATCGAGTGATGATGTTGTGGGTGTTAGCACAGGAGTATTCTTGTTAGAGCTTTTCTCGCCAGCAGAACTTCCCCAGTAACACTGCTGGGATCTGGGACTGAGGCAGACCTAGAAAAATGGTAGTAGGGATTCTGTAATTAGGAAGATTACATCACTGCAGTTGAGAAGTTTGCTGTCTCCTGGGAGCGCTTGGGTTCGACATGTGGCAGATCAGATTGTAAGATTGTTGGGAGAGGTTTGGCATGATGTTGCTGTCATGGTATATGCAGGGCTTAACATTTGAAGTCCTTTGCTACTAGCCAGACCTGAAAAGTTACTCACCATTGCAAGCTATAGCATACCCACCAGGGCTGAATTTCTTCTCTCCAGGGCTAAATTTTCACTCGCCATTGGCTAGTGGCGAGTGGAAATTTTGAGCCCTGGTATATGCCTATGTGTAAAGCATGCCTTGAAACCTAGAATAAGGGAAATTATTAATGAAGGGTCCACTTAGGTGAAATACACACACTTGGGGCATATATAATTAAAAGATGTTAAAGGGAATTTGCTACAAGCCACCCAATATTGGAGAAATATATGGAGAAATGTGATGTGCAGCACAGCAAATGGAAATAATGTTTGTTATAAGTATGGATAATGACAGTATCATGTCCCAACTAGTAGAGGAGCCAACTAGAAAAGAGGCCTTGATGGACCTAGAGGTCTCAAACAATTCTGAAATAACAGTATACAGATAAGGGAATGTTTAGGCAACAGTGTCCACAATATGGTATCCTTTGAAATTTGTTAAGAGAGCCCCATTAGCAAGGGTTTAACCAAAACATTAAAGTTTAAAGGCTAACTTTATAATGCTAAAAGCATTATTAAAGAACAATAAGATGTAATCTTCAATGATGAAAATGCTCAAGAAAGATGCAATTTCTCTGTCGTCCAATACAGGTTACTGGTAACTTTGGGTAGGCGATCCGCCCCTTTAAGTAGGTAGGAACAATTCTAGAATAGTATGCAGGGGTGGAGCCTACCTTCCCTCCTTGGCTGCAGCTAGCCAACCAGCTTCAGAAAGATTTGTTCCTTGGGGAAGATAACACAGACAAGAGAACAGTTCTGCTATAGCTTTAGAAGTTTTTTATTATTCTGTTAGAAATGGAATACCACCATTAGGCGGATTACCATAACTGACAATGCCCTTAGATGTGGCTAGCTCAGTGACCAGGTGCTTTTTGTGGACCTTAAGCCCTGGGGGGAAATCTTGGCTACAAGCTCTTTCCTCAGGAGTTGCCCACAGAGACTTCTTCTTTAAACATGGTAATCTGAAGACAGAAGATCTGCAGGAAAGATGAGCAACCCTTTGAGTGCTGCAGGTCCACATGTCCCACAGTGCCCCTCTGCACAGGGTTTTTTTTTTTTTTTTTTTTTTTTTTTTTCTTCCCATTTGGAGTTCCTATTGCACACTCCTACACTTACTGGGTCTATCTGTATGTCTGTTGGGTGTTTGGAGCAGGTTTATGTGGTACTTAACCCTTTAGCTGCTGGTTTGGCATTCATTTGGGGGGCGGGTTCTTACACTTTTTCTACTGGTTCAGTGTTTTTTTGGGTATCCTAACATGTTTTAGTGATGATGTTTCATGTCATCACTTTTGTAATTTTGTAAAAATTGAGTTCGCTTTACTGCATAGGAACCATTGCTCCATTCACTACTATGGGACTGTACAGTTTGGGACATATCTCTGCAACCGTTTAACCTAGCGACTTCAGAGATGGCTCATTTTACTTGTCTGCCCTTGCTCTGTCATCTGGTTCATGTTTCTAGTGTGTTGGGGGGCTTTGGGCACTTTTTGGGGTACTTTTCTGGGAAAACTACATTTCCCATGAGCACTTGCTTCGCTCGCTCGTTTCTGATTGGCTCCCACCGCGGCAGCCATTTTGTGATCTTTCCAGAACGAGTATCCTACGCAGGGCTTGGACTCTCCTTCTCTCCTCTGCTGATTAACCCTTCGCCTGCCAGATAAGTCTATTTTAGCGATTTCTGGGGTGAAATTTTAATCATTCACACTGTAATTGGGTGATCTCTTATACAGTAAGGTTATTTGACACTGTGAGAATGTCTATACAATTGGGGCCAGACCTAAGACTAAGGATGCTGGGGTCTCTGTATCCCCTATTGTGCATTTCTCTTCCTGTCATTCAGGGTTACCTAGAGAATTCTCAAGTCATTTATGCCCATCATCTTCTGATGTCCCTGAGAGTCTTCCAGGGGCCTCCAGCCATGCATCAGAGCCAGTCTGGGTGCAAGAGTTCAAGGGAGGCTCCACTTCTTGCAATTCATTTGAGAATTGTTCCAGCCTAGTGGGAGGAGCTGTTTCCTCCCCATGGTACCTGTAAGCTATATGTATAAGATAAAAAGATTTAACAGGTAAGACTAAAATCCTATTATGGTCTAATGAGATCAAGGTAGACCATTTAGGCCTTAATTCCAAAAGATATATTTGGCACAATGCCAAAATAGCTTATTACCCAAAGAACAAAACACCCACTTTCAAGCATGATGGTGGCAGTGTCCTGCTATGGGGCTACTTCTACTACGCTGGCACAAGTTCTCTGGTCAGTGTAGAGGGTAAAATGAATAGCTTGAAATATCAAAATAGTATGGAGCAAAACCTGCTGCCCACTGCCAGAAAGCCAAAGTTAAAGTAGAATTTCACCTTTCAACATGACAACAATCCAAAGCACACTGACAAATCAACCTAGGAGTGGCTTTCAAAAAGGAAGATCGTTGTTCTGGAATGGCTGTCAGTGCCCGGACCTCAATCCTATAGAGAATATATGAACTGTCCTAAAGAGGGCTGTGCATAGGAGATTCCCTCGCAGTTTGAGTGGGCATGTACTGTTCTGCAAGAAGAACAGGATAAAACTGCAAAATTCAGGCATCCTAGGTTGACAGAGACCTATCACAACAAACGTATATATTTTTAGTTACAAGATCTTCTTAATGATGAAAAAAGGTCTGATATCAGCAAAAGCTGCAATTTCTGTAAGGGTATGCAGACTTTTCATATCCACTGTATGTTGTGGGCTTCTATGGTATTGGGAGGTGTTCTCATTTAAAATACTGCAGTGGTATTTGTCTTACTGCTGATTAATGTACTCCGGCACCTCTCAAAGCCTGTGATAGCCTTGTGTTAGTAGGAAGTTTGTAAAGGCTTTGTGATGTGCCAGAGGACATTATTCAGTATTGCCGTAAAGGGATAATTATGTTTCACAATAAAAGTGGCTCCAGTTAATCTTCCTAGTATTCGGGCCATGGAGATTGTTACTTCAATACTTTCCGAGTTGTAGGTCAAGAGTAATTGAATTCTATCCCCTCCTACCCCTTTTACTGATGTAACAGTGCTCACCTCAGAGCAGCAAGATTGTCTGAATGGATCGCAGCAAGTGAGCATAGGGAAAACCCTAAAAAACCTGTCGGGGGGGGGGGGGGGGCAGGGTTTTTATGCTCACAGTAAGAAGATTGTCCCTTGCTGTGAGCTGTCTGTTGCCAGGACCAGATTCCACATCTGAGGGGAGGTGGCTTACACTAGGTAAAAGCAGCTGGAGATGGATAGTTTATCATTCTTTTACACCTGAACTACAACTACAACAACAGTATTAAAATAAAGCTGTCCATGACTCAAATACTATGAAAATTAATCTGAGCTCTGTTTTGGTGAAACATTACTATCACTTTAATCAATTAATCAATGAATGAGTTAATTAAATAACCAGTGTTCTGATGTATACCATGAGTGCTGCCATTTGTTGAGTACTTTCCAAAGATTGAAGTAAAACTCTTTGTTCTTGTAGCACAAGTGTTATTTTCTCCAATACTTGTAAGAGAATCTATGGCATCTATGAATGCTGGAATGCTGGCTTTTGTATAGAGCCAGCTATATTAATGTACTTCAGCACATCGTAAAGCCTATACTAAACTCCTGTCAACCCTCTGAGTGTCAGATGGGTGTGCAGTGAAGTGTATTGCAAAGCAATGTGTTACCTACTTGTCTGGCACTCAGCGATAGAGTGCTAGGCAACGCGTTGTAAACCAATAATTGAATAAACAGCTATAATGTGTGAGGTGGATGCCTGTGTTCATCTAATATGCTAGCTTTCTGATGTGCTCAATAGCTCTTTCGTTTGATTTAAGAGCATATTAAGAACACTTTTATTAACATGTATACAACTAAAATAGGCTGCTGTCAGCTAAATAACTTCACTATAGGATATATGAAACAAATGTAAAACACAAGCAATCTGAAGTGCCACACCTTTAGCAAGTAAACGAACGTTTGATGTATCAGAAAAGAAAGGTATGAAATATATTTTATTTAAAACCATCTATTCAAACTTAATTGACAACTCAACATATCCTCACATGTGGTATTTCATAAAATGTATATTCCTTCTTGACTTGTGGTGTTCACCAGTGCCCCAGCCATTAAGGCTACAAATGCTGAGACTCTACTGGACACCACTCCCGGTCCAGGAAGGACATTATAAATAAATTTGGAAAAATATGAAGATCCAAAAAAATAGACTGTGCAAAAATGTGCAAGAGAATTTTTGTGAATATAATCCAAATTATAATCACATGGAAAATACTCAATATAAAAAAATCTGAAGAAAAGAAAACTACATATATGTATTAAAAAAAACAACCCCCCCCCCCAAAAAAAAAAAACATATATGATATCCTCTAGTGACTCCAAACACCAAATTGTCTTGGCTTTCTATCATCGAATGTTCGTTTCCTCCAAAAGTATCAACTTCAACAAATATTTGCAATCCTATGTAACAATGTTACTTGGTATAATGATCAGTTATCCCATCTCTTAAAGGTATATCTTCTTAACCCTTTCAGCGGCATATAACACTGTATTCAGATATTCTCATATCTTAGAGACATATCTCTGTATTCTTCTCCACAGTACATGTCAAAATGTTGCAATTGGATTATATGTCAAATTTGAAAGCCCGGGACTATGTTGAATATATCTACTGCTCTATTTTTGGGGAATGGAGACTTGCTTCCTATTGCTAGTATTCCAACCCTTTCTTCACTCACTACTACCCGATACTAAACAGGGTATGGAGACTCTTTGTCTATTAAGGTGTGCTGTATAGATAAATAAGAACAGTTTTACACCTTCTTGCTCTTCACTCCATCATCACCCTGTCTCTGTACCAGCATTTTCTTCAAACTTCCCCCGGCTTCATTAACTTTGGCACACATGGAAGTGCAAAGTGCAAATGGAAATCCTTGCACCATGATGGAGGTGTTGAGCTTTAGATTGCTTGTTTGTGTTTTACTTTTATTAACATGTTTTACAGCTTTTACTGTTGTATGGGCTGACTTTTTGATGAAACAGAAGTTTTATTTTATTTATTCTTTTTCGACAGCATAACAATTTTTAAGTCACGTGCATTTTATGTTATGTGCTTGTCAGCAAATGAGGGAGGAGTGTTAGGTCCACAAGACACTTGGGAGTGTTTTGAAAGGTGTGCTCATGCCCTAACAAATAAACATTTAGCAGGAGCACGCTGCATTTGCAGATTCTTGAGTGATCGAGTGGAAAACAAAGATGATCTCTGAAATTTGTTGAGGGAGCTAGTAAAGAGTTAAAAAATTAGGTTAGAATGGTGCTTACAGAATAATGAAAGGGATGTTTGTTAATATTATAGGGAATGCAGAATAAAGACAGTTTATGTACATAAAGCACTGCTATCTCTTTACTATATGTATGAAGACTAATTGAAGGGTTTGGAGGGCTTTAAATTGCACCCACCTCTCCATGGCTGTTATATTTCATTGTCGTCACATCACCTCACTGAACTCACGCTACCTCTGTGTGCTCTCACTTCCTCGGTTCTCACCTTTGTCCCCTGGTACAACAAATTATGCACATCTACACACTGCACGTGTTTTCTTCCTTTCGTCAAGCGCTAACGTTGACTCGCCTGTCCCATTCACTCAGACATCTCTCCTCCCCTCTCCACAGTCTGTCACTTTCTTCCCCATTGTTCTTATATTCCCCCCCCCTGCATTTATTTCCTCCCCCTCCTATTCATTTACCCTCTCCTCTCATTAGTTTTCTTTCCTGTCCACCTCTGGCATCTTGTTTTCCTCTATGACCTAACTTTCTTCTTGTTTTTTTTTTTTGCTCACCAGTTTGGTACAGCAGCTAATACAGCCCAGGCACCTTTCTTTACCCCATTCTGCTTATCCTACGTTGCTTATGCTGATCTAGCCATCAGCTGTCTTTTACTGCATCTATCCCCCTGTTTCATCCTTATCATGGTATCACTATCCTTCTCGCTCAGTATCCCATTATTCCTTGCTCACTCTTCTTCTCCCTTCCCCTGTTATCTTGCCTCCCTTTAAGAGAATAAAATATGCATCCTTCTTTACATCATCTTTTATCTCCATTTTACCTTCCCTAACTTCCCCCTCCCCCATCGTGCCCTCCCGTTTTACTGCATCCCCTGTGCCTCCCCTTTATGTCTTCATTTCCGTTAACTCTTCACAGGCCCCCCCATACATGTATTTTTATCACCACAATGTCTTTACTTTGGCTTTTAAGTGCTGGGGGGAGGGTGCAGGGCATTGCAAATCAGTGGGGCACTTTGAGGGTTAATTCACCTCCTATTCCAAGTAGCCCTTCACCACTTCCTTATGAAAAGCTTCCCCTCCCCTTTCACATGTCCCAGATTCACTTTTGCCAGGTTTTTTTTTCTTTTTTAACTTCTGTTTGTTCAGCAGCCTCCTCCATTTCTCGTCATGGGTGCTGCTATTCTCTTAGCAGCCAAACCCTTTGCAGAGTTTGACATATTGGCACACTATGCATAACAATTATTTCTGTATGTGCAAGGAACACAGAGAAATTAAAAATCTTCAGGTTGTAACTTTTTCAAATAAATGTTGGACTCCATATATGTCAGGACAAGAACGCACACGCACTCCGCCACCAAACCACCACCCTGCTGCATGACTCCAGCCTGTTATCCCTTTTTGTCAAGACTGAGAGCCAAATTCAGATATGCTCCGTGAAGGGGGTCCGTTAGAATTTTTGAACCATGCCAATGTGAGGCTGAATTGGTATAAGGCATGTACTGCATGACCTCTCACATCACAGCACAAAGTTCAGATATGATTAGTGACTGCTGTAATCCAATGAACATGTTTGCACTTGCGAGAAGATTGACAGGCTAGCATTCTAGCTTCTACACCATCTGCAGGCTGGCATAGATGATCTTTCGGAAATGGCAGGAGTGTAATACATTTTCCTGCACATGATCTGGACCTGGTATATGGTTCTTGCTAGCAATAAAGTTCTAACAATGGCTGAGATTGTTCGCTGATATGCACTTCAGCACTCATAGTCTGTAGTTAGTAGCCTGAGGTGTAGCCACTAATGTTATTGTCCAGAGCCAATGGTGCTGCAGCAGCAGAAATGTGCATTTACTCCAAAGACATCCCACTTACTTAAGGATGCCTACGAATACTTCCACCTGTGTGAAATGTTTGAGTAGCATTGCTTTACACGTTGAAGTACTATCTATGGGGAGAGGCTACCATTTTCCTGAACCATGCTTTTGAAGGGGATTTTTTCCCTAAGAATAAGTCACTGTTAACACATTGATTTTCTTAAGTACAGTAGGTGTCCATAGACAGCAACATTTTTGTATAATATATATAATCCAATTTTAAATTGTATTTATCTATTTATTTTTTGCATTCGATCCGCACTTTCCTCTATATAATGGTCTCTTTTCAAGCCTTCTCGAGAACGCAACCTCATTACAAAATACAGGCTTCAATAGAATGGAATGGAACTTAAAGGGATAGTAATACTTCATTTTAACTTTATTTTATTTTGTAGGCATTAAAAAAACATGAAGAATGATATAAGTCTTATCTCTGAAACCTTTATGGTTTAAGAGATATTCACAAACAAAGTATCCCCCCCCTGTTCAACCAGATAAGAAGGGAGATGCCCAGGTAGACTGCAGAGAGGGACAATCTTCAATTAAGATAATGGAAAAAGCTGAAAAACTTTTCAAGGGGGGAAGGGCTTTCATTGTTTTCATACAAAGAAAACTGTCCCCTTCTGTTATCTGTACTGTCATACAACCAGACTCACATCTGAGAAGAGATGACTTACACTAGGAAAAAGGGGCGGGGAGGGGAACTTTGTTTGTGAATATCTCATAAACCATAAAGGTTTGAGAGATAAGACTTATATCATTCTTCATGTTTTTTTAATGCCTACAAAATAAAATAAAGTTAAAACGAAGTGTTACTATCCCTTTAAGGGACTATAGTCAGTTGAAACAGACTGAAGCAACCAACAATGGGATGAACAAAAACCTAAATTAGGGTAGTTGCCTTCAGAATCCATCAGGGGAATAAAGTGCGCAGGAACAGAATAACACCGGCACCATGATGAAGATTGTACATCTGCAGGCTGGGCAGTTCGGTAACCAGATCGGTGCTAAGTTCTGGGAAGTAGTCGGCGATGAACATGGAATTCACTTAACTGGCAATCTGCAGCTGAAAATATTCAGTGTCTACTATAACAAAGCCACAGGTGGTATATATGTTCCCCTTGCTATTCTTCTGGATCTTGAGCCTGGAACCATGGACTTGGTGAGATCTGGACCATTTGGACAGATCGTCCGTCCTGACAACTTTGCATTTGGCCACAGCAGTGTTGGAAACAACTGGGCCAAAGGCCACTACCCAGAAGGAGCAGAGCTGATTGACTCTGTATTGGATGTTGTGAAGAAAGAAGCTGAAATCTGCGAGTGTCTTCAGGGTTTCCAGCTCACCCACTCCTTGGGGGGTGGTACTGGGTCTGGTGTAGGCACACTTCTAATCCGCAAAATCAAGGAAGAGTATCCATAGAGAATTATGAACACTTTAAGTGTTGTGCCCTCCCCAAAAGTGTCTGATTTTGTAGTAGAGCCGTATAATGCTTCCCTCTCTGTGCATCAACTTGTAGAGCACACTGATGAAACAAATTGAATTGATAACAATGCCCTGTATGACATCTGCTTTAGAGCCCTGAAACTTAAAGGGATAGTAATACTTAGTTTTAACTTTATTTTATTTTGTAGGCATTAAAAAAACATGAATGATATAAGTCTTATCTCTCAAGCCTTTATGGTTTAAGAGGTATTCACAAACAAAGTATCCCCCCCCTGTTCAACCAGATCAGAAGGGAGGTGCCCAGGTAGACTGCAGAGAGGGACAATCTTCAATTAAGATAAGGGAAAAAGCTGAAAAACTTGTCAAGAGAGGAAGGGCGTTCATTGTTTTCATACAAAGAAAATTGTCCCCTTCTGTTATCTGTCTGGTCATACAACCAGATCCCCATCTGAGAAGAGATGGCTTAGGTAAAAGGGGCGGGGAGGTGAAACTTTGCTTGTGAATATCTCATAAACCATAAAGGTTTGAGGGATAAGACTTATATCATTCTTCATGTTTTTTAATGCCTACAAAATAAAATAAAGTTAAAACGAAGTATTACTATCCCTTTAACACGCCCACATGGTGATCTGAACCATCTGGTCTCAGCCACCATGAGTGGTGATACTACCTGCCTCAGCTTCCCTGGCGATCTTAATGTTGATCTGTGTAAACTGGGTGTCAACATGGTTACTTTTCCCAGTTTGCACTTTTTCATTCCAGGCTTTGCCCCTCTGACTAGTTGAGGCAGCCAACAGTACCGTGCCTTAACAGTGCCATAGCTCACACAGCAAATGTTTGATGCAAAGAACATGATGGCTACATGCAACCCATGTCTTGGCTGTTATGTCACTGTAGCTGCCATGTTCAGAGGCTGTATGTCCATGAGAGGTGGATGAGCAGATGCTTAATGTGATGAACAAGAACAGAACCTACTTTTTGGAATGGATGCCAAACAACGTTAAAACCTCTGTCTGTGATATCCCACCCTGGGGCTTGAAAATGTCTGCTACCTTTATTGGTAACCGCACAGCTATTCAGGAACTGTTCAAATGAATCTCTGGACAGCTCACTGCTATGTTCCACAGAAAGGCCTTCTTGCACTGGTACACTGGAGAGGATATTGATGAAATGGAATTTGCAGAAGCAGAGAGCAACATGAATGATCTAGCTGGAGAAGAAGGGGAATTTGAGGAGGAGGCTGCCTAAAAGTCTGCTAAAACTTTTGTGAGTTATGTTGAAAGCCGAACTCTTCTTATTTCGTTCTGATGTTTGCATCTATTTGTGTTCTTGTTATCCTGTTTGCCCTGCTTTACAGTTGTTACAACACAATAAAAATAATTTTTCATACTGGGAAAAAAAATACAAATGCTATATTAGAAGTTGCTGACTCTTGTAGTGTAGGACACCTGGTATGGTACTGATGAACAAATGGAACCCTTAATTCTTGAGGTATTGTTCAGCTTTATCTTTGATTGCTACAGTAGATGTATTCTACGTGATGGAGATACAGTATTGTGTTTTCTAGTGTTGTGAAATTTGCACACAAACACACAAAGCATTACATTTTTTTTTTACCTGTTTTCCTTTATAATTTTTTCTCGGCTTGGTATTGGTTTATATGTAAACTGCAGACCTTATTGTAGGGGACACTAGGAAGAGTGTGGTTCACAACCTCCCCCACGGATGTATTTTTCTTTCTGTTCTCTAATTTTACTCTCTCAACTTTTTACAAGTATGAAAAAATATAAATTGTAAGATAAATTAACCGTTTTACTGACTCCATTAAAGGGTTCTTCAATGGCCATGAACAAACAAAAATCTAGTTACTAATTTCCTTTTGAAATGTGATTAGTCTTATAAATATGAGCGCTATTTATTATATATATTATCATATTATTTATCATATTATAAAGTAGACAATAAAGCCCATCACAGTCTGAATTCAGTAGGGTGATGGTGGACAATGTGAGGCCCTCCAGCTGCTGGCTGGGAGGAAATGATAGGAGTTGTAGTCTGACAGTAGCTGGGGGGGATGTCACCTTGCCTATGCCTGCTGAAGGGTATACTTAGAAAGTAAAAAACTGAGGAACACCGATTTGAATTGCTTGCCATTTTAGCACTCATGGGATCCAACTGCAGTACATTTAAAAATGTTCTGTCTGTAAAATGTACATCAATACCATAACATACACTTTATAGATTGCCTTCAATAAATATTGCACTGCGATATCTGCTACATAGTAATACATGTCATAATTTATACATCTCATGCCATTAGGTTGCACACTGTAAACATTACCAGTTTAATTTTATATTTTAATATAGTTTCTGTCCATATTTAAACCGCTGAGTACCAAAGACATTTGTATCCAATACATTCCATAGGATACCTCTCTGGTTAACCCTTTGAGTGCCAGAGGGGTAAGCAACACATTGCAAAGCAATGCCTTGCCTACCCCTCTGACAGTCAAAGGGTTAAAACATTTTACAATTACAAATATTCTGCAGAGCGGTCTCTTTTTTTAATAAGTCAATCAAAATATCTCTGAATAAGACAACCCCCTTTATTTTCTGTCAGATATTTGTTTATAATATTGTGCCTATCTTTGTTTCTGTCCTTCTTTCCTATGCTGCCAAATTAGGATAACTGCACCAACAAGGTATTTGCTATTTGTAATGGGTGGGCCTGCATACACACAGTGCCCTTGTGAATGATATATGCGGTAGCTTAATAACTGTAGTTTCCTAGCAGGATTAAAAATCAAGCAAAGAACACCACAGTGCTGCTTAATTAACCAGTGGAAAGCTAGAAATATTTCCAGTGCATTGTATTTTCTTGAAGACCTCTTGCATCCAATGGGTTAAACAAGCCCCATTTTATAAACTGAATAACATTTTTAACTATTGCTTATGACTGAGCAAAAGTAGTCCTCCATCTATTGTTAGATTACAACTTCCATCATTCACGAATGGTCAATGGTAAGGTCTGTCAAATTGTGGAATTCATTGCCCAGGGAGGTAGTTATGGCAGATACAATGGATACGTTTAAGAGAAGATTAGATACATTTCTTTCAAAAGGGAACATACAGAGTTATACTGTTTATCAGTAGGCTGATCAGGAAGGTCTGATAAAGACTAATTTAATTGGTAGCAGGAAAGCTATAAAATTCTCAGTTACTGAGGTATGAGGCGAAGGTTGAACTTGATGGACTTTTGTCTTTTTTCAACCTAATTTACTATGTAAGTGCTGGCAGTGGATGATACTATGTCTCGAGTCTTATAACGATAATAGTAAGGGAATTTTGCTTATAGTATCATCCACAGCCAGCACTTGACAGTTCATGAATGATGGAAGTTGTAATCTTGCTATTATCGTTATAAGACTGGCACCAAAGTTCCAATGCAAAAAGGTATAAAGCTATACCTAACGTTTATATGGACTCCAGCACAGGTAAGTCCATTTTGTTGAAAATAAGTATTGTTGTGGATGTCCTAATGACAAATTTGGGAACCACTGCTCTTGATCCAAATAGCAATTTTGTTGATTAATTGGTTTCAGTTCCCATTTTTCTTTGTTTCGAATTATATTTTATTGATCTTTCCATTTACTTGTTTAGAGCAAAAAGAAGAAAAAGACAGACTTCATTCCTTATCGAGATTCTGTGCTGACATGGCTGCTTCGTGAGAACCTAGGTACAGATATTGTTTGTTTGTGCTACAAGTCCTCCATTGCCAGAAAGTGAGTTGCTAACTTTAGTCTTCTTTCTCAGGTGGGAATTCCCGGACTGCAATGGTTGCAGCTTTGAGTCCAGCTGATATAAACTATGATGAAACTTTGAGCACGTTAAGGTGAATATCTGAAAAATAGTGTGAAACTGTTTGGTGTAAATGTAGTTTTAAAGTACTCTTAGTATAAGAATATGCTCAATGTATTGAGAAGATCTGTGGATTCAGTTAGATGAACAGGCAACATGTAAGGCTTTAAAAATGTTTTTCATTCATTTCATCTTTTTTATAGTCTTAGAAGATTGACATAAAAAATGAAAGTAGAGCTTGCATATTTTCATTTGTTAACAAAACACTTGCCCTACCCCCAAGAGTGTTGAAATGGGTTGAAGTTTTGCATCTGGATTGATGCTCCACATGCATTACTTCACCTAGTTTTCTCTAACACCTGCCTAGTCTCACTAATATTCTGACTGAAAACACATTTGTGGGGAAGGGGATTTGTGAATCACCTCCAACCTTGCAACCACCAGAAAACCAGCAGACCTGCCATGTCCTCCTAACCATTACTTGCTGAAGTATTTCTCCGTTTAACCCTTAATCACCAATATCGTAGAAGGTGAATAGCCAAAATGTTAGAAGTTGCTTGTGGCATATAGAGCATGGGTAAGTACCCAGGTTTCTCTAATTCCGCAGCATGGCCCAACTGTGAAAAGCTGTCACTCCCTTCTGTCCCCTGATTTGATTCCACTGTGACTCCTCCACTCACCCCACAGCAGCTCGTCTGGAAACTGACAGCAATCTTTGTAATATCTTCCAATTTTGCATAGTAATTGAACAGAACACAAATCTAAATCAAACCAGTATTTTTTGTGACCACCCTTGCCTTCAAAACAGCATCAATTCTTCTAGGTACACTTGCATGCTGTTTTTTAAGGAACTCTGCAGGTAGGTTGTTCCAAACATCCTGGAGAACTAACCACAGTTCTTCTGTAGATTTAGGCAGCCTCAGTTACCTCTCTCTGTTTCTTGCTTTCTCTGTTTCTTTCTCTCTCGTCCAATGCAGGTTACTGGTAACTTTGGGTAGGTGCTCTGCCCCTTTAAGTAGGCAGGAACAATTCTAAGAAGTGAGTGCAGGGGTGGAGCCTACCCACTAACCTTAGCTGCAGCTTCCTGTTAGCTTCAGTAAGTTTTGTTCCTTGTTGCAAGCAACAAGGCAAGAGAACAGTTCTGTTTAGTTTTTGAAATGTATTATTTTCTGCTGGATATGGAATACCACCATTAGGTGGATTACCATCACTGACAATTCCCATCACCCAAATGTGGATAGCTCAGTTTACCAGGTGCTTATTTGTGGACGTAAGCCCTGAGGGGAAACTCTTGGCTCCAAGTTCTTTCCCCAGGAGTTGCCCGCTGAGGCTTCTTCTTGATATATGGTAATCTGAAGAGTGAAGTCCTGCAAAAAAGGTGAACAACCCTTTCAGTGCTGAGGTCCACATGTCCCATGGAACCCCTCCGCACAGGGGTCTTTATCATTTGAGTTCCTATTGCATAGTCTAGCACTCATTGGGTCTATCTGTATGTCTGTCTGGGTGTTTGGAGCAGGTTTCTGAGGTACTTTAACCCTTTCACTGCTGGTTTGGCATGTTGTGGAGGTGTTGAGAGCACTTTCCCTACTGGGTTTAGTATTTTTTGCTTTAATTACATGTTCTGGTATAATTTTAGCTTAAAATTTACTTTCTTTCATTTTTTGTTGAAATCACCTTTAAGACCGAGCTTTACCGCACAGACGCTATTGCGCCATTCACTTCAATTGGACTGTACAGTTGGGACATATCTCTGCAACCGCTTATCACAGCAAGGTCAGAGACTGCTCATTTTTCTTGTCTGCCCTTGCTCTGTCATCTGGTCAATGTTCTGAACATGCTGGGGATCTTGGGGGGCTTCAGGCACTGTTGGGGTACTTTTGTCAGAAAACTTACAAATTCCATGAGCACTTGCTTGGCGCGCTCGTTTCTGGTTGGCTCCCGTCGTGGCAGCCATTTTGTGCCTTTCTGAGAACGAGTATCCTACGCAGGGCCTGGACTCTTCCTCTCTCCTCAGCTGTTTAACCCTTTATTTGCCAGATAAGTTTATTATAATGTTTTCTGAGCTATTTTATCACTTTTAAACATTGTTTTTGGGTGATCAGTGTATTTATTGACCAATTGACTTCTGTGAGAATGTCTGTTCCACATGAGGCTGGGGCTAGACTTAAGACTAAGTAATCTGGGTTGTCTTTGTCCCCCATTGCTCATTGCTCCTCATGTAATGCGGTGTTACCTAGAGAATTCTCAGGTCATATTTGGCCAGCATACGCTGCTGCCCCTGGGTCTCCTGCAGGGACCTCCAGCAATGCACTAGATCCAGTCTGGATGCAAGAGTTTAAGGCTATTACCAGAGACCTCCGGTTTACCTTACAGCTCCTTCCATCCACATTACAGGGGGTCTTTCGCTCACGCCAAGCCCCCGCTCTCCCATCAGGTCTTCCCTGCCAAAACCGCTGGGTGTCCCTGATGTGTCTGATTCCTCTGAGGAGGAGCTATTGGTGGATTCTGATGATGATGAGTGGAAGATAAGAAGCCATCTGTCTCTAGGAAATTTGCTAAGCTTTACACATTTTCTGAAGCAGCGTTAACTCTATAGGTCCACCCACCTAAGATGGACGCTCCTGTGTCCAGGTTGTCCAAGTCTACTGTTTTACCTGTAGCAGATGCTTCTGCTATGAAGGACTGGACTGATAGGAAGCTTGAGACCTCTCTTAAACCTATTTTCACTGTCGTCCAATACAGGTCACTGGTACAATGGGAGGCGATCCGCCCCTTTAAGTAGGCAGGAACATTCATTCAAATGTATGCAGGGGGTGGAGCCTCCCCTCCCTCTTAAGCTGCCCTCAGCCAGAACAAGCTAGATTGATTTGTTCCTGCGTGCTGTGCACACCAGGTGGAGAACATCTCTCATTCAACTTTAGTTTTTTATTGTTTTTCTTCAAATATGGAATACCACCATTAGGAGGGTGACCATGGCTGACAATTGCCCTCACCAAAGTGGCTAGTGCAGCTTCCAGGGATTTTCTGGTGGACCTTATGTCCTGAAGAGGGAACAACTTGAGTCAAGTAGCTTCTCTGCTGGGGAATTTTCCTCTGGTTAATTCCCTTTTAACATGGTTACCTGAAGACAGAAGTCCTGCAGAAAGGTGAGCCACCCTTTGAGTGCTGAAGGTCCACTTGTCCCACAGTGTCCCTTCTTTGGGCATGTATTTGGGAGTTCTCATTATGCACTCCAGCACTCATAGGGTGTTTTTCTTACTATTGCACTGTATTTATGCAATGTCTGTGGTATTCCCTGGGTTTTGGAGCTTTGGAATATTGTTTTCTCATGTTTTACATGGGTTTGGTGTATGTTTGGTAGCTTTTTTCTCTCAGAGTAAATTTATTAAAAGTTAATGTTCCGCGCCTTTAAGCGCGCTTTTCCCGCATAGACGCCATTGCTCCTTTACTCTCTATGGGTTTACACAGTGTGGGACGTATCTCTGGAACCACTTGTCACAGCGAGTTCAGAGTGGGCTCATTTTGTTGGTCTTCCCTTGCTCTGTCATCCGCTTCCAAACCTTCTTTGGCATCACTCGCCCAATCCAGGTCTCCATCCTCTGGGTGGGGGGGCACTTGAGCCCCTACCTTTCCATCTGGGGAAAATCTATGGCGGACCCATGGGTTTTATAGGTGGTGGCAGAAGGGTACAGGATTCCCTTTACCTGTTGTCGTCCTCCTCACACCTTTTCTTCTCGCACTCCTCTGGGCGCAGAAAAGCGTCGCTCAACCTGGACAACCTTCTGAAGGGCAAGACCTTCCTGATTCCGTTCTGGACAACAGTGACAACAGACGCCAGCCTGTCCAGTTGGGGAGCTGTTCTGGGGCACCTGAGTGCTCAGGGTCGGTGGTCTCAGGAAGAATCTCTCCCTCCCATCAACATTCTGGAGCTTTGTGAGATTATTCCATGCCCTGCGCCATTGGACACTCTAGCTGGAGGACTGCCCAGTCAGGATCCAGTCAGACAACGCCACAACGGTGGCTTGCATCAACAATCAAGGCAGCACAAGAAGTCTCGCCGCTTAGTTAGAGGTCAATGCTATTTTGTCCTGGGCAGAGGACCATATCCCTGCCATCTCCGCAGTTCATATTCCAGGCGTCGACAACATCTTGGTAGACTTCCTCAGCCATCATACAGTGGATAGCGGAGAGTGGGAACTTCACCCAGAAGTGTTCAATCTGGTTGTTCAGAAGATGGGTCTCCCATGCATCGATCTGATGTCAACAAGACACAACAAGAAGGTTCCGGTGTTCTGCTCTCGCTGGATGGACCCTCTAGCCCTAGCTGTGGATGCTCTGTCTATACCATGGATCTTTTCCCCTGACGTACATCTTCCCTCCTGTTCCATTGCTACACAGGGTTATGCAGAAGTTACGTCTGGAGCTCTGTCCAGTCATTCTGATTGCTCTGTTTTGGCCTCGCCAATCCCGGTTCCCAGAGCTTCTGGATCGGTCAGTGTCGGGCCCCTTCAGGCTTCCTCCTCATCCAGATCTTCTCTTACTTGGGATACCTGTGGAAGGAGGACGTTCATCGTCTGGCTTTGATGGCATGGAGGTTGAATCCTCACTTTCGAGGAAGAAAGGGTTTTTCATCTGGTGTAGTGGCTACTATGTTTAGTGCCCGTAAGCCTATTTCCTCCAAGGCCTACCATAGAGTCTGGTCTACATTTCTCTCTTGGTGTGCTGATATGGATCTTTCTCAGGAGTTTCATCTCCCTCCTGTCCTTTTCTTCCTTTGGGATGTTGTATAAGGGTCTCCGTTTGAGTTCCCTTAAGGCTCAGACTTCTGCGCTCTCTGTTTTCTCCAGAGGTGCATTGCCATTCTTCCTGATGTCCGTGTTCTTCCAGGGTGTTGCTCATACCTTCCTGTGTTTAAGTCCCCTGCTCCTCAGTGGAATCTTAACTTGGTTTTGGGTGTCCTTCAGTGCCCTCCTTTTGAGTCTTTAGCTACTATTCCTTTACACCTGTTGACGTGGAAAATGGCTTTTCTTTTGGTGATGGTGTCTGTTCGCCGTGTAGCAGAGCTTCCAGGCCTTGTCTTGTGAACCACCCTTTTTGGTGTTTCACAAGGATAAACCGTGCTTCGCACCTCGCAAGCTTTCCTTCCGAAAGTTGTATTGGCGTTCCATATCAATCAGGAGATTGTGGTTCCTTTTCTCTGCCCTGACCCCTCTTCTGACAAGGAAAGGGATCTTCACTTGTTGGATGTTGTGTTCTGCCTCAAGTTCTATGTGCACCGTACTGAGTCCTTATGTCAGTCTGACGCTCTTTTCATCATTCTGGAGGACCCCAGGGCAGGGAAGCCTGCGTCTAGGTAACCATTGCTTCTTGAATTTAGTCCGCTATTCGTAAGGCTTACGAACTGAGGAAAAAGCCGATACCCTTCAGGGTTTCGGCTCATTCCACTCGCTCCATTGGGGCCTGCAAGAATTAGGCCTCAGCTGATCAGTTGTGCAAGGTGGCCGCTTGGTCGTCTGTGCACACTTTTTCCAAACACTATCGTGTGGATGTCGTGGCATCGCCTGATGCCAGTTTTGGGAGGAAGATCCTGGAGGTGGCCTTGCCTGTCTACGATCCCTTTAGTTTCTCAGTACTCTTTCACTTTTGAGCCCTGTTGGCTCTAGTTTAGTTTGCTATGCAACAGTTCGTGTGGTTTGTTTTACCCCTGTTCGGTGTCCGTCAACACTTTGAGGTTACTGTTGAGCTGTTCATGATCTGTACGTTCATTGATGCTCTGGAGACTTTGGAGGCCTGCGCCTGGTCCTTGCCTTTCTTCCTGCCCTGGGGAACTTAATGATTGGACATTCCAAAGTTACCAGTAACCCCTATTGGACAACAGAGAAAATAGGATTTTAGTCTTACCTGTTAAATCGTTTTATCTTCGTCCATGCAGGTTATTGGTCTCCCACCCTGTCATGGGACCCTGCTTGGCTCTCCTGTGGCAGAATGTGGGGGTCCTTTTGGGTTCATGATCACAGGAGTTTTCCTTTACCTTCTTAGTACCTAGTCAATTGTTAGTCTGCAAATCTTACTGGTTGGGGATTGGCTAGCTGCAGGCTAAGGAGAGGAGGTAGGCTGCACCCAGCAGTCACTTCTCAGAACTGTTTCTGCCTACTTAAAGGGGCGGAGCGCCTACCCAAAGTTACCAGTAACCTGCATGGACTAAGAGAAAAGGATTTAGCAGGTAAGACTGCAATCCTATTTTCTCTTTCTCTCTCTCTCTCTCTTTCTCTCTTGTCTCTTCATGTAGTCCCAGACAGACAGACTCGATGATGTTAAGATCAGGGCTCAGTGGGGGCCATACCTTCACTTCCAGGACTCCTTGTTCTTCTTTACTCTGAAGATAGTTCTTAAATTTGGGGACAGTCAGATTCCTCAGTGATGGTATTGCATGATGGATAAATATCTGTCCGTACATCTCAGCACTGAGGATACCATTAAAGCTGACCAAATCCCCAACTCTATTTGCAGAAATGCAGCCCCAAACTTGCAAGAAACATCCACCATACTTCACTGTTGCCTGCAGACACTCATTCTTTTACGGCTGTCCAGCCCTTTGGGGAACAAACTGCCTTCTGCCACAGCCAAATATTTAAAATTTTGACTCATCAGTCCAGTGCACATTGCTGCCATTTTTCTGCACCCCACTTCCTGTGGTTTTGTGCATAGTTCAGTCGCTTGGCTTGTTTCAACGTTAGATATATGGCTTTTTAGCCACAAGTCTTCCATGAAGACCGCTTCTGAGCAGACTTCTCCAGACAGTAGATGGGTGTCCCAGGGTCCCTCTGTTTTCTGCCAATTCTGAGCTGATGGCACTGCTGGACATCTTCCGATTGTGGAGGGAAGTAAGGATGATGTGTCTTTCATCTGCTGCCCTAAGTTTCCTTGGCCAGCCACTGCATCTGCAGTCCTCAACATTGCCCATTTCTTTGTGCTTCTTCAAAAGGACTTTGACAGCATATCTTGAAACGCCTGCAGCCTTGCAATTTCTGCCTGGCAGAGACCTGCAGTGTAACTACCTTATGTCTTGTTGCTGTGCTCAGTCTTGCCATGATATGACTGTTGACATTTAACGGTCTTCAGCAACCTCACCTTGTTAGCTGAGTTTGGCTGATCCTCACCCAGTTTTATTCCTCCTACATTTCTGTTTCAGTTAATGATTGTGTTTCAACCTACATATTAAATTGATGATCATTAGCACCTGTTTAGTGTAATTGTTTAATCATACACCGAACTATATGCCTACAAAATCCCTAACTCTGAGCAAGTGTATCTAGAAGAATTTACACTGTTTTGAAGGCAAAGGGTGGTCACACCAAATATTGATTTAGATTTTTCTTCTGTTTGCATTTTAATTGATGACTATAAAACAAATAAATATTTTTCAAAGCATTCTTACGTGACAGCATTTTTTCACACCTGCCTAAAACTTTTGCATAGTACTGTATACTACTCGTTTTTTTCTTTGTGACCATTATTTTTGAAGACCCAGATATTTCAAATGTATATATATTTTATGTGTATATGATAATTATTTATGTATATATGTATTTAGCACTTCACCCTTTTGTACTCTGTATATCTCCCATTAACACTTTAGATTGTGAGCAATGTTTTGCTTTTCAAAGCACTTGTAACCCTATTTTGTCTAAACCAGTGGTTCTCTAGCTTATTTTGTTCGGAACACCCCTAACACGTAATCTACAACATTTGTGGCACAAACATCTTTAATGTACTCTATTAACAGCATAATGAAGGGTACAATACATAAACATACAGTCATTATTAGAAAGTACAATCATAATAACAAAACTAAACATATTGTGCATAAGAATTTATATAAATGTTTATTTAAAAGTCCATTTTTGGTAGCCTTCATAGAAAACAAGGGGCACCCTAAGTTGATGTCCTTGGCATACACTTGTGATGCTATATAAATAAACATATTCATTAATATTAAATTACTATTATGCAAATCAGATTATGTAAGGAATGGTTTGCTGCCTGCGGAGAAATTAGCTATGGATATTTGTCTACTTACAGATATGCAGACCGTGCTAAACAAATAAAGTGTAATGCTATTATAAATGAAGACCCCAATGCAAAATTGGTGCGTGAGCTAAAGGATGAAGTAACCCGGCTGAAAGATCTGCTTCGTGCTCAGGGCTTGGGGGATATTCTTGACAGTAAGTAACTTCTGTACTAGTCTTTACAGTAAACCTAAATGCAATCCAGATCTAAAGCAAAAATCATAGGACATTTATTTTTAAAGGGGGAATATACCCTAAGTATTAGTGGTTCTTTAAGGGATAGTTATGTTTCTTTATAAGACTTCTGTATATTAATAGTAACAGATTGCTCTATGTCTCAGATCTTGCTGTTGTGTTGTTCAGAAGTTATTCAGTGCTAAAGATCCGCTGCCCATTCTTGACACATCACGCAGAATCTATAGTCTGGTAAGGATGGCTGCAGCGAGGGACACACTTCAGTAAGTAAAGGGAAATCCTGCCCTCCTTCATCAAGAGTGGCAGGATTTGCCTTATAATTACTTACTGAAGTTTGTCCCTTGCTGCAGCTGTCAAATTGCACGACCAGATTTGAGATTCAAAGGGAGGCATCCAGAAAGGGGCAGGCAGGGGGATCTTTAACACTGAATAAATTTTGAACTGTACAACAGTAAGATCTGAGACATAGCCCAATCTGTTACTATTAATATACAGAAGAGTCAGCGAAAGTCTTTTAAAGGGACAGTAATGTCCCATAAAAAAATGCTTATAATTTTGTAGAGGTTAAAAAAATAAACTATATGCCACAAATCCTCTCTCACACCGATATGGTTTGAGAGATATTCGCATTCAAAGCTCCTCCCCCCTCCCTCCCCTTCTCCTGATGTCAGCTGTAAAGCTGACAGCAGGCGATCCAAGTCGGTCGATTCAAGGAAGCTGTTTAGCAGAGCCAAATCACGTTATTTGAAAATAATTATTTCATTGGAATGGTCTACAAAGTGTGCAAACGAAGCACACTTTGTAGACCTTTCCAAATAAGTAATTATTTTCCAGTAACGCGATTTCAGCTGCTGGCTTGTCCCCGGACCGGGATCTCCTGCATTCAGCACAGAGCTGATGACAGGAGAAGGGGAGGAAGGAGGGGAACTTTCAATGAGAATATTTCTCAAACCATAGCGGTTTGAGTGATAGGATTTGTGGCATATAGTTTAATTTTTTTACCGTTTCAAAACTATAAGCATTTTATTATGGGCCATTACTGTCCCTTTAACCTGTAATCAGAGCAGTCAGTTACTTCTGTTTACTGTTTATATTTGATCTCTGTTTTAGGCCACTGCTAGTTGTTTGTCTGATTCAATCTTATAACAACTAGGACCGCTTAAAGTTCAGACAAGGATTGAAGCCTGTTGTTTGCTTTGAGGAGGTGTGTACTAGAGGCAGAGTAGAACAGTATAACATAAATTAATTACAGGAAACCTCAGTTATCTATCTATCTATCTATCTATCTATCTATCTATCTATCTATCTATCTATCTATCTATCTATCTCTACATGGCTTCTATATGAAGTACACCTGCCTAGGTAAGTTGGCATATTAAAATAAGTGACTTACTCCTAGGTTATACTTCCCCTTTAAATATTCAGTGTAATTTTATTATGAAAAAAACCCAAAACATTTAGGGCTCTGCCTGCTGACTACAACTGGTAGTTTCTTTATTCAAAAGGTATTACTGTTCAGACTTTTAAAATTGGTGTAGCTGTTACTATCACTTTCTATGGAGAACCTTTTCAGTAGAATGCAATACTCTGTCTGTGTAAACACCAGCTAAGGTGCATGAATACCAGCTAGCATTACTTCTAACAATTGAATATAATAAAATAATCAAAGTTTGAAATTTAGCGACTTTTGAAAGAAGAATCTCCCAGGAGTGGGAGTGAGTACCGTTGTATATCTCCACAAGAAGTGTGTGTGTTTTTTGTTTTTTTTTTGTCCTTTATTATTATTAAAATTTACTGCCCCTTTAAGAAAATATTTTTCTTTTACGTCCAGTATGGAACACAGGTACCCTGGGGTTCAGTCCCTCCTCCTGGATCGCAGGGCACATCACAAAAGACAGGGTCTTTGGGGTGGAGATTCCCTCCTCCTCCTCCAGCTCAACCCCTCCTCTTACTAACTCCCAGAATTAATGTGTACTGCAAGCAAGCAGGAAGGCCAAGCCCATCCTCTTAGTTTTTTCTTATGCTTTTATTGTTTTCATCTTAGCTATGGGGCTGTATGATCCCCCATTAGGCAGGCTACCATCACTGGGCTTTCCTGCAATTAGATTGCCCAGTTCACAGGTGCTCTGTGGACCTATTCTGCCCTGTGGAGGGAATCTTACTGACAAGTTTTCCATCATGATGGAGTCTCTTGAGATTCTATCCTTTACTATAGTGGTAATCTGAAGACAGAAGATTGCTAAGTAACTGTTTGAGTGCATTGGTCCATTTTCTGTCCTAGTGTGTACCTTTCCTTACAGAGGCTTTTATGAGCATGACTGTGTTTTGGCACTGTTTATGGGTCTCTTTCTATTCCCTATAAGGACTTTTTGGGTAAGGATGGCTGCTCATTCTTGTTTAATTTTGGGTTTGGATTTTGGGTGTGTTGCAGTGCTACTGGGGGGGCCTTGCTCCCACATTACTTTATTTATTTTCTACCCCACGTGTTCCATGGGGTTTTTGGGTTTTCTAGCAAGAGTTTCCATGATAGACCAATTTTAGTGTGGTGGATCCCTCCCGTGGCCATCTTTGTCCATTGACTTCTATGGGGAAAAGTTGTTTGGGACATACCTCTGCAAACACTAGTACCCCCTCTGACCGTTGTAGCCCTATCTTATTGTCTCCTCATGTCCCATCATCCAGTCAACTTTCTGAGTGTCCGGGGGGCCAAAGCCATCTGCAAACAGAGTTGTAGGCATTGCTAGACACCTAGCTGCAGAGAGGATTACAGTACCTAGAATGCCAGTTTCATGGGCTTTCTTCAGATCTGCATGACCCTCGCTTGACAGATAAATGCTTTTTCTCTGTCGTCCAGTACAGGTTACTGGTAACTCTGGGTAGGCGATCCTCCCCTTTAAGTAGATAGGAACAATTCTAGAATTGTATGCAGGGAGTGGAGCCTACCTTCCCTCCTTGGCTGCAGCTAGCCAACCAGCTCCAGAAAGATGTGTTCCTTGGTGAAGATAACACAGGTAAGAGAACAGTTCTGCTATGGCTGTAGAAGTTTTTTATTTTTCTGTTAAAAATGAAATATCACCATTAGGCAGATTACCATAACTGACAATGCACTTAGATGTGGCTAGCTCAGTGACCAGGTGCTTTTTGTGGTCCTTAAGCCCTGGGGGGGAGATCTTGGCTACAATTTCTTTCCTCAGGAGTTGCCCACCGAGGCTTCTTCTTTAAACATGGTAATCTGAAGACAGAAGATCTGCAGGAAAGTTGAGCAACCCTTTGAGTGCTACAGGTCCACATGTCTCACAGTGCCCCTCGGCACAGGAGTTTTTCATTTCGAGTTCCTATTGCACAGTTCAGCACTCTTTGGGTCTATCTGTATGTCTGTTGGGTGTTTGGAGCAGGTTTATGTGGTATTAACCCTTTAGCTACTGGTTTGCATTCTTTGGGGGGGGGGGGTGGTTCTGACACTTTTCCTACTGGTTCAGTGTTTTTTGGGTATCCTAACATGTTTTCACTGTCGTCCAGTACAGGTCACTGGTACACTGGGAGGCGATCCGCCCCTTTAATAGGCAGGAACATTCATTCAAATGTATGCAGGGGGTGGAGCCTCCCCTCCTACTTAAGCTGCCTTCAGGCCAGAGCCAAGCTAGATTGATTTGTTCCTGTGTGCTGTGCACACCAGGTGGCGAACATCTCTCATTCAACTTTAGTTTTTTATTGTTTTCTTTCAAATATGGAATACCACCATTAGGCGGGTGACCATGGCTGTGAATTGCCCTCTCCAAAGTGGCTAGTGCAGCTTCCAGGGATTTTCTGGTGGACCTTATGCCCTGAAGAGGGAACAGCTTGAGTCAAGCAGCTTCCCTGCTGGGGGGATTTTCCTCTGGTTAATCTCCTTTTAACATGGTTACCTGAAGACAGAAGTCCTGCAGAAAGGTGAGGCACCCTTTGAGTGCTGAAGGTCCACTTGTCCCCACAGTGTCCCTTCTCTGGGCTTGTATTTGGGAGTTTGCTTTCTGCACTCCAGCACTCATAGGGTGTTTTTATTCATATTGCTTGTAATTATGCAATGTTTGTGGTATTCCCTGGGTTTTGGAGCATTGGGTCCTTATTCTCTCATGTTTTCCATTGTCAAAAGTGTGTTTGGTGTACTTTTTACTTTTAGTATACTTTATTAAGATTTAGTGTTCCGCGCCTTTAAGCGAGCTTTTTCCCCGCATAGACGCCATTGCTCCTTTACTCTCTATGGGATTTCACAGTGTGGGACGTTTCTCTGGAACCGCTTGTCACAGCAACTTCAGAGAGGGCTCATTTTGTTGGTCTTCCCCTGCTCTATCATCCGGTGACTAGATTCAGTGTATTGGGGGTTTGGGGGGGCTTCGGGCACTGTTTAGGGCTACTTCTGAGGAAAACTACGTTTCCCATGAGCGCCCGTTTCGCGCTCGTTTTCTGATTGGCTCCCGTCGCGGCAGCCATTTTGTGGTGTTTTTCTCAGCGAGTATACTACTCAGGGACCGAGCCTTCTCTCCTCTCAGCAGATTAACCCTTCGCTGGCCAGATAAGTCCGATTTTAGGCATTTCTGGGGTGAAACTTTAATCTTTAACACTTTTACTGGGTGGTTTTATTAGGTGGTGTATATCTGACGCTGTGAGCATGTCTACTCCACTGGAGTCAGGGGCTAGACCAAAGAGGCTGGGGTGACCATTTCCCCCATTGCGTTTTGCTCCTCTTGTCACTCTGGGCTGCCTAGAGAATTTTCAGGTCATTTATGCCCAAAATGTGCAGAAAGTCAGTATAGCAACCCTGGGCTTCCCAGCCATGCTATTGAGCCAACTTGGGTAAAAAAGTTTAAAGCTGCCACTAGGGATCTCAGATCCACTCTTCAACTCTTTCCCTCTCAGGTTCAGGGGGCTCTGCAGATCTGGCAGACCCCCTCCTCAATCAGGACCTCCCTGCCTAAGCCACAGGGGGCTCCTGATGTGTCTGATTCTTCTGAAGAAGAACTTTTGCAAGATTCTGATGCTGAGGAAGGCACTGTAATTGAATCTAATAGGTCCATTGGTGACCCTTATGAATGTGACCCTGAAGTTTCGGCTGAGGGTTTGATCAGAGCTGTACTTACTACGCTCAACCTTCCTTTGACTCAGGAATCTACTCATGATCCAGCTGATGTTTTCCAAAAACCATCAAAGGCTGTGGTTTGTTTTCCTACTAACCCTACCCTTGCCCGTTTAGTCTCAGACGCATGGAAGAACCCTGAAAAATCCTCTTCTGTGTCCAAGAAGTTTGCTAAACTTTATCCTTTTCCTGAGATTGAACTGGCAAAATGGGTTCATCCTCCTAAAGTGAATGCTCCTATTTCTAGGTTATCCAAATCTACTGCCTTAGCTGTGTCTGATGCTTCGGCCCTGCAAGATTGGACGGACAAAAAGTTAGAGATTTGCCTTAAATCCATTTTTGCCTCTGTTGGCACTGCCATGCGTCCAACTTTTGCAGTGGCGTGGGTTAATAGGGCCATTGCGGCCTGGACTGAGCAATTGGCTGAGGCTGTTCGCCAGGATGCTCCGGTGTCTGAGCAGTTGCAGCTTCTTGCTAATATGTTAGAAGCTCAAAATTATGTTGCTGATGCTGCTTTTGATGCTGTGCGCGTGATGGCGAGGGCCTCTACCTCCTCCATAGTAGCTAGACGTGCTCTTTGGTTGAAGATTTGGTCTGCTGACACTGCATTTAAGAAAGCCATGCTTTCTTTGCCCTTTCAGGGGTCCTTACTGTTTGGATCTCAACTTAAGGAGATGATTAGTGAGGCCACTGGTGGCAAAAGTACTCTTGTGCCATCGGTGTTCAAGAAGAAGTTTCCAGCCAAACGCAATCGGTCCTTTAGTTCTTTCCAATCTGAGACACGCTCCACGCCCCAAACAGGTCCGTCTTCCACGCGCTCCTCCTCCAAGCCCAAACAGTCCTGGAAGCCCAAAGTTGCCCCTAAGGCCAAGACCTCCAAGACTGCTTCGGCATGACTCGCCGAACCCGGGTCCGCATCCGGCTGTAGGTGGACGTCTCCACATCTTTCGCTGGGTTTGGGAGGAGTCTGTGGCGGACCCTTGGGTTGTTCAGGTGGTATCAGAGGGATACAGGATCCCTTTCTCTTCCCTTCCTCCTTTTCGGTTCCATTTTACTCGTCCTTCTCAGGAGCCTACAAAACGACCTCTGTTCGACGACGCTATTCAGGATCTTTTCCACTTTCGTCAGGAATCTCTGCGTTCAGTGATAGCAGTAATGTCTCCAGGGGAGTTCCTTTCCTCCCCGGACCTTCAGGATGCATACCTTCACATCCCTATTCATCCAGAGAGCAGACGGTATCTCAGATTTGCCTGTCACAAAGGCCACTTTCAGTTTTCAGCTCTTCCCTTTGGTCTGACTTCAGCTCCTCAGGTCTTTCAGAGGGTATTGGGAGCTTTGATTGCTGTGCTTCATCGAGATGGAGTCAGGGTGACTCCTTACATGGACGATCTGCTCCTGAAAGCCTCATCTGCGGAGATCCTTCACCAGCAGCTGCAGTTGTGCATACAGACACTCAATCGCCACGGCTGGATTATGAATCTGGACAAGTCAGACTTGGTCCCATCTCAACGGCTCCTCTTCCTGGGTCTCCTGTTCGACACTCAGCAGTTCATGGTGTTTTTGCCGGAGGAAGTGGCTCATCAGATTGCTGTCCGGGTGGCCAGGATCCTGGAAATGGACAGGGTTCCAGTACCAAGGTTGTCTTCTCTGGTGGGGAAGTTCATTTCCACGATAGAAGCGGTGCCTTTTGCCATGGCACACACCAGGGAACTTCAGAGGTTTGTGATTCAGACTTGTAGATCTCATCCAGATCACCAGCATCTCTCTGTATCGTTGCCCCCTCATGTAGCGCTGAGCCTGGAGTGGTGGTTGGACCTGTCTCATCTCCTGAAAGGGAGATCCTTTCGGGTTCCCTATTGGACCACGGTCACGACGGATGCCAGCCTCCGGGGGTTGGGGGGCAGTGTTGGGTCGTTTCAGTGGTCAGGGGAAATGGGGTCTGGAAGAATCTCTTCTCTCCATCAATGTTCTGGAACTTTGTGCCATACTTCTTGCCCTGAGGCACTGGGAATCTCAGCTGGAAGGTTGTCCAGTCAGAGTGGAGTCCGACAATGCCACAGCAGTGGCCTACATCAACAGACAAGGCGGCACGAAAAGCCTCACCGCCTGGTTAGAGGTCAAGGCCATTTTGTCTTGGGCAGAAGATCATGTGCCCGTCATCTCAGCGGTTCACATTCCAGGCGTAGACAACGTCATGGCAGACTTTCTCAGTCGTCATACTGTCGACAGCGGAGAATGGGCGCTTCATCCAGAAGTGTTTCACCTTCTCACCCAGATGTGGGGGGTGCCAGTAGTGGATCTGATGGCAACCAGACACAACAGGAAGGTGCCAGTGTTTTGCTCCCGGTGGAGGGACCCTCTTGCTCTGGCAGTGGATGCCTTGTCAATCCCTTGGACGTTTCCTCTGGCTTACATCTTCCCTCCTCTTCCTCTGTTGATCCGAGTCATCCAGAAGCTGAAGGTGGAGCGTTGTCCTGTCATCCTGATCACTCCAAATTGGCCTCGTCAGTCCTGGTATCCGGAACTGCTAGCCATGTCTGTGACGGATCCTGTCCCGCTTCCTGCACGTTCAGATCTACTTCTTCAGGGATATCTGTGGAAGGAGGATGTTCAGCATCTCCATTTGATGGCTTGGAGGTTGAATCCTCAATTCTAAAGAAGAAAGGGTTTTCCTCTTCAGTGGTGTCTACGATGCTTAGAGCTCGCAAACCTGTGTCTTCCAAGATCTATCATCGCATATGGTCCACCTTTGTAGCATGGTGTACTGCTAAGGATCTGTCTCTAGATTTCCATCTTCCCACAGTCCTAGCCTTTTTACAGGATGGGGTTGAGAAGGGACTCAGCCTGAGTTCTCTCAAGGTTCAGACTTCAGCTCTGTCTGTGTTTTTCCAGGAAAGGATTGCTATTCTTCCTGATGTTAAGGTTTTCTTCCAAGGTGTGGCTCATGTTCGGCCTGCCTTCAAGAGTCCTGCTCCCCAGTGGGACCTCAATTTGGTGCTGGGGGTTCTCCAGAGACCCTCGTTTGAATCCTTGGCTTCTATTCCTTTGCGTCTCTTGACCTGGAAAATGGCCTTTCTTTTGGCTATTGTCTCAGTTCGCCGGGTAGCAGAGTTACAAGCTCTGTCTTGTAAACCTCCTTACTTAGTGTTTCACAAAGATAAGGCAGTGCTTCGCACTTCCAAGGAGTTTTTACCCAAGGTTGTATCCGAATTTCACATCAATCAGGAGATTGTGGTTCCCTCTTTCTGCCCTAACCCTTCCTCTGACAAGGAAAGAGATCTCCATTTGTTGGATGTTGTGCGTTGTCTTAAATTTTATGTTCATCGCACTGAGTCTATCAGGAAGTCTGACGCCTTGTTCGTCATTCCTGAGGGGCCTAGGGCAGGGAGACCGGCATCCAAGGTAACTATTGCCTCTTGGATTAAATCTACCATCCGTGAAGCCTACAAATTGCGGAATAAGCATGTTCCCTTCAGGGTTACTGCTCATTCCACCAGATCAATTGGGGCCTCTTGGGCCTATAAGAATCAGGCATCTGCTAATCAGCTGTGCAAAGCGGCCACTTGGTCCTCTGTTCACACCTTCTCGAAGCACTACCGTGTTGATGTACTGGCCTCGGCTGATGCCAGCTTTGGGAGGAAGGTCCTGGAGGCAGTTTTGCCTGTTTAGGACTTCTACTCTGTGATTCCTAGTGCTTCCTTACTGTTGAGCCCGGTTGGCTCTAGTTCAGTGTGCTGTGTTAGTTCGGGGGTTTATATTTTTCCCCCCTGGTTGGTGTCCGTTGACACTTCTGTTACTGGGCTATATGATTAACTGGTTCATAGCAGTTCTAGTGACTTGGGCCTTACGCCTGGTCCTTGCCTTACTTCCCGCCTCTGGGACAGCTCAATGTTTGTACATCCCAGTGTACCAGTGACCTGTATTGGACGACAGTGAAAATAGGATTTTAGTCTTACCTGTTAAATCCTTTTCACTTAGTCCATACAGGTCACTGGTCTCCCACCCTGTCAAGGGACCATGCTTGGCTCTCCTGTGGCATTCAGTGGGAGACCTTTGGGGCATGCTCACAGGAGTCTTCCTTTTCCTTCTTACCTCTGGTCAGTTTAAGTGTCTCAAATCAATCTAGCTTGGCTCTGGCCTGAAGGCAGCTTAAGTAGGAGGGGAGGCTCCACCCCCTGCATACATTTGAATGAATGTTCCTGCCTATTAAAGGGGCGGATCGCCTCCCAGTGTACCAGTGACCTGTATGGACTAAGTGAAAAGGATTTAACAGGTAAGACTAAAATCCTATTTTAGTGATGTTTCAAGTCTTTTAATATTATACCTTCAATTTTGTAAAAATTGAGTTCGCTTTACCGCATAGGTGCCATTGCTCCATTCACTCCTATGGGACTGTACAGTTTGGAACATATCTCTGCAACCATTTAACCTAGCGACTTCAGAGATGACTCATTTTACTTTTCTGCCCATTTTCTATCATCCAGTTCATGTTCGTTTCTGATTAGCTCCTGTCTCGGCAGCCATTTTGTGATCTTTCCAGAGCGAGTATCCTACGCAGGGCTTGGACTCTTCTTCTCTCCTTTGTTGTTTAACCCTTCGCCTGCCAGATAAGTCTATTTTAGCGATTTCTGGGGTGAAACTTTAATCATACACACTGTTATTGGGTGATTTCTTACATAATAAGGTTATTGACACTGTGAGAATGTCTATACAATTGGAGATTGGGGCCAGACCTAAGACTAAGGATGCTGGGGTCTCTCTATCCCCTGTTGTGCATTGCTTATGTCCAGCATGTTCTGATGTCCCTGTTTCAGGGACCTCCAGCCATGGATTAGAGCCAGTTTGGGTGCAAGAGTTTAAGGCTACTACTAGGGACCTCAGGTCCACTTTGCAACTCTTTCCATCCCAGTTACTGGGGGTCTTCCATTCTTGGCAGACCCCTCCTCCATCAAGTCTTCCCTGCTCAAGCCTCAGGGAGTACCTGACATGTCAGATTCTTCTGAAGAGGAACTCCTGGTGGATTCAGATGTTGAGGAATGTTCTGCTCTGGGCTCCCCTCAGTTTTTTGGGGATCTTTTTGAGGCTGATCCTGAGCCCTCCGCTGAGGGTCTGATCAGGGCTGTCTTGAATACTCTTAACATTCCCTTACTTTAAGAGGTTCCTTCTGACCCCTCTGATGTGTTTCAGGAGCCTTAAAAGGCCCTTACTTGCTTTCCACCTAACCCCACTCTTGAACGCCTTGTCTGAAGAGTGGATGTCTCCGGACAGAAAGCTTCTGTCTCCAAGAAATTTGCTAAGCTTTATCCGTTTTCTGAGGCAGCGCTTGCTCAGTGGGTTCATCCTGCCAAAGTGGATGCTCCTATATCCAGGCTATCCAGGTCTACTGCCTTGCCAGTGTCTGATGCGTCTGCTCTAAAGGATTGGATTGACAAGAAACTTGAGATCTCCCTGAAGTCCATGTTTGCCACTGCCGGTTCTGCTATGAGTCCAGCATTCGCATCAACATTGGTGAACCGGGCCATTGCGGTCTGGACTGAACAGCTCACTCTTGCTGTCCATCAGAGTGCTCCTGCTTCGTATACCTTGGGCCTCCTTGCCAGCATTTCTGAGGCACAGCACTATGTTTCTGCTGCCCTGTTTGATGCCATCCGTTTGGTGGCTCGGGTTTCCACCATGTCTGTGGTTGCCAGACGGGCTCTTTGGCTCAAGATCTGGTCTGCTGATACTACTTCTAAGAAAGCATTGCTCTCCTTGCCTTTTCAATGCACTTCTTTGTTTGGGCCAGATCTCAAGGATTTGATCAATGAGGCTACAGGGGGTAAGGGTACACATCTACCCTTAGTTCCTTGGAAGAAAACACCTCTTAAGAATAACCGGTATTTTCGTTCCTTTCAGTATGAGACATGTCCGGCGAACCAGTCGGTTCCCTCAGCTCTGCGTACCTCCTCCAAGCCCAAATAGCAGTGGAAGCCCAAGGTCTCCTCCAAGCCCAAGGCTTCCAAGCCTCCTTTGACATGACTCACCTAACCCAGGTCCGCACTCTGCTGTGGGTGGTCGTCTGCGTCACTATCACAGCATTTGGGAGGATTCAGTGTCGGACCCATGGGTTTTTCAGGTGGTCACGGAAGGGTACAGGATCCCTTTTGTCTCTCTTCCTCCCTTTCGCTTTCGTCGTCCTCATACGCCTCAGGACACAGAGAAATGCTGTTTGTTCGACGGTGCTGTTCAGGCTTTTCAGGACAAGGAAATTCTAGAGCCAGTTCCAGTTCAGGACAGAGGTATGGATTTTTACTCAAACCTTTTTGTGGTCTCCAAGAAGGATGGAGGTTGTCGTCCCATTTTGTACTTGAAGGATCTCAATTCTTTTGTGATCAGGGCACATTTTCACCAGGAGTCCCTAAGGACGGTGATTGCTGCTATGTCCCCGGGGGAATTCCTTGCTTCTCTGGATCTCCAGGACGCACACTTACACATTGCCATTCATCCAGAGAGCCAACAGTACCTCTGGTTTGCCTGCGACCGGGGACCTTTTCAGTTCTCTTCTCTTCCATTTGGTCTGACGACCGTGTCCTGGGAGCCTTAGTGTCCGTCCTCCACCGAGACGACATCAGAGTTACTCCATACATGGACGACCTGCTTCTGAAAGCCTCTTCTGTGAACTTGTTCATCAGCAGATTGAAGAATGCATTGATGCTCTCACCCATCACTGGTGGATCATCAACTTGGAGAAATCAGACCTTGTCCCATCCCAGCATCTAGTTTTCCTGGGCCTACTCTTCAATACCCAGAAGAACATGGTGTTTCTCACGGACAAGGTGGCTCACCAGATCGCCCACAGGGTTTCTGCGATACTGGCTCAGGATCCAGTTCCAACCAAGAAGCTGTCATCTCTCTTGGGGAAATTAATTTCCACCATAGAGGCGGTACTGTTCGCCATGGCACACACCAGGGAACTCCAGCGGTTTGTGATCAAGTTGTGCAGGGGTCGGCCGGACCTTCTGCAGACGTCAGTATCCCTCCCTCTTCACGTGGAACTGAGTTTTTCCTGGTGGCTCGACCTCTCCAATCTGCTGAAGGGCAAGTCCTTCCTCATTTCCTTCTGGACCACGGTGACGACAGATGCCAGCCTCTCCGGATGGGGAGCGGTCCTGGGTCGCCTGAGTGCACAGGGTCGGTGGTCTCCGGAAGAATTTCTACTTCCCATAAACATGTTGGAGCTTCGGGTGATATTTCATGCCCTTCGTCATTGGACATCACATCTGAAAGACTGTCCAGTCAGGGTATAGTCGGACAACGCCACGGCCGTGGCTTACATCAACAAGCAGGGTGGAACAAGAAGTCTCACTGCTTGGTTAGAGGTGAAGGCTATTTTGTCCTGGGAAGAAGATCACGTTTCTGCCATATCCGCAGTGCACATTCCTGGCATAGACAACATCATGGCGGCTTCCTCAGTCGACACTCAGTGGACAGCGGAGAGTGGGAGCTGCACCCAGAGTTGTTCACCCTCATTCTTCAGAAATGGGGTCTTCCTTGCATTGACCTGATGGCGACAAGACCCAACAGGAAGGTTCTGAGGTTCTGCTTTCGTTGGAGGGACCCTCTAGCTTTGGTGGTGGATGCAATGTCCATTCCCTGGTGATTTGCTCTGGCCTATATCTTTCCTCCCCTCCCCATGTTGCACAGGGTGTTACAGAAATTACGACTGGAGCGTTGTCCAGTCATTCTAATTGCTCCCTACTGGCCTCGCCAGGCTTGGTTTCCGGAGCTTCTGGATCTGTCAGTGGTGGAGCTATTCCAGCTCCCTTGCCGTCCGGATCTTCTACAGGGTTACCTGTGGAAGGAGTTTGTTCATCATCTAGCATTGACGGCCTGGAAATTGAATCCTCAATATTGAGGAAGAAAAAGAGTTTTCTTCTGGTGTGGTGGCTACTATGCTTAGTGCCCACAAACCTGTTTCTTCCAAGATCCACCATCGTGTCTTGTCGACCTTCCTATCTTGGTGTGCTGACAAGGACCTGTCTCTGGAATTTGGTCTGCCTATGGTCCTTGTTTTTTTGCAGGACGGTGTGGGTAAGGGCCTCAGTTTGAGTTCCCTTAATTTTCAGACGTCTGCTCTCTCTGTTTTCTTTCAGAGGCACATTGCCATCCTTCCTGATGTCAAGGTTTTCTTCCAGGGCGTTGCTCATATTTATCCTGCCTTCAAGATTCCTGCTTCTCCATGGGATCTTAACTTGGTTTTGGGCGTTCTTCAGCGCCCTCCATTTGAGTTTTTGGCTACTATTCCTCTACGCCTGGTGACGTGGAAAATGGACTTTCTCCTGGCGATTGTGTCTGTCCGCCGTGTCGCTCTGTCCTTTAAACCACCCTATTTGGTGTTTCACAAGGATAAGGTGTACTTAGCACCTCTCAGGAGTTTCTCCCGAAGGTGGTTTCGGAATTCCACATGAATCAGGAGTTTGCGGTGGCCTCTTTCTGCCCTGACCCCGCCTCTGACAAGGAGAGGGATCTCCACTTGTTAGACTTGGTTCGTTGTCTCAAGTTTTATGTACATCGCACTGAGTCTATCAGGCAATCAGATGCGTTGCTAGTCATTCCTGAGGTTCCTAGGGCAAGAAGACCTGCATCCAAGGTGACTTGTTTCTTGTATCAAGTCCACTATTCGTAAGGCTTAGTAGCTGAGGAAGAAGCCTGTCCCTTTCAGGGTCACGGCTCATTCTACTCGATCTATTGGGGTCTCTTGGGCTTACATGAATCAGGCCTCTGCTGATCAGTTGTGCAAGGCTGCCACTTGGTCATCTGTGCACACCTTTTCGAAGCATTACCGCATTGATGTGCTGGCATCGACTGACGTCAGCTTTGGGAGGAAAATCTTGGAGGCAGTTTTGCCTGTCTAGGATTTTCTTCGGTTCTTGTTGCTTCCTTCACTTTTGAATCCCGTTGACTCTAGTTCAGTGTGCTGTGTAACAGTTTGGGGGGGTGTTACCTCTGTTCAGTGTCCATTTATAATTCATTGTTTTGTTGGGCTATCTCCGATCTGATAGTTCATATCTGCTCTGGTGATTTTGGGGTCCTTGCTCCTGGTCCTTGCCTTACTTCCGGCCTCTGGGAAACTCAATGGTTGGACATCCCAGTGTTACTAGTAACCTGTATTGGATGACAGAGAAAAGGATTTTAGTCTTACCTGTTAAATCCTTTTCTTTTAGTCCATACAGGTTACTCGGCTCTCACCCTGTCAAGGGACCATGCTTGGCTCTCCTGTGGCAGACTGTGGGGGTCCTTCGGGGTCATGTTCACAGAAGTCTTCTTTCCCTTCTATTATCTACTCAATAGTTATTGTCTCAAATCTTTCTGGAGCTGGATGGCTAGCTGCAGCCAAGGAGGGAAGGTAGGCTCCACCCCTTCATGCAATCTTAGAATTGCTCCTGCCTTCTTAAAGGGGCGGATCACCTACCCAGAGTTACCAGTAACCTGTATGGACTAAGAGAAAAGGATTTAACAGGTAAGACTAAAATCTTCTTTTCTCTGTCGTCCAGTATAGCTTACAGGTACCATGGGGAGGCGACAGCTCCTCCTAGGAGGTTGGAACAATTCTTCAAAGAAGTTGCAGGGATAGAGCCTTTCTCTTCTCCTAGCAGGCTACCTAGCTACTCCTCACCCCAGTTAAGATTTGTTCATCGTTCTGGTAGGAAGGTTGTGAATAGTTCTGCTTAGTTTTAGTTTTTATTATTTTTACTTAGATATGGGATTTCCAAATTCTGCCATTAGCCTGATTACCTTTACTGGCTTCCCCTTGTTGGGATTGCCCAGTTTACAGGATCTGCTGGTAGACCCTTTCAGCCCTAGGAGAGAACCATGCAACCCATGTCTCTCACTCCAGTGGGATTCTCTCTGAGGCTTTTTCTTTACAATGGTAATCTGAAGAGTGAAGCAACCCTTTGAGTGCCATGGTCCACTGTCCTTTCTGCAAAAGGGTTTCATTGTAGTTTTACATAATTCCTGCACTCATGTTGGGTATTAATACTTTACTAATGGCTGCTGATCTGGGATCTTTGCTGCATTGTTTGCTATGTGGTATTTAACCCCCTCCCTGCCAGTTTTGATCAGTTGGGGGTCATATATGCATATTTTATTTGATTTGTTTATCACTTTCCAAATACTTTTTCATTTTCTGTGTAAAATTTGAATTCCACGCCTTCAAGGGCGCGCTTTGCCGCATAACTGCGATGCGCCATTTATCTCTCTGCAACGGCTCTGAGTACCAAGTTGAGAGAGAGCTTATTCTCATTGTCTCCATTGCCCTATATCTGGTGGACATTGTCAGTGTCCACCAGAGTCCTGGGGGGGGGGGGATTTGGTTCTGCTTTTGGTGTAGATGAAACTACTTTTCTCATAAACTTCCGTTTCGCAGGCAGTTTTCTGATTGGTTCCCTGTGCAGTCACCATTTTGTCTTCCTCTCTTCACAAGTGCGCAGGGCTTGGTCTCCTCAGCTCTCCTCCTCAGGTTAACCCTTCACTCGCCAGATAAGGACATTTTAGGCTTTCTGGGGTGAAATCCTTAATCTGGGTAACAGTATTTGGGTATTGACACTTTTCTCCTGTTAGGATGGCAGATCCTAAGGCTAATGACTCAGGAGTGTCTCAGACCCCCCTCACATACTGTTCCTCATGCAGTTCATGGCTTCCTATGGGGTATTCTGGGCATTTATGCTCCTCATATACTGCAGCCCCCACGTTTCCACCAGGGCCTTCCATCCATGATCAAGAGCCACCTCGGGTCTAGGACTTAAAGTCCTCTATGGCACAGTTTCCTCTCTCTATTCAAGGGGTTCTTCAGTTGTGGAGACCCCCTACCTCCTTCAGGTTTGTGGCCCCTTGTGCTCCTGGCATTCCTGATTTATCTGATTGTTCTTTTGAGGAATCCGATGGGGACTCTGAGGATGGTGTGTGTTCTGAAGGGGCTTCTTCTTCCCACTTTTATGGTGACCCCTTTGAATCTGACCTTGAACACTCTGATGAGGGTCTCATTAAGGCGGTGTTGACCACTTTAAATATTTCCTCTACTCTTGTAGAGCAACAGGCTACTTCTGAATTATTTCAAAAGCCTAAGAAGTCAAGCACTGTTTTTCCACCTAATCCCACTCTGGATCAAATTATTCTGGAAGAGTGGAAGACTCCTGATAAGCGTCTTTCTCTGTCAAAAAGGTTCTCTAAACTTTATCCCTTTTCGGAAACTGCCTTGACTCAATAGGCTGCTCCTCCTCAGATTGATTCCCCCATTTCTAGGCTTTATGAGTCCACAGTCTTGGCTATGGCGGATGTTTCTTCTCTAAAAGACATGTCTGACTGAAATCTTGACGTTCTTCAGGCTAACTTCACGGCCATAGGTGTGTCCATGCGGTCCACCTTGGTCTCTGCATGGGTCAATAGGGCTGTTGCAGTTTGGGCTGAGCAACTGACTACTGCTGTACACAAAGGGTGCCACTAATGCTGACTTGCTATCACTTTTGGCCAACATTTCTGAAGCTCAGCTTTATGTTACTGATGCTCTTTTGGATGTTCTTCGGCTTGAAGCCAAAGTATCTGCCTTTTCTGTGATTGCTAGGCGCGTGCTGTGGCTGAAGATCTGATCTGCTGACTTGATCTCTAAAAAATCACTGATTTGTCTTCCTTTTCAGGGTTCTTCTCTTTTTGGTCCTGAACTGAAGACACTCATCGGTGAGGCCACTAGAGATAGGAGCACATTACTGCCTCAAGCTCCTAAACGTACTCCTCAGTGGAAAAGGCATATTTTGTTTTTCATCCCAAACAAGTTGAAATGTTTAGGGTGAACTTGGTGGTGCCTCAGGCCCCGCTTTCCACCCCTCCAGCAGCAGTGGAGGTCGACACACACCTCCACCAAATCCAAAACCACCAAACCTCCTTCGGCATGACTTGCTGAACCCTTTTCCGCAACCAGTGGGGGGCCGCCTGCATCACTTTTTGAGTGTTTGGACAGGCTCTGTTACGGGTAAGTGGGTAATACAGGTGGTGTCAGAAGGTTACAGGATACCCTTCAAATCTCTGCCCCCTTCA
This sequence comes from Rhinophrynus dorsalis, assembly GCA_037306005.1. NCBI lineage: Eukaryota > Metazoa > Chordata > Amphibia > Anura > Rhinophrynidae > Rhinophrynus > Rhinophrynus dorsalis. The sequence goes on along the minus strand of CM074724.1, from coordinate 174,283,346 downwards.
GATTCTTCCCTTCTCGTTTCCCTCAGGGACAGGAAAAGCTCAGGCTTTTCATTGGTGCAGTCCAGTCTCTCTTTGACAAGGGAGTTTGGCACAGGTCCCTCAAGAGGAAAGAGGTTTAGGCTTTTATTCCAACCTCTTTGTAGTTTCCAATACGTATGTTGGCTGCTGCCCGATCCTGGACCTCAAGGCCCTCAACAAGTTTGTTGTGAAGACCCACTGCAAGAAGGAGTCCTTTGACCCAGTCATCGCAGCAGTGTGTCTGGGGGAGTTTCTGACATCACTGGATCTTCAGGATGCCTATCTGCACATCCCTATGCATCCGGAAAGTCAACAGTACCCCTCAGGTTTGCCTACGATCTGGGTCACTTCCAGTTTATTGCTTTCCCCTTCAGGCTCACAACAGCTCAAAGGGGGATTCAGGTAACGCCTTACACTGGCGACCTTCTCCTCAAGGCACCCTCTAGGGACCTCCTGGACTATGCAGATCTTCCTCCAACACTGTTGGATTCTGAAAATGGACAAGTCGACCCCGGTGCCCTGGTGTTCCTTGGTCTCCGCTTCGATACCCAGAAGAGTATGGTCTACCTGACAGAGGACTCCAAGGTGTCTTCAGTCCTTTCCTGGACGTCCGCTCCAGCAAGGAAATCTCCTTCTGGGTGGGGAAGATGATATCCACAATCCCGTTTGCCATGGCTCATGCCAGAGAACTTCAGAGGTTTGTGATCCATGTTTTCTGAGGGAACACTGATCTCCTGGATCAGCCTGTCTCCCTTCCTTCGGAAGTAGCTCAGAGCCTTCACTGGTAGTTAAACGTCTCCAATCTGGCAAAAGGGAGGCCATTTGTGATTCCATACTGGACAACAGTGACGACGGATGCCAGCCTGCACAGTTGGGGAGCAGTCTTGGGTCACCTAAGTGTTCTGGGTCGCTGTTCAGAGGAGGAGACTGTGCTTCCCATCAACATCCTGGAGCTCAGGGGGATTTCCCATGCTCTGAATTATTGAATCTCCCATCTGAAGGAGTGTCCAGTTCGAGCCCAGTTCGACAATGCCACGGCTGTGGCTTACATCAACAAGCAAGGAGGCACCAGAAGTCCCGCTGCTTGGATAGAAGCCAAAGATATTGTAACCTGGGCAGAAGATCATGTACCTCCGCAGTGCACATCCCAGGGATAGGAAATGTTCTGGCAGACTTCCTCAGTTGAGCTTCAACCAGAAGTGTTCGAACTCCTGGTACAGATGTGGAGACTACCCATGATCGACCTTATGGCTACCAGCACCAACCGGAAGGTACCAATGGTTTGCTCATGCTGGAGGGATCCTTTAGTGTTTGCGGTGGATGCTGTGTCAGTCTCAGGGAGATTTCATCTGGCATACATCTTCCCTCATCTTCCTCTCCTGTTCAGGGTGCTGCGGAAGATCTGGATGGACAGGGCTCCCACCATCCTGGTTGCTCCATATTGGACCAGACAGCCTTGGTTTCCAGAAGTACTAGCACTATCTGCCCAGGCACCATTTCCACTGCCATGCAGACTGGATCTCCTTTGCCGAGGTACCTGTGGAAGGAGAATTGGGACCATCTGGCTTTGACGGTATGGCTGTTGAGGACTCCATCTTGAAGAAGAAGAAGAAGAGGCTATTCTCCAGAGGTGGTATCCACTATGATTAAGGCTAGGAAACCAGTTTCTTCTAAGGCCTATCATAGGATTTGGTCTTATCTTCCATGCTTGATGTGGGGACAGGGATCTGTCCTCACAGGACTTTGATCTTCCAGCTATCCTGTCCTTTTACAGGATGGTGTGAACAAGGGCCTTAGCCTTAGTTCCTTGAAGGTTCAGACCTCGGACCTCTCTGTCTTTTTTTCAGAGCCGCATTGTCAAGGTCTTTTTCCAGGGTGCCTCTCATGCCTTCCCTGCTTTAATAGGCTCCTATTCTGCAGTAGGACCTTAACTTTGTCTTTGGAGTTTTGCAGCAGCCTACTTTTGAGTCCTTGGCTACCATTCCATTGCATCTTTTGACATGGAAGATTGCTTTTCTCTTGGCTGTGGTCTCTGTCCGCTGAGTTGCAGGCTCTGTCCTGCAAGCCTCCTTTCTTGGTGTTTCACAAGTATAAGGCTATTCTCCGTACCTCCCAGGAATTTCTTCCTAAGGTGGTCTTTGAGTTCTACATCAATCAGGAGATTGTTGTGCCTTCCTTTTGTCCTGACCCTAAATCTGACAAGGAAAAGGATCTTCATTTGTTAGATGTAGTGAGCTGCCTTAAGTTCTATGTGCACCGTACAGAGTCTGTCCGTCAGACTGATGCACTTTTTTGTCATCCCTGAGGGTCCAGGACTGGTAAAGCAGCATCCAAGGTGACTATTGCTTCTTGGATCAAGTCTACCATTCGTAAGTCTTATGAACTTAGGAAGAAACCTGTTCCCTTTTGCATCACAGCGCATTCCACTAGGTCTGTTGGGGCCTCCTGGGCCTACAAGAATCAGGCCTCTGCTGATCAGCTGTGCAAGGTGGCCACTTGGTCCTCTGTGTACACATTTGCCAAACACTATCTTGTTGATGTCCTGGCTTCGGCTTAAGCCAGCTTTAGCAGGAAAGTTCTGGAGGCAGTTTTGCCCCCCCATCATGTCTGGGAAGAACACCTCCAACTGCTTGAGGACACTGAGGGCTGTAAGGATCACTTACATTGCTCCATAATCCATGCGGTGGAGATGGAACGGTAACTAATTAGTTAGCTAACGCACCCTCCATATGTATCATAAATTGGTATAGAAAATAAGTTGTCAAAATTAATTGCAACCTTAGATTTAGTGTATACACCAATAGTAGATTATATCAGGGATTATAAACCCATGGTGGTACAGTTCAGAGATTGGAAGCAATCAAAAAATGATCACTATTTTCAGTGAGCGAATTGAACGCAAGTGGTCTAGTCCTCAAAAATCATTTTGTAATGGACACCACTGCCTCATGATCATATAGGCTTAAACTCTCTCTATTTACTTAAAGGATAGTGACTAAAAAATCTGGACCCTTTGAGAAAGCCATGAAGGCGAAACATATTTCAGGGTAATGGACACTGGCAGTATCATGGAGTATCATTGCTCTGGTGTACCGGACCTCTCATTTAAATGGCCATTCAGTATGTGTTCAGTCAGACAACGCCACGGCCGTGGCTTACATCAACCATCAGGGAGGCAGTAGAAGGGCCACCAGCTGGTACAAGGTGAGGTACATTATGGACTGGGCACAAGCCCATGTTTCGGCCATCTCCGCCATTCACATTCCAGGAGTAGAAAACATTCTGGAAGACTTTCTGAGTTACCAGGATGTAGATCCAGGAGAGTGGGCATGCCATCCAGAAGTGTTTACCCTGATTGTGCAACAGTGGGGACTGCCACAGATAGACCTTAGGGTGGATCTTTGATGGTGGTTGCATCATCATCCTCATCTGACTCAGTGATGCTTCTTTGTAATTCTTTGAAAGAATATGGTCAAGACAGATGCCAGCCTGAGAGTCTGGGGTGCAGTCCTGGGTCCAATGACACCCCTGGGATGGTGGACCGGAGAGGAGTCTGCTATCAATCAAAATTCTGGAGATTTGTGCCATCCACCTGACACTTCTTTACTGGTCTTCTAGTACTGTTGGAGACTCCAGTGCAAATTCAGTCAGACAACTTGGTGGCAGTGGCTTACATCAAGGAGGTACTCAAAATGAGTCCGCCTGTACAGCTGTGAGAAAACGTTTTATTTGAGCAGAAACTCATGTAGTAGCCATATCAGCAATCCACATACCAGGAGTAAAAACCATGGTTCCAGACTTTGTCAGTTATCAAGACGTGGATCCAGGCAACTGGAAACTGAACTAAGAAGTCTAACAGGTAGTCCAACGTTAGGGTCTCCCAGAGGTGAATCTTATGGGTTCTCGCAAGAACAGGAAAGTTCCTCTGTTTTGCACAAAGATTCAGACCTTCTCCGTTCATCTTCCCTAGAGACCAGATCTCTTAATCCAGAGTCTCATCTGGTACCTGGAGGTAGAAAGGTTAGCTTTGATGGCATGGCTTTTGAAGCCAACATCCTAAGACAAAAGAGTTTCTCATAGGGTATCTTTTCCACCAAGTCCAGGCTAGGAACCCTATCTCTTCCATATTATCTGGTCCATCTTTTATCATTTGTTTGCTGATAAGGACATGTCTGCTCAAACCTATGATCTCCCTCCTGTCATAACTTTTTGGAGGACAGTGTGAAGAATGTTTTCAGTCTGAGTTCTATCAAGTTACAGAGCTCGGCTCGCTCAGTCCTTTTTACAGAGGCGTATTGCTATTCTGCCAGATGTTAAGGCCTTTGTTCATGGGGTGGCTCATTCATCCCATCCTTCAGGGATTAACACCCCTTGTCTTGTAAGCCTCCTTTCCTGGTATTTCATCAGAACAGTGCAGTACTTCATACCTTTCAATAATTCTTTCCTAAAGTTGCTTTAGATTTTCACATCAATCGGGAGATCTTCCTTCCTTCTTTTTGCCCAGATCCTTCTTTTAAACAGGAGAAGAATATTCACCTGTCTGATGTGGAGCGATGCCTTGAATACTGTATGCATCATATGCAGCCTTTTTGCAAGGCTGACTCCCTCTTTACCATCCCTCTGGGTCAAAGCTACCGTCCACCAGGCATATGTGATCAGGAAAAGACCTGTTCCTTTCAGTTTCACTTCACACTCCACCAGGTCTGTGCGTCCTGTGTCTACAAGAATCATGCAAGGTTGCTACTTTCCTTTCATGTATTTATCAAACACTACCACGTAAATGTTCTGGCATCTGCTGAGGCCAGCTTTGACAGGAAGGTCCTTCAGGTGGAAATGCCTGTTTATGAACCCCCACTTTTTTCTGCTACTGATGCATGTCTGTTCAGTGGTTTGAGCCCAGTTGGCTCTTTTGTTTGTTTGCTGTGAGAATTCGGCGTCTGTTGACACCTGAGGTCACATAGATCCAGTTTAGTCCTGTGGAATTCTGGTATCCTATATAAAGAGTTTTTTTTTTTTTTTTTTTTCTTGTTTCCCTCCCCGGCAGCTTATGGTTGCTTTGGTATATCCCCATAGCTCCTGTGTTCCATACTAGATGTAAGCAAAAATAGGCTTGTAGTGAACTTGCCGTTCAATCCTTTTCTCTTAGTCCATATGGAACACAGGACTCCCACCCAGAGAAAAAACACTAACTGTGCTTCCTTTCCCAGGCAGATGAGTCCTCTTGGGGTCTTTCTCATATGGTTTCCTTTTCTTCTTTCTGCTTTTAGTTTTTATTTGTTACACATGACTCTGCGAATTAACACAGGTTGAGCTTGAGGAAGAAGGAATATCTGCCCCAAAAAAAACCTGTTTGTTTTTTTTGTTTTTGTTTTTTTTTAAAAGTGCCCTGCCCTGTGGAGGAGGGGAGCTCAGCCCCATGGTTCCTGAGTTCCATATGGACCAATATAAAAGCATTATTTCAACTTGGTCTTGCTACTGAAGTGGAACATTTTATTGGATAATTTTCTGCAATAAAACCTCATTATCATGTGATAGGTAATAACTCATGGTACAATAACTTCTGATTCTTGTGTACCTACCAAATTTCATGTTATCAAGAAACAATTTCGCTTGTTTACATTACTAAATCCAAGCATTATTTTCAGATTGTTCATATATTGTGCAAAAATTGTGCAATAGTTCATAATTAATCTTTTAGTATTGGGGATTGTGGACATCTTGATTCTTTGTTGCCAGACTCCAGGACCCTTAACTTGTGCCATTGTGCGTGTATGTATGTATATGTGTATATATATCTATATATATCTATCTATATGTATGTGTGTATATATATAATATATATGGAAGAGTGAGGTTGGTGGAGAAACAAGAGATGTCCTTTTTTTGGGGGGATGGAATAATGAGGATGTGGAAACTTCTTGCAGAGTTTTTGACAGAACCCCCTTGCCACTCCTGTCAAACAAAAAAGGGAGAAGCGCACAAAGTGTATGGTGTGTGTGCGGCGGAGACAGATTATTTTGGCAACCTGCTAGTCTTCTCCTTTTATTATTATAGATATGTGTGTGTATATGTATATGTGTGTGTGTATATATATATATATATATATATATATATATATATATATATATATATATATTTATATTTATATGTATATGTATATATATATATATATATATATATATATATATATATATATATATATATATATATATATATATAATGTGTGTATATAGTACTGTGATCAAGGTTTGGGAAGGTGTGAAAAAATCCTGTAAAGTAAGAATGCTTTCCAAAAAGACATGTTAATACTTTATTTTTTATCAATTAGCAAAGTGCAGTGAACCATGTGGTGGTTCTTTGCAAGTTTGGGGCTGCATTTCTGCAAATGGAGTTGGAGGTTTGTTCAGAATAATAAACGTCTCAATGCTGAGACATAGTGGCAGATACTTATCCATCATGCAAAACCTTCGGGGAGGCATCTCATTGGCCCCAAATTTATTCTGCAGCATGACAAGGACCCCAAACATACAGCAAAAGTCATTAAAGGGGAACATTCACATCCTGAAAACTTTTGAGCACTTGTTTAATCACCAAAGAAACATTAGATATTAAACTTAAAAGTTATCCACTTCCGCATACTGTAGCTGCGGCATGGCTCTCAGGATTTCCCAGCAGTCTGTCTTTCTTCTCCCACCTCCCTCCCAGCTGCCCCCGGAAACGTGTTCATGCTTCACTTCGGTGTGGTGTGAACGGCTCGTAGTGTTACAGGAAGCGGCGATTAGCATTATACTGAGGTTGCAACCTCAGTATAATGCTAATCGCTGCTTCCTATAACGCTACGAGCCGTTCACACCGAAGTGAAGCATGAACCCCTCCCGGGGGCAGGTGGGAGGAGAAAGACAGACTGCTGGGAAATCTTGAGAGCCGTGCCGCAGCTACATCGTGCTGCACTATGCGGAAGTGGATAACTTTTAAGTTTAAAAAAAAAAATTCCTAATGTTTCTTTGGTGATTAAACAAGTGCTCAAAAGTTTTCAGGATGTGAATGTTCCCCTTTAAGAACTTCAGACTAAAGAAGAACAAGGAGTGCAAGAAGTGATGATTTGGTCCCCACAACCCTGATGTCAACATCATTGAGTCTGTCTGTGGGAGAGAAGCAACTGAGACAGCTTAAATCCACAGAAGAACTGTGGTTAGTTCTCCAAGATGTTTGGAACAACCTACCTACCGAATTCCTTGAAAAACTGTGTGCAAGTGTACCTAGAAGAATTGATGCTGTTTTGACAACAAAGGGTGGTCACACCAAATATTGGTTTGATTTAGATTTTTCTTCTGATAACTCTCTTTGGATCTTGTTAATCGATAAAAATAACTATTAACATGTCTGCTTTTTTTTTTTTTTTTTTTTTTTATAAACATTCTTGCTTTATAGCATTTTTTCAGAACCGCCTAAAACTTTTGCACAGTAGTGTGTGTGTGTGTGTGTGTGTGTGTGTGTGTGTGTGTGTATATATATATATATATATATATATATATATATATATATATATATATATATATATATATATATATAATATACACACACACACACACACACATACACATATTATTTGTGAGTATAAAAATAAGTACACGGGAAGAAACCAGTGAATCCAAACAGTTAATGTAAGAGTATTAAACATGTATTTAAAGATCTCTGATCCACCCTATGTTATAGTGTGTTTGTAGTGCTAGTGGAAGCTGAATAGCTAAGTCCAGACATTTATAAAAGAATTGAATCCCTTTTTGCAGAACTTGAATTCTCCTTCCACTGCAGAGAGTTACAAACAGAGTCAACTAACTGAATTTATTAATAATGACTCTATTTTACTGGTTAAGTAGTCTTGATTCGTGCTTTTTTCAGTGGATGGCTATTTCATTTTCTCTGCAGTAGTGGACTTCTTATAATGCAATACAATGTATGTAACTCTTTCCAGTGTTTATATAAAGACTTCGTGTGACTACATAACAAGAGACTTATTAGTAAAGGATAACAAATATTGACTCTCCCTATGGTGTTGTTTTCCCTCCTGCTTTCGTGCAGTTGAAGATCATTTCTCTGGGATCAAATGTGTGTATAATGTTAATGCATACTTTCATCAGCCTTGCTTTTCAGACAATCAGGCAGCTTTATAATAATATCTGCATGTCAGCAGAGGGTGCCAAGAGATCTCAGACAGATTTTTTTAGTTGAGGGTGATGTAGATTAATAAAGATGTCCCTTTAAAGAGAAACTGCTCTCACTTACTTTTATATATTAAAAATACAGCCTAAGAAACAATAAAACTTTCTAGAAGAACAGTTATTTTATTAGCATGTCTACTTAAATGCGCAGTAAATCATCAGGGGATGAGGCTTTATAATTGTTGGACAGTACTTGAACACTATATGAATTAAGGTTCCATAGGTTAAAAGTACCATTCCATTGTATCACTTAGCCAGCTACAACAAAACTATACTGGAGCCTAGGGAATGAATAATATAGTTAGTACTGATAAGAATATTCACTGCCAGTGGAATTTAAATGGTAAAATAATTTGCGAGTGTTTAACATGTCATGTATTGTGTATTCAGCTTTCATTCTTATGCCTGAAGAATGGCACTAGGGCTCTGTACTTTTACCACCAGTAAAAAGAAAAAAAAAAAAGCAGCAATGGTAGTTTTAAGTCACAGTTTGGTATTCTACTACCTGTGCTGTGACAAACTATGGATATATAAAAATGCTTAAAATTTGCAACCATTGGACACCATGAAAAAGTAGTTGAACTTGGCATTCCACTACATGTGGTGACTTTTAACTTTCAGGGACTCTCTATTTTTGCCTTAAAATAGTGCTTAGCAAACCTAGGCGTTGAGTCCCTAAAGTGCATTAGGCGTATATTAGAACAGTGGTTCATAACACATACAAGCATGCGTGGCTAGTGATCCCTACACTAGGGACCCGTGGATGTATTGCTATGGGGCCCTAAGCCCCATATCAATACATCCAAGTAACTAAAACGTGAGTGAGAAGAAAAAAATATTAACTCTGAGTACCGGTGGGGTATGCAGCACATTGCAGGGTGTTGAAAACCCTGCTGGCACTCACCGGGGTAATCCCCCCTAAAGCTAACACATCACATTTCAATAAACACTTTCCTGTAAGTCTGATGTCCAGCTGGGTCTTCAGCACCCTGGTCATCCACTGTAAGTATTCTTCTTTAATTTTATACCTGGCGTTCTTCTTATCTTCATTCTTCCTCTTCATATCTTCATTTTTCCTGTTATGATATTGCTCCCATATATTTGTTATGTTATATAAAAAAACAAAAACAAATATAATTGCCCCCCAAAGATAGCCATGGTATAAGTGTATGCTGCAGAGGAGGCAATAAAGTGGAACAAAAAAATTGCCATGCTTCCATTCGCTGTTATGTGGGCTTGCACCCCAACCAAATAAGAAAAAGAAGAAACAGCGCAAAGAAAACACTTCTAACTGTAGTATTTTGCAATCCTATATGTGTATATAATATTACTGTCTCCCTCCAGGTAGTTCACTCACAAGTGTGAGAGGTTTCACCTGCCTCTCAGTTTTGACAGCCCGCACTGGATCTTTGAGCACCACTCCAGGCTAATGACTTCTTATAATGGCTCAAAATAATTAGTACGCTCCAGTTAGGGGTAGTGTAGGGTAAGTGCGGAGGTGGAAGGGAGCGTAACTGTGTTTTTAGCTCAAGTTTTTTGACCGTGTCAAACAACGAGAGTTAGCTAGTTTCCTTTGATGTATCCAAAGCTCACACTATTTAGCATGCATTGTGGAAACAAAAGCTGCAATGGGCATTTGGCTGCAACTGGGATTTATGCGTCCAATGCTCGTTGCAGTGGCTGCTGGCCAAACAATAGAATTCTGATGGTACGACTTTGGGTGTGCCGCCCCGGAACTCCTTTGGCCCCTAAGGACGCTTTTAGCTCCTCAAATAGTTTTGAGCCCCTAGTGTCTTCAAAGCTTGCATCCTAGAGCAACTCAGCCTGTAAAGGTATGATTTTTACTCTACCAGTCTCCTGCTTTTTTTCTATAACGAACACTGTACCACCTTTTTCTTATACTATCTTCCTTCACCTTGCATGTTTATTTTTTACATAAGGCTGGTTGTTGTCAGCAATGCACTTTTGGAAGAGGAGGCAACATCTCTCTCATTTCCATTGAAATTGTCAGTTTGCAGACACTGGCTTTCAGAGGAGATGGTAGATATGTCCCATAGATGCAGAGTGAAGAGCTGATTTCACCAAGCCCTACAGATCAGAGATCTTCAGGGCAAAGGAAGAGAGTATGAAAGAGATTTAAGCTATGAGAACCCCATTTCTATAACTGTCTGGTAAATGCTTACACCTTTAAAGCCCTTTTCTGCTCCTTTAAACTTACATGAATGATTTTGATTAGTCTAATCTTGTTTAAATTGTTAACCTATATTGCACATTTCACATTACTTTACTTTGCACTGTTAAACCTTTATGGCATAAACCACACCTATACTCCTGTAAAATAGTATGTGTCAAGTTTGATATTTGTTATAGAGGCATATGCTATCACAGTCCTCAATTTTTATTTTCACACCTCTGTAAAGAAAGGCTAAAAGTAGGCAACAGCGGAAAGTACATGTCACAGTATGACCCAGAAGCTTAAAATGTAGAACTTATTTTATTTTTAATATATTTTACAGATGTTCATTGCATTGTTAAATTATTTCTGTAACATTTATTGCAAAAATCAAAATACACACTTTTCAGTTTCTCTCTAAAATCAGACATCAAGTTAGACTTCATTACATTTGTCAAGCTGGGTGGGTCTGTCTGTGGGTCTCTCTGTGGGTCTGTGTGCGCGAGTCTGTGTGTAAAAGGTCTGTGCAAGCTGGACCAATTGCATAGATTTTTTTATCCATGCATTGTATCCAATCATTTATGTAGAACTACTGTTATTGGAGGGTGAATAGTAAAGCATTGCACTGTTGTTGAAGTTTACAATTCTAGTTTGTTTAATAATAATGATTTGTCTGTCTGAGATTTCCTGGCAATGAATCAACAGTAATGGGTGATGCTTTGTTGCTTTGAACAGGGAATTTCACTGGGAATTACAACACTGCAGGGGGCATATTTTGCATGTTGGGCTTAAGCCAAGCAATAATTTTATAATCATGACAATAAAAGACAAAGGTACCGAGGTTAACACTAACCATAGCAGGACTGCTTACATTATCTAACCCATTCTGCTTGCTGAGCAGTTGATCTCTTCATTACATTCTCTTCAAATCCTGTACATCACCTATGCTTTTTACTTCACCATTCTGCCTTTTTTAATTTGCTTATACTATTGCATTACATTCTATCCCTTTTACCTTGAACTTCTGAATTGTTTAGTTTATTGGCTCCAAACTGACCTGTAACTTTGTGTTATATGCAGGAAACTAATACAGTATAAAAAGATTGAAAGTGTTTTCAAGTAAGGTTAGCCATCTAATTTTACAACATGCAAGCAAAAAATAGAAATAACTGAATACAATGCAATATTCATCAGTATCTGTACTGATGTTTCACATTCCCCATCTCTTCATATCTCACTTGTTACTTTACTTTGCTGGTGTTTTTGAGTTGCAATCATGTTTTCTGTGTTGACTGAGTGATATTTCTGTCCTTTCTCACTGCTTATTTCCTTCTCCCTTTCCTTGTCCTGTCCCTTTTTTCTCCTGTTTCCAGCTCTCCCTTCTGTGACGTGCTTACCTCTCTCTGATGTGAATGATAACCAGAACTTTAAGCATAAGTACTTGATATCCAATGAGAACCAACGCCCTGGCCATTTCTCCACAGCTTCCATGAGCTCACTCACATCTTCCCCATCCTCCTGCTCGCTCAGTAGTCAGGTGGGGTTGACTTCTGTGACTAGCATCCAGGAGAGGATCATGTCGACACCCGGAGGAGAAGAAGCTATTGAGCGGCTAAAGGTAAGGGCAGAAACTTTATAGAAAAGTAGAAAAAACAATGTGTCATTCTCGTAACTGGCATCTGTTTTGTCTTAATGATACTTTTAAGCACAGAACTATATTAATCATTTGAAGTTTTTCATGCACAATGTAATACACATTAAATATGTGGGTAGAAACAATTTTGCATGAAATGTCTATTCTCTGGAAAGATTAAATGAGAATTTACACAGATGTTTATATTGTATTTTATAGTATCACAGTTTTAAAGGTGAGGTGTTTGTTTAGGTTTTCTTTTAAGTTGTTGATACATGTTTTGAACATGTTAGGTTAGAGAGGGACAGTTATAATGCTTAATATTATGTCTACAGTTTTACTAGCTGTGGAATTCCGTGTAGCTTTTCAAGAAGATTTTGGCAACCTGCAAATGGTTTTGTGATTTGAGGTGTCTGACCCAATGTCTTTGGCACCCAGAGGTTCAGTAGAGCTTTTCAACCGCTCACAAATGGGAGAGATTCACTAAGGCACTGTGCCGTAGCTAAATATGTCTTTTCCTGTGTAGAGATGACTTTGCCATGGAGAATAAACGCTGTGTATGTTCTCACTGTGTTTGCGTGGGTTTTCTCCGGGTACTCCGGTTTCCTCCCACACTCCAAAAAAAAACATACTGATAGGTGAATTTAGATTGTGAGCCCCAATGGGGACAGGAACCAATATGAGTGTAAAGCGCTGCGGAATCTGTGTGCGCTATATAAATAAAGGATAATTATTATTATTATTATTATTATTATTATTATTTATGTAAGGGGAAGGGGGGATAGTATTTGATAATTTACATGTAATGTTAGTGTAAAACTGCCAATGTTATGGTAGGACGAGGGCAGAGAGGGATGCACTATCCCACAGATTTCAACAGCTGAAGCCCTACCTTAACCTGTTGAGTTGCAGATGAGAGAGAGATGCATTGGGCACTCAAAGAGTTAATGGAAAACCATTTCACAATCAAGAGCTTTAAATGATATCTAGGGAGCACAAAAGAAGAAGTGTACATGTGAAGATCCCAGCAAGTAGAGCTGACATTCAATGTGAACAGTTCAGTGCTATGCTGGAATCTGAGGGCTCTGAACAATTTACAGTGCTGTTCTGTGTTAAGAAGCACATTCAGCCATATATTTTGCAATAGAATTGTTTACATTGATCAACTGATTTTGAGTGCTCTGTTTAAATGGGATACTTGAGTGGCGACTATGGCAGTACCCTCATTTCTCCAACATCTAGGAAGCAAATTTGTTTCTGTGAGCTCCAACTGTCTAGCCAGTAATTGGTCTTAGTACATGTGAAGAATAGCCACATGATCATATCAAAACTCCCTCAGGAATATGAAAAAGTCTCTATCACAGTCTCCCCTGGGCTATCCTGTGATTCCTTCCTCTGTGGTGTGACGGCTGGCATATTTGTGGCCACTGCCGCATTGCTGATATCATGAAACAGGCACTGGCAAGGATGCCTGTTTATGGGCCTATTCCTTCCTCTGTGGTGTGACTGCTGGCATATTTGCAGCCACTCCCTCATTGCTGATATCATTAAACAGGCACTGGCAAGGATGTTGGCCAGTTTGGTCTTGCCTTCTCCTGCTTCTTTATAAACCTCACTGGGCCTGGGAGTGAGTGCCCTTACGTGGTGTTTCTGCTAGTTTCTCTTGTGCTCCATTGTGACCCATGCTTTATCTGAGAATCCGCTCCATGTATGACCCCAGCTTGTCTGACTACCTACTTCAGTCCTGACCTGTGGCTCTGGCTGACTAACTCGCTCCTTGTATGACACGGCTTGTCTGACTACCCACATCGGTTCTGACCTGTGGCCCTGGCTGTCTAACTCGCTCTGTGTAGTCCCCGGTTGTCTGACCTCTGGCTCTTGCTGACTACTTGTTCAGGACCCTCCTGTGTTCCTGACCATAAGTCTCGGAGTTCCGTGGTTCAGGCCTGCTCTCACTCCCTGTTGCCTCCGTGACCCGGAGTGGAGACTGGTGCATCAGTACTATCCCCTCATCCACACTTCGGGCCTAGTCTCAGGTATCTTGCAGTAGTGCAGTGCACAGCACAGTGTGTGGCTCTGGGTAGGAGTCTGGGTCCTATCATCCTTGAGTTCTGGGGTCGTGTGGGCTATACTATTATTTGCTGTACATTATAAATAAAGGTGGTTATTTATATTTTACGATTGTGTCTGTCCTTCTTTGCCTGAAAACCGTGACAGTCTCATTACGTCTAATTTAAAGGGGAACTACCACCCCGCAATAACTTTACATGAAATCAGTCTTCATCAGGCGACTAGCTGCTTGCTTAGTGGCGCTAGTCGCCAGCAATATTACCTGGTTCCAAAGATTTTGCAGTTTTTCCGAGGCTCACAGGAGCAGGGAGCACGGACATCTCGTCACAGTGACGTCCGTGCGCCTGCGCTGTCAGTCCCTTTTGGAGCCGGCCGGTAGTAGTAGTTCCCCTTTAAATGTGCAAATACTCCATTGGGAAAGTTGACACTGAAACATTGTACATGTGGCAAAGACCATTGTTACTGAATGGTAGTGTCACTGTATGTGATGGTGAATACATCCTGGTGCATGCAACTAGATGGAATTCAGGAAAATAAGCCACAATATTGCCAACTAAGACCCTTATTGCACCTTAGTGCTTCTCTCCTCTAGGTTTTGTCTCTCTCTCTCTATGTCCCCAATCCAGCCACTCATCAAAAGTATTAAAGTGAAACTACCACCTCAACTAAAGTCGCCCTGCAATACTTAGGCAGGTGGCGACTAGCTTAATAATCATTATTTCAGTGTGGTCCAATACAGGTTACTAGTAACTCTGGGAGGCGATCCGCCCCTTTAAGTAGGCAGGAACATTTCTCCAAATGTATGCAGGGGGTGGAGCCTCCCCTCCCTCCTCAGCTGCTTCCCAGTCCGCTAACACCAGAATGATTTGTTCCTGGGTGTGTACACACCAGGTGGAGAACATCTCTCTTCAGTTTTAGTTTTTTATCGTTTTCTGTCAAATATGGAATACCACCATTAAGCAGGTTACCATGACTGACAAATGCCCTTTCCAAAGTGGCTAGCTCAGTGTCCAGGGATTTTTGGTGGACCTTATGCCCTGATGGGGGAACAACTTGGCTTCAAGTACTTCCCTGGGGGATTATCCTCTGAGGTAATCCTTTCTTTGCGTGGTGACCTGAAGACAGAAGACCTGCAGAAAGGTGAGCCACCCTTTGAGTGCTGAAGGTCCACTTGTCCCACAGTGTCCCTTCATTGGGCTTGTATTTGGGAGTTATCATTGCGCATTCCAGCACTCATTGGGTGTTTATGTATATATATTTAATGTATATAGGTGTATGTCTGTGAGTTTTGGAGCAGTCTATGTGGCATTTTAACCCTTTGTCTGCTGGTTTGAATTATTTATTGGGGGTTTCGTGACAATTTCTTTTTGGGATAGTGTTTTCTATCATGCATGTACATGTGTTTCATAAGTATATTTAACTTTTTTATTGTTGGGGTTAATATTCTTCAATTTTATGTTCTGCGCCTTTAAGGCGTGCTTTTACCGCATAGCCGCCATTACTCCTTTACTCTCTATGGGCTTACACAGTGTAGGACGTATCTCTGGAACCGCTTCACATAGCGACTTCAGAGTGGGCTCATTTTGTTTCTCTTCCCTTGCTCTTTCATCCGGTTTCATGTTCAAGTGTGTTGGGGGACTTGGGGGGGCTTCGGGCACTGCTTTGGGGTACTTTTTGAGAAAAACTAAGTTTCCCATGAGCGCTCGTTTTGCGCCTCTTTTCTGATTGGCTCCCGTCGCGGCAGCCATTTTGTGAGTTCTTCTCATCGAGTATACTACGCAGGGACCGGGCTTTCTCCCTCTCCTCCGCTGATTAACCCTTCGCTTGCCAGATAAGTTTAGTTTTTAAACGTTTCTCGGGTGAATCTTTAATCTTTCACACTTAAATTGGGTGATTTCTGACAGTAGGGTATATTTGACACTGTGAGTAAGTCTACACCGCTGGAGCTTGGGACTAGACCTAAGACTAAGGAGGCTGGGGTATCAGTATCCCCCATTGCGTATTGCTCCTCCTGTCATTCAGGGCTGCCTAGGGAATTCTCTGGTCATTTATGCCCAGCATGCTCAGAAGGTTCTGACAGCAACCCAGGGCTTTCCAGCCATGCTATAGAGCCAGCTTGGGTTAAAGAGTTTAAGGCTGCAACTAGGGACCTCAGGTCCACTCCAACTCTTTCCCTCTCAGGTACAGGGTGCACTGCAGTTATGGCAGGCTCCCTCTACTATTAGGACCTCCCTGCCTAAACCTCAGGGGGCACCTGATGTGTCTGATTCTTCTGAGGAAGAATTGTTGCAAGATTCTGATGTTGAGGATGGTACAGTTATTGAGTCTTCCAGATCTGTTGGAGACCCCTTTGAATGTGACCCTGAATTCTCTGCTGAGGGCTTAGAGCCGTTCTGACCACCCTCAACCTTCCCTTGAGTCAAGAGGTTCCCTCTGACCCAACTGATGTCTTTCAGAAACCGGCAAAAGCTGTTACTTGTTTTCCTCCTAACCCTACTCTTGAACGGTTGGTTTCTGATGCTTGGAAAAATCCTGAGAAGTCCTCTTCAGTCTCAAAAAAGTTTGCAAAACTTTATCCCTTTTCTGATGCTGAACTGACTAAATGGGTTCATCCTCCCAAGGTGGATGCTCCTGTTTCTAGACTGTCTAAATCGACTGCTTTACCTGTATCTGATGCTTCTGCTTTACAGGATTGGACGGATAAAAAGTTGGAGGTTTGCCTCAAGTCTATTTTTGCCTCTATTGGCACTGTTATGCGTCCGGCTTTTGCCATAGCGTGGGTTAACCGGGCCATTGCGGTCTGGACTGAGCAACTCACCACTGCGGTCCGTCAGGACGCGCCTGTTTCAGAGCAGTTGCGCTTGCTTGCCAATATTTCTGAGGCCCAGAATTATGTTTCTGATGCTGCCTTTGATGCTGTCCGCATGATGGCTAGGGCTTCTACCTCTTCTGTGGTAGCCAGGCGTGCGCTTTGGCTTAAGATTTGGTCTGCTGACACTGCATCCAAAAAGGTTTTGCTTTCCTTGCCTTTTCAGGGTACTTCCTTGTTTGGTTCTGAGCTCAAGGAACTAATTAGCGAGGCTACTGGGGGTAAGAGTACCCTTTTGCCTTTAGTCTTCAAGAAGAGGTTGCCAGCTAAGCGTTACCGGTCCTTTCCTTCCTTTCAGACGCGTTCGACGGCCAAGTTGGTTCCATCTGATCCGCGTCCCTCCTCCAAGCAGTCCTGAAAGCCCAAGGTTGCCTCCAAGCCCAAGGCTTCCAAGGCTGCTTCGGCATGACTCGCCGAACCCGGGTCCGCACCCTGCCGTGGGGGGACGTCTCCACCTCTTTTGCAGGGTCTGGGAGTAATCTGTGTCGGACCCATGGGTTTTACAGGTGGTGTCAGAGGGATACAGGATCCCTTTCTTTTCCCTTCCTCCTTGTCGTTTTCATCTCACTCGTTCTCCGCAAGACGCAGAGAAACTATGGATGTTCGGCGCTATTCAAGATCTCTTGGACAAGGAAGTTCTGGAGCCAGTGCCTCCTGTGGAAATGGGTTTGGGGTTCTACTCCAACCTTTTTGTGGTGACCAAGAAGGACGGCGGGGGTCATCCTATTTTGGATCTCAAGGATCTCAATTCCTTTGTGGTGAAGACTCACTATCATCAGGAATCTCTGCGCACTGTGATCGCTGCCATGTCTCCAGGGGAGTTTCTTGCTTCTCTGGATCTTCAGGATGCTTATCTGCACATCCCTATTCATCCTGCGAGCAGGAGATATCTGAGGTTTGCCTGCGCCAGAGGTCATTTTCAGTTTTCAGCTCTTCCGTTTGGACTGACAACTGCTCCCCAGGTTTTCCAACGAGTGCTGGGAGCATTGATATCTGCCCTCCATCGGGATGACATAAGAGTGACTCCATACATGGACGACTTGCTATTGAAGGTGGAGTCTGCGGAACTCCTTCATCAGCAGGTTCAGACCTGCATCCATGCCCTTACTCATCATGGTTGGATAGTGAATTTGGACAAGTTGGACTTGGTTCCATCCCAGTGTCTCATCTTCCTGGGTCTCCTGTTCGACACTCAGAAGGGTATGGTGTTTCTGCCAGAGGAGGTGGCTCATCAGATTGACCAGCGAGTCTCGAGGATTCTGACTCTCGAGTGGATCCCAGTGCCAAGGTTGTCTTCATTGGTGGGGAAGTTCATTTCCACGATAGAGGCGGTGCCATTTGCGATGGCCCACACCAGGGAACTTCAGAGGTTTGTGATCCAGACGTGCAGGGATCGACCGGATCATCTGAAGCTGTCAGTATCTCTGCCTCCTCATGTCCAGTTGAGCTTGGAGTGGTGGTTAGACCTTTCCCATCTCCTGAAGGGGAGATCCTTCAGGGCCCCTTTCTGGACCAAAGTCACGACGGACGCCAGTCTCTCGAGCTGGGGTGCTGTCTTGGGTCGCTTCAGCGCTCAGGGGAAGTGGTCCTTGGAGGAGTCTCTGCTCCCTATCAACATTCTGGAACTTCGGGCGATTATACATGCTCTGCGCCATTGGGAATCTCAGCTGGAGGACTCTCCGGTCAAAGTGGAATCAGACAACGCCACCGCCGTGGCTTACATCAACAGACAGGGAGGGACAAGAAGTCTCGCCGCGTGGCTAGAGGTCAAGGCCATTCTGTCCTGGGCGGAAGTTCACGTTCCTGCCATTTCTGCCGTGCACATTCCAGGCGTAGACAACGTCATGGCAGATTTCCTCAGTCGTCACACAGTCGACAGCGGAGAGTGGGAACTCCATCCGGAGGTGTTTCAGCGCTTGACCCAGATGTGGGGTCTACCCCTAGTGGATCTGATGGCAAGCAGGCACAACAGGAAGGTTCCAACGTTCTGCTCTAGGTGGAGAGACTCGCTGGCTCTGGTGGTCGACGCCATGTCGATTCCTTGGGCGTTCTCCCTAGCCTACATCTCCCCCCCCCTTCCAATGCTGATCAGGGTGATCCAGAAGCTGAAGGTGGAGAGTTGTCCGGTCATCCTCATTGCTCCGAACTGGCCTTGTCAGTCTTGGTATCCAGACCTTCTGGATCTGTCGGTGGCGGAGCCCTTCCCGCTTCCCCCTCGTCCAGATCTTCTGATTCAAGGTTATCTGTGGATGGAGGACGTTCATCGTCTCCATTTGACGGCCTGGAGGTTGAATCCTCTATTTTGAAGAAGAAAGGGTTTTCTTCAGCTGTGGTGTCTACCATGCTGCGGGCTCGTAAGCCTGTCTCGTCCAAGATTTATCATCGGGTCTGGTCGACCTTTCTGTCTTGGTGTGCTGAGAGGGACCTGTCTCACAACTTTCATCTTCCTACCGTCCTGGCCTTTTTGCAGGACGGTGTGGATCAGGCACTCAGTTTGAGTTCTCTTAAGGTTCAGACTTCGGCGCTTTCTGTCTTTTTCCAGGAGCACATTGCTATCCTTCCTGATGTCAAGATCTTCTTCCAGGGCGTGGCCCATGTGCGTCCTGCTTTTCGGAGTCCTGCTTCTCAGTGGGACCTTAATCTGGTTTTGGGAGTTCTCCAGCATCCTCCCTTTGAGTCCTTGGCTACTATTCCTTTAGATCTTTTGTCATGGAAGATGGCTTTTCTTTTGGCCATTGTGTCAGTCCGCTGGGTGGTGGAGTTGCAAGCTCTCTCCTGTAAACCACCCTATTTGGTGTTTCATAAGGACAAGGCAGTGCTTCGCACTTCTAAGGAGTTCCTACCTAAAGTGGTTTCTGAGTTCCAAATTAATCAGGACATTGTGGTGCCCTCTTTCTGCCCTAGCCCCTCTTCTGATAAGGAGAGGGATCTCTATTTGTTGGATTTTGTGCGTTGTCTCAAGTTCTATGTGCATCGCACGGAATCCATCAGGAAATCTGACTCTTTGTTCGTCATTCCGGAGGGTCCTAGGGCTGGCAGACCGGCATCCAAAGTGACTGTTTCTTCTTGGATTAAGTCTACTATTCGTAAGGCGTACGAATTGAGGAATAAGCATGCTCCCTTTCGAGTGACGGCCCATTCCACCAGGTCCATTGGGGCCTCTTGGGCCTACAAAAATCAAGCGTCTGCTGATCAGCTGTGCCGGGCGGCCACTTGGTCCTCGGTGCACACCTTCTCGAAGTACTACCGTGTGGATGTGCTGGCCTTGGCTGATGCCAGCTTTGGGAGAAAGGTCCTGGAGGCAGTTTTGCCTGTCTAGGATCTTCTTTTTCTGAGGTTCTTAGTTTTTCCTTACTGTTGAGCCCTGTTGGCTCTAGTTCAGTGTGCTGTGTAACAGTTCCTGGGGTCTGTTTTTACCCCTAGTTGGTGTCTGTTGACACTTCTGTTTTGTTGGGATCTCTGTCCAATAGGTTCATGGAGGCCCTGGTGACTTTGGGGGTCTTGCGCCTGGTCCTTGCCTTCTTCCCGCCTCAGGGAAACTCAATGGTTGGACATCCCAGAGTTACCAGTAAACCTGTAGTGGACGACAGTGAAAAGAGGATTTTAGTCTTACCTGTTAAATCCTTTTCACTTAGTCCATACAGGTTACTGGACTCCCACCCTGTCAAGAAACCATGCTTGGCTCTCCTGTGGCACTTTGTGGGAGTCCTTCGGGGCATGCTCACAGGAGTCTTCTTTTCTCCTATTTCTGGTCAGTAGGGTCTCAAATCATTCTGGTGTTAGCTGACTGGGAAGCAGCTGAGGAGGGAGGGGAGGCTCCGCCCCCTGCATACATTTGGAGAAATGTTCCTGCCTACTTAAAGGGGCGGATCGCCTCCCAGAGTTACCAGTAACGTGTATGGACTAAGTGAAAAGGTTTTAACAGGTAAGACTAAAATCCGATTTTTACCTCTCAAAAGTGCCCCCGAATAAAGTTATCCTTAAGCTTCCGCGAATGACTGCCAGGTTACTGCAGCCTGTGCGCCTGCTCCGTCAGTCTCTTCCAGAGCCGTTCTGGCCAGTGCAATGCCTATGAAGGTTGACGGGGACTGACAGCACAGGCGTGCATTCAAGATGTCCATGGTGATTTCTGGCTTCCTGTCTCTGAAGCTTAAAGATAACTTTATTCGGGGGCACTTTTGAGAGGTAAAATAATGATTAATAATCTAGTCGCCACCTGCCTAAGTACTGCAGGGTAACTTTAGTTGAGGTGGTAGTTCCGCTTTAAATAAGATCTTATCATGCAGGGAGTCAAAATTTATGAGTTGAGATTATCTAAACCCCTGCAAGTTCCTCTTTAAAAGCCATGCACAGTATTAATCTAACCAAATATCAACTGTTTAGCAGAATCTGGATACTACATGAAAAAGAAGAGTGAAACTAACACTTTTTCTCTATCGTCCAATATAACTCACAGGTACCTTGGGGAGGCGACAGCTCCTCCTAGTAGGTTGGAACTATTCTAGAAGAAGTGCATGGTGGAGCCTCCCCCTCCTCCATATCAGGCTACCTATCCATTCCCCACCAGATAGATTTGTTCCACCAACTGGTTGAAGGCTGTGAACTGTTCTGTTTAGTTTTTATTTTATTTTTTTTTTCTTAGATATGGGGTGCCCAAAGTCCCCCATTAGGTGGATTACCATTACAGGCTTCCCCTGGTGGATTGCCCTGTTTTCAGGTGCTGTTATGGACCCTTTGCAGCCCTGGTAGCGAATCACGCCACCCATGTTTCTCTCTCCAGAAGGAGTCTCTCTGAGGCTTCTTTATTCACAATGGTAACCTGAAGAAAGAAGTCTTGCAAAAAAAACAACAACAAAACGTGACCAACGTTACCCCTCCACACAGGGGCCTCTATGGAGAATATACATTCTACTGCACTCATGCTGGGTATTTCATTGTCTGTTCTTTGGAGCATTTTGGGCAGTTTGGCGGTTGTTAACCCCTTCCCTGCCATGTCTTGGGTAATTGGAAAACCTTTTTCTTACTTTCCTATTGAATTAATGTGTTTTCATGATTTCTAGATGTAATTCGTATTTTGGCACTTTTTAGTCACTTTTTACTTTGTTTTATTTGAATACTGAACGTTTAAGGGCTCTTTTTCAAGCACTTGGGCAGGCTCTGTTGCGGATCGGTGCGTAGTACTGGTGATCTCAGAAGGTTACAGGATTCCCTTGGAATTTCTGCCTCCCTTCAGGTTCTTCCTTTCTCGTTCCCCTCAGAGTCAGGAAAAGCTGCAGCTTTTCATCAGGGCAGTGCAAACGCTCTTGGACAAGGGAGCCTTGATTCTGGTTCCTCAGCAAGAGAGAGATTTAGGTTTGTATTCAAAATGTTTTGTGGTTCTCAAGAAGGACAGCGGCAGCCGTCCCATTCTGGATGTAAAGGACCTCCAATTCCTTTGTGGCCTGTACTCATTACAAGATGGAGTCTTTGCACTCTGTCATTGCAGCAATGTGTCCAGGGGAATTTCTAGCCTCTCTGGATCTGCAGAATACTTACCTGCATGTTCCAATTCATCCGGACAGTCCAAATGTTCTTGCGCTCTGGGACACTTTCACTTCAATGCACTCCCCTTCGGGCTCACAACTGCTCCTCAGGTGTTTGCTCTTGTGTCTTGGGTTCCTTGATTGCATTCCTACACACCAAGGGATCCAGGTGACTCTGTGCATGGACGGCCTTATGCTGAAGCTCCGTCCAGGGATCATCTGGACAGTTAGGTACAGGAATGTGCTCAGATCCTCCTCCAGAATGGTTGGATTCTGAACATGGACAAGTCCGCTCCAGTTCCTTCTCAGTATCTGGTTTTCCTGGGTCTCCGGTTTGACACCTGTCAGGGTATGGTCTGTCTGACAGAGGACTCTGTTCTCTTTTCTCCAGAAGAAGGTGCATTGTTCGCGCTGAAATGTATAGAGCTGAGACTGATTTCCACTTGTGTGAGAGAGGACGCCAACTTAGATCGGACGACGATAAGAAGGGAGAGTATAGTATTGCGTCACACAGCTGGGGACTCAAGTCAAGTAAAGCAAATTGGCATCAAAATGAGAAAGGAAGGACCTGAGGACACATAAAGTGGCAATAAGAAGGCACTGATGGGCAACAACTAAGTAAGATAACTAGTAAGCAGGAAATTTTGCTGGTTGTGATTTCTCATCTGGTGACTCTGGTTAAGACTGCAGACATACATATATATATATGTGTGTGTGTGTGTGCCCCTATACACAAGACTTTCCTGTAAGTAGCCACCTTATACTGACTAATCCCCACCAATTTCTGCACCTCCCATAACCACCCAGAAGCACAATCTTTCTAAAACTCCACACGCTACGTAGTATATAGCATATATTATTTAATATACAATATTCCAATACAGGATTGATTATATTTTGATCTGTTCGCCATAATGTGTAAATGAGAGCTTTATTTATTATATTTAATTTCAACTTGCGCTGATAGTCTTTATATGTCTAAGAATTCTTGATGTATAAATATTTTTCTTGATATTTTTTGAATTTGTGTATTATATGTGAAAATTATTCTTTCTCTGTCGTCCAGTACAGATTACTGGTAACTCTGGGAGGTGATCCGCCCCTTAGTAGGCAGGAACAATTGTCAAAGTGGATGTAGGGGGTGGAACCTCCTTTCTCTCCTTGGCTGCAGCTAGCCAATCAGCCCCAGAAAGATTTGTTCCTTGGTGAAGACAACGCCAGGCTGCGAATAGTTCTGCAATAGTTTTAGAATATTTTTTATTTTTCTGTTAGATATGGAATAATAATTAATAATAATAATAATAATAATAATTCTTTATTTATATAGCGCACACAGATTACGCAGCGCTTTACACTCATATTACCACCATTAGGCGGATTACCATGACTGACAATGCCCTTAGATGTGGCTAGCTCAGTATCTGGGTGCTTTTTGTGGACCTTAAGCCCTGAGGGGGAAAATCTTGATTCCAAGTGCTTCCCCAGGAGTTACCCACTGAGGTACTTCTTGCTCCATGGTAATCTGAAGACAGAAGATCTGCATGAAAGGTGAGCAACTCTTTGAGTGCTGCAGTTCCACTTGTCCCGCAGTACCCCTCCACACAGGGGTGTATTAACTGGAGTTCCTATTGCACACTCCTGCACTCATTGGGTATATCTGTTTGTGTGTTGGGTGTTTGGAGCAGGTTTATGTAGTAACCCTTTAACTGCTGGTTTGGCACTTTTTGGGGTGTTTCTGACACTTTCCCTACTGGGTTGGTGGTTTTTGGGTATCCTCACATGTTCTATTGATGTTTTAATTATAATATTGCACAATTTGGGCGCTCCTTTGTGTTTATTGTGTCCTATATCTACGTACCTGCTATATCCGCGGTGCACATTCCAGGCGTAGAAAATGTCATGGCGGACTTCCTCAGTCGACACACCGTGGACAGCGGTGCATGGGATTTGCACCCACAGGTGTTTCAACTCATTGTTCAGCGATGGGGTCCTCGTTACATCGACCTGATGGTGACAACAGACACAACAGGAAGGTTCCAGTGTTCTGCTCTCTGGCAAGACCCTCTGGCTCTGGCAGTGGATGCAGTGTCCATTCCTTGGGTCTTTCCTCTGGCTTACATCTTTTCTCCCCTTCCCATATTGCACAGGGTGTTATGGAAATTGAGACTGGAGCGTTGCCCAGTCATTCTGATTTCTCCGTATTGACCTCGTCAGTCTTGGTTTCCGGAGCTCTTGGATCTGTCTGTGGCAGAGCCCTTTTGGCACCCCTACCATCCAGACCTTCTTCTACAGGGTTTCCTGCGGAAGGAGGACGTTCATCGGCTAGCTTTGGCGGCTTGGAAATTGAATCCTCAATATTGAAGAAGAAGGGCTTCTCTTCTGGTGTGGTGGCTACTATGCTCAGTGCCCACAAGCCTGTTTCTTCCAAGATCTGCCATCGTGTCTGGTCGACAGGGACTTGTCTCAGGATTTTGATCTACCTACAGTCCTGGCCTTTTTGCAGGACGGTGTGGATAAGGGCCTCAGTTTGAGTTCCCTTAAGGTTCAGACTTCTGCTCTCTCTCTCTTTTCTTTCAGAGACGCATTGCCATCCTTCCTCATGTCAAGATTTTCTTCCAGGGCGTTGCTCATACTCATCCTGTTTTCAAGACTCCCACTCCTCAGTGGGATCTTAACTTGGTTTTCGGCGTCCTTCAGCACCCTCCCTTTGAGTCTTTGGCTACTATCCCTCTACGCCTGTTGACGTGGAAAATGGCCTTTCACTGTTGTCCAATACAGGTCACTGGTACAATGGGAGGCGATCCGCCCCTTTAAGTAGGCAGGAACATTCAACAAAATGTATGCAGGGGGTGGATCCTCCCCTCCCTCTTAAGCTGCCTTCAGCCAGAACAAGCCAGATTGATTTGTTCCTGCATGCTGTGCACACCAGGTGGAGAACATCTCTCAATCAGCTTTAGTTTTTTTATTGTTTTCTTCAAATATGGAATACCACCTTTAGGCGGGTGACCGTGGCTGACAATTGCCCTCTCCAAAGTGGCTAGTGCAGCTTCCAGGGATTTTCTGGTGGACCTTATGCCCTGAAGAGGGAACAACTTGAGTCAAGTAGCTTCCCTGCTGGGGAATTTTCCTCTGGTTAATTCCCTGTTAACATGGTTACCTGAAGACAGAAGTCCTGCAGAAAGGTGAGCCACCCTTTGAGTGCTGAAGGTCCACTTGTCCCACAGTGTCCCTTCATTGGGCTTGTATTTGGGAGTTCTCATTATGCACTCCAGCACTCATAGGGTGTTTTTCTTCATATTGCCTGTATGCAATGTCTGTGTGTATTCCCTGGGTTTTGGAGCTGTTTATGGGGGTTTTAACCTTTTCCCTGCTATTTCTCACATTGTGATATCGTTTTATCATGTTTTACATGTGTTTTGTGTGTGTTTGGTAACTTTTTTCTGTCAGGGTAAATTTATTAAGAATTACTGTTCCCCGCCTTTAAAGGGATAGTAATACTTCGTTTTAACTTTATTTTATTTTGTAGGCATTAAAAAATATGAAGAATGATATAAGTCTTATCTCTCAAACCTTTATGGTTTAAGAGATATTCACAAACAAAGTATCCCCCCCTGTTCAACCAGATCAGAAGGGAGGTGCCCAGGTAGACTGCAGAGAGGGACAACCTTCAATTAAGATAAGGGAAAAAGCTGAAAAACTTGTCAAGGGGGGGGAAGGGCTTTCATTGTTTTCATACAAAGAAAATTGTCCCCTTCTGTTATCTGTCCTGTCATACAACCAGATTCACATCTGAGAAGAGATGGCTTACACTAGGTAAAAGGGGCGGGGAGGGGAAACTTTGCTTGTGAATATCTCCTAAACCATAAAGGTTTGAGAGATAAGACTTATATCATTCTTCATGTTTTTTTAATGCCTACAAAATAAAATAAAGTTAAAACGAAGTATTACTATCCCTTTAAGCGCGCTTTTCCCGCATAGACGCCATTGCTCCTTTACTCTCTATGGGTTTACACAGTCTGGGACGTATCTCTGGAACCGCTTGTCACAGCGACTTCAGAGTGGGCTCATTTTCTTGGTCTTCCATTGCTCTATCATCCGGTTGCATGATTCGGTGTGTTGGGGGTCTGGGGGGGCTTCGGGCACTGTTTTGGGGTACTTCTGAGAAAAACTACGTTTCCCATGAGCGCTTGTTTCGCGCCCATTTTCTGATTGGCTACCGTCGCGGCAGCCATTTTGTGAGGTATTCTCAGTGAGTATACTACGCAGGGACCGAGCCTTCTCTCTCTCCTCCGCAGATTAACCCTTCGCTTGCCAGATAAGTTTCATTTTAGACATTTCTGGGGTGAATTTTTAATCTTTCACACATCAATTGGGTGATTCTTGTCAGTGGAGTATATCTGACGCTGTGAGCATGTCTATTCCACTGGAGTCAGGGGCTAGACCCAAGACTAAGGAGGCTGGGGTGTCAGTTTCCCCCATTGCGTTTTGCTCCTCTTGTCACTCTGGGCTGCCTAGACAATTTTCTGGTCATTTATGCCCAAAATGTGCAGAAAGCCATGACTGCAACCCTGGGCTTTCCAGCCACGCCATTGAGCCAACTTGGGTGAAAGAGTTCAAGGCTGCCACTAGGGATCTCAGAGCCACTCTTCAGCTCTTTCCCTCTCAGGTTCAGGGGGCTCTTCAGGTTTGGCAGACCCCCTCCACAGTCAGGACCTCCCTGCCCAAGCCACAGGGTGCTCCTAATATGTCTGATTCTTCTGAGGAAGAACTTTTGCAGGATTCTGATGTTGAGGAAGGCACTGTTATTGAGTCTACCAGGTCTATTGGTGACCCTTTTGAATGTGACCCTGAACACTCTGCTGAGGGTTTGATCAGGGCTGTGCTAACCACACTCAACCTTCCTTTGAGTCAGGAATCTACTCATGATCCATCTGACGTTTTTCAGAAACCTTCTAAGGCTGTTGTATGTTTTCCTACTAATCCTACTCTTGCTTGTTTAGTCTCAGATGCATGGAGAAATCCTGATAAATCCTCTTCTGTATCTAAAAAGTTTGCTAAACTTTACCCTTTTCCTGAGACTGAAGTGGCTAAGTGGGTTCATCCTCCTAAAGTGGATGCTCCAGTTTCTAGATTGTCTAAATCTACTGCTTTGGCTGTATCTGATGCTTCTGCCCTGCAAGATTGGACGGATAAAAAGTTAGAAACTTGTCTTAAGTCTATTTTTGCCTCTATTGGCACTGCCATGCGTCCAACCTTTGCAGTGGCGTGGGTTAACCGGGCCATTGCGGTCTGGACTGAAAAGCTCACTGAAGCGGTTCGCCAGGATGCGCCAGTGTCTGAGCAGTTACAGCTTCTTGCTAATATATCCGAAGCTCAAAATTATGTTTGTGATGCTGCTTTTGATGCTGTGTGCATGATGGCGAGGGCCTCCACTACCTCTGTGGTGGCTAGACGTGCTCTTTGGCTGAAAATTTGGTCTGCTGACACCGCTTCTAAGAAAGCCTTGCTTTCATTACCCTTCCAAGGGACCTCACTGTTTGGATCTGAACTTAAGGAGATGATTAGTGAGGCTACTGGTGGTAAAAGTACTCTTCTACCATCAGTCTTCAAGAACAAGTTTCCAGCCAAACGAAATCGGTCCTTTAGTTCCTTCCAAACTGAGACACGCTCTGCGTCCCAGACGGGTCCATCCTCTGTGCGCTCCTCCTCCAAGCCCAAACAGTCCTGGAAGTCCAAAGTTGCCCCCAAGGCCAAGACCTCCAAGACTGCTTCGGCATGACTCGCGTAACCCGGGTCCGCATCCGGCTGTAGGTTGACGTCTCCACATCTTTCGCCGGATTTGGGAGGAGTCAGTGGCGGACCCTTGGGTTATTCAGGTGGTATCAGAGGGATACAGGATCCCTTTCTCTTCCCTTCCTCCCTTTCGGTTCCATTTTACTCGTCCTTCTCAGGAGCCTACAAAAAGACGTCTGTTCGACGACGCTATTCAGGATCTTTTGGACAAGGAAGTCCTGGAATTGATTCCTTCAGAGGACACAGGTTCAGGATTTTATTCCAACCTGTTCGTTGTGGCCAAAAATGACGGGGACGCCCGTCCTATTTTGGACCTCAAGGATCTCAATTCCTTTGTTGTGAGTTCCCACTATCGCCAGGAATCACTGCGTACTGTGATAGCAGCTATGTCTCCAGGGGAGTTCCTTGCCTCCCTGGACCTTCAGGATGCATATCTTCACATCCCTATCCACCCAGAGAGCAGGAGGTATCTCAGGTTTGCCTGTCACAGAGGCCACTTTCAGTTTTCAGCTCTTCCCTTTGGACTGACTTCAGCTCCTCAGGTTTTTCAGAGAGTCTTGGGAACTTTGATAGCTGTGCTTCATCGAGATGGTGTCAGAGTGACTCCCTACATGGACGATCTGCTCCTGAAAGCTTCATCTGCGGAGATCCTTCACCAACAGGTTCAGTTATGCATCCAGACACTCAATCGCCACGGGTGGATAGTGAATCTGGACAAGTCAGACTTGATCCCATCTCAACAGATCCTTTTCTTGGGTCTCCTGTTTGACACTCAGCAGTGCATGGTGTTTTTACCGGAAGAAGTGGCTCATCAGATTGCTCTCCGTGTATCCAAGATTCTGGAGCTCGAGAGGGTTCCAGTACCGAAGTTGTCTTCTCTGGTGGGGAAATTCATTTCCACAATAGAGGCAGTACCATTTACCATGGCACACACCAGGGAGCTTCAGAGATTTGTGATCCAAACGTGCAAGAATCATCCAGATCATCTGCATCTATCAGTCTCTCTACCTCCTCATGTCGAGCTGAGCTTGGAATGGTGGTTGGACCTGTCTCATCTCCTGAAAGGGAGGTCATTTCAGGTTCCCTATTGGACCACAGTCACGACGGATGCCAGCCTCTGGGGTTGGGGGGAAGTGTTGGGTCGTTTCAGTGCTCAGGGGAGATGGGGACTGAAAGAATCTCTCCTCTCCATCAATGTGCTGGAACTTCGTGCCATCTTTCTTGCCCTGAGACACTGGGAATCTCAAATGGAAGATTGTCCAGTCAGAGTGGAGTCTGACAACGCCACCGCAGTGGCCTACATCAACAGAGAAGGCGGCACAAAAAGTCTCACCTCTTGGTTAGAAGTCAAGGCCATCTTATCTTGGGCGGAAGCTCATGTTCCCGTCATTTCAGCGGTACACATTCCAGGCGTAGACAACGTCATGGCAGACTTTCTCAGTCGTCATACAGTCGACAGCGGAGAGTGGGCGCTCCATCCAGAGGTGTTTCACCTTCTAACCCAGATATGGGGGGTTCCTGTAGTGGATCTGATGGCTACCAGACACAACAGGAAGGTTCCAGTGTTTTGCTCTCGATGGAGGGGCCCTCTTGCTCTAGCAGTGGACGCTTTGTCAATCCCTTGGGAGTTCTCCCTAGCGTACATCTTCCCTCCTCTCCCTCTGTTGATCAGAGTCATCCAGAAGTTGAAGATGGAGCGTTATCCTGTTATTCTCATAACCCCGAATTGGCCTCGTCAGTCCTGGTATCCGGAACTGCTAGCCATGTCAGTGGCGGATCCCTTCCCGCTTCCTGCCCGTCCACATCTACTTCTTCAAGGATATCTGTGGAAGGAGGATGTTCAGCATCTCCTTTTGACGGCTTGGAGGTTGAATCCTCAATTTTGAAGAAGAAAGGGTTTTCCTCTTCAGTGGTGTCTACGATGCTTAGAGCTCGCAAGCCTGTGTCTTCCAAGATCTATCATCGCACTTTTGTTGCATGGTGTGCTGATAAGGATCTATCACTTGATTTCCATCTTCCCACGGTCCTGGCCTTTTTGCAGGATGGGGTTGAAAAGGGACTCAGCCTGAGTTCTCTCAAAGTTTAGACTTCAGCCTTGTCTGTATTTTTCCAGGAACGCATTGCTATTCTTCCTGATGTTAAAGTTTTCTTCCAAGGTGTGGCTCATGTTCGGCCTGCCTTCAAGAGTTCTGCTCCCCAGTGGGACCTCAATTTGGTGCTGGAGGTTCTCCAGAGACCCCCGTTTGAATCCTTGGCGTCTCTTCCTTTACGCCTCTTGACATGGAAAATGGCCTTCCTCTTGGCTATTGTTTCAGTTCGCCGGGTAGCAGAGTTACAAGCTCTGTCTTGTAAACCTCCTTACTTAGTGTTTCACAAAGATAAGGCAGTGCTTCGCACTTCCAAGGAGTTTTTAGCCAAGGTTGTATCCGAATTTCACATCAATCAGGAGATTGTGGTTCCCTCTTTCTGCCCTAACCCTTCCTCTGACAAGGAAAGAGATCTCCATTTGTTGGATGTTGTGCGTTGTGTTAAATTTTATGTTCATCGCACTGAGTCTATCAGGAAGTCTGATGCCCTGTTCGTCATTCCTGAGGGGCCTAGGGCAGGGAGACCGGCATCGAAGGTGACTATTGCATCTTGGATAAAATCTACCATTCGTGAAGCCTACAAGTTGCGGAATAAGCACGTTCCCTTCAGGGTTACTGCTCATTCCACCAGATCAATTGGGGCCTCTTGGGCCTATAAAAATCAACCGTCTGCTGATCAACTGTGCCGGGCGGCCACTTGGTCGTCTGTGCACACTTTTTTGAAGCACTATCATGTAGATGTACTGGCCTCGGCTGATGCCAGTTTTGGGAGAAAGGTCTTGGAGGCAGTTTTGCCTGTATAGGACTTTCTTCTTCTGTGGTTCTCAGTGCTTCCTTACTGTTGAGCCCTTTTGGCTCTAGTTCAGTGTGCTGTGATAGTTCAGGGGGTTCGTTTTTACCCCTGGTTGGTGTCCGTTGACACTGCTGTTGCGCTCTATGATTAATCGGTTCATAGGAGTTCTGATGACTTTGGGGCCTTGCGCTTGGTCCTTGCCTTCTTCCCGCCTCTGGGAAAGCTCAATGTTTGTACATCCCACTGTACCAGTAACCTGTATTGGACGACAGTGAAAATAGGATTTTAGTCTTACCTGTTAAATCCTTTTCACTTTGTCCATACAGGTCACTGGTGTCCCACCCTGTCAAGGGACCATGCTTGGCTCTCCTGTGGCATTCAGTGGGAGACCTTTGGGGCATGCTCACAGGAGTCTTCCTTTTCCTTCTTATCTCTGGTCAGTTTTAGTGTCTCAAATCAATCTGGCTTGTTCTGGCTGAAGGCAGCTTAAGAGGAAGGGGAGGCTCCACCCCCTGCATACATTTTGTTGAATGTTCCCGCCTACTTAAAGGGGTGGATCGCCTCCCATTGTACCAGTAACCTATATGGACTAAGTGAAAAGGATTTAACAGGTAAGACTAAAATCCTATTTTCTCCTGGCGATTGAGTCGGTTTGCTGTGTCGAGGAGTTACATGCTCTGTCCTGTAAACCACCCTATTTGGTATTTCATAAGGGCAAGCTGGTGCTTTGCACTTCTATGGAGTTTCTCCCGAAAGAGATTGTGGTGCCCTCTTTCTGCCCTGACCCCACTTCTGACAAGGAGAGGGATCTCCACTTGTTAGACGTGGTGCGTTGTCTCAAGTTTTATGTGCATCGCACTGACGCTCTGTTTGTCATTCCTGAGGGTCAAGGGCAAGAAGACCTGCATCCAAGGTGTGACTATCGCTTGGATCAAGTCCACTATTCGCAAGGCTTATGAGTTAAGGAAGAACCCTGTACCTTTCAGGGTCGCGGCTCATTCTACTCGACCTATTGGGGCATCATGGGCTTACAAGAATCAGGCCTCCGCTGATCAGTTATGCAAGGCGGCCACTTGGTCATCTGTGCACACCTTTTTGAAGCACTACCGTGTTTATGTACTGGCATAGGCTGATGCCAGCTTTGGGAGGAAAATCCTGGATGCAGTTTTTCCTGTCTAGGATTTTCATTCGTTCTTAGTGCTTCCTTCTCTGTTGAACCCCGTTGGTTCTAGTTCAGTGTGCTTTGTATTGTTCCTGGGTGTCATGTCGCTGCACCCTACCTTGCTGCCGCCGGGCCTGCACTGATGCGCGCTTCTCCCGTGGCCGCTTCCGGGTTTTTATGACGTCGCACGCCGCCGACGTCAGACGCACCCGAGGCCCATAAAAGACTGGCACCAGCTGGGCCTCGGTGCTCTGTTATTGAGCTAGTTCCCCGTGGCGTCGGGTTTTTCTAGTGTTCTTCCTGCTCCCTGGCCCCAGGCGGTTTGCTCCTTGTACGTAGCAGGGGTTTTCCTGCTATCTTCTTTGTCCTTTCCTGCTTCTCTATTATTTTAGCCCTCTGCCAACCTCAGTGCTCCCACATCTGCACTGTGTAGTTTTCAGAGGTCTTACACTCGCTACTCCTTACTGGGAGCTGACAGAATAACAGAGCCACTACATTAATAAAGATAAAAAAAAAAAAAAAAAATTGATTGAGGATGGACCCCACTAAGCTAATGGAGGCCCTCTCCTCTTTAGGGGATCAAATTACAACCCTGACAAGATCTGTGCAAGATCTCCAAGCCAATCAGGGGTTATTACAACAACAACTGCAAGACCTACAGCCGGCAGCCTCTCCCCCTCCCGTCGCACCTGGTCCCAGTGGACCCTCCGAACGTGTGGCCGAAGAGCAGCTCTATCCGGAACCCAGGGTCCCTTTGCCTGACCGTTTTGATGGAGACAGGTCGAAATTTAGGTCTTTCATCACTGCCTGCAACCTACTATTCACTCTAAATCCCCGCACATATCCCAATGACTTTGTCCGTGTACGCACGGCTATCACGTTGTTGGCTGGGGAACCCCAAGCTTGGGGGTATCATCTCCTCCAAACAGACAGTCCCCTACTGCATTCTTGGGCTTCTTTTCAACAGGCGATGGAGGCACTATATGATGATCCATTTAGAGCAACCACCGCACAAGCTTCACTGCGTGCCCTCACCCAAGGTAGGAGACCAGTGGAGGAGTATGCCACTGAGTTCCGCCGTTTAGCCAGTGATTCCCACTGGAACGAGGCTGCCCTATTTGATCAATTCCGGTATGGTCTATCGGAGGCTTTAAAGGATGAGTTGGCCAGGATTAGTCTCCCCTCCGGTTTGAAGGAGTTAGTCCTTCTGGTCATACAAATCGATCGGCGATTGAGAGAACGACGTCATGAGCGTCTTGTTTCCCCTTCGGCTTCGGTACGGCGACCTCACCCGGTCCCTATGCATACACCTGAGAGCCCCTTGGCACCCCCAGAAGAACCCATGCAGGTTGGTGCGGTACGAGGCCCACTCTCCAAGTCTGAGAAGGAACGACGCAGGCTTCTGGGCTTATGCCTATATTGCTGGAGCAATAGCCATCTCCTCAGGACCTGTCCTTTACGGCCTCCTCCTATGCCAGGTACCCGCAGTAAGCTCCAAGTTACCCTTCGCTCTGCTTCTGATTCCGCCTCTATTCATTTGACCTTACCTGTCTCTTTGCAGTGGAACGACCAACGGAGCGAGACTAACGCCATGGTGGATTCAGGGGCGAGTGGCTGTTTCATGAACCAGGATTTCGCTGTCACTCTGGGAATCCCACTTCTCAAGAAGAGGCATCCTCTCATAGTCCAGATGGCGGACCAAAGCACACTACTCTCCGGCCCGATCCTTCTGGAGACCAAGCCGATTCTTCTTACCACCGCTGCTAATCACCAGGAATGCATAAGTTTTGATGTGTTACCTTCCCTTCTGTATCCGATTGTTCTGGGCTTCCCGTGGTTACGCATTCATGACCCTTGTATAGTCTGGTCCTCTTCTGATATTACATTCTCATCCACCTTCTGTGAGACAAATTGTCTACCTGTCAAGAGTACCATGCTTCTGTCCTTACCAAGTTCGCCACGTCTTCCAGCGCCTTATCAGACATTCGCTGACGTATTCGATGAGGCGCAGGCTGGTTCTCTGCCCCCGCACCGACCTTTCGATTGCCCTATAGACTTACTACCCGGAGCGGCCATCCCTTACGGTCGCATTTACCCCATTTCCAGTCCCGAGGCCCGTCACTTAAAGGAATATATCACAGACAAGGAATATATCACAGACAATTTGAGACGGGGGTTCATCCGGCCCTCCACATCACCAGCGGGAGCTGGGATCTTCTTTGTCCCCAAGAAAGATGGAGGATTACGTCCCTGCGTAGACTATCGGGATTTGAACAAGGTTACCATAAAGAACCGCTATCCCCTTCCACTTATTCCGGAATTACTAGAACGCATTTCAACTGCCAACATCTTTACCAAGATCGATCTGAGAAGTGCTTACAACCTGGTGCGTATTAGGGAGGGGGATGAGTGGAAAACTGCTTTTCGAACGCGGTATGGCCATTTTGAATATACCGTAATGCCTTTTGGTCTATGCAATGCACCGGCTACTTTCCAGTGCTTCATAAACGACGTTTTCCGTGATCTTCTGGACCGGTTTCTAATAATCTGCCTTGATGACATCCTGGTTTTTTCAGACTCTGATAGAACACCGACACCAAGTGTCTACTGTGTTGTCTCGTCTCCGTGAACACGGCCTCTATGCTAAAGTCGAGAAATGCATATTTGAGGCTAAGGAGATCGACTTCCTTGGTTTCCACATTTCAGCTGGAAGCATTCAGATGAATCCACAAAGAATAGCAGCCGTTCTAGAATGGCCCACACCTTCCGACAAAAAAGCCGTCCAACGATTCATTGGGTTTTCCAATTTCTACAGGAGATTCATACAAGACTTTTCCCGTTTGATCTCCCCTCTTACGAAACTTACGAGAAAGGAGGAGCCGTTCCAATGGTCCACGGAGGCAGAGCAGGCTTTCAACCGACTTAAAACAGCTTTTACGCAAGCACCTATTCTGCATCAACCGGATACCTTGTTGCCTTTCTTTCTGGAGGTGGATGCCTCCAACATCGCCACTGGTGCTGTGCTCTCCCAACGCACTGGTCCTAATGGGACTCTTCACCCAGTGGCTTACTTCTCCAAGCGGTTAAGCCCAGCCGAACAAAACTACGATGTCAGTGATAAAGAACTGCTAGCCATCAAATTGGCACTGGAGGAATGGCGTCATCTCCTGGAGGGAGCAGAGAATCCCATCACGGTATACACAGACCACCGTAATTTGGAATACCTCCGTTCCGCTCGCAGACTGCGCCCTAGACAAGCACGCTGGGTGCTTTTCTTCTCTCGTTTTCCAATCCTGATCACTTACCGGCCTGGCACCAAAAATGTGAAGGCGGATGCCCTCTCCCGTATGCATCCTCCTCTTGACTCCTCCCCAGTTCCTCCAGATACTATCCTGCAACCCCATCAGTTCCTTGCGATTACCAGTGAGTTAGTCTACAAGCTACGTAAAGAGACAAAGCCCTCACCTCTTCTCGTCCAGCGTCATGCTCTCACGTTCTCTAATGGCTTACTGTTTCATCGAGGACTTATTTTTGTACCGGACTCCCTGCGCCCAGAGGTACTACATCATTGTCATGACCTTCCATCATCGGTCACTCAGCCCCATATACCAAGTAGGAGAGAAGGTCTGGCTGTCATCAGCACACATCCGCCTCTCCTGCCCTACCAGGAAGCTGGGGCCTCGTTTCCTAGGCCCTTTCTTGATTTCTAAAGTCATTAGTCCTACAGCGTACCAGTTAGACCTACCACGGTCCTACAAAGTACATCCCACCTTTCATGTATCCCAACTCAAACCATGGACTCCTAGCCCATACCCGGGCCGTCACCCCACCTGCCCTCCTCCCATTGTTGTGGGCTCCTCCGAGGAATATGAGGTTCAGCGTATCCTGGATTCTCGGTTACGTCGGGGTCGTCTGGAATACCTGGTCCTTTGGAAGGGGTACGGACCCGAAGAGTGCTCGTGGGAACCCTCTGCTAATGTTCACGCTCCCGATTGTCTCCGTCGGTTTCATACGGCGCACCCTGATCGCCCGTCTTCTGCGTCCGCCCGGAGGGCGTCCGTTCGGAAGGGGGCATCTGTCATGTCGCTGCACCCTACCTTGCTGCCGCCGGGCCTGCACTGATGCGCGCTTCTCCCGTGGCCGCTTCCGGGTTTTTATGACGTCGCACGCCGCCAATGTCAGACGCACCCGAGGCCCATAAAAGACTGGCACCAGCTGGGCCTCGGTGCTCTGTTATTGAGCTAGTTCCCCATGGCGTCGGGTTTTTCTAGTGTTCTTCCTGCTCCCTGGCCCCAGGCGGTTTGCTCCTTGTACCTAGCAGGGGTTTTCCTGCTATCTTCTTTGTCCTTTCCTGCTTCTCTATTATTTTAGCCCTCTGCCAACCTCAGTGCTCCCACATTTGCACTGTGTAGATTTCAGAGGGCTTACACTCGCTACTCCTTACTGGGAGCTGACACTGGGGTGCCGTTTCCCCTGTTTGTGTCCGTTGACACTTAACTTCTTGTTGGGCTGTCTCTGATCTAATGGTTCATATGTGTTCTGGTGACTTTGGGGGCCTTGTGCCTGGTCCTTGCCTTCTTCCCACCTCTGGGAATCTCAATGGTTGACATACCAGAGTTACCGGTAACCTGTGTTGGACGACAGAGAAAAGAGGATTTTAGTCTTTCCTGTTAAATCCTTTTCTCTTAGTCCATACAGGTTACTGGTCTCCCACCCTGTCAAGGGACCATGCTTGGCTGTCCTGTGGCAGTTTGTGGGTGTCCTTCGGGGTCCTGCTCACAGGAGTCTTCTTCCCTTCTACTACCTAGTTCATAGTTAGTGTCTCAAATCTTTCTGGTGGGGATTGGCTAGCTGCAGCCAAGGAGAGAAGGGAGACTCCACACCCTGCATACACTTTGAGAATTGTTCCTGCCTACTAAGGGGTGGATAGCCTCCCAGAGTTACCAGTAACCTGTATGGACTAAGAGAAAAGGATTTAACAGATGATACTAAAATTCTCTCTTATTTATTAGTATTTCATGATCTCTCTGATATGCACATAATCCTATTTTCACCTACTACACTTAGAGGATATTTTCTTGTGCTCTCTACCCCTTTCTGTTCTCATTTTGCATGTTCCATGATCATCGTTGAGCGGAATCTTTCGTGATATGAAGTTGCTTAAAACAAAGCAGCAATAATGAGAGGGCTACTGCCCATAATGAACTATAGATTCAGGGACAGCTAATATCAATACAAGATGTATGTATTCTACTACGTTTGTGTGTATTGTAAGATATACATGCATATAATACAAAATAATCTCAAACCATTGTGACACCAAGGAGTGAATACATAATTTATACAACCTGATCTATATATTGTTTGCATTATATCTTGTTCTTTTATTTTCCTCTCTATCCCACATAGGGTTAACCTGCTAATTAAGTGCGGAGTCTATATTTTTTCTAAAGAGGACTCTGTTCAGCAGATCACTAACAAGGTGTCCCAAGCTCTGGAATGTACTTCAGACCCAATTCGCAAGCTCTCATCCCTTGTGGGCAAGATGGTATCTAGCATGGAATCGGTTCCGTAATCCATGGCACACATCAGAAAGCTTCAGAGGTTTACTATCAGTTCTTCCCTGGGGAATCTGGAATTTCTGGATCGTGTTGTCTCTCTTCCCCAGGAAGTGTGGCAGGATCTGCTCTGGTGGTTGGATTGCTCCAACCTGCGGAAAGGGAAACCCTTTGTAGTCCAGTTTTGGACTCTGGTGATGACAGATGCCAGTCTTTACGGATGGGGTGCTGTTCTGGGTCACCTGGGGTATCAGGGTCTTTGGTCTACGGAGGAGGCCCTCCTTCCCATCAACATTCTGGAGCTCAGAGCATTTCGCCATGCTCTGGTTTATTGGTCCTCTCCCCTAAGGGACTGTCCAGTCCGCATCCAGTCAGACAATGCCACAGCCGTGGCTTACATCAACAAGCAAGGAGGCACAAGAAACACTTCCGCTTGGTTAGAAGTCAAGGCTATTTTAGCCTAGGCAGAGGAACAGGTTTCTGTTATCTCCTGCATTTAAATACCAGACGTAGAAAACATGCTGACAGACTTTTTCAGTTGCCAAACCGTGGACCCCGGTGAGTGGACCTCCATCTGGAGGTCTTTGATCTGTTAATGCAGAAATGAGGTCGTCCCTGCATAGATGTGATGGCTACCAGGGACAAAGAGAAGGTTCTGCTGTTTTGCTCTCGTTGGGGGTTCATCTGGCATTTGCAGTGGACTCTTTGGCTTTTTCTTCTAGCCTACATTTTTCCTCCTCTTCCTCTCCTCCCCAGGGTGTTGAGGAAGATCCGGATGGAGGGTGCATCAGTCATTTTGGTTTCCTGAGCTATTGGCACTATCTGTTCAGGGTCCGTTTCCTCTGCCACTCAGACAGGATCTCCTCCTCCAGGGTTACCTCTGGAGAGAAAATGTGGACAGTCTGGCTTTGACGACATGGCTGTTGAAGCCTCCATCTTAAGGAGGAAGGTTTTTTCTCCTGTGGTGGTTTCCACCATGATCCAGGCTAGCAAACTGGTGTCTTCTAAGGCCTACCACAGAGTTTGGTCTGCCTTCCATTATTGGTGTGTGGATAGGGTTCTGTCCTCGCAGGATTTTGATCTTCTGTCCATCTTGTCCTTTTTTGCAGGATGGTGCATCCAGACTTCAGCTCTCTGTCTTTTTTTCAGAGACGTATTGCCGTGATGTTGGGTGTCAAGGTCTTCTTTCAGTGCTCATGCCTTCGCTGCTTACAAGGCTCCCACTTCCCAGTGGGACCATGACTTTGTTTTAGGAGCCCTGCAAGGCCTCCATTTGAATCTTTGGCTACCATTCTGCTACATCTTCTGACATGGAAGATGGCTTTTCCTTTGGCAGTGGTCTCTGTCCGCAGAGTTGCTAAGTTACAGGCCTTGTCCTGTAAACTGCCTTTCTTGGTGTTTCACAAGGATAAGGCTGTTCTATGTACCTCCCAGGAATTTCTTCCTAAGGTGGTCTCTTGAGTTCCCCATCAATCAGGAGATTGCTGTGTCTTCCTTTTGTCCTGACCGTAAATCTGACAAGGAGTGGGATCTCCACTTGTTGGATGTTGTGCGTTGCCTCAAGTTCTATGTGCACAGTACTGAGTCCATCCGTAAAAGGGATGCTTTGTTTGTCCCTGAGGGTCCTAGGGCTGGTTTGGCTGCGTTGAACTCTAAGGTGACTATTGCATCCTGGATTGCCTACCTTATGTAAGGAGTATGAGCCCAGAGGGAAACCTGTTCCTTTCAGAGACGTGTTGCTATTCTGCCAGGTGTTAAGACCTTACTTCAAGGGGTGGTTCATGCCTTCTCTTTATTCCGGAACACCATGCTGCCATGGTATCTCAAGTTCGCTGCCTTTTGAGCCTCTGGCCTCGATTCATTTGCTTCCTCTGATGCTTAAAATGGCCACCTTTTGACTGTTGTCTCTGTTAGGATGTTTGCTTGAGTTGTAAACTCTGTTTTGCATACCTCCTTTCCTGGTCTTTCACCAGGACATGGCAATATTTCATCTTGCCAGCAAGAAAAAAGGAGAGAGAGAGCACCAACAGTGAAACACCATCAAATATTCTCGAGTTTTATAAAGAATTGTACTCACATTGTCACAGTGTCAAACAGGTTGATATCAAGCAGTCTGACTGAAAGAGCTTGTAGGGAATCATTAACCCATCTTTTCTTGGCTATTCTTAACACCAGATCTTTATCTTCAGATTGGAACTCAGGCGGAGGCTCCAAATAACGATGTAAAAGTATTTATTTAAAATCAATTAAACAATGTTTACAACACTTACAACTAAACAGGCTGGTTAGCTTTGAAAAAGCAGCTTAAACTCACAAAATGCTTTAGCATTCAAGCCTTTTTATCATTTTCAATTCATAAGTGTTGTAAACATCGTTTAATTGATTTTAAATAAATATTTTTACATTGTTATTTTGAGCCTCCGCCTGAGTTCCAATCTGAAGATAAAGATCTGGTGTTAAGAGCAGAGACGGGTTAATGATTCCCTGCAAGCTCTTTCAGTCAGACTGTTTGATATCAAACTGTCTGACAGTGTGAGTACAATTCTTTATTACACTCGAATATTTGTGTCACAGCTAACACCGAAGCGGCGGCGCTGGAGTTGTATTGCTCTAAATGACGCTTCTGCGTCATCCTACACACCGCTGTTCGGATTGGGTCTGGGCGCTTCGGCTGGTGCTGGAGTTGTACTGCTCTAAATGACGCTTCTGCGTCATCCTACTCACTGCTGTTTGGATTGGGCCTGGGCGCACTTGGCGTCGGCAGCGGACACTCATGTCCCCATGCTAGGCGGAGGCTCCAAATGATGCAGAGGTGGATCTGGCTCTGAGATAGCCAAGAGGCAATCTGTGACATTAGCTTGAATATCACGAGTCAGTTAAGGTGCAGATATATAAAAATGGGTTTCATCTGCACAGAGGGGATTATTTGAGTCTGAATGAGTTAATAAGTTCACCAAGCCTTATTGTGTAAATAGAGAACAGTAGCGTTCCTAGAAACTTGTTGAACACCAACAGAGAGGTGGATGGGTGAGGATGAAGAGGTGGCAGTGGAGACACTGAAGTATCAGTTAGTCAGATCAGAGGAAAGCAAATTAAGTGCTACATTCTGGATGCCTGAGCAGTGATGAATTTGGAGGAGGAGAGCATAATATATTGTACCATAAGCAGCTGTGACATCAAGCAAGATCAGTATTGAATAGTGATCTGGCAGTTTGGCCATGTGTATATCGTATACCAGTCTAATAAGCGCTTTGAGAAAGCCAACAGAGCCGAAATAGTGATCTCTAAAAATAAATACTTCATAGGAATGGTCTATAAAGTGTGCTTGCAAACCAGGCACACTTTGTAGACCGTTCCAATGAAGTATTTATTTTTTTAGATATTGCTATTTCGGCTCTGCTGAAGAGCTGCCGACCGGTCACGGGAGCAGGATCTCATGCTGTCGGCTATACAGCTCATGTATGAGAGAGGGGAGGGTGGGGGAACTTTAACATGGTATATCTCTGAAACCGTAAAGTTTTGAGAGATCGGATTAACATCAAGTAATCTCTTTTTTTTTTTTTTTTATTTAATAGCTACAATATAGCAATTCCTGAATAAACAACATTACTATCCCTTTAAAGTCTTAAAAGTACAATTGTGTGTCAACCCTGTTTTAATCACCCCAGATTTTTCCACTGAATTTTTGGTACAGACAGTTTCATCTGATGTGGGCCTGGGAGCTGTACTTTCTCAAGTGCAAAAGGGAGAGGAACATCCAGATATGTACTTAAAGGGATACTAGAGGATTCCCTCTTTGTATCATGCTCTCTATGTATATACTTTGTATAAATATTTCTTATACTTATTGTACTCATTCGTTACTTTCACACTAGAGGTCATTAACAATCACGTTGTATTATACTTGATGGTGTTTATGTTGCAATTTGGATTTTCACCACAGAGGGACCACCAGTAGCATTTGGAGGATGAGAGGGACTGTTGATGACATCAGTAATGACGTATTGGACTCTTTATTTTGGCGGCTTTTATATTTTATATATATAGGGAGATGGTAGGGGCTTGCACCTTGTCCTGATGAAAATGTGTTATCCACATTGAAACGTTGACAGTACATTTGGTTTATCACTTGAAAAACGTCCTGAGCGTGCTGATTCTTTATTCTTTTGTGTTGATGCTAATCCTACCTGATTTCGCACCCGGGCAGTGTGTTTGTGTAAGTGAGTGTGCTTCCCATCCGGACTATACTTAAAGGTATACTAATACTCTGAAACAAGTATATTTCATTGTATAGGTATTAAAAACTAAATTACTTGATCCAAGTCCTATCTCTCAAACCTCTGTGGTTTGAGAGATATAAGCTGTCATTTGAACGGTCTACAACGTGTGCCTGGTTTGCAAGCACGCGTTGTAGACCATTCAAATGAAGTATTTCTGCCTAACTAGAGTGATGACAGAGTTGCTGAAGAACGCAGGACTGTCTGTTGAACGGGATCTCCTTCTCTAACTCGGAAAGCTTACGTACGTGCAAGGGGAGGGAAAGGGGAACTTTGACAGCTTATTTCTCTCAAACCACAAATTTTTGAGAGAAAGGACTTGGTGCAAGTAATTTAGTTTTTTAATACCTATACAATTAAATATACTTGTTTCAAAGTGTTACTAATCCTTTAAGCAGGAAAGTGAAAACTCATGAACAGAGGTACTCGGTGGTCGAGAAAGAAGAATGTCTTGCGATAAAATGGGCACTAGAAACCTTAAAATATTATCTGTTGGGAAGGAGGTTTACTCTAATGACTGATCGTGAACCTTTAACATGGATGAGGCAAAACAAAGAGAAAATTTCCTGGGTGACCAGGTGGTTTCTTTAGTCTGTAGCCCTTCAATTTCACTATGTGGCATAGAGCTGGTAATGATCAGGGAAGTGTGGATGGCCTCTCCAGCATTTATTGCTTATGGGCTAAGGCTGCCCAACCCCACAGGCCTGAGCTGTGGGGTTAGAATATGGGACAGAGTGGATGGAAGGGTTGTAGAAGACAGGTACTTAGCACCCAGGAGCCTTCATAGCCTCTGTACCTAAATAATTGGCAACCTTCTTTTGAATCTCAGGCTGCAGTGTATTGGTAAAAGGTAATTTGTACTGCTGGGATAAGGACAGTGCAGGGAAAGTTGAACCAGGCCAGCAGGCAT
This sequence comes from Rhinophrynus dorsalis, assembly GCA_037306005.1. Taxonomy (NCBI): domain Eukaryota; kingdom Metazoa; phylum Chordata; class Amphibia; order Anura; family Rhinophrynidae; genus Rhinophrynus; species Rhinophrynus dorsalis. The sequence continues at coordinate 174,240,259 of CM074724.1, read as the reverse complement.
TTGATCAAAAGGTTGTTTATTTTTAGTTTAGAATCCTGGTGTAACAAGGACATGTATTTGAATTTAGTACCTTGCTTTGTGTCTATGAGTGGACTCCTCGTTTACATGATGTATTACAGTTTGGTGGAGAAAGCACATATGAAAGGTCTGTGGGTATGGAGGTTTCTGCAAACTGCCACTGAAGGGAGAAAAAAAAAAGTCATTTGTGTGAACTATTAATAACAGTGATACTGTGCCATTAAAATATGTGCATTGGCATTACCTGCCTTTTTATAAGGACATGTAGTCAAAATGGAGGACCTTGTGAAAGCCTAAGTGCAGGGTAAAGCTGCACAGGAAGAGACAAATCGAGTAACCGTTGCCCAGATCAGCAGTTTAGTGGACATTTGGCATAAGATTAACTGAATACTGGCTTCACAAGTTGGTATTGTGGTGGAGACACATAGTGAAAACAAAGCCACTCTTACAAGTGTCCTGTATCAAGTCCTACTGCTGACTGCAGTTGGACAGGGAGAGCCATATTCAAGAAAATGACTATCGGCATAAGTTGTCAGAAACTGATGAAGTTGAGGCCTACCTCTGGCAGGATTGCTGCCAGAGAGGGCTGGTCACGGAGCAATGGGCAGGCCTGCTGGCCCCATATCTTAATGGGGAATCACAGAAAGCCTATGATGACTTGGAATGATAAGCCATATAAGAAGGAATTGCCATTGCGTAACAAAATACCATTTGGTCTTCACCCTAGAGATAGGGTGAGATGGTAGCAAAAGGACGGCGGTCTGAAGTGCACCGGCAGGCTTCTTAAACACTTCTCAAAAGTTGTCAAAGGTCTGACAGAGTGTCCTTGTTTTACAACAGATGTTACCCAGTGTCGTAAATAGAAAATAGAACAACCAAGGCAATTGCGAACCCCCTAGCGTTTCTACTGTATGTGCAAATGAAACACAGCCAGAATCCACAACTAGGTTACTCAGAGTGAGTACATCGTTAGCAACTACCGACTCCACAGGAAGCTTAGAGAGACCCACTTGGAAATCAAGGTTCCCCACCGTGGAAGACAGGGTCGAATCCTCAGTGATTTGTGACCACACATTCAGCATATGGCCCCATATTACATGGGATCAGCATAGGGGTGGGATATTACGTTTGGAGGTCCACAACAATTGAAGAGGTGTTACAGCACCTAAGTCTTCTTGTAAGGATTCAACCCATCTGCATCTAGGGGATCTACTGAGGACGAACAATTTTGTAAGCACTGCCGCTCGGTAATATAGGTATATATTCTGCCAGCTGAGACCGCCCCCCCCCCCCCCCCCCAGCAATAGAATGAGTAATGATGTCAAATAGAAGGCTTGTGTGACCAAATGAGGTCAGAAATGAGTGATTGTATTTTATTAAGAATAAGGGAAGGGACATGCATGGTGACCGCATTTAGTAGAAAAGTATTTTGGATAAAGTCATCATTTTAAATAGGTTGATCTTCCCTAGCCACGAGAAAATCCGTTTTTCGCAGCTTTTCAACTCCAATTCGATCGACTTGACCAAAGCTTGAAAGTTCACCTCAACCATTTGGCCTAGATCTTTAGTGAGTATCACTCCTAAGTATTGTATACTGTCCTGGGCCCACGAAAAGGGATATAATTGTTGTAGTTTATTTTGGCCTGCGAAACAGAGGTGTATTCCTGTAATAGTGACATTAGAGTAACGAGCGTACTGGGTTAGAAATTAAAAAAAAAAAAAAAAAAAAAAAAAAAAAAAGAGGACATCGTCCGCAAAAGCCGCTACCTTGGACACGTTTTTTGGACCAGATGCCTTGAAAAGCAGGGTCTAGTCTGACTATTTAAAAAGGGTTCAAGCGTCAGTATGAAAATTAAGGGGGATAAGGGGCAAGCATGGAGCTGTAACCTTTATCCTAGCCGATGGGCAAGAGTGCAGGCTGTTGATTGCAGTGAGTATATTAGGCCCTATACCTATGTTCCCCAAGACTACTCGTACATAGGACTAGCGTACGCAGTTGAGTGCTTTTTCCGCATCCGAAGAAAGTAAAAGCATCAAAGTGCTTTTCCTTTTGGTGTGGTGAATCAAGGAGATTGCTAAAGTGGTGTTATGTCGTACCTCTCTATGTGCTACAAAGCCGCGATGGTTGTTACCATTTCAAATCCTCTGACAGAGTTAACAAAGGCAAAAAGTTCAGAAATGATAAACTGGAATCATGAGGCAGAGCATGCATTTAAAGTCTTGAAAGAGGCATAGTGTGCCAGCCCCAGATTTTTCCAGTGATTTCTTGGTACAGACCGATGCATCTGTTGCAGACCTTGGGAGCAGTACTTTCTCAAGTGCATAAAGTAGAGAAACATCTGGTTATGTACTTAAAGGAGCAGTAAACTTTTTTAATGAAAAAATATATATTGTAGGGATTTTCCTATTGAGTAAAATAGGGGTAATCCCACTGCAAAACGATTTATATTTCCAGAGTTATTACAGTTTAAACCCATGTTTTTTTTACATTAGCAGTGCCCTCTAGTGGTCAAATTCTAATTAGATTTCCTGTTAGATTCTAATGGAGAGGAAAGTCAGAAAAGTCAGAGACATACAATTCTCCATAGAATGTGATAGAAACAGCCTGTCACTTCCTGTCAGTTAGAACTATCAGGAAGTAAATGCATGGTAAATTCACTTCCTGATTATTTAAACTGCTATAATTTTTGAATAAAATATCTGACAGCTATGGGAGTGACCTTGTTTTATTCAGCAGGAAATGCTCTATAAAATATGCGTATTCATAAATAAAAGTTTACTGCTCCTTTAAGCAGGAAATTGAATCCTTATGAACAGAGGTTCTCAGTGGTTGAGAAAGGAATGTCTGACGATAAAATGGGCACTAGAAACCTTAAAATATTACTTGCTTGGAAGACTGTTTAAGCTAATAAGTTATCATGCACCTTTAACATGAATGAGGCAAAGCAAAGAGAAAAATGCCTGGGTGACCAGCTTAGTCTACAGCCCTGGTAACGATCAGGTGAATGACGATGGCTTCTCCAGAGTTCATTGCTGGGGGAAGGCTATGTGACAGAGTGGATGGAAGGCTTGTAGAGGGCAGGTACTTAGCCTCTATATCTTCCCCTGCAACTAAATAATTAGCAGCCTGCTTTTGAATCCCAGGCTGCAGATTGTTAGTAAAAAGGGAGTTAGTGCTGCTGGATCAGGACAGTACAGAGAAAGCTGAAGCAGCAGTTTGTTTTTGTTTTTTTAAGTTTAGAACCCTGGTATACCAAGGGCCATGTATTTAACCCCTTAGCGACCCTTGACGTACCAGGACCGTCAAGGGTAAATGTGCTCCAACGACCCTTGACGGTCCCGGTACGTCAAGGTTTAAACTCTCCCATCGCGGCCGCACGGAGCGATGGGAGAGCGCGGGCTGCTTGTTACTAAGTGTCCCGATACCGGGACACTTAGTAACAACCAGTAGAAAGTTTGTTGCAACATGCGATTCGCTTGATGAGCGAATCACATGTTGCAAATGCTGATTGACAGGGACAGTATTTGTAAATACTGTCCCTGTCATATATCTCTGTCTCCCTCCATCTTGCACACTGCTGAGATGGAGAGAGACGCAGAGACTTCGTGTGAGAGTGTGTTCCATAGTTCCTGCAAAAAAAATCTCTGTGTTTAAACCATAAAATTAACCCTTTGATCACTGTTTTACAGTGATCACCAAGTTCCCCCCCATCTGATCACTTTTAGAGTGATCAATAAACTACAGATCAGCGTCTGCTGATCTGTGGGATACCCCCCATCCCCCTTGTATCCTCTGAATTTTTTTTTTTATTTTATTTTTTTTTTTTATTAAAAATTGATTTAAAATATAATTTAGGTAGTTTAGGTAGGTAGGTAGGTGGGTAGGTTTAGTGTAGACTTGTGTTAGGGAAAGGTTTAGGGACAGATCTAGATTTAGGGAACCCCCCCCCCCCCAAAAAAAAAAAAAAAAAAATAATTAAAAAAAAAAAAAAAAAAAAAAAAAAAAAAAAATATATATATATATATATATATATATATATATATATATATATATATATATATAATAAGTATAGTTTAGATAGGTAGTTTACTTGGGTTAGGTAGGTTCTAGATATACGTAGGTTAGAGTAAGTTTTAGGGTTAGAGTTAGGTTTAGGGATAGCGTTAGAGTAAGGAAAAAAAAATTTTAGTGGGCAAAATGCAGCACAGTTATAGCGTTGAAGAGGCATATGCCTTTTTGGCATCTGACTCAGAGGCAACAGATACTGAGTCAGATTTTGAAATAGAGCAGTTTTCAGAAACTGAGAGCAGCTCTACTGACGACGCTGGGCCTTCTATCAAGAAAAGACGCACTGCCCCAAGAGCTGCCCTGGCAACTGCCCCAGCACCTGCCAAAAATCCTGCCCCAGCACCTGCCACAAATCCTGCCACAAATCCTGCCACAAATCCTGCCACAAATCCTGCCACAAATCCTGTCACAAGATCTGCCAAAAGACTTTGCAAAATACCTGCCAAAAGGAATGCCCCAAGTGCTGCCCCAAGAGCTGCCCTGGCAATTGCCCCAGCACCTGCAAAAAGATCTGGCCAAAGAAATGCCCCAACACCAGCCACTGCTGATCATAACGAATGGGTATCCCCAATACATTTTTGCCCACAAATACCAGAATTTACAGGCACCCCAGGGATTCAAATTGATGTTGAGGGATTTAACTATGATAATTTTTTTTATTTATTTTTGGGGGAAGACATTTTAGGTGAAATTGTGTCCCAAACCAACTTGTATGCAGCCCAGTATACTGCCGCCAACCCTACAGCTTTTGTAGTTAAGGAAGAAATATGGAAACCCATAGACCTCATAGAATTTAAGCAATTCTGGGCCTTAATAATGGCAATGGGTATAATAAAAAAGCCCAGTATCCGATCCTACTGGAGCAAAAACCCCGTATGTGATACCCCTATATTACCCAAGACTATGACCAGGTCCAGATTTGAAATCATTTTGCACTTTATGCATTTTAACGATAATACCCTGTGCCCCCCAAAAGAACACCCCCAGTATGATAGACTATACAAAATTCGTCCCCTAATAAGCCATTTACAGAAAAAGTTTGCCCAAGTGTATATGCCACAAAAAGAAATTAGTGTAGATGAATCCCTAATGAAATACAAAGGCAGGTTAGGGTTCAAGCAGTACATCCCCTCAAAGCGATCCAAATTTGGTGTAAAATTTTATAAATTGTGCGAAAGTGCCACAGGCTACACCCAGGCTTTTAGAATTTATGAGGGCAAGGACAGCAAACTTGATCCTCCTGGGTGCCCCGAATTTATGGGAACAAGTGGGAAAATAGTTTGGGATTTAATTTACCCCTTATTAAATAAAGGCTATCAATTATTTGTTGATAATTATTACACCAGCCCCCTTTTATTTAGGTCTCTGTTTTATTTTGACACCGTGGCCTGTGGCACTGTCAAACGCAATTGCAGGGAGTTTCCCAAAACACTCATAGATACCAAATTAAAAACTGGGACGTCCTCATCTTTGTGCCAACAGGAGCTGCTGGCAGTGAAGTTTAGGGACAAAAAAGAGGTCTACATGCTGACCACAATGCATGAGGACAGATCTGTGGCAGTCACTGTTCGTGGCAGGACAGTGGTAATGAGAAAGCCAGTCTGCATCAGGGAATATAATAAAAACATGGGGGGAGTTGATCTGAGTGATCAACTAATGCAGCCATACCTCGCAATGAGGAAGTGTAGGGCATGGTATAAAAAAAGTTGCCATCTATATGATGCAGACTGCTGTACATAATTCCTTTTTACTTTTCAATCTGGCAAACCCCAATCAAAGATGTAGCTTTTTACAGTACCAGCTACAACTTATTTCCATATTTTTATTTCAAGGTGCGTCTGAAATAATTCCACCAAGACCCGGGTTAGTACATTTTATTTATAAAATCCCCCCAACTCCCCAAAAGAACAAACCACAGAAGCGCTGCAGGGTTTGCTACAGAAAGGGAATACGGACAGACACCACCACTTACTGTCCTGATTGCCCTTCCAAACCTGGCCTCTGCATTGGTGACTGTTTCAAGGAATACCATTCAGGCACAATGCAGTAGTGCTGTAAAGGTTCTTTTATTATTTGGCCACTTTTTCCCCCTGAAATATCCTGTTTTTTATTTTTCAAAACACATCCCTCCTTAGATCTAACACTATCAAAATTTATCTCTGATAATGGAAACACACATGTTCCCTACAGGGCCTAGTAGCTCCCCCAAACCCTGACAAACCTATGCATATGGGGCATTGCCGTACTCATACAATGTAACTCACCACTAATGTAAAGTATTTAAAAAATCTGCAAATATCATCTGATTGAAATCCAGAGCAACACTAAAATAGAAATGTGAAAAATGGTGTTTCTCTGCCTTACTGCAGATTTTGGGAGGGATTGGTGATACAGTGGCAGCGAAAAAATTAATAAGATGCAAATAGAATGAAAGCCAGGGTTGTCTACTCTTCTACAAAATATACTTTTGGGGGTAAAATTAATTGCAGCATTGCCAAACAGACCGAAATGAGACAAGGCACCAGCTGTAAAAATGGCATGTCTGTAAAAGGAAACTAACATGTTCCAACTGGCCCCAGTAGCTCCCCCAAAACCCCGACAAACCTATGTATATGGGGTATTGCCGAACACTAATCAATGCAGTTTATAAAATCTTCACCTGTTCTGTGCTTGAAATTCACATCAACATTGAAGGCAAAGCGTGAAAAATGCTGAATTTTTTTACTTACGTCAAGTTTTCACAGGTTTGATGGTAAAATGGCTGTTTGCAAGATTTGAAAACACACCTCAAATGAAAGCCTGGGGTGTCTACTTTCAAAAAATATCCACTTTTGGGGGGAAATCTTAAAAAAGAGCAGTGTTACACAGCCCAAATGAGAAATGGCACCAGTAATGCAAGCTGTGAAGATTCAAAGTGTGAACCTGGAAACGCGCATGTTCCAATTTGGGACCCGTAACTCCCACAAACCATGAGAAAGCTATGCATATGGGGTATTGCCGTACTCAGAAGAAGGAGCTGAACACTAATCAATGCAGTTTATAAAATCTTCACCTGTTCTGTGCTTGAAATTCACATCAACATTGAAGGCAAAGTGTAAAAAACGCTGTTTTTTTACTTACGTCAAGTTTACGAGAAAGTGGTGGTAAAATGGCTGTGTAAAAAATTTGAAAACACACCTAAAATGAAAGCTGGAGGTGTCTACTTTCCAAAAATATACACTTTTGGGGGGAAATCCTAAAGTGGAGCACTGGAACATAGCCCAAAATGAGTAATGGCACCAGTTAAGCAGGACTTGAAAATGCAATATTTGTTCAAAATTGGGCCCTGTAGCTCCCCCAAACCTTGAGATACCTATGCATATGGGGTATTGCTGTACTCAGAAGAAGGAGCTGAACACTAAAAATGCATTTTTAAAAATCTTCACCTATCATGTGCTTGAAATTCACATCAACATTGAAGTGCAAGTGTGAAAAACACTGTTTTTTTAACTTACGTCAAGATTTACGAGTGATTGGTGGTAAAATGGCTGCGTAAAAAAATTAAAAACATACATAAAATGAAAGCCTGGGGTGTCTACTTTCCAAAAATATACACTTTTGGGGGGAAATCTTAGAGTGGATCACTGTTACACAGCCCCAAATGAGACATGGCACCAGTGATGCAAGCTGTGAAAATTCAAAGTGTGAAACTGGAAACGCACATGTTCCAATTTGGGCCCCATAGCTCCCGCAAACCTTGAATAACCTATGCATATGGGGTATGCCGTACTCAGAAGAAGGAGCTGAACACTAAACAATGCATTTTTAAAAATCTTCACCTATCATGTGCTTGAAATTCACATCAACATTGAAGTGAAAGTGTGAAAAAAGCTGTTTTTTTAACTTACGTCAACATTTACGAGTGATTGGTGGTAAAATGGCTGCGTAAAAAATGTGAAAACATACATAAAATGAAAGCCTGGGGTGTCTACTTTCCAAAAATATACACTTTTGGGGGGAAATCTTAGAGTGGAGCACTGTTACACAACCCCAAATGAGACATGGCACCAGTGATGCAAGCTGTGAAAATTCAAAATGTGAAACTGGAAACACGCATGTTCCAATTTGGGCCCCGTAGCTCCCCCAAATCTTGAGAAACCTATGAATATGGGGTATTGCCGTACTCAGAAGAAGGAGTTGAACACTAAACAATGGATATTTTTAAATTTTCAACTATCTCGTGCTTGAAATCAACAGTAATATTGAAATGTAAGTGTGAAAGCAGCAAAAAAACTAAACTTTTCCACAATTTTGAAATTTTTTCTGGAAAAATAGCTGCATAAAAAACTTCAAAATTCTCCTGATTATTTACCTTATGTTGTCTAGTTTTCAGAAAGATATACCTTTGTGGGACATTTTTGGTTCTGGCACCATCAACTAAACTATGATGCTCACATGCCAATTGTTGAGAAATTACAAGTTGAAAATAATGGCATCCATCTTGTAATATTTACCTTGTAAATGTGAGGAAGTGATTGCAAATACTAGGCATATGGGGTATTCTTTATTCAGGAGAAGCAAATGAATATATTTAGGGGTATTTTTTTGTCATAAACTAATTGTATGCAAATCCTGACACGAAAATATAAGCAAAATGTTTTGGTTTTTTTTTTTTTTTTTTGCTCTTTTTTTCTATTTTAATCAAATTAAATGATGAGGTATTCATATAATTGTGGTATCAAAAGAAAGCCCTACTTGTGCTTAAAAAAACAGTATATAATTTATGTGGGTGCACAGAAGGAATTAAAGAGAAAATATGGTTGAACAAAGACATAGTCAAAAAAGTCAAAATTGCTCCGGTCCTTAAGTCAAATCTAATTCAGATTTTCCCGGTCCTTAAGGGGTTAAGTTTAGTTAGTGGATTGCCTGAGCTATGTTTTTGTTTGTAATTTTTCTTGTTTTTAATAGACTGCCTGCTGCTGCAAACTGTGCTGCCTGCTGTTTAGTTAGTGGTTTGACTGAGATATGTTTTTGTTTGTAATTTTGCTTGTTTTTAATAGACTGCCTGCTACTGCAAGCAGCACTTTGCATATGATATCTTTGCATACCCTAGAGGACAGTTTTTGTGCATATGAGTGGGCACACTGCTTACATGATGTATCTATATATATATATATATATATATATATATATATATATATATATATATATGTGTATATATGTATATGTATATATATATATATATATGTATATGTATATATATATGTATATGTATATATATATATATATGTATATGTATATATATATATATATATATATATATATATATATATATATATATATATATGTATATATATATATTATAGGTTTATACACACAAAGAGGGAAGGAGAGAGTGCCGCTACTAGATATACTATACAGAAGTAATATATTTAATTATAATAATGTAAAAAATAACATAATATGGATATCCACAATCTTAAAATTGCTTTGTAAAGCTATGTGCAACATTATACTAATCTAAAATGAATATCAAATCCTGTGTTATTGTATTCTGTGCAGAGCAGAGATCCTCCATTTGTAACTAAATATTTACATTTATATGTCTCTACCTTTGCCAATGGTGAATGCCGTTAGAGACAAATGTTTTGACCATTGTAAGTAAAATCCCCCCCACCCCCCTTTTTATCTTTTTGTCTTCTTTTACCTCTCCCATCCTTATGGACACTATGCAGGCAAATTCCTTTCTTTATTTCCTGGCTCTATAGGTGTCCTTTATTTTTGTGGGCAGGGATGTGGGTCTCTTGCCTGTATGTTGGATCCGGTAATCCTTTGCCTTCCTCCCATCTGCAGCGGGCAGGGATCTCTTCCCAGGCTTGTCTTTCAATCGGCCACCTCTAAAATGTTTTTGGCAAAATATGGGGACAATTATGTAGATCTGGGATTCTTTCTCTACTATGCCAATCTCCAACGTGCTTCGTGCTGTTTAAAACAGAGCACTTCTTCAGGGAATAAATATTGAAGAGCTGTTCAACAGCACAAAATGCGTATTTGTATTTTTTTGTCACCTTTTCACACAGTGAATAATAGATTGTAGCAGATGTACTGATATGTGTATGAGTTCAGTGACATTAGAGCGCTAAGTGTGAACGGAAGAACTTGCTGTGCTGTCTGCGGTATATTAGTGCCGATATAGCACATCGACCTACCAAACACATTTACTTTTTAGCGTGTGTGCGTGTGCGTGTGCGTGTGTGCGCGTGTGCGTGTGTGTGTGTATATATATATATATATATATATATATATATATATATATATATATATATATATATATATATATATATATATATGTATATATATATATGTGTGTGTATGTGGTTGATTTTTGATAGCTTCTTCAAAATCACTGAAGTGATCATAAATTGTTAGTAACTCCAGCATTACACTTAATGTGGAAGTATTTGTACGGAAATAATTTAGAAACAAGCAGTGGTGCAGTGTTGGGCAACCTGAGACCCTCCAGCTGTTGAACTGACTGACAGGGGATGACATGAGTTGCAGTCTTCAATACTGGTGGGCCCCAGGTTGCCCACAAATGCAATAGTGTATGGACTAATCTAACTTTTTTTCCCCCTCTCTTACTAGGAATCTGAAAAGATAATTGCAGAGCTAAATGAGACCTGGGAAGAGAAACTACGGAAAACAGAAGCCATCCGCATGGAGAGGTATGGTTTTTTTCTCCGATATTGAGGTATTAAGAAGAGCTGTAGCAATTATGTGGCAAACCTACTACACTTTTTGGGGCAAACAAAAATTGTCATTGTTTTAGATGGGGAATTTTCACAGCCTCAAACAGCATGCTTTAGTATTAAAGGGGATCTATCACCCCTATAAAAGTTTGTCATAATTGTTATGTTATATAGCGAATATGTTGAATACTGTATTAATTTTTTTTTATCGCTATTTTGCCAAAATTCAAGGAATAAATACTGCCCTGCACCCTACTTCCAGACAGACTGCAGTTACCAGCTCTGTGCCGCAGTCTGTCACTCTGCCTCTGCTCCCCTCCCTTTATCCTACCTCCTCCGATGACGGAGGCTTTCTGCCTGTAAGCTGGAGTGGTCTCTGGCAGAAAGCCTCCGTCATCGGAGGAGGCTGTATACAGGGAGGGGAGCAGAGGCAGAGTGACAGACTGAGGTACAGAGCTGGTAACCACAGTCTGTCCAGAAGTAGGATGCAGGGCAGTATTTATTCCTTGAATTTTGCAAAATAGTGATTTAAAAAAAAAATATATATTAATACAGTATTCAACATATTTGCTATATAACAAAACTATTAAGACAAACTTGTATAGGGGTAATGGATCCCCTTTAAAGTACACAATGTGTAGATTAATATTATATTATGTGTCAGAGGAACTGAGAGTCCCACTTAGGAAAGAACCTGCATCCAAGGCACTCAACAGCAGTATCATGTAAAAAAAAATATTTCTTTTAGTAATTAAAAATAGGGATAAGTTCAGGACTCAAAAGGTTAATATTAAATACTTTGGAATTGGTATCCTGTTGGTGCAGGTTGTCTCTCTTTCTCTCTTACGTAGTTTAATACTATGTCTGTTTTATAGGCTATAGGTTTATATACTTCAGTTATATACTGTTTTGTGCCACTTTTTCCTGAAGATGGAGAAGCAGAGCCTTCAGACGACACTGGTGAGAGTACATAATTTGTACCTTCACTGGTGCTTCTTCAGATGCCCCCCCCCAATGGGACATCATGTGCCTCTCTTCTAACAAGAGGCACTGCATGTCCTTTAGCCATTTTGAATGAAGTATGAGACTAGGAAATTTTCCCCAGCCTCACACTATATTAGTGTAGTATTAAAGTTATTTAAAATTCTCACAGTTCTTATCACATTGAAGAGGTGGATAATGTCATTGGGATGGTACCAGTACACGGAGTGCTTTGTAGCCTTCCCTCCATCTCCCATACGCCATAAAGCTCCCACTGTCATGAACACTTTAAAAAGCACATAGTTTCATGTTTATTTACCTTATAGGGGCTAACAACACATAGCATTATAAAACATTACAGATACTTTAAAATTAAACATTTATGGGAGGTGTGAGTGTCCCTTTAATTTCTCAAATGCTAGAGAGGTCTTCAATGCATTTATTTCCAATGCATTCAGCACCTCACCACTCAATGGGTTAAAAATCTAATTTAAATTGATGTGCAGTTGCTTTGCTCCAGGACTGCTCCAATTCTCTTTTTTATAACTGGAACACAGGAACCACAGGGTAAAGTCTCCTCCTCCAGGAAGACAGGCACTTAAACAAAAAAAGGGCACTTAAGCAAAAAAAAAAAAAAAAAAAGTCTCTGAGACAGAGACTCCCCTCCTCTATCTACTTTACCCCTGATTGTACATGCTCAGTCGTAAAAGACACCATCCTACAGGTAGGATGCAAGGGCAAAGCTTCTCTTAGGCTTCTTTTTTAATTTTATATTGTTAGGTTGTTGGGCTGTATAATTGTCACCGCTGCCGTGTTCGCCCGGGCCGCGTCTTCCTTCGTGGCAGCTCTTCCGGGTTCCTTAGCTGGGTGCGCATTTGCGGTCCGCATCCGCCTTCAGCTTGGCAGGTGTGCATGCGCCCGGCTTGCTCCCCTACTGGCTTCCACTCCACCAATGCTACTTGGCTCACGGACGAACCTCTCTCTCCTAGCTCTCTCCATTGGCCAATCTACCTGTTTAAATGGGCTGCCTCAGGCTTAGGGCGCCCGATCCACAAGCTACCCATAGTTTGGTCCTGGGCTCTGGGCATTTGCTACTTCTTACCTTGCTCCTGGCTTGACCCTTGGCTTGTCTGACCACGTCTGCTCTCTCCGCTCCTGGCTTGACCCATGGCTTTTCTGACCACGTCTGCTCTCCGCTCCTGGCTTGACCCTTGGCTCGTCTTGACCACGTCTGCTCTCCGCTCCTGGCTTGACCCTTGGCTTGTTTGACCATGTCTGCTCTAAGCTCCTGGCTTGACCCTTGGCTTGTCTGACCACGTCTGCTCTCAGCTCCTAGCTTGACCTTTGGCTTGTCTGACCATGTCTGATCTCCGCTCCTGCTTGAACCCTTTGTTGCGCCTGACCTTTGCCGTGTTCCCTGTTTCCCGCCTGGTGTCCTGCTGGCCTGGTTTTTCTAACGGTTCCTAGGTACTCCTATCCTGGTTGCACCTCGGCTCAACCGGGGTGGAACAATCTGGTTTCACGACCAGCACCTTTAACCAGCTTCGGCTGCAGCAAGGGAGTACCTAGTACGCTGTCACCGCTCACAAGCTCCGCACTCCAGCATCGCTCTCTAGCACCTAAAACCAGAGCCAACACCACACGGCTCCCAACCGTCGTGTGCGTGACAGTTGGAACGGGCCAGAACTAGACTGGACCCGGCCAGAACTAGAATGGACCAGGCCGAAGCAACCTGATTGCCCGCAAGGCTTGACGAGCAGGAAAAAGTACTGGCCTCTCATACCGCGCACCTGCAAACTGGACGCCGCGTTGGAGCTACTGCGTTCCTCCACCGCAGCGACCTCAGCAACTTCTGACTCCTCTACATCTGCCGCCACTGGTGTAACGACAACTCCTCCTCCGGGCTACGTACCCCCTCACATTCAGTTTCCTGACAAATTCACCGACCGGTCGGCTTACTTTCGTGGGTTTCTGAACCAGTGTCAGCTGCATTTCCGTACCCAGCCGCAGACCTTCTATACTCACGCCGCCCGGGTTTCCTTCATCATCACGCTCCTTAAAATGGAGGCGTTGACCTGGGCAACCCCTCTCGTGGAGCATCACTCTCCACTGCTGGACGATTCGAATTCCTTCATTGCCGCCTTTAAGGCCGTCTTTGATGCCCCTGGCAGAAGTGCCTCAGCTGAGTCGGCCCTTTTGGCCCTGCGCCAAGGATCCAGGTCCGTCAGCCAGTACGCGGTGGAATTCCGCACCCTCTCCTTTGAAACTGACTGGAACCAGGGAGCTCTTAAGGCGGCTTTTCGGCGTGGGCTCAGTGACCGACTCAAAGACGCCTTGACTTACCGCGATATCCCAGACGGGTTGGAGGATTTAATCTCCCTGTGTCTGGATCTGGATTGACATTTGCTGGAAAGGCAGCAGGAGCGAGACCGAAGCCGGAGGCGGGTACCCACAGCAGTTTCCCCGCCAGAAGACCGTCCTGAGGCCGAGACCCCCATGGAGATTGGAGGTGTCACTCGATTGTCTGACAAGGAAAGACAGCGACGGCGAACCCTGGGTCTCTGTCTGTATTGTGGACAGGCGGGTCACATGCTACGACGGTGCCCCATTCGCCCGGGAAAAGACACCGCTTAGCCGACGACCGAGGCGGTCGCCTAAGCCAGTTCCAACAGCCTCCCCAAGGCCGATCCAGGGTCTTTGTTCCTGTGACCATTCAGTGGGCGGCCCATTCCATTACTGCGGCCGCCTTTATCGACTCCGGAGCCGCTGGGCTTTTCATCGATGACCTTTGGGCCCAAGCCTATGGCGTGCCCTGTCGTCCCAAGAAGACTCCGTTGCTTTTCTCAACTCTGGACGGCAGACCCTTGGGCACCGTGAAGATCACTCAGGAAACAGACTGCCTAGTCCTCACTACCGGGCTACTGCACACCGAACAGGTAGTCTTCGACTTGGTTTCCTCCCCCTTCGCCCCAATCGTCCTGGGGCTCCCTTTGATTCGGCGCCATAACCCCGTTTTTGATTGGCAGTCCGGCGAGCTGGCACAGTGGAGCAAGACCGGCTTCACGACTTGTCTCCCCGAACTCCTCTCGCCCATCTGTCTCTGCCACAGTGTGCTCCCTTGAGGTCTTGCCAGCTGCCTACCACGATTTCTGGGACGTCTTCTCGAAAGCCCAAGCTGAAAGCCTTCCTCCGCATAGGCCTTACGACTGCCCGATCGAACTCCAGCCCGGAACTCACCCTCCTAGAGGAAGGACGTTCTTGCTTTCTCCTCCTGAGATGAAAGCTCTTGCCACCTATATCCAGGAGAATTTGGCCAGGGGACTTCATCCATCCCTCCACCTCACCCGCTGGAGCGGGATTCTTCGTCGTCAGCAAGAAAGACGGCACCCTGCGTCCATGTATTGATTACCGGGGATTGAACCGCATCACAATTAAGAATAAATATCCACTCCCACTGATTCCTGAGCTGTTCGACCTCCTCCGTGGTGCCACTTGGTTAACTAAACTGGACATTAGAGGTGCTTATAATCTGGTTCTCATTAGGCCCGGGGACGAATGGAAGACAGCTTTCAACACCAGATATGGGTACTATGAGTACCTGGTGACACCCTTCGGGCTATGCAATGCCCCATCTGTGTTCCTGGCTTTTGTTAATTACGTTTTCCGGGATATGCTGACTTCCCATGTCGTGGTGTACTTGGAAGACATCCTCGTTTTTTCTCCCACTCTCCAGCAACACCGACTGCATGTAAAAGCTGTCCTTCAACGGTTACGAGAGAACAGACTATATGCCAAACTAGAGAATGCGAGTTTGAGAGAAACAGGCTCCCCTTCTTGGGGTACATTATCTCCAATTCCGGTCTTGAGATGGACCCAAAGAAACTCACAGCTGTCCTTGACTGGCCGCAACCCACTGATCTCAAGGCAGTACAGCGTTTCCTAGGCTTTGCCAATGACTACAGGAGGTTTATCCGGGGTTACTTCTCCCTAGTAGCACCTATTACCGCCCTAACCAAGAAAGGAGCGAACCCGCGGCTCTGGCCCAAGGAAGCCGTATCCGCTTTCTCCTCCTTAAAGACCGCCTTCACTACGGCTCCTGTTCTCCGATACCCTGACATTACCCGGCCGTTTGTTTTGGAAGTGGGCGCATCTGAACGAGGTATCGGGGCAGTCCTGTCACAGAGAGACCTTAAGGCCAACTGCCTCCACCCCTGTTCCTTCCTATCCCGTCAGCTAACCCCTGCTGACAGGAACTATGATGTAGGCAACCGAGAGTTGTTAGCCATGAAGGTTGCCTTTGAGGAGTGGCATCATCTCCTAGAGGGCTCAGGTATACCCTTTCTCGTCTACACAGACCACAAGAACCTGCAATACCTGGAGATGGCTAAGCGCCTCACGTCCCGCCAAGCCCGGTGGGCCCTTTTCTTCTTTCGATTCTACTTCACGGTCACCTACATCCCCAGCACCAAGAATATCAAGGCCGACGCCCTATCCCGGCTTTTCACCGTTCCAGCCTCCGAAACGATGCCCAAACTCATCCTCCCGTCGAGCAAGATCCTCTCAACACTGTCCACTAAAACCCTGGCTAAAATCCAACACGTCCAGAAGAATCTGGACCCATCCTGTCCCACAGGGCGACTCTTTGTTCCGGCCCGATTCCGTCCAGAAATCCTACTTTGGGCACATCAGTCGCCTACCTCCAGTCACCCCGGTATCAACCGCACCTTGGACCTGGCACAACGCCAGTTTAAGTGGACTTCCTTGCCCCAGGATGTGAAAGACTTTGTGCAAGGCTGCCATCATGTGCTAGGCATAAACGGCCTCGCTCTCGGCCAGTAGGCCTTCTCCAGCCCCTTCCCGTGCCATCCTCTCCTTGGACACATATTGCCATGGACTTTGTGGTGGATCTGCTTCTGTCCAAGATAAACACAGTGATCTTGGTCGTTGTTGACCGTTTCTCCAGTCAGGCGCACTTTATTCCTCTCCAAGTTGCCTACCTCTCTACAACTGGCCGAGATCTTCCTCCGGGAGGTGTTCCGTTTGCACGGCCTCCCTCTCCAGATGGTATCAGATCGAGTCAACCATTTGTCAGGCTTATGGGCTTAGGGAAAAGCTGTGGCCTTTTTAAGTCAGGGCATGTTTCACCAGGTCAGTGGGCGCTTTTTGGGCCTACACTGACCAGGCCTCTGCAGAACAGTCAAACACTACCATATTAATGTACTGGCTTTGGCTGAAGCCTGTTTTGGTCAGAAGGTCCTACAAGTGGTTGTGCCTGTGGTGGTGTCTATTTATGCTTGAGGTTCATTTTGTACCAATTGGTCTGTGTTTTGAGGAGTTTTTCTCTTTCCCTGGAATCTTGGTGGATGCTTTAGAATATACCATGGTTCCACATAGCATGTAGGAGTAAAGGAGATTTTTGTGTATTTACCGATAAATCCTTTTATCTTGTTCTTAAACCGGGAGATCTTTTTGGGTTTTCTAGTTCAGTTGATTCCCTTTCATGCTTTGCTTCAGTTTTTGTTACATCTTTGCTATATATTAAAACTTACCATGTCTGGTGGGGGTA
This sequence comes from Rhinophrynus dorsalis, assembly GCA_037306005.1. Lineage (NCBI taxonomy): Eukaryota > Metazoa > Chordata > Amphibia > Anura > Rhinophrynidae > Rhinophrynus > Rhinophrynus dorsalis. Next base: position 174,222,897 of record CM074724.1, on the reverse strand, counting down.
AAGTGAAGCACGGAGGGAGCTTCTGCTTCTGAGAGCCTTTTAAGGCAGTTGCCCTGCACTCCTGGCTGGAGGATGCTTTACCCTATGGTTACTGTGTTCCACATGGAAAGGACCTATTAGGAACTACCTAAAAATCTTCATTTATTTATTTATTTTACATTTCCAAAGGTATTACTGGAACTTACAAAATCAAACTTGTGAATGGAAATAAGTCTATGTGAACTGGACAGATATCTCAGTTTTTTGGGGTTTTTTTTTTATAACATACTTCACATGTCCACTTCCCTACACATTAACACCGTTTTAGATGTTTATTCCAATAACCCAGTATGAGCACTTATCTGCAATACTTTCTCTTATGCCTTTTTTTTTTTTACACTTGTGTTCCTTTTCTTCCAGGGAGGCCTTGCTTGCAGAGATGGGAGTGGCTATTAGGGAGGATGGTGGAACTTTGGGTGTCTTCTCACCTAAAAAGGTATATAGCCTGTGTGTGTGCGCTCAACTGAATCCTGTAAATCAGTATAGGTTACATCTAAGTCTTTTATTATATCCCCATTGGTTCATATGATTTGTTTGCAACCCATTGATGATGAGTGAATGAACCATTGTTTTACCACCAAGGTGAATATGCTTGAAATTAATCTTTCTTCTCATGCCTTAAACCACACAGCAGTATTTGCCTGTTTGTGTATAGATTTTCTTTAATTTTCTCATCACATGGCTGTATGTATTTGATCTCATTGTTATTATTTCTGTTAACACTTTATCACATCAGATATTATCTATGCGGTTTGATGAATATTTTGATTCAGTTGCTACAGATCAGGTGTTTTGAAAGGCAAAATCCATGAGCCAAATGTGTATTTAACCCTTTGAGTGCCAGAGAGGTACACAACACATTGCAAAGCAATGAGCTGTGTACCCCTCTGGCACTCAAAGGGTTAAATCCTTGGTAATTAAATCTAATCCACTGAGAAGATGATTAATCCATTTTAAAACTGCTGATTTTTTTATAGAGGTTGAAGATGATTTGGTGCCTCATAACTATTCGAACAATACACAATTACATGCACCAGCAAGACCATCCACAATTGGAGAATGGAGTGGCTTTTTTTAATCATTCCTGCATTAACCTCTGTAAAGCAGAAAAACTGTTCTTATTGGCCTATTACAATAACTCTTCAAAAAGAAAAAAAAATAAATAGCAATCCCTCTTCAAATGTGTTAAAGCAGTGTTTCTCAACCATGGACTTTAAACCTTACCGACCCTGGATGTGCCGGGACAGGCATGTCAGTTCCGGCACTTAAGGACCGATGACGGTCCTGGCACCTCATGGTATTCTGGGAGACCCCGGAATCCATTGCGACAAAAAGGAAAAAAAAGACCCATGGTCCTTAATTGACATTAGTGCACTGCTTTGGCTGGTCGTTAAGGGGCATGCCTAACGGTGCATGATTTTAAGAATTTCCTTGCTTACACACAAGTGAACTAATCATAATGAAAGATCTACTATATACACATCTGTACTGGGCAGTGAAGTTCTTCAAACCTGCTCTGTTGGAAAGTTTTTTTCCTTGACTAATGTAGAACAGGATTTCCTAAATTAGGACCTCCAGTATTATTTGAAGAGGCTCCTGTTGTCCACTAATGATCTATTCTTTAAAACTCGCCTGATTATAACTTAATTAGCATAAATGACTGAGCTAATTATTTTTCACATTGTTGGTACCAATGACAAAGTTAGTGGAAAATGGAGGTCCGTTAACCCTTTGATTGCCAAAGGGGTATGCAGCGCATTGCAAAGCAATGTGTTGCGTACCCCTCTGACACTCAAAGGGTTAAGAAGAGTTTCAGTGATTTAGGTTATAAGCTTAAGCAAAGGACCTCTAAGGTACCATTCTGTGAAATACTCCCTGTGCCACACACTACATCAGAAATGCAACGGGATATTAGGGAGTTAAATGCGTAGCGAAAGACTTTGTGTAAGCAGAAGAGGTTTGGCTTCCTAAACACTGGGTGGTCTTTTCCCCTGGGCAATCTTTATAGTCGAGATGGATTGCACAGTAGCAAAAAGGGGACCACGGTGCTAGGGCTTAGGATGGTTGGAGGAGAGACCCTAAACTAGGAAGGGGGGGGTGATGCAACACAGGATGAGGAAGGCAGTATAAATGAGGGAATGGGATTAGAGAAGGGGCATGGAGGTGCAGAGGGGAAGAATGGGCTAGTTCATCTAATAGGGAGGTGTCAATGTTATAGCCCGATAAAAGGCAAACACATATTTCAAAGAATGTAATTTTTCAGAATGGCAATAAGATAAAATGTATGCGTCTAAATGCTCATAGTTTGACTGGTAAGATAGGGGACCTAGGACTGATTGCAGTATATTAGCAGTATAATCTAATTGGTGTGTCTTAAATTTGGTTAGATGATACATATGACATGGCAGTCAATTGAGAGGGTTATTCACTTTTTAAGAGGGATAGGATTAATAAAAGGGGAGGGGCGTATGCTTAAAGCTGAACGTTCACCATAGGTAAAGTTGCCTTGCAGTAATTAGGCAGGTGGTGACTAGCTTAACCCCTTAAGGACCGGACATTATGGGACATTTCCGTCCCATAACGTCCGCATAGGGGCACGTTGACGGGCCGGTACACGTGACCTGTCACGTGTATCGGCGCGTCATTATGGGGCTTGAAATAGATCGCTCCGATCTTGGAGCGGTCTATTTCATGCCCCATTTTTACTTACAGCGCTCCCGGAAGAGCGCTGTAAGTAAAATGTACGTGACGTACCAGGACCGTCAAGGGTCTTTCAAGAAAGTTTACCCTTGACGGTCCTGGTACGTCAAGGGTCCCTAAGGGGTTAATAATAGTTATATTACATCGCAGAATGATACGATTCTACAGAAATCCTTAATCTTCTGAGAATGGCGGACAGGTTAGTGCAGTCTGCTTGCCTGCTCTGTCAGTCCCTTCTGGTTACCTTTTGGCACACTGCAATGCTTCTCAGTGGAGACCGGGACTGACAGTGCAGGCTCGCAGACAAGATAATCTGAATCGTGTCGTTATGAGAGGTAATATAACTATTATTAAGCTAGTTGCCACCTGCCTAATTATTGCAGGATGACTTTACCTATGGTGAACGTTCCACTTTAAATGTAAAGCATGCCTTTAAACGTAGTATAAGGGAAAATAATAATTAGGCTAGCTAAAATTTAAAATGGGAGAATTATTGCAAAAGATCAATGAAAATCGTAAGCAATTCTACAAGTATATAAATAACAAAGGGATTAAGACTGACAGGTAAATTGATTAGTTAGGATAAGGCTATGACTGACCTTAAAGGGATAGTAACACTTAAAATGTAAAAAAAAAAAAAAAAAAAAAAAAAATATATGTTGTAGGGTTTATCCCCCTGAGTAAAACAAGGGTACTCCCACTGCTGAAAGGTGTTTTATTCAAAAGTTATTACAGCTCAAAGTTGAAATTTTTAGTTGCAATATCACAGTGGCCTGAAATGTTATAGTGGCGCTGTTATTACACCATCCTATGGAGATTTATGGTCCCGGGGCCAGAGCTGTCCATAGGATGGTGTAGCAACACCGTCACTGTACAATTTCAGGCCACTGTGATATTGCATCGAAAAAAATTCAACTTTGATCTGTAATAACTTTTGAATAAAGCACCTTTCAGCAGTGGGAGTACCCTTGTTTTCCTTAGGGGGCAAACCCTACAACATATATATATATATATATATATATATATATATATATATATATATATATATATAATATAATATTTTTTTTTTTTTTTTTTTTTTTTTTTTTTTTTTTTACATTTTAAGTATTACTATCCCTTTAAACACATTCTTTTGTTCTGTATATAGAATGTACAGTGTTTTACCATTGTTCAAATAGGGGGTAATATCCAAATTAAATTATAAACCTGTGAGCTTGACTTCCATAGTGGGTATGATATTCAAAGGGTTACTATCTGTCAATATTCAGAACAATGTGAAGACCATCAATATTATTAGTAGGTGCCAACATGGTTTTATGAAGAATAGATCATGTCAAACTAATTTACTTGCGTTTTATGAAAGGACTAGTGTAAAAGCCCGTGTACACGGGCCAAGGTCAGGGTAATGGAAACCCTTTGAGTGCTAGAGGGGTACGCAACACATTGGCAACACACTGGCACTCAAAGGGTTAAGTGGCCGCTACCTCACATGCGATGCAATCATGTGCAGTAGAGACTGCCCGAACGCACGCAGTCTCTACTGTGCATGACGGCTTCTGACAAACATCCTAACGAATTATTATATAGGATAAGTAATAATTTGGACAGGTGAATTGCTGTTTATGTAGTATTGCGCAAGTTACTTCATAAATTAAAAGGCTTCAGTTTGGTAGGTAATATGTGCATGGATAGAGAACTAGTTAAATGATAGATGGCAGAGAGTTGTTCTAAATGAAAATGTTTCAAGTTGTGGAGTGCCACAGGGTTCAGTCCTTGGCCCAATGCTTTTGAATTTGTTTATTAAGGATCTAGAAATGGGAATTGAAAGTAATGTCTAGGGCTGCAACAACTAATCGATAAAATCGATAAAAATCGATAATGAGAGGCACAAAGGGGAGAAAGAGAGGAGGCTTAAAGGGGAGAAAGAGAGGCACAAAGAAGTACATGAGGGGAGAAAGAGAGGAGGCACAAAGTACATGGGGGAGAAGAAGTACATGGGGGAGAAGAAGTACATGGGGGGAGAAGAAGTACATGGGGGGAGAAGAAGTACATGGGGGGAGAAAGAGAGGCACAAGGGGGGAGAAAGAGAGGAGCACAAGGGGGGGAGAAAGAGAGGCACAAGGGGGGAGAAAGAGAGGAGGCACAAGGGGGGAGAAAGAGAGGAGGCACAAAGTACATGGGGGGAGAAGAAGTACATGAGGGGAGAAAGAGAGACACAAGGGGAGAAAGGCACAAGGGGGAGAAAGAGAGGAGGCACAAAAGTACATGGGGGGAGAAAAAAGTACATGGGGGGAGAAAGAGAGGAGGCACAAGGGGGGAGAAAGAGAGGAGGCACAAGGGGGGAGAAGGAGAGGAGGCACAAGGGGGGAGAAGGAGAGGAGGCACAAAGGGGAGAAGGAGAGGAGGCACAAAGAAGTACATGAGGGGAGAAAGAAGAGAAAGAGAGGCACAAGGGGGGAGAAAGAGAGGAGGCACAAAAGTACATGGGGGGAGAAGAAGTACATGGGGGGAGAAAGAGAGGAAGGAGAGGAGGCACAAGGGGGAGAAGGAGAGGAGGCACAAGGGGGGAGAAGGAGAGGCGGCAGAGAGGAGGCACAAAGGGGGGAGAAGGAGAGGAGGCACAAAGGGGAGAAAGAGAGGAGGCACAAAGAAGAAGTACATGAGGGGAGAAAGAAGTACATGAGGGGAGAAAGAAGTACATGAGGGGAGAAAGAGAGGCACAAGGGGGGAGAAAGAGAGGCGAGAAGGAGAGGAGGCACAAGGGGGGAGAAGGAGAGGAGGCACAAAAGTACATGGGGGGAGAAAGAGAGGAGGCACAAAAGTACATGGGGGGAGAAAGAGAGGAGGCACAAAAGTACATGGGGGGAGAAAGAGAGGAGGCACATGGGGGGAGAAAGAGGCACAAGGGGGAGAAAGAGAGGAGGCACAAAAGTACATGGGGGGAGAAAAAAGTACATGGGGGGAGAAAGAGAGGAGGCACAAGGGGGAGAAAGAGAGGAGGCACAAAGAAGTACATGGGGGGAGAAAGAGAGGAGGCACAAAGAAGTACATGGGGGGAGAAAGAGAGGAGGCACAAGGGGGAGAAAGAGAGGTGCATAAACCCCATAGTAAAATAATAAGAATGACACATGTTAATGTGTAAAGTTTTTTTTATTCTGCTGTTTGTTTTTAACACTCGGTTTGTTCATTAAATCGTTTTAAATAATGAAAAATGAGCATTTTTTTTATCTGATTAATCGAAAAAGTAATCGGCCTACTAATCGATTATCAAAATAATCATTAATTGCAGCCCTAGTAATGTCTCATTCTTTGCTGATGACCCTAAGCTGTGTATGGCAATACATACAGAACAGGATGTTTTCTCTTTGCAAAAGGATTTAGATGAACTGAGAAAATGGGCAGTAAAGTGGCTGATGACATTTAATATAGATAAATGTAAGGTTATGCATTTGGGCATATTTGGGAGATTGTAGGAGGTGTAGTTTTATGCTCATACCAATGTGGTGTCATTTTTCTTCTAAGAGTACTAGCTAATGAATACAGTTGGAAATTCCATGGTTTTCACATATTTCAGTGCATTTGAAGGGGAAGACATGTAAGAAAATGCCCTTTTTTCATTAGCGCCACCTTCTGGAAGCATTTGTGCACACCAGCCTTTGGGTAAGAAGGCAAATACCCTCATTAGATGCGGCAGGTTGTCTTCTTTCCAAAATGGCATGGTTTCTCCACTATATCTAAGGTAGGTGAACTCATACCAATGAGGTGTCATTTTCTCCTAAGAGCATTAGGTAATGAATATAGTTGGAAATTCCATGGTTTTCACAGATTTCATTACATTTGAAGGGGCAGAAATGCCATTTTTTTCCTATAGTGCCACCTTCTGGAAACATTTGGGTACACCAGGCTTGGGGTAAGAATGCAATTCACCCCTCATTAGTTGCTGCAGGTTGTCTGCTTTCCAGAAATATATCGTTTTATATAGCTATTCCACTGTTTTAGGGCAGCTTCACTACATAAACCCGTAGAATGCACATATTAGTTCATAATGTTGAAAATGCCATTTTGCTCTCCTGGTGATTAGGGCTCTGTGCTAGCCATGGACATAGGTAAAACTATACAAATTTGGTATTTTGTTTACTCAGAGGACTCAGGGCTTTTTCAAATAATTGAAATTTTCTCAATCAAGGTAAATGTTTTTGATACATAGTATGTGATTTTAGCAAAATAAGTACATTTTCACTTTTTTTTGTCATTATGACATCATAGCTTTTTGCACAATGCAAAATTCGCTTCATGTCCTTACACTAAAAAGCTCAATTCAGTCTGAAAAAAAACCCCCAATATATAGTTTTCCATTCTCCCAGAGGAAACCAAGCCTAAACAGGATAGCAAAAATGCTGAAAATGTATCTGGCCTACAGGGTTCAGGAAATGGCCCAAGCCTCTGGCACTGAAGGGGTTAATGTTTTTGTTTGTTTGTTTTTTTCACCTGAACAGGGTGGTTTTACAAATGTCCTTGGGTTTTCTGCCCAAAGTTGTTTTGGATTTTCACATCAACAAGGAAATTGTTCTTCCTTCCCTGTGTCCAGCTCCATCTAACAGACAGGAGCAAGAACTTTATCTGTTGGATTTGATCAGATTCTTGAAGTACTGTGTTGATGATTTCATGTAGCATTTTCACAAATCTGATTCACTTTTTTTCGTCCCTGAGGGAGCATATGGGGTCCAGGCTGTGTCTAAAGTTACTGTAGCTTCCTGAAGAAAGGCTCAGTATGCAGCATGTACCATTTGCATGTCACTGCTCATTCCACCAGGTCGGTGGCCCTTATTGAGCATATAAGAATCAGGCCACTGCTGAGCAGTCATGTAAGGTGGCAACATGTTCATCTCTGCACACCTTTTGTCAAACTCCACCATGTTAATCTGTTGGCTCTGACTCAAGCCAGTTTTGGCTGGAAGGTCTTACAGGCTGGGGTGCCTGTATAGGTATCCTTCTTGGTGTTCCATGAACAGAACGCTGTTTTTTTTCCATTATTTAGCTTTCAGGTTTTGTGTCTGTTGACACCTGAGATTTGTGTTCTTCCATTTTATCCCTTTGGTTACTGGAGTGTGATGGATGGTTTTTTCCCTGTCTAGAATGTTGGTGGATATCCCCATGGTTCCTATGTTCTACAGACAACAGAAAAAAAGAGGGTTTTTTTTGTCCATACCGAGAAATCCTTTTCTTTTATTAGTCTTATGCCATCTGAGAATTTCAGCCAAAGCCTTAATACATACAGCATGGAAGAAAGGGAGAAAGGAAGACTATGATAGAAACATTTAAATCTGTTAAATAAAACTTTTTTCAGAAAGAGGAATATTCGGACAAGAGGACTTGATCTCTAGTTAAAGCGTGGAAGGTTCTGAGGTAATATATACTAAGTACTGCTTTTCGGGTGATGGAAGAGATTTGCAGCGTAAGTGGTAGCTGCTAAAACAATAAAAGAATTCAGAAATGCCTTGGATAGATATGTCCACGAACTCTGTAAATCAGTGCATTTTATCTACATAGTCTGGATTGACCGAATGATTCTTATGTGCAATCACAATCCGTGATAACTCTCTAGCATTTAGTTGCTATACCACAGGAAAAGTAGTAATACTAGTTATATGGCTAACACCACACTGTGAAGCTTGTGCTAATTGGAGTTTATGCAGTATAAATAACCTTGAGCACTTACAATCTACAGGACTGACCCACAGTATTTACAGTGCAGACAGAGACTGGGCCACAGTGTTTGCATTCAGCTTACAGAGTCCGTAAGCTAGAGAACTGTCATGACTCTCTGAGAGTGAGATGTTATACCTATGTCTGCCAGGTTGTCTGCAATGCCTGTCCAGTAACCTGTCTTTGTGATTGCCTTACTATGGACATTATAGCAATCACTATGTTGGCTAGCTATTTATAGAATTACTTTAAATTGTTCATGCTACAAGCAGAAAGCTATTGTCTGGATTTTTGGGAGGGGCTGAAGCCTACATATACCAGCCTACCCAGAACCCTCTTGTGCACGCTGTTTCATCGCATTCCTGTGTCCACTAAGTGCCTCAGACCTAGCGTCTCCTGCACCACGTATTCCGGCCAGAACTACCTTAATGAAAAACAAACAAACAAACAAACAAATGGTACCTTTTGATATTACTAATCGCTAGACAAGCCATTCAGGTTAACGCTTCAATTCATATATGTGTTTACTTTCAGCTTGCTATCAAGAATCCAGAAGCCAGGTTGTTATTGTTTTCTCTGTCATCCAATACAGGTTACTGGTAACTCTGGGAGGCGATCCGCCCCTTAGTAGGTAGGAACATTTATCTAAGTGTATGCAGGGGGTGGAGCCTTCCTTCCCTCCTTGGCTGCAGCTAGCCAACCAGCTCCAGAAAGATTTGTTCCTTTGGTGCGACAGCACCAGGTGGAGAACAGTTCTGTTATAGTTTTAGATTCTTTTTTTATTTTCTGTTAGATATGGAATACCACCATTAGGCGGATTACCATGACTGACAATGCCCTTCAATGTGGCTAGCTCAGTTTCCAGGTGCTTCAAGTGGACCTTGAGCCCTGAGGGGGAAAATCTTGATTCCAAGTGCTTCCCCAGGAGTTACCCACTGAGGTACTTCTTGCTTCATGGTAATCTGAAGATAGAAGATCTGCAGGAAAGGTGAGCTACCCTTGAGTGCTGCAGGTCCACTTGTCCCACAGTGCCCCTCCGCACAGGGGTTGTGTTCTGGAGTTCCTATTGCACACTCCTGCACTCATTGGGTATATTTGTATGTCTGTTGGGTGTTTGGAGCAGGTTTATGTGGTAACTTACCCCTTTCACTGCTGGTTTGTAATTTTATTGGGCGGTTTTATGGCACTTTTCCTACTGGACTAGTGTTTTCTGGGTGTCCACACTTGTTCCCTTGATGTTTTACACCTTTTCATGTTTTACTTTTAATTTTGGTAAAATTGTGTACTGTGCCTTTAAGGCGCTCTTTACTGCATAGGCGCCATTGCTCCATTCACCTCTATGGGACTATACTGTTTGGGACGTATCTCTGCAACCGTTTAACCTAGCGACTCATTTTACTTGTCTATCCTTGCTCTATCATCCGGTTTATAGTGCAAGTGTGTTGGGGGCTCAGGGGGCTTCGGGCAGTGTTTGGGATACTTTTTTGGGAAAAACTACATTTCCCATGAGCATTTGCTTCACGCCGCGGCAGCCATTTTGTGAGCGTTTCTAATGAGTATCCTACGCAGGGCTTGGAGACTCCTTCTCTCCTCTGCAAATGAACCCTTCCCCTGCCAGATAAGTCTGTATTTAGCATTTCTGGGGTGAAATTTGAATCTTACAAACTATAATTGGGTGATTTACTGTACAGTTGGTTATTCTGACACTGTGAGAATGTCTATACCGCTGGAGCTTGGGGCTAGACTTAAGACTAAGCAGGCTGGGGTCTCAGTTCCCCCATTGCGCATTGATCTTCCTGTCACTCAGGGCTACCTAGAGAGTTCCCTGGTCACTTATGCCCAGCATGTTCTGAAGTTCGTGACAGCAACCCATGCCATGCTTTTGAGCCAGCTTGGGTGCAAGAGTTTAAGGCTGCGACTAGGGACCTTAGGTCCACATTGTAACTCTTTCCATCCCAGATACAAGGGGCCCTTTAGATATGGCAGGCCCCCTCTAATATCAAATCTTCCCTGACGAAACCTCAGGGGGCACCTGGCGTGTCGGATTCCTCTGAGGAGGAACCGCTGTTGGATTCGGATGTTGAGGATTGTTCGGTTCTGGATTATTCTCGGTGTCTTGGGAACCCTAATGAAGCTGATCCTGACCTCTCTGCTGAAGGTCTGATCAGGGCCGTCTTAACCACCCTTAACATTCCCTTGGTTCAGGAGATTCCTTCTGATCCCTCTGATGTCTTTCAGGAGCCTGCTAAGCCCCTTACTTATTTTCCACCTAACCCACTCTTGACCGTCTGGTTTCTGAGGAGTGGAAATCACCGGACAAGACTGCTTCTGTGTCCAGAGCTTTACCCCTTTTTTGAAGCTGCGCTTACTAAGTGGGTTCATGCCCCCAAGGTGGATGCACCTATCTCCAGGCTATCTAAATCTACTGCCTTGCCAGTCTCTGATGCTTCTGCTCTGAAGGACTGGACTGACAAGAAACTTGAGATTACCCTCAAGTCCATTATTGCCACTGTTGGTACCGCTATGCGTCCAGCGTTTACTATTGCGTGAGTTAACCGGGCTGTTGCAGTCTGGACTGAGCATCTCACCACGGCTGTCCGTCAGGATGCGTCTACGTCAGAGAAATTGCGTCTTCTTGCCAATATCTCTGAAGCGCAACACTATGTTTCTGCTGCCGCCTTTGATGCCGTCCGCATGATGGCTAGGGTTTCTACTACGTCTGTGGTGGCCAGGCGAGCCCTTTGGCTCAAGATCTGCTCTGCTGACACTGCTTCCAAGAAAGCCTTGCTTTCCCTGCCCTTTCAGGTTACCTCCTTGTTTGGGCTTGATCTTAAGGAATTGATCAGTGAGGCCACAGGGGGTAAGAGTACTCTTCTACCCTTGGTCCCTAAGAAGAAATTGCTGCTTAAGCGTTACCGGTATTTTCGTTCCTTTCAGAATGAGACCCATCCGGCAAACCAGGCGGTTCCCTCAGCTCTGCGTACCTCCTCCAAGCCCAAACAGCAATGGAAGCCCAAGGTCTCCTCCAAGCCCAAGGCTTCCAAGACTGCTTCGGCATGACTTGCCGAACCCGGGTCCGCACCCTGCTGTGGGTGGTCGTCTGCTACTCTTTCACAGCGTTTGGGAGGATTCAGTGACGGACCCATGGGTTTTACAGGTGGTGACGGAAGAGTACAGGATCCCTTTTGTCTCTCTTCCTCCCTTTCGCTTTCTTCCTTCTCATACACCTCAGGGTGCAGAGAAAAGCCATCTATTCAGTGGCGCTGTTCAGGCAGAAGGGTACAGGATCCCTTTCTATTCTCTTCCTCTCTTTCGCTTTCGTGTTTCTCATACTCCTCGGGGTACCGAGAAACGCCATCTGTTCAATGGTGCTGTTCAGGCTCTCCTGGACAAGGACATCCTGGAGCCAGTGCCTCTTCCAGACAGGGGTTCGCAGTTCTATTCGAACCTCTTTGTGGTCGCCAAAAAGGACGGCGGATGTCACCCTATTTTGTATTTGAAGGATCTCAACTCCTTTGTGACCCGGACTCACTATCACCAGGAATCTCTGCGCACAGTGATTGCTGCCATGTCCCCGGGGGAGTTCCTTGCTTCTCTGGATCTTCAGGATGTATATGTACACATCTCCATTCATCCAGAGAGTCGGCAGTACCTTCGGTTTGCTTGCGACAGAGGACATTTTCAGTTCTCAGCTCTTCCCTTTGGTCTGACGACGGCTCCTCAGGTTTTCCAATGGGTTCCGAGAGCCTTGATATCAGTCCTCCACCGGGACGGCATCAGAGTGACCACCATATCTGGTGTTTCACAAGGATAAGGCGGTGCTTCGCACCTCCAAGGAGTTTTTACCCAAGGTGGTTTCAGAGTTTCAAATCAATCAGGAGATTGTGGTGCCTTCTTTCTGCCCTAACCCCTCCTCTTAGTAACATAGTAAATTAGGTTGAAGAAAGACACAAGTCCATCAAGTTCAACCTTCGCCTCATACCCCAGTAACTGAGAATTTTATAGCTTTCCTGCTACCAATTAAATTAGTCTTTATCAGACATGCCTGATCAGCCTACTGATAAACAGTATAACTCTGTATGTTCCCTTTTGAAAGAAATGTATCTAATCTTCTCTTAAATGCATCCGTTGTATCTGCCATAACTACCTCCCTGGGCAATGAATTCCACAATTTAACAGACCTTACTGTAAAAAAGAAAAAACCCTTCCTCTGCTGAAGTTTAAACATCCTTTCCTCTAATCTCAAGGGGTGTCCCCTGGTCACCTGATCAGGCCTTGGAATAAATAGCTCACCGCAGAGATCCTTGTATTGACCTCTCATATACTTGTACAATGTGATAAGGTCTCCTCTTAGTCGTCTTTTCTCTAGAGTAAATAAACCAAGTTTGTTTAGTCGTTCCTCATATGTCAAGTCCTCCATTCCCTTAATTAATTTTGTTGCTCTCCGCTGTACCCTCTCTAGTTCTAGTATATCCTTTTTCAGAACCGGTGCCCAAAATTGCACTGCATACTCAAGGTGAGGTCTTACCAATGATTTGTATAATGGCAAAATAATGTTATCCACTCTTGCTTCGATACCTCTTTTTATGCAAGACAGGATTTTGTTTGCCTTTCCTACTGCTGTTTGATACTGGTCACGGTTTCCAAGTTTGTAGTTGACAAGGATACCCAGGTCTTTTTCTAGCAACGAGTCACCTAAAATTATCCCATTAAGTTCATAAGTAGCCTTGGGATTGTTTCCTCCCAAATGCATGACTTTACACTTCCCCACATTAAACTTCATATTCCACATGTTTGCCCAATCTGACATTGTATGTAAGTCCCTCTGTAGAGAGAAAATATCCTGTTCTGAATTAATGACCTTGCATAATTTAGTATCATCTGCAAATATTGATATTTTGATTTCTATATCTATTTCCAGGTCATTTATAAACATGTTAAAAAGCAGCAGACCTAATACTGAACCCTGAGGTACTCCACTCTCCACTTTAACTGTACTGGAGAATTTTCCATTTATAACCACACACTGTTCCCTATCCTTCAGCCAGTTTTGTATCCAATTGCAATTTCCTTATTTTATACACCAGCCTTCTGTGTGGCACTGTAGCAAATGCCTTTGCAAAGTCTAGATATACTACATCTACTGCCTTGCCATTGTCAAGGTTGCTGCTTACTTCCTCATAAAAGCTGAAAAGATTAGTTTGGCATGATCTTTTCTTCATAAAACCATGTTGATTCGTGCTGATGATTTTATTTTTTGTGTTGTAATCCTGAATATAGTCCCTTATTATCTCTTCTAGCAGTTTTCCCACTACAGAGGTCAAACTCACTGGTCTATAATTCCCAGGTTCTGTTTTAGCTCCCTTCTTAAATAGAGGCACTATATTAGCTCTTTGATAGTCCTGTGGCACTGAGCTTGTGGTAATAGAATCTTTAAAGAGTAAATATAGGGGGTTTGCTAACACTGCACTAAGTTCCTGAAGAACCCTCGGATGTATACCATCAGGAGAGAGATCTCCATTTATTGGATGTGGTGCGTTGTCTCAAGCTTTATGTCCATCGCACCGGCTCCAAAAGTGACAGACAGTGCAGGCGCACGGACGTCACTATGGCAAGATGTCCGTGCTTCCTGCTACTGTCAGCCTCGGAACAAGTTTAAAATCTGTTAAACCAGGTAATAATTCTGGCGACTAGCGCTACTAAGCAGCTAGTCGCCAGATGGGGACTGGATTCAGATAAAGTTTTTGTGGGGTGGTAGTTCCCCTTTAAACATTAGCATCCCCCCAATTTACAATGAACAGTAACGTCACACCTTACCTCCATTCTGAGCTCAAAGGTCACAGTTTCTCCCCAAATCCTTACCTCACTTCAGAGGCCGAAGGTATTCAACATTCTTTTCAGGAGGTCAGCCTTTGGACCAACCCAGTTCTCCTTATCTTTTCACAAGACCGAAGGTACTGAAAGATCCTCCTAGGCTATTGCCTACTACAAAATTAAGTATCACACTACCTCTTCTCAGGTATTTAAATTCCCAGCCTTGCCTTTGCCCCACCTTACCTCTCCAATTAAGATGCCGAAGGTTAGCAATCTATTCAGTTGACCGCCTCCAAAAAACTCACTATCTTTCATCCCAAGACCTTTCAAATTTTACTCACACCCCACCTTTTTAGTTTTCCATATTCATTGTTTCTATTATCATTCAGGTACCATGGCAGAATCAAGTGACAACCACTAACCAAGCCCCTTCTCCGGCTCCCCCCTCCACTCCCCAGCTCAGCACAAGATCTATCAGCAGTCCACCTTCCATGAGGGATTGGACAATTTCCAGAATCATCCAAGAGCTGCAAAAAAGGGGTATCCCCTACTCTGCATTTGCTAGAAAGGCAGAACTGTTTCCTACTTTATTTCCATCATTAACATGGTCTCCACAGCTCCCAGTTCCACCAGAATCGCCCCACCTAGCTGAAATTCACCATTTACTATCCAATCTCAAACTGCAGTATTGGGCATTCATTCTCATCTTTCTAATTTGGAAAACACTTCCACCCCAACATCATCCATCATTATTGCTCCTCCACCATCTAGAGTAGCAAGTATTATTTCTAGTTCAACACTTATCACACTAGCCCATATGGTACCCAGCCACATCCTTAAAGATATGATAGAAGGCAAAGATATCAACCTGGTCTCACCTCTGTACAGTCTCTTGTGGTGATATATCAGTGACCATGAGATCAAAAGACCCTTGTCTATCAAAAAAGCTTACCATCCCAGTAATTCGTTCCATCATTTAGTATATTCTGAGACATTCTATGCACAGCTCATCCTCATAGAAGACAAGAACTGGATCACTACTTATTCAACTTAGTCGACTTTGGTTATAGATACTGTGGAACAGCCTATTACGACTATCACAGTTCATTCTCTGCCAAGCAGCAGCAGCCGTCTTCGAATTCAATTTCATAACACATTGGAGCACCCTGGACAGTGAATTATTTTGCCGTAATTTTGCAGGAATCAAGACCCCCATCTGTTTATATTGCCAGACAACATCCCATGCATCCAACCTTTGCCCATCAGCCACTCCATCCACTAGCCGTCCTTCAGTCTCCACCCCTCCTATTCCATCCACATCAGCTACAGCGTTCCCAGCCTCTCCTCTCCCAGTTGATAAAATAGGTTGCCCAATCCACTTCCTTGGGAAATCAGCAATTTGTAACAACTTCAACGACAAAGGTTGTTTCTTTGGCGCTTGTCGTTTACTGCATATTTGCTCACCATATAAGAAAGCTCACTCCAAAAGCATTTGCCCAAGAAATTATCAGAATAAATGACTAGCACATAGCAATTTGTCACGTATTACTAGTTACTTTATCTAAAATAAAATCACCTTTCACCTGAGTTTGTAAAATTCCTATCCAGTGGTTTTTCACAAGGTTTCCACACCGGCATAATAGCCTTACCTACTACCTCTTTCGAATGCCCTAACCTTCTTTCAGCCTCCAATGACCTAGAAAGCGTAGACCATCTCCTTACCAAAGAAGTAGACATGGAGTTCATGATAGGCCTTTTTTATTCCATCCCCCTTCCCTATTTGGTGAGTCAGCCCATTAGGCATTGCTACCCGAAAATTCTCGCTCAAAAAATAATTGATCATTGTTTTCTCAGCCCCTCCCCCCCCCAGCATAAACTCACTAATCCCATCTGAAGAATTCACTATGCAGTACTCCTCCACTGTCCAAGCCATTGAGATCATTACCTCCTTTGGGAAAGGCTCTTGGCTTTCTAAAGCAGACATAGCCAACACTTTTAAGCTTATTCCAATGCACCCCCACATCTGGCATCTGCAAGGCATCAGTTGGAAGAATTATTATTTTTTTTGCAACGAAACTCACTTTCGGCTGCAAAAGCAGTCCAAAAAATTTTTACTACTTTGCAGAAACGCTTTGCTGGCTACTCATGAATATCAGTAACTGTCCATCTGCAATTCATTACTTAGATGACTTTCTCTTTATAGAACCACCTCCAGTCTATCAAACCTACAATCATTATTTTCAGACCTTCAATTTCCCCTTGCTCAAGAGAAATCAAGTGGCCCAGCTAATTCAGTTACCTTTCTAGGCATACAATTTGATATTGTCAAAATAGAAACCAGCTAGCCTGCAGAAAAACTAACCTTCATACAGCAACTCATATTAGACTTCGCCCATAAAAATTCTTGTACAAAATTAAATTTACAGTCCTTTTTAGGATAGATTATATATATATATATATATATATATATATATATATATATATATATATATATATATATATATATATATATATATATATATATAATGTGTGTGTGTATATATATAAAATATATATATAATGTATGGAAGAGTGCTTATATTATAGGATAGATTAGTACACTGAACCCTAACAAATACTCACATCCCCTCTAAACTGTCTTCCCCCCTAAATAAAGAAAATAAATATGGTGTGTATTTATTAATGGTTGCACTGCAGGTCCCACAATTAAATCATATATCACAAAGAAACAGAAGAAGATAGAAAAGAACCACTGAAATTCCCTTAAGTTATTAGGGACAATTTTAACCCACTCATCTAAAGGACATTCAGTGATAATAAGGGGACTAGTTCAGTGCTGTCAAATATAGACAGGTATCATAGCTTAAAACTCAATTTTATTGGAAAAGATAAATACTAAAAACATATAGACACGCCACATTGAACTAATGTGACTAATTAAAATTTATTCTTCATACAGGTTATGATAGCTGGATATAGTTCTACTATACTCTTGGAGGGACACTGGGCATAGTAACCTCCGATTCTAAAGTGTATATCGCTTTAAATATACGCAAGAATAGTTGGAGACAGAGTTGGGCTTAACAACCCTTGCTCCTAAGAGTCATATCCCTTTAAGTATATGCTAGAACGGTTATGAAGTATATAAACCACTCACGTCCACCTTCGGCATAATAGCCTTTACTTCTAGAGTGTGTATCCCTTTAAGTATGCGCAACAATGGTAAAAAATAGAGTTTGAGCTTGACGGCTCTAACTCCCAAAAACTGTGTTCCCTTAAGTATGTGCCAAAACAGTTACCAGGTATATAACACTCACACCCACCCTTTGAACAATCCGAGGTGAGTTAGTAACAATCCCTTAATATTTTAACACACTACCCGTGTTACTTAGGTACTCCTCTACAGAATATCTTCTACGGGAGTACTAGCGAACCGCTAATTATTTCCATCCTCAGTATGTAGAAAACACTAATATATTCAGTTCGTTTTTCTTTTACGGGAGTGTATACAGTTGTTACAAAATACTTTCCACATGTTAAAGATGATATTTCTTTGTAACAACATATCCACATAGCCGCATATATAGTTGTTGTTGCAACCAGTAGAGATTGATGTTTACCGCGTATATACGGCACTCTGTGTTGAATATGTTATCTTGATCTTTATATATCTACACCCAACAATATGTTAGGCATAGATAAAGCTATGTAGACATTTATTTTAAATGACGAATATTTTGATTATACTTCCCACAGTGTTTAAAGCCCTGTCAGCATTAGCACAACCCAGAGACATTAGTTCAAACAACCAATCATATATAATTCATGAGCCGGGCATAATGGTTACTTTATTATCAAGGGCGAATTTTTTATTCCTTATTCACCAAAGTGACACCCCTAATTACTTATCGGTGTCTTTAATTTTACATAGATGCATCACTTGTTACATCCCATATATGGCTTAGATATCTCACATATGCCACTCTTCCTTCGAAGTGCCTAATATATCACTTCTGCCATGCTACCGTGGAACATAGCTAAGGACTCCTAATTCATAACCTATTGTTGCGCTCACTAACCAGAAAAGTGAAAGTCACTCTAACTGTCTCCCTCGTGGTGTAAGCCACATTCTAGCCTATTATCTATCTCACTCGCTTGTAAGTGAAAATCACTCTGACTGTCTCCCTCGTGGTGTAAGCCACATTCTAGAAACATATACTAAATAAGTGAATTCAGCTTCTCGATAATATACTGTTAAGTTCTAAATAACACTGGACAAACAGTCCACAAATTGCCCAACGCTTTTCTCCAGACACGCTGGTTTCATCAGGGGCCATTTATAGATTGAGCCGCAAAATTGCGCGCTGTTTTATACCTGATAAAATTTGAAAAAGAGGCTTGAATCTAATCTAGCCTCCATTTCACCACAACCTGCATTCTTCTAGCAAGTCGTGGAAACATGATCAGCTGACATGTCTCAATAGTATTCACAAAGGATAACATTAGCATAATGGATTAACCCATCATGTAAAAAATAAACTTAAAAATCTTAAAGGTGTTTCCAGAAGCAAATATTTATCATATGATGATGATGCATATTAAAAATAGTACCCAATTATTTAGAGAACTTGTATATAGATCTTTAGTATAAACATCATTCTATGAAAGGTTTATATGTGAAACCTTCATTTAATCCTCCTGGACTTAAAATTTTTAATTGGTATATCCAAAAGTCTTCACGTTTAAGAAGTTTTCTGTCAAAGTCCCCTTTTCTTGGAGAGACTTCGACCTTTTCAAGTCCAATAAATTGCATTACTGTACTGTCATTATCATGAAGTTCTAGTATATGTCTAGCCACTGATGTATCACGTTTATTTCTAATGTCTCCAATGTGTTCAAGTATTCTTTCTCTAAATTCACGTATGGTTTTACCAACATATTGAATACCACACATGCACTGCATCAAATATACAATGCCTGTGGTCCTACAGTTAATAAAACTTCTTATAGGGAAATTCTTTCCCATTTTATCTTGAAAATCTTTAGTTCTTTTTATCCACTGACATCCCCCCTAAATAGTAAGCATGTGGCACATAACTATAGTATATCAATATTTATTGATGGAAAGGATGCTCAAATTCTTAAAAAAAAAAATATCAAATGCTACGGAGCACATTAAAATGCACAATGTAAAACAATAATAAGAATACAATATCATAAATAGTGGTACCACTATAAAAACCCTAATATATTAAGTGTTAAATGTAGAGAGTTTCTAGAACCTGGATCGCGCCCAAAGTCTGTAAAGATTTATAGAAATATATATACACACAATCCCTCTCCCGGATGCAGAAAATCGGTAAACCTGTATCTCCTTGCTCTCCCGTCCTTACTGTATAGCACATCTCTCCAAGCTGTTGGTGAGTTTCGTGGGTGCCCCTCCGGTGGTGACCTCTGCAGTCTTGTGGCACTCACCAGGTACAAGCCCAGGGCTAACTTCACTCGTCCAGGGCTGGGACACTGAGACATCTGAGTAGTGTGAAGTGGGCAGAGCAGGCTTCAGGTGTAACTCTTATTCAATCAGGCTCCAAACTCCAAGAGATCTTTATTCACGGGCAGAGGGAATAGAGGTGATGTCAGCAGTGTATACTGCGCATGTCTCTGCGTTACACACGATTTAGCGAATTATTATATAGGATATGCCTATGTCGATGTAGATACGTGGGTAGGACAAAGAGACGTCTGAAGGACAGGTTCCTGGAACACAGGAAAAGTATTAGAAGAGGAGAAGGAAAGTATCCCCTCAGTAAACATTATCAATACTGCCATCAAGGACAACTGGGGAATACTTCTCTTGTGCCCCTGGAACATATACCACACTGGATATATGTGTGTGACACATTGGCACCTAACGGGCATAATGAAAAGTTAGACACATAAACCTTTTATATAAGTTTTGTGATGTGTATTTAGTTACCTTTACAATAAGCAAGGTGGGTGTAGGGTAGCATGTATATATATATTTTTTTTGGTATGTTTAATGGGGGGGTCCCTTTTCTTTTAGCTCAGTGTAGTTTATGGAGAGAGAGAGAGAGAGAGAGAGAGAGAGAGAGAGAGAGAGGGGTAAATTTATATACTGGTCTTTTAGGTCTGTCTCCAACTAGCGCACTTATGTCTTTTGAGGGTCACCTTGGGGTACATCATGGGGTATAGCACTTATGATCCTCCTAGATAAGTGTTATGAGAATCATATTTTTAGGATGTCATCCCTCATCAGCACTTTAGACTAGTATGGTTATATATATAATATATATATTTATTTATTTTGATTTTATTACATTTTTATTCTATTTATTATTTTTGTATTTGTTACATTTTTTTATTATTTATATATATCCAGTTTTTGAGGGATTTAGAATTATCATACTCTGACATTATTAGTTAGTATGCGGATGTGCAATAGATAGAAGCAGATAGAGTTAAATTGATGTTATACACATCATCTGTTTGCAGTGTAGAGGAATGGACTTGATTATTTGGATACCATATAAACTTTGAGGGATAAGAGTTATTAATCCCTGAAGAAGTGCTCAGGAGGCATGAAACGCATTGGTTAAGTTGTGCCACTGTACCAACTTACATGCCCGTGCTTAATGGCGTTTCAGCTGATTGCCAAAATATTCCCTCTGCCCGTGAATAAAAATCTCTTGGAGTTCAGAGCCTGACTGAATAAGAGTTACACCTGAAGCCTGCTCTGCCCGCTTCACACTACTCAGACGTCTCAGCGTCCCAGCCCTGGACAAGTGGAGTTAGCCCTGGGCTTTATACCCAGTGAGTGCCATGAGACTGCAGCGGTCACCACCGGAGGGGCATCCATGAAACTCGCCAACAGCTTGGAGAGATGTGCTATACAGTAAGGAGACGAGAGTACGGACAGTGTGTTTGTTTGGAAGGGAGAGCAAGGAGATACAGGTTTACCGATTTTCTGCAACCGAGAGAGGGATTGTGTGTATATATATTTCTATAAATCTTTGCAGACTTTGGGTGCGATCCAGGTTCTAGAAACTCTCTACATTTAACACTTAATATCTTAGTGTTTTTATAGTGGTACCACTATTTATGATATTGTTTTCTTATTGTTTTGCATTGTGCATTTTATTGTGCTTAGTAGTATTTGATATTGTTTTTTATGAATCTGAGTATCCTTTCCATCAATAAATATTGATATACTATAGTTATGTTCCACACTCTTACTATTTAGGGGGGGGAAGATAGTTTAGAGGTGATGTGAGTATTTGTTAGGGTTCAGTGTACTTATCTATCCTATAATATTAGCGCTCCCCCATATATAATATATATATATATATATATATATATATATTCGTTAAATCAGCACTCACAGGACTTATATGTGGAAAACAAAAAAATCTTTTTATTAGATCGACGTTTCGATCCCTCTTGGGATCTTTATCAAGACAACCACCTCGTGCACCAAACCTCCATTAAATACCCTACACCTGGAGATGACCTTTCTCACCTGAGGTCAAAGGTAAAATACTCCCATGTGTATATCCCCTAGTGATTAAAAACAAAAATACGGAGGAAACTAGAAGTACAGTATACATTCATAAAGACATAGGAGTTTACATATTATATTCCACTAAATGTTCATTGTGCATTCGAACTGTATCATTGACACCTGTTGATAATTCAATCCATCATAAAGTAATGTCCCAATCATTAAATACCAACTCTGAACGGGTCTCTATGGCATCGCAACGCGACGGTGCCGAGTTTGTGTGATAACAGAAAACCCTTGTCACACAATACACATAAATATTATGATGTCAGGCAAAATATTTAACTAATTATGCTCACGCTCATAATTATAACTGCATTATTGCCATCCTAGTTATCGCAGTATAATAGTGCCGAACCTATATTAAAACAGGAAACCCTGTCCGATTCTAGGCATATATTCTAGTGTGTAACAGAATATTAGTTGAAACATACTACCCTTCAGAAACTCCGTTATATTGTTGCCATATTCTAAATCACTGTCAGGCAACACTATAACTTATTATTACTTACAACTGTGCTCCCGATGTGGTCAGAGTACATAGTGCAAGACATAAAGAGAAATATATTCCCAACAGATCTCAGAGTCAATACAGCACTCCATTGTTGTAACTATGGTCCATTCAAAGATTAGGAAGAATACTCTAAACAAATTAACTCTTCACATTTATCAAATATATAACGAAGACAGAATGTTATAATATAGATTCAGTCAGTGTATCGCAGTCCAACCCATCATCCTCGATCCGACATTACAATAGTCACTACAAGTTCATATACACCATATAGGGAAAAAAAAGTTCTTATTTAAGTGTTCTACAATGACCCATCGAATACTCACGATTTACCCTTTAAAACGGTGGCGATAATGTTTCGATTTGAACCTTTTGTATGCATATCACACAACCGGATGCCCCTAGGTGATCAAGGGATCTAGACGGTGCACCCGTTATTCACGAGTGCCCTCGTCTGTACCCGACCACTATTGTTTGGGAACTCCAGTATAATCCTCCTGGTTAGGAACTTAGGGCAGGGACATATCTCCTCCTTGGGTGTCCTATTGCTCCCGTTCCATCCTATTACAGAGGATGTCTTTGTATTTCAAATGCCAAATGTTATATTATCCTCCTGGTTAGGAACTTGGGGTAAGGACATATCCTCTCTTTGGGTTTCCTCATGTTCCCGTTCCATCCTATTACAGAGGATATTTTTGTGCTTGAAATGCCAAATCCCATGGCCTCCACCTCCAAGGTGGATCAGAGCCATGTAGTGTATAATCGCCATATCCATATTTAGGGTTGTATTTCCATATATAAGTCATTGCATCTCTTATCCAATTTTCATGTATCGATTTCATCTTGTAACTCTTGTTCAATACATTTATAATCCACTGGTCAATCCCATAGCCTCCACTATGTGGATCAGAGCTATGTTGGTAACAAAAAAGTGATATTTCAAAAATTGTTCCCTTTATGGTAATATATTTCCCTATGTTAATTTTCTTGGGTCTTATTTATAGTTCCCTGTGTGTATACTATGTGTAAAATTATCCATCACATCTCCAATTACAGGTAACACGCGTACGAGATATTCTCATTAAGCCCATATGGTGCCAAGGTATTTAACCTGCGAATCCACTTTACCTCTCTTTGTAATAATTTCTTTCCCCTATCTCCCCCTCTGGGGGCTATGGGTTCCTGATCAATGATCATACATCTCATAGATGCCACTGTATGGTGGTGTGCTGCAAAATGTCTAGCGACAGGTTTGTCAGAAGTTCCTAATGCAAGCGCATCCCTGATGGATTTTCTATGATTTGCCATTCTGTCCCGAAAACTAGTAATTGTTTTACCGATATAAAGAAGGGAGCATGGACATTGGATAAAATATATGACATAGTTTGATGTACAAGTAAGTCTGTATTTGATGGGAATCGTTGTATTGTTTCTAAGGTCCTTAAAGCTCCCTCCAATGATAAGATTTTTACAGGTCACACAATTTAGACATTTGAAACAGCCAGGTTTTTCATTTTGCAACCAGTTTTTATTATTAGTTGCATAACAGTGTTTAGGGTCTGTTTTCACCAGTAATGTTCTTAAATTTGGTGCTTTCTTATAAGACATCATAGGTATGTTACGGAAGATGGGGGACAATGATTTGTCTGCACTAAGTATTTGCCAATTGTTCTTAATGGCCTTTTTGACCCTTTGAGTGTCATGTGTATATGTAGTGTTGAACACTAAACGGTTCAATGTCTGTTTCTTCTTGTCAGAGGTTTTTAACAGCTCATCTTGTGTTTTTTGTAGGGCTTTTACTCTGTGTTTCTCCAACTCACTTTTTATGTATCCCCGTTCTTCAAGTCTCATTATAAGATCATCCACTTGTTTGATACCAACCTCTCGGTCGCTATTATTCCTTAGAATCCTTATCATTTGTGAATAAGGCACAGCGTTTTTAACATGTTGGGGATGATTACTGCTTCTTAGAAGAATGGTGTTCCTATCAGTCTCTTTTCTGTAGTTAGTCATTTTTAGTCTATGGCCATCTTTAATTATTGTAATATCCAGGAAATTGACACTCATTTCATCCACCGTAGAAGTGAATTTAATAGGACTATCCAATTGATTCAAAGAATCCACACATTTTTCAAAGGTTAATCTATCTCCTTGCCAAATCAAGAACAGATCATCTATAAATCGGTAGTAACAAATTAAATGTTCTTTAAAGGGATTAATGATATGAACTTCTTCAAATTCTGTCATAAATAAATTGGCATAGGATGGGGCAATATTTGACCCCATCGAAGTACCTGAAGTCTGTAGATAATAACTTCTTTCAAATTTGAAATAATTGTATCCTAGACAAAGAGCAAGAAGACTTAACAAAAATTCAGTAGGAGGTTTATTGATGTTAGTATCCCTAATTAGTGCCTTCCTGACTGCTTCCATACCTTCTGTTACTGGGATGACAGTATAAAGTGATTTTACATCTAATGTTGCCAATAGTACCTGACTAGGGAGGTCATTCAAACTTTGTAACTTCAAAATGAAATCCATGGTGTCACGAATGTATGAGGCAGACTTTTGTACTAATGGTTGTATAAAATAGTCGAGATATTGAGCTATAGGTTGAAACAGGGAGCCTATAGCTGATACTATAGGTCTCCCTGGTGGTGTTGTAGGATTCTTATGTATTTTAGGGATAGTATAAAGGATAGGACAGATAGGGTGATCTTGTGTAAGGAAGCCCTTAGTATCTTCATCAATCCATCCTGCTACCCATGCTTGGTTAATGGTCACATCCACTATTCTTTTATAGGTCATAGTGGGATCTCCTTTCAATTTTTTATATGTTTGAGTGTCATTAAGTTGGGATAATATTTCCTCTCTGTAATACACGTAATCCAATACAACAATTGCCCCTCCCTTGTCTGCGGGACGAATCACTATATTGGGATTATTTGCCAAAGTTTCAATTGCTTCTCTTTCTTGGATTGTGAGGTTAGAATGAATCTTGTATTTCTCCTTAGTTTTTAATTCCGTTTCTACCAAATTAAAAAAGGTGGAAATAGAGTTAGGGGTATTGGGTGGGTCAAAAGTACTTTTTACTTTAAATTTCTTCTGTTCTTTAGTGTTGTCTTTTTTAAAAAATTCTTTTAATTTCATGTTCCTTTGGAATTTAAATAGATCCACAGCAATATCCAACTCTTTAGAGTTACTTGTAGGAATAAAGGTCAGTCCCTTTGATAGAACATTATGTTCTTCCCTTGTTAGAGTATACTCTAACAAGGGAAGAACATAATGTTCTATCAAAGGGACTGACCTTTATTCCTACAAGTAACTCTAAAGAGTTGGATATTGCTGTGGATCTATTTAAATTCCAAAGGAACATGAAATTAAAAGAATTTTTTAAAAAAGACAACACTAAAGAACAGAAGAAATTTAAAGTAAAAAGTACTTTTGACCCACCCAATACCCCTAACTCTATTTCCACCTTTTTTAATTTGGTAGAAACGGAATTAAAAACTAAGGAGAAATACAAGATTCATTCTAACCTCACAATCCAAGAAAGAGAAGCAATTGAAACTTTGGCAAATAATCCCAATATAGTGATTCGTCCCGCAGACAAGGGAGGGGCAATTGTTGTATTGGATTACGTGTATTACAGAGAGGAAATATTATCCCAACTTAATGACACTCAAACATATAAAAAATTGAAAGGAGATCCCACTATGACCTATAAAAGAATAGTGGATGTGACCATTAACCAAGCATGGGTAGCAGGATGGATTGATGAAGATACTAAGGGCTTCCTTACACAAGATCACCCTATCTGTCCTATCCTTTATACTATCCCTAAAATACATAAGAATCCTACAACACCACCAGGGAGACCTATAGTATCAGCTATAGGCTCCCTGTTTCAACCTATAGCTCAATATCTCGACTATTTTATACAACCATTAGTACAAAAGTCTGCCTCATACATTTGTGACACCATGGATTTCATTTTGAAGTTACAAAGTTTGAATGACCTCCCTAGTCAGGTACTATTGGCAACATTAGATGTAAAATCACTTTATACTGTCATCCCAGTAACAGAAGGTATGGAAGCAGTCAGGAAGGCACTAATTAGGGATACTAACATCAATAAACCTCCTACTGAATTTTTGTTAAGTCTTCTTGCTCTTTGTCTAGGATACAATTATTTCAAATTTGAAAGAAGTTATTATCTACAGACTTCAGGTACTTCGATGGGGTCAAATATTGCCCCATCCTATGCCAATTTATTTATGACAGAATTTGAAGAAGTTCATATCATTAATCCCTTTAAAGAACATTTAATTTGTTACTACCGATTTATAGATGATCTGTTCTTGATTTGGCAAGGAGATAGATTAACCTTTGAAAAATGTGTGGATTCTTTGAATCAATTGGATAGTCCTATTAAATTCACTTCTACGGTGGATGAAATGAGTGTCAATTTCCTGGATATTACAATAATTAAAGATGGCCATAGACTAAAAATGACTAACTACAGAAAAGAGACTGATAGGAACACCATTCTTCTAAGAAGCAGTAATCATCCCCAACATGTTAAAAACGCTGTGCCTTATTCACAAATGATAAGGATTCTAAGGAATAATAGCGACCGAGAGGTTGGTATCAAACAAGTGGATGATCTTATAATGAGACTTGAAGAACGGGGATACATAAAAAGTGAGTTGGAGAAACACAGAGTAAAAGCCCTACAAAAAACACAAGATGAGCTGTTAAAAACCTCTGACAAGAAGAAACAGACATTGAACCGTTTAGTGTTCAACACTACATATACACATGACACTCAAAGGGTCAAAAAGGCCATTAAGAACAATTGGCAAATACTTAGTGCAGACAAATCATTGTCCCCCATCTTCCGTAACATACCTATGATGTCTTATAAGAAAGCACCAAATTTAAGAACATTACTGGTGAAAACAGACCCTAAACACTGTTATGCAACTAATAATAAAAACTGGTTGCAAAATGAAAAACCTGGCTGTTTCAAATGTCTAAATTGTGTGACCTGTAAAAATCTTATCATTGGAGGGAGCTTTAAGGACCTTAGAAACAATACAACGATTCCCATCAAATACAGACTTACTTGTACATCAAACTATGTCATATATTTTATCCAATGTCCATGCTCCCTTCTTTATATCGGTAAAACAATTACTAGTTTTCGGGACAGAATGGCAAATCATAGAAAATCCATCAGGGATGCGCTTGCATTAGGAACTTCTGACAAACCTGTCGCTAGACATTTTGCAGCACACCACCATACAGTGGCATCTATGAGATGTATGATCATTGATCAGGAACCCATAGCCCCCAGAGGGGGAGATAGGGGAAAGAAATTATTACAAAGAGAGGTAAAGTGGATTCGCAGGTTAAATACCTTGGCACCATATGGGCTTAATGAGAATATCTCGTACGCGTGTTACCTGTAATTGGAGATGTGATGGATAATTTTACACATAGTATACACACAGGGAACTATAAATAAGACCCAAGAAAATTAACATAGGGAAATATATTACCATAAAGGGAACAATTTTTGAAATATCACTTTTTTGTTACCAACATAGCTCTGATCCACATAGTGGAGGCTATGGGATTGACCAGTGGATTATAAATGTATTGAACAAGAGTTACAAGATGAAATCGATACATGAAAATTGGATAAGAGATGCAATGACTTATATATGGAAATACAACCCTAAATATGGATATGGCGATTATACACTACATGGCTCTGATCCACCTTGGAGGTGGAGGCCATGGGATTTGGCATTTCAAGCACAAAAATATCCTCTGTAATAGGATGGAACGGGAACATGAGGAAACCCAAAGAGAGGATATGTCCTTACCCCAAGTTCCTAACCAGGAGGATAATATAACATTTGGCATTTGAAATACAAAGACATCCTCTGTAATAGGATGGAACGGGAGCAATAGGACACCCAAGGAGGAGATATGTCCCTGCCCTAAGTTCCTAACCAGGAGGATTATACTGGAGTTCCCAAACAATAGTGGTCGGGTACAGACGAGGGCACTCGTGAATAACGGGTGCACCGTCTAGATCCCTTGATCACCTAGGGGCATCCGGTTGTGTGATATGCATACAAAAGGTTCAAATCGAAACATTATCGCCACCGTTTTAAAGGGTAAATCGTGAGTATTCGATGGGTCATTGTAGAACACTTAAATAAGAACTTTTTTTTCCCTATATGGTGTATATGAACTTGTAGTGACTATTGTAATGTCGGATCGAGGATGATGGGTTGGACTGCGATACACTGACTGAATCTATATTATAACATTCTGTCTTCGTTATATATTTGATAAATGTGAAGAGTTAATTTGTTTAGAGTATTCTTCCTAATCTTTGAATGGACCATAGTTACAACAATGGAGTGCTGTATTGACTCTGAGATCTGTTGGGAATATATTTCTCTTTATGTCTTGCACTATGTACTCTGACCACATCGGGAGCACAGTTGTAAGTAATAATAAGTTATAGTGTTGCCTGACAGTGATTTAGAATATGGCAACAATATAACGGAGTTTCTGAAGGGTAGTATGTTTCAACTAATATTCTGTTACACACTAGAATATATGCCTAGAATCGGACAGGGTTTCCTGTTTTAATATAGGTTCGGCACTATTATACTGCGATAACTAGGATGGCAATAATGCAGTTATAATTATGAGCGTGAGCATAATTAGTTAAATATTTTGCCTGACATCATAATATTTATGTGTATTGTGTGACAAGGGTTTTCTGTTATCACACAAACTCGGCACCGTCGCGTTGCGATGCCATAGAGACCCGTTCAGAGTTGGTATTTAATGATTGGGACATTACTTTATGATGGATTGAATTATCAACAGGTGTCAATGATACAGTTCGAATGCACAATGAACATTTAGTGGAATATAATATGTAAACTCCTATGTCTTTATGAATGTATACTGTACTTCTAGTTTCCTCCGTATTTTTGTTTTTAATCACTAGGGGATATACACATGGGAGTATTTTACCTTTGACCTCAGGTGAGAAAGGTCATCTCCAGGTGTAGGGTATTTAATGGAGGTTTGGTGCACGAGGTGGTTGTCTTGATAAAGATCCCAAGAGGGATCGAAACGTCGATCTAATAAAAAGATTTTTTTGTTTTCCACATATAAGTCCTGTGAGTGCTGATTTAACGAATCTTTATAATTACTTTATCCGGACACCCAGGCATTTGTTCCATTATCGAGAGTGCTGCCTGCCACTTTGTTTATATATATATATATATATATATATATATATATATATATATATATATATATATATATATATATATATATATATATATATATATATATATATATATATATATACTAGCAATGTGGGACGGCGTTGCCCGTCAGGATATATAGGGAATTAATTCACACACACGGATGCGAGACAAACACAGAGACACACACGCAAATTCACACGCATGCACTGAGATGCTTAAAGAGCGACAGTCATACACACATACATGCAACACAAACAGTGAGAAACACACAGGCACACACAGAGACACACGTACACAGAAGTGAGTCATAAGGGGTTGACTTATGTGTCATTGTAATGAGTTTGTGTTTGTACTTATGCCTCCAGTGTTAGTGAGTGTGTGTGATTGAGTGAGTGTGTTAGTGAGTGTATGTGATTGAGTAAGAATGTATGAGTGAGAGTGTGTATGATAGTGAGAGAGTGTGAGTGATTGAGGGTGAGAGTGTGACTGAGTGTGATTGAGTGCACGAGACAGAGAGTGCGCGAGACAGAGAGTGCGCGAGACAGAGAGTGCGCGAGACAGAGAGTGCGCGACTTTGCAAAAGTGTGAGAGAGACTGTGCGAAAGTGTGAGAGTGCGAGACTGTGAGAGAGAGTGCGAGACTGTGAGAGTGAGAGACTGTGAGAGTGAGAGACTGTGAGAGTGAGAGACTGTGAGAGTGAGAGACTGTGAGAGTGAGAGACTGTGAGACAGTGTGAGACTGTGAGACAGTGTGAGACTGTGAGACAGTGTGAGACTGTGAGACAGTGTGAGACTGTGAGACAGTGTGAGACTGTGAGACAGTGTGAGACTGTGAGACAGTGTGAGACTGTGAGAGACTGAGTGAGACTGTGAGAGACTGAGTGAGACTGTGAGAGACTGAGTGAGACTGTGAGAGACTGTGAGAGACTGTGTGAGACTGTGAGAGACTGTGTGAGACTGAGACTGTGTGAGACTGAGACTGTGTGAGACTGAGACTGTGTGAGACTGAGACTGTGTGAGACTGAGACTGTGTGAGACTGAGACTGTGTGAGACTGAGACTGTGTGAGAGACTGTGTGAGACTGTGTGAAAGTGAGACTGTGTGAAAGTGTGAGAGAGAGACTGTGAGAGTGAGAGAGAGAGACTGTGAGACAGTGTGAGGCAGTGTGAGACTGTGAGACAGTGTGAGAGAGAGACTGTGAGACAGTGTGAGACTGTGTTTGAGAGTGAGACTGTGTGAGACTGTGTGAGACTGTGTGAGACTGAGAGACAGTGTGAGACTGAGAGACAGTGTGAGACAGTGTGAGAGAGAGACTGAGAGACAGTGTGAGAGAGAGACTGTGAGACTGTGTTTGAGAGTGAGACTGTGTTTGAGAGTGAGACTGTGTTTGAGAGTGAGACTGTGTTTGAGAGTGAGACTGTGTTTGAGAGTGAGACTGTGTGTGAGTGAGACTGTGTGTGAGTGAGACTGTGTGTGAGTGAGACTGTGTGTGAGTGAGACTGTGTGTGAGTGAGACTGTGTGTGAGACTGTGAGAGACTGTGAGTGTGAGAGACTGTGAGTGCGAGAGACTGTGAGTGCGAGAGACTGTGAGTGCGAGAGACTGAGTGCGAGAGACTGTGAGTGCGAGAGACTGTGAGTGCGAGAGACTGTGAGTGCGAGAGACTGTGAGTGCGAGAGACTGTGAGTGCGTGAGTGCGAGAGACTGTGAGTGCGTGAGTGCGAGAGACTGTGAGTGCGTGAGTGCGAGAGACTGTGAGTGCGTGAGTGCGAGACTGTGAGAGTGTGAGAGAGCCTGAGAGTAAGAGACTGTGAGAGTGTGAGAGAGAGACTGTGAGAGTGTGAGAGAGAGACTGTGAGAGTGTGAGAGAGAGACTGAGAGTGTGAGAGAGAGAGAGCCTGAGAGTAAGAGACTGTGAGACAGTGTGTGAGTGAGACTGTGTGTGAGACTGTGAGAGACTGTGAGTGCGAGAGACTGTGAGTGCGAGAGACTGTGAGTGCGAGAGACTGTGAGTGCGAGAGACTGTGAGTGCGAGAGACTGTGAGTGCGAGAGACTGTGAGTGCGAGAGACTGTGAGTGCGAGAGACTGTGAGTGCGAGAGACTGTGAGTGCGAGACTGTGAGAAAGTGTGAGAGAGAGACTGTGAGAGTGTGAGAGAGAGACTGTGAGAGTGTGAGAGAGAGAGCGACTGTGAGAGTGTGAGAGAGAGAGCCTGAGAGTAAGAGACTGTGAGACAGTGTGAGACTGTGAGACAGTGTGAGACTGTGTTTGAGAGTGAGACTGTGTGTGAGAGTGAGACTGCGAGAGTGAGACTGCGAGTGTGAGACTGCGAGTGTGAGACTGCGAGTGTGAGACTGCGAGTGTGAGACTGCGAGTGTGAGACTGCGAGTGTGAGACTGCGAGTGTGAGACTGCGAGTGCGAGACTGAGAGTGCGAGCGAGACTGAGAGTGTGTGTGGGACTGAGAGTGTGTGTGGGACTGAGAGTGTGTGTGGGACTGAGAGTGTGTGTGGGACTGAGAGTGTGTGTGGGACTGAGAGTGTGTGTGGGACTGAGAGTGTGAGACTGCGAGAGAGACTGTGAGAGTGTGAGTGTGTGAGACTGAGAGTGTGTGGGACTGAGAGTGTGTGGGACTGAGAGTGTGTGGGACTGAGAGTGTGTGGGACTGAGAGTGTGTGGGACTGAGAGTGTGTGGGACTGAGAGTGTGTGGGACTGAGAGTGTGTGGGACTGAGAGTGTGTGGGGCTGAGAGTGTGTGGGGCTGAGAGTGTGTGGGGCTGAGAGTGTGAGGCTGAGAGTGTGAGGCTGAGAGTGTGAGGCTGAGAGTGTGAGGCTGAGAGTGTGAGGCTGAGAGTGTGAGGCTGAGAGTGTGAGGCTGAGCGACTGTGGGAGAGTGTGCGACTGTGGGACTGTGTGCGACTGTGAGACTGAGACTGTGTGCGACTGTGAGACTGAGACTGTGTGCGACTGTGAGACTGAGACTGTGTGCGACTGTGAGACTGCGACTGTGTGCGACTGTGAGACTGCGACTGTGTGCGACTGTGAGAGACAGAATGTGTGCTTTGCAATGCGTTGCTTACCCCTCTGGCACTCAAAGGGTTAAGTTGAGCTAACATAGCAATATAACACACGGTGGCTCTTCAGTTGAGGCAATGTAGCAATATGCTGAGGTATCAAATAGAAAGTGGTGTTTGAGGCTTGCCCTCTGTAACATACAGCAAAGCATCTCTCTCCCTTTGAGGAGAAAGGGTGGGAATCAGGAAGCAGGAAGTGGAGGAGTGACAGTTGAGACTGTGAGGTGACTGAAGAGATGATGAGTTAAATAAGAGTTGCTATTAAGTTTGTATTTTATGGGAACATTACACCCTCATACTGAAACAGAGTGTATGGAGGGTTACAGTTATCTGTGGGAGGTGAAACAGTGTGTTTGTGGGGTCATGATCCTGAGTGAGAGTGTGAGTGGACCGGGAGAAGTTACTGATATCCCTACCTCAGGAGCGAGTGGCAGTTATATATTTTTTTTTTGTCAGTTGGATACTGGTGGGTGGGCTGGAGGGGGCGGGCCAACTCCCTGTATGATAAACACGCCCCCATTGAATCACTCAATTAGAGCAGTAAAGTCCCCATTCAATCACCCAATAGGAGTTGTGTCTCCTAATGAGACATAAATTATGTAATTAGACATTCTGTTCAATGCGAGTTTCTTTTCTGAGGAGACATAAATTATGTTCTGTGTGTGGGGTTACCATAAATTATGCAATGAGGCTTATTCTTTTATAGATATAGATATATATATATATATATATATATATCTATAATATTTTTTTTTTTCCACAGTAGACTATACACATCGGGCTGGGGATAGTAGCAGCTTAAATTCTGGGTTGTCATCCTGGTCACTGTATTAGGGACAATGCTATTATATATATATATATATATATATATATATATATATATATATATATATAAAAAATATAAATAATTTTTTTTTTTTTTTTTTTGTGAGCCATATAACCAGAGCGCCACATCTCCAAAATTTTTGTTTCATTTTTAGGATACCTTAGCTTTGCTATGTGCATCATCCTCCAAGGAAGCTCGTTTGTCTCACACCTACTTCAACTATTTCCCCAGGCTCCTGAATCTTACAGTAAGATGCAACTGGACCCTGCTACCAAATCATACCTCGGCATGTGGGCCACCTTTTTTTGCCCATTGGATTGGTCACTCTGTTTTTCCTCCTACTCTGTCAGACTCCAGTCCACAAATTTTTTCAGCTTCTTCACCATCTCACGGTTTCACAGCCACACATGGTGACAGTTGGTTTGCAGAATCATGGCCCTCAGAAGTTTCCCTTCTCCCAGCATTCTATCATACCTCACCCCTTTTCAAAATAAATCCCATCACAGCAGCAAGCTAGTTTATGGGGTCCATCTTGGTCAGGCTTACCTGTCACATTCCACACAGACAATATCTCTACTCAAGCTATAATCCAGAAAAGTAGATCTTCCTCTCCCCACATCATTCAGTTTAAGAAAAAACTAACCTGGCTTTCTTTATACTACACATTTTTCATTCACTGTGCATATATTCCTGGCTCTGTCAATGCAGCTGCTGACGTTCTCTCGCGTTATAAATTTCAGACATTTTTCCAACTATGTCTATCAGCCAAGAATCACCCGGACCATCCTTCACCTTTTTCAGAACTGACCCTGCCCTGACGTCTCATCTAGAATGTGCACAGTAAATTATCTCTCAGGCTCTGGCACCAAACACTCAGAGAACATACAGAAATGCCTGGGGAACTTTCTCTACATTTCTAATACTAAACCCATAGAACCATATTCTTTACCATCCATTCGAGCTTTCAGTTCATTTTTCCACGCAGCACTCAGTCTTTCTCCAACCATCATTGATCTTTATTTGGCAGGTATTCAACACCATCTTTCGTTATTGGGTTCACGCAATCCTCTATATATAAGCTCTTTTTACCACAGACAATACAAGTATATAACAATACTTCCCATCCAATCTAGGACAGACAAAAATTAGAGAGTCTCTTGGAGTTATATCTTTATCACTTCTTCTCAGCGGGGCTGCCTCTCAACATCAGTCGCTGATAATCGACTTCCAATACATGTAGAAAAAACAAAAAGAAGAGGGGAGCACACACTCTAAGTGCAGACTGTTGAAACCAGTAATGGACCACCACCATTTAATCACCTTCTGCACGTGCTGAATTTTTTACTCACATGTAGTGGAGGCAAAAGAACTCGCCTCACATTATCATAACATCCACTGGATTACCCCCAGTGCAGGTATCTGTGTATCTCCTTACTCTCTCAGACGTCCCACAAATAACATTTTCTGATGGCAAAATTAATTTCTGCTAGCTAATGGTTGCAGTGGGCAAAACTAAGCTGGCAGTCTTTCAGAGGACATATCTAGGGGAAATTTTTCACTGGAAACAGAGAACCCTTTATATAGTGTTTTTGTTAAGTTTTCAGCATAGAAACACAAAGCAAACTGACGAGAATGATGCTTGAGAACGTAGTTGCTGAACATAGTTTATGGCTGGTTACCTACAACATGTATAAACATTGTGACAAGCGTCTGCAGATAGAAAAAAATGCCACTTCAGAAATCAAAATTTCTATTAGCTTAGAATGATATTACACATTAGTATTGCTGCAACATACACATTGCATCTCCTGAAAAGGAGCCCAGCATTTTAACAAATTAAAAAGTGAACAAAGCTCTCCTTTCTGTCACAGAAACATAAGATCTTCACCGGGATGTTTTTATATCATTGTTATGGTTGTTTTATCAAGGATGAAGCTGGTCTCTTAGAGTGTTAAGAAGCATCAAGAAGAGTCCCTGAATGCCATTTTAGATTTCACTTCTTCTTGTGGGGTTGTATGCTTTTTGAAAAGTTTTCCAATTGCCCTAAAATAATGCTTTGCTCTTTCTGTCTTAGTTAAACAACTTCTGTATGCAATTTACATCACACTCTTTTATCATTGACTGATCAGAGAATTTGGGCCTGGATTGAGCTATCTTATCTGATTTCTGTTCTAAACAATGCAATGTGTACTTGTATTTAAGAGGGATGTTTTCATATATATCTGTATAACATGCCTGAGTAAGAGACATAAGAGGTCTTGGAAGCTTGCATCCTAAATCTGTTTAACCCCTTAAGGACCGGACGTTATGGGACATTTCTGTCCCATAAGTCCGCATAGGGGCACTTTGACGAGCCGGTACACGTGACCTGTCACGTGTATCGGCACGTTACTATGGGGCTTGAAACAGATCGCTCCGATCTTGGAACGATCTATTTCATGCCCTATTTTTTACTTACAGCGCTCCCGGTAGAGCGCTGTAAGTAAAAAGTACGTGACGTACCAGGACCGTCAAGGGTCTTTCGAGCAAATTTACCCTTGACGGTCCTGGTACGTCAAGGGTCCCTAAGGGGTTAATTAGCCAATAAAGGTATCAACTTAAAGGGATAGTAATACTTAAAATGTAAAAAAAAATGTTGTACAGTTTATCCCCCTGAGTAAAACAAGGGTACTCCCATTGCTGAGAAGTATTTTATTCAAAAACTATTGCAGCTCAAAGCTTGAAATTTTTAGTTGTGGTATCACAGTGGCCTGTAATTGTATAGTGGCGCTGTTGCTACACCAGCCTATCGACAGCTCTGGTCAGTTGACCACAAACCTCCATAGGATGGTGTATCCACAGCGCCACTGTGCCATTTCCGGCCACCGTGATACTGCACCTAAGCAGTTCAAGTTTGAGCTGTAATTACTTTTGAATAAAACACCTTTCAATAGTGGGAGTACCCTTGTTTTACTCGGGGGATAAGCACTGCACTATATATTTTTTCACATATTAAGTATTACTATTCCTTTAACTATATTTGCCTCCTATTTTTACATGCATCTAAAATACATATCAATAGTGCAATAAAACATCCTGCTACATGAAGATATAATACAGAATAAAGACTAAAATGAACTGCTGCTGACTTCTAGGAGAGAGCAGTCAATATAATCACTGATTTAATCCACCAGCTGCTGAACAGGCTACAGCAGCCATTTGCAGTAAAAGAACAATTTGCTTTCCTTATGAAAGTAGTGAAAGGAATAATAAAAGAAGGGCGGGGAAAAGCAATAAAAAATGACATATGCAGGATCTTGTATGTCAAAGGTTAAATAACGTGATTGCTAGATGTATGGAAACCCATCTGACATTCAAAGCATTTGAGTCAAATGGTTACATACACATTTACTATTTGTGTGTCAGATACGTGTGGAAATAAAGTTGCACGCTTCTCTGGCAGTCAAAGTGTTAACTAAACTAGGGTTGTCTGCAGAGACATTTTGATAATGAGGGCAGGTATCTCCTATTCTAAATATCACAATGGCATATTTCTTTCTCACATATATTTATTTTGTTAACTTTGTATAACATTTTAATGGTGTTTAGGTAGATGTTTTAAAATTGCCAAAGTTGTTTTAAGGTGATAGTTCCACTTTAACGTTTTCAGTGTCCCATGACATGAACATTGTTAAAGGCACTCCTCACTGAATCTCCCTTTAGCAGTGATTCCCTACCAGTGTGCTGTAGCACATTGGTGTGCCACATACTTTCCCCTAGGGTGCATCTTATTTTCTGTAAAGACTATGTTGAGATTCAGATATATTTTTAAGGAAATTATCTGCAAAATGTATTTTCTCTGTCGTCCAATACAGAGAACTTTAATCATACACACTGTAATTTGGTGATTTCTTATACAGTAAGGTTATTGACACTGTGAGAATATCTATACCATTGGAGCTTGGGGCCAGTCCTAAGACTAAGGATGCAGGGGTCTCTGTATCCCCTATTGCGCATTGCTCCTCCTGTCAGTCAGGGTTACCTAGAGAATTCTCAGTTAATTAATGGCCAGCATGTTCTGATGTCCCTGAGAATCTCCCAGGGACCGCCAGACATGCATTAGAGCCAGTTTGGGTGCAAGAGTTCAAGGCTGCTACTAGGGACCTTAGGTCCACTTTGCAACTCTTTCCATCCCAGTTACAGGGGGTCTTTCATTCTTGGCAGACCCCCTCCTTCGTCAAGTCTTCCCTGCCAAAGCCTCAGGGTGTACCTGACGTGTCAGATTCCTCTAAGGAGGAACTGTTGGTGGATTCAGATGTTGAGGAGTGTTCTGTGGTGGCTCCTCTCAGTTTTTTGGGGACCCTTTTGAGGCTGATCCTGAGCCCTCAGCTGAGGGCCTGATCTGGGCTGTTTTAAATACCCTAAACATTCCCTTAGTGCAGGAGGTTCCTTCTGACCCTTCTGATGTCTTTCAGGAACCTAAAAAGCCCCTTACTTGCTTTCCCTTAACCCCACTCTTGCCTGCCTTGTGTCTGAAGTGTCAAAGTCCCTGAACAGGAAACCTTCTGTCTCCAAGAAATTTGCTAAACTTTATCCCTTTTCTGAGGCAGCGCTTGCGCAGTGGGTTCATCCTCCTAAAGTGGATGCTCCTATATCCAGGCTATCCAAGTCTACTGCCTTGCCAGTGTCTGATGTGTCTGCTCTAAAGGACGGGACTGACAAGAAACTGGAGATCTCCCTCAAGTCCATGTTTGCCACTGCTGGTTCTGTCATCCGTCCAGCATTCGCAGCAGCATGGGTGAACTGGGCCATTGCGGTCTGGACTGAACAGCTCACTCTTGCTGTCCGTCAAGATGCTCCTACTTTGGATAAGTTGCGCCTCCTTGCCAACATTTCTGAGTCACAGCACTATGTTTCTGCTGCCCTCTTTGATGCCATCCTTTTGGTGACTAGGATTTCCACCATGTGTGTGTTTGCCAGACAAGCTCTTTGGCTGAAGATCTGGTCTGCTGATACTGCTTCTAAGAAAGCATTGCTCTCCTTGCCTTTTCAAGGCACTTCTTTGTTTGGGCCAGATCTCAAAGATCTGATCAGTGAGGCTACAGGGGGTAACAGTGCACTTCTACCCTTAGTTCCTTGGAAGAAAACACCGCTTAAGCATAACCAGTATTTTTGTTCCTTTCAGAATGAGACACGTCCGGCGAATCGGATGGTTGCCTCAGCTCCGCGTACCTCCTCCAAGCCCAAACAGCAATGGAAGCCAAGGTCTCCCCCAAGCCTAAGGCTTCCAAGCATTCTTCGGCATGACTCACCGAACCCGGGTCCACACTCTGCTGTGGGTGGTAGTCTGCGTCACTGTCACAGCATTTGGGAGGATTCAGTGATGGACCCATGGGTTTTGCAGGTGGTGACGGAAGGGTACAGAATCCCTTTTGTCTCTGTTCCTCCCTTTCTCTTTCTTCCTTCTCATATGCCTCAGGGTGCAGAAAAATGCCGTCTATTCAAGGGCGCTGTTCAGGCTCTTCTGGACAAGGATGTTCTGGAGCCGGTTCCATTTCATGACAGAGGTATGGGTTTTTACTCAAACCTCTTTGTGGTCTCCAAGAAGGACAAAGGTTGTTGTCCCATTTTGGACTTGAAGGATCTCAATTAATTTGTGACCCAGACTCATCACCAGGAGTCTCTACAAACGGTGATTGCTACCATGTCCCCGGGGGAATTCCTTGCATCGATGGATCTTCAGAAGGCGTACTTACACATTGCCATTCATCCAGAGAGCCGGCAGTACCTCCAGTTTACCTGCGACCGGGGAGATTTTCAGTTCTCAGCTCTTCCATTTGATCGGACGACAGCTTCTCAGGTCTTCAACAGTGTCCTGGGAGCCTTAGTGTTCGTCCTCCACCGAGAAGGCATCAGAGTTACTCCATACATGGACGACCTGCTTCTGAAAGCCTCTTCTGCGGAACTACTCTATCAGCAGGTTCAGCAATGCATTCATGCTCTCACCCATCACGGGTGGATCATCAACTTGGACAAATCAGATCTTGTCCCATCCCAGCATCTGTTCTTCAGGGGCCTCCTCTTCGATACCCGGAAGAACATGGTGTTTCTCATGGACGAGGTGGCTCACCAGATAGCCCACAGGGTTTCTGCTGTCCTGTCTCAGGATCCAGTTCCAGCCAAGAAGCTGTGATCTCTTGTGGGGAAATTAATTTCCACCATAGAGGCGGTACCGTTTGCCATGGCACACGCCAGAGAACTCCAGCGGTTTGTGATCCAGGTGTGCACTTCCTTTTCATGTGGAACCGTGTTTATCTTGTTGGCCCGACCTCTCCAGTCTGCTGAAGGGCAAGTCCTTCCTGGTTTCCTTCAGGACTATGGTGATGACAGATGCCAGCCTCTCCGGATTGGGAGTGGTCCTGGGTTGCCTGAGTGCACAGGGAAGAATCTCTCCTTCCCATCAGCGTGTTGGAGCTTCGGGCGATATTTTCTCATTGGACATCTCAGCTGGAGGACTGTCCAGTCCGGGTAGAGGCCGACAACGCCACGGCAATGGCTTACATCAAAAAGCAGGGCAGAACAAGAAGTCTTGCCGCTTGGTTAGAGGTCAAGGCTATTTTGTCCTGGGCAGAAGAACACGTTCCTGCCATATCTGTAGTGCACATTCCAGGCATAGACAACATTGTGGCGGTCTTCCTCAGTGGACACACAGTGGACAGCGGAGAGTGGGAGCTGCATCCAGAGGTGTTCACCCTCGTTGTTCATAAATGGGGTCTTCCTTACATCGACCTAATGGCGACAAGACACAAGAGCAAGGTTCCGAGGTTCTTTCTCTAGATGGAGGGACCCTTTAGCTCTGGCGGTGGATGCAATGTCCATTCCTTGGTTATTCCCTCTGGCCTACATCTTTCCTCCCTTCCCCATGTTGCACAGGGTGTTACGGAAATTACAACTGGAGCGTTGTCCAGTCATTCTGATTGCTCCGTACTGGCCTAGCCAGGCTTGGTTCCCGGAGTTTTTGGATCTGTCAGTGGCAGAGCCATTCCGGCTCCCCTGCCATCCGGATCATCTTTTACAGGGTTACCTGTGGAAGGAGGATGTTCATCATCTAGCCTTGACGGCTTGGAAATTGAATCCTCAATTTTGAGGAATAAAGGGTTTTCTTCTGGTGTGGTGGCTGCTATGCTCGTTGCCCGCAAACCTGTTTCTTCCAAGATCTATCATCGTGTCTGGTCGACCTTTCTCTCTTGGTGTGCTGACAGGGACCTGTCTCAGGAATTTGATCTGCCTATGGTCCTGGCCTTTTTGCAGGACAGTGTGGATAAGGGCCTCAGTTTGAGTTCCTTTACTGTTCAGACGTCTGCTCCCTCTTTTTTCTTTCAGAGACGCATTGCCATCCTTCCTGATGTCAAGGTTTTCTTCCAGGACGTTGCTCGTACTTGTCCTGCCTTCAAGATTCCTGCTCCTCCGTGGGATCTTAACTTGGTTTGGGGCATTCTTCAGCTCTCTTTATTTGAGTCTTTGGCTACTATTCCTCTACGCCTTTTGATGTGGAAAATGGCTTTTCTCCTAGCGATTGTGTCTGTCCGTCGTGTTGCGGTGTTACACGCTCTGTCCTGTAAACCACCCTATTTGGTGTTTCACAAGGACAAGGCTGTGCTTTGCACCTCTCAGGAGTTTCTTCAGAAGGTGGTTTTTGAGTTCCACATCAATCAGAAGATTGTGGTGCCCTCTTTCTGCCCTGACCCCACCTCTGACAAGGAGAGGGATCTTCACTTGTTAGATGTGGTGCGTTGTCTCAAGTTTTATGTACATCGCACTGGGTCTATCCGGCAATCAGACGCGTTGTTCATCATTCCTGAATGTCCTAGGGTAGGAAGACATACATCCAAGGTGACTATTGCTTCTTCAAGGCTCAAGGCTACTATTCGTAAGGCTTATGAGCTGAGGAAGAAGCCTGTTCCTTTCAGGGTCACGGCTCATTCTACTCGATCTGTTGGGGCCTCTTGGGCTTACAAGAATCAGGCCTCTGCTGATCAGTTGTGCAAGGCTGCCACCTGTTCGGCTTTGCAAACCTTTTCGAAGCATTACTGTATTGATGTGCTGGCATCGGCTGACGCCAGCTTTGGGAGGAAAATCCTGGAGGCAGTCTTGCCTTGTCTAGGATTTTCTTCGTTGTTGGTGCTTCTTCACTTTTGAGCCCCGTTGGCTCTAGTTCAATGTGCTGTGTAACAGTTTGGGGTATTGTTACCCCTGTTTAGTGTCTGTTGACACTTCATTAGTGATTGGCTGTCTTTGATCTGATGGTTCATATCTGCTCTGGTGATTTTGGGGGCCTTGCGCCTGGTCCTTGCCTTACTTCCCTTGCCTGGACATCCCAGAACTACCAGTAACCTGTATTTGACGACAGAGAAAAGAAGATCTTAGTCTTACCTGTTAAATCCTTTTCTCTTAGTCCATACTGGTTACTGGTCTCCCACCCTGTCAAGGGACCATGCTTGGCTCTCCTGTGGTAGACTGCGGGTGTCCTTCGGGGTCATGCTCACAGGAGTCTTCTTTCCCTTCTACTATCTAGTCAATAGTGTCTCAAATCTTTCTGGAGCTGGTTGACTAGCTGCAGCCAAGGAGGGAAGGTAGGCTCCACCCCCTGCATACAATTCTAGAATTGTTCCTGCCTACTTAAAGGGGCGGATCGCCTACCCAGAGTTACCAGTAACCTGTCTGGACTAAGAGAAAAGGATTTAATAGGTAAGACTAAAATCCTCTTATTTTGTTATTCTGACTGAGTCCTAAAATAGCTATACATTTTTTAATTGTACTTGTCATTATTTGTGACAAATAATATAACAAATAATATGTAACATGTTATGGTAGTAAACATGGAGCTAGTGGCTCCACTCCACAGTGTAATAGAGTTCTGTTGCTCTAGGCTTCAAAAACCCTGCTTACAGGAAATATATGGGAAATAGAGGTGAAAGGAATT